>JBBPCZ010000001.1:34130769-34149767 GCA_037974445.1 Brycinus macrolepidotus
CCTGGGATGATTTATCCAGGGGTGATGGTGATTTTTTTTGCTTAAAGAATTTAATGAACTGCTTTATATATATATATATATATATATATATATATATATACACACCTATGGTATATATTGTTGATGATGCAGAGCTGTTGTTTTTCTGAGGTGTTTTTTTTTCAGTTTCCCCTTCTGTCTTTGCACAAGGCTTGATGGTGACCCCCATAGGAAGCCCATGCCTAATGCCATTGAATGGCGAACAAAGGCGCTTTTTATCCGGGGCCCAGGGCCTGGAGCTCAGCTGTGGGTTCAGGGAGGAGGGATTGTGCTGGAGAGTGAGTCCGGCCCGGCCCTCCGCTGCCCCCTCTCCGCTCTGAGCGTGGCACTTTTCTTCAGCGGACAAACACAGGAAACAATGCAATCAGCCAAGAGCACAGTGTTTTAAGAGGCAGAGAAGCCTCGGCCTGGGTCCTGCTCCACACTCCTCTAAAGCCTGAGTAACCATGCCAGGCTGGAGTATTTGGCCTGCCGCTCTCGCTCGCTAAGCACCGCAGCATGGAGGAACAGAACAACTTTGGATATTTACAAAAATGATCTGGTAAAATGTGGGCAGAAAATTCCACAGCCACCTCTCTGACTTCATTGCTGATGTTTTAAACGCAAATAGGTGTGAAAGTGACAGATACTAAAACTTTGAGGCAATTTTCCACGTAAATGAATGGCAGCCAGGCTTGATGAGTAAAAATTTGCAACCTTTGTAAAGAGAGGGAAAATTAAAACGTGCAATGTCATTTAAAATAGGCAGAACTGGTCGAGTAAATTACATTTGGGAATTCGAATCGCTTGCTTTCTTCCAGCTTATTCCATTTGCATTAACTGAAAATCATATTACATAGGCCATGCATTGTTAATTGGGTCTATATTGCATTATCCACCATATAAATCAAATGACAAATATTAAAATGAATAGCAAATTCACTAATAGGGAATCATAAAACAATCTTTTTTAACTATCCTTCATTAATAATTTAATTCTAATTATGCCCATAGTATAGAATGGTGGAGGAAGCTTTTTCCTTGCAAGAGCTTTCTCTGCAGTGCCGGCCTGTCTGCTGTTGACTGATGGGATAATAATGGAGATGAATTTGCGTCCTGAGCAAAAGAAAGCACTAAACTGTAGAAGGAGATGACGGTGTTTCTTTTTCTATTTTGTAAACAACAAGAAGCCAACAATCCTACAAATACACAAAGTTCACTTGGAGGGAAGGAGAGACAAGAGAAAAAAGTCTCAGTTTCCAATCCTTTCCACTTTCCTTATTTCCCTAACCATAATTTCCCCATAACCACATTCCTTTCGCCAAACGGACCAGCCTGGCTCTCCAGGCTGACTTCAGCTAAAACAGGCTTAGCGCTGTGAGGCTTTGGGCAGCAGCAGCAGCAGCAGTCGCAGTGCTCCTATGTGGATCTGGGAGAGGAGCTGAGACGAGTGGAATGAAAAGAAACGGTCAGAAAATAGCCGCAATCATACAATGCAGATGACCTCTGACAGCCTCGTTGCCGCTCCAACTGAGCGGGAATTTGCATGGGGTCTGGGCGCAGGGGAACAATGTAACCTAAATGCTAGACAATCTTTATTCTAATGAAGTGGGTGTCAAGGTCAATGTAAAAAGCCCGGTGATGAATGGCGCAGTGCTGGCCACCGCGAGTCCCTGCCCCATACCACGGCCCTTTCGCTTTAATTGTAGAGCTCAAACACACAGAGTGCGTCTCTCGGCTGAAGGAGCTGGGAGAGTTGCAGTGGAGGGAGGATGCTGATGGTAGATACAGAAGATAATCTGAGCCACAAGACGAGCTCCAAACTTGAAAATAAAGGCTCACAAATTTGACAAAAATAGGGGGGGAAAGTATAAAAATCTTACATTACGTGAAGATTCCACACAAACAGGTTCTTTAGATCTGCATATCTCACTTTTTGAGAGGTTCTTTTGAAAGGTTCTTTAGGGAACCAAAAATGTTTTTTCTATAGCATTTCAAGCACTTTCATTGTTAATAGTGTAAACTATCCAATGAGTCCATATTAATGACCAGCAAAAGAATTTCTACATTTAACTTGAAATTTTCAACCTGTAAAAGAAAGAAATGGATCCATCCATAATTAAAGATCATGAAACTTTCTGCAATCTATGATTTTACACATGCTCCAGTATACAGCTAATAACCAGCTAACAATAAAGATAATATTGTTTCCTCCTTCCAAATTTCCCTGGAAGGTAATTATGCAATTGTGTGTATAGTGTAATAAAAGTACACCAGATACAACTACAAAAGAAGTCGATGAAATGTGTAATGCAGTTAGTAAATAGAAAATAAAACCTGTCTGGGTTTTTTTGTGTTTCTTTTCTCCAAGGATTTGTGACAGGAGAACATGCAGCAGGGAGTGCTGAATGCGACGGGCCTATCATGAGATGTGATGATGGAGGGAGCACACTCGTTTAATGCTATATCTCTCCGTTCCTCTGGGGACCGTGCAACTGTTTCTCTAGACTCCCTCAAAACAGCAGGTGAGACAGGAATTCCCTTGGGCTTCCACAACAGCAGAGCAAGAGAACATCACACACACACACACACAAACACACACACACACACACACACACACAAGCTGATACATATCCTCTCACAGAATTACCAATGTATACAGTATTGTTAGATTTAGTTTGCACAGATCTAATCTTAAGTATTTAACAACGAAGACCAGTTCAGTACAAATATTTCTTGATTATATTAATTTCAGTCTAATCAAGGCTTCAAAACAGTTCAAGGAACAAAAAACAACCAGAAATGAACAGTACTTTTGAACTAGCTTCTTGTGTATGTCTTATATCTAAACTTCCAAGTGTTTTACGTCAGTGTATCATTTTATGCAAACTCTGTAGCATTTCGAGAGGTGACTGTCAGTGACATAGCTACACAGGGTCTCTGGCCTTTTTTTAATATTGTCACTACACACTGTACTCATAACTAACTAATGCCTAATTATTCAGAACATCCTCTGGGCTATTATTGATGGTAGATTATAGCTATATCTGGTGAAACTAATTCACAAATCATAAATTTCCACATTCTATTTGTGAACATGAACATGTTTTTATAAATAAGAACATAGTTGACATTTACAGGGTCTTGCTGAAATACAGAGAAGCCACACCAAACTTAGCTGCTCTTGCCAGCACTCAGACAGAATTGCCATAATGACAGTAAACAGGCATTTCCATGTGTATAGGGCTGTCAAATATAAGGTGTTAAAAAATTAACACCACATACTTTTTAACATTAAGCATCCACAGTAGAGCAGGCTAAAGCCTAGCTGCTCAAGCACTGTAGCTATGACTGTGAGTGTAGCACTCCTATTAAAGTGCAACCTGTAAACAGCAAGTTCCACTGATGACTCTTTCAATAAAAGTTTTTTCCAACTACTACTATAGTAACTTTTCATCACTTATCATTTACAAGTAAAACACTCTGATGGCACCAATAATGTCAGTAATTCTGCAGAATACACTGGACAGTGCTCACAGAAGACACAAAGTGAAATACTACAGTTACCCTCAAGAGCCTCCATCGTAACATGAGTACGAGAGTAAGAGCAAGAGGCTATAATCATGAAGGAGTTGGAACCACTGAAATTAGTACACTTAGTACATATTTATACATTTTCATGTTCAGTTTTGAATTAATCCTGTGCTTACATGATTTGAAATAATGTTACTGAATTATGGGAAGTGATAACTACACTCTGACTAAGCTTATTTTGGTCACCCATATAGCTATAACAACGCACTGCTGTTCAGATTTAGCATCAGATTTACGCAAATAATCATGATTAATTACACAAAAGAATCAAGATAAATAGCTGAATTGTTTGATGCCACTATTATACACTGATCGGGCAGAACACTTAAAACTACCCCCACACCATCTTAAACAGCTCTGACCCATCAAGGCATGGACTCCACAAGACCTTTGAAGGTCTGCTGTGGTTTCTGGCACTCAGGTGTTAGCAGCAGATCCTTTATGTCCTGTAAGTTGTGAAGTGGGGCCTTTTGTTTGTCCAGCACATCACACAGATGCATGATGAGATTAAGATTTGGGGAATTTGGAGGCCAAGTCAACACCTTGACCTCTTTGCCATGTTCCTCAAGCCATTCCTGAATGATTACTGCATTGTGAGTGTTTACATAAAGGGGTGTCCTTCGTCTGTAACAACCTTTAGGTAGGGGTCAAAATAATATCCACATGAATGCCAGGACCCAAGGTTTACCAGTACAACGACCGTCCACATGATGTATATAAAAAAAGATGATTCATCAGACCAGACCACCTTCCTCCATTGCTCCGTGGTCCAGTTCTGGTGCTTACATGCCCATTGTAGGTGACTTCCGCAGTGGACAGGGCTCAGAGTGGGCACAAGTCTAACCACCGCATATCTGTAACCCCCAACAAGACCTGCTGTGTAGGAGATGCTCTGACTCTGTTGTTTAGTCATCACAATTTAGCCTTTGTCAAAGTTGCTCAGATGCTTATGCTTGCCTATTTTTTCTTGTCTTAATGTATCCCACCCCTTAACATGCACTATTGTAACGAGATAATCAATGATATCCACTTCACTTGTCAGTGGTTTTAATGCTGTAGCTGGATGGAGTATATGTTTAAACCTGCATGAGATGTGTGTGCGCACGTGTGTGTGTGTGTGTGTGTGTGAGAGAGAGAGAGAGAGAGATGTGCAGTGTGTGTGTGTGTGTGTGTGTGTGTGTGTGTGTGTGTCTGTGTGTATTCTCTCAGCCTTCACTTTGACAGAATAAAAGAAAACGACAGCAGCAGTGAGGGAGAACACAAAGTGGAAATTGGGAGAGGATTTTTCCCCCTCTCTCTTTTTTTCTGGAGAGCTGTCCGTTGCTGTGGAGGCCTGTCCAGCATCCTGGAGCATAGCCAGTAAAACAACAGGAGAGAAAGACAACGACACAACGCTCTGCCTGCCATCCGCTACAGAGGAGAGGAACGCTCCCCTCCTCATCTCCAACTGCACAAAGCCAACATTACATCACTGCATTAAAATGCCATTATGACTGCTCTTGAAGGGAAATGGCGAGTGGACCTGGAGAAACAGACACAGATGCTGTATGTGCCTGTATGTCCCATTTAAACTTTCTGCCTGTATCTCTCATCCTGTCTGCCTTGCTCCTCTCTATCTCTCTCTCCCTGTCTTTCTTCTCCCTCTCTCTCTCTCTGCCTCAAAGCCATGGGAGTATTTGCTCACAATTAGAGCACCACCCCCTTCCGCCCCTCACCGCTTTCAACTCATATGAGTAAACTTTCCCAAAGCCCCACAGTGCTTTCTTCAAGGCAAACATGCTAATACCGCAGCCCTACTGCCTAGCTACTGGGAAATGCACTTTTAAAGCAAGACAGAGGGTGAGAGAGACACATGGAGGCAGAGAGACAAAGAGAGACAGACCAGAGGACATAAGCCATGAGTCTGTTTCACAGGCATGTTTGTGTCAGAAAACCCTGGGTTGAAGGATAATGCACAGTATTACAATACAGTGGCCTATGTACACCAGAGCCCAACATTCTTAAAAATAAAGGTGCCAGAACAGATTCTTTGGAGTGATGCTATAGAAAAAAAAACACTTTTGATCCACCCAATAACCCTTCCATGGAGGGTTCTTTGAAAAAACTTTTTGGTGGTGATGGGTATTGGTAATGGACAGACATCAACAGAAAATGTTTAATCAGAGGGGGTAAAAAAAGAATCTAATGTAATCCTGTAATAAATCTAGCCTGAAATACCACTTTTTTTTTATGCTGTGATGTCATTACATTACATTACATTAACTGTGTTATTTCCTCCTGCTGGGTAGCATTCTCATTCTCAGTGTACTGCAATCAAACACTTCACTTTAAAGCTTAGTAGTTTTATTTAAAAAGTAAAAATAAAAATAAAAAAACAGAAACTGTTTCAGTTTGTATGATAGTCCAGGTGCCTACAGAAGGAAAGGCAGTTGGTGAACTGGTGACAGGGTCATGAGCAGCCAAGGCTCACTGATATGTGAGGGGGAGTAAAGACTGGCTAGTCTGGTCCGATCCCACAGAAGAGCTACTGTGGCATAAATTGCTGAAGTTGTGATAGAAAACACATAGCTTGATGAGTAAGTGGTATGTAGCTACAGACCTTTCAAAGTGCCCATGCTAACTCCTGTCCACCACCAAAAGTGCCTATAATGGACACATTGGAACTGGAATATAGAGCAATAGTAGAAGGTGGCCTAGTCTTATTGGGCAAATTTTCTATTACAAGATCTGGATGGCCGGGTCTGCATGTTGTGGCTGATCAATGTAAGTCATTTTCTTCGGTAAGGACAGCTCAAAAAAAAAATTGAAAATAGCTACGTCAGTTTTATAAGACAATCTTTTCGAACAGAATATGACAACTTAGGAAGCAGTGGGTCGTTAACTTTATTAAAGGAATGGTTTGGCAAAAAAAAAAAAAAACGTTTTCCTAGTAGTCCAGATGCAGTTGATCGGCAACAAGCCATATCTGGAGTCCAAACTTTCCCTCTTTAGTTCAGAACTGGAGCTGAATGGCCAATGCTAACAAACCCTAGAAGTTAACAATCACCGAAATCTTTCCCATACATACCCAAAATTCAAACCACATCCAGATTTTCATTCACACAGTGCTGACTTGTTGACATGGTTTAGAACACAGGGTGACTTATAAAATGATCAAACATCACCACAACAGGCAGCCATTTTGGAGGACTGCTTCACATTGATGATGGTCAATCCACAAGAAATTATTCTATATCAGCATTTCCACTCCTGATGTTGTTTGTGAAAACAGATCCTGTTGTCTTAAATGACAGTTTTGTTTTGTTTACTTTTATAGCTCATAGTGTTACTGTTTCCTAAACCACATCAACAAATGTCTGCCTTGCAAATGAAGTTCTGAACTAAAGAAGCAAAATACTACAAAACCTGTGTGAATTTGATTTCACCAAATTATTCTTTTAATGCAGTCTTAAATATCATTTGATTCCATGACATTGTGATATCAAAAACACTTCTTGAAAACATTTAAATATTGAATCTCATCAGTACTGCTCAGTACTAACTGTGTGCTACTGCTGAGTTCTCCTGCTAGGTTTACGCTCTCTGTGCCATTCCATTTTGTTTAGGTTAAAAAAAAAAAAACTCAACAGGGGACTGCTCTATCTGTAAAAAAATATGCTAAAGTGCATCAAAGCCATAATTTCAGGGTGGATTGTGCACGTGGGTCTCCGCGGAGCAGAAATCATCAGGGCAGTTGTGGTGAAATGCTGCTGATTAGAAGGGGAAAGCAAGGGGGGATGCTTTGTTAATTAATCTCCAAACCAATTCCCAGCAATGAATTTAGCCCCACCACACAGACTTGTAAATGATATGCTTTTGCTCTTGTCAACAGCCATATTTGTATTTGTGAATTATGCATATGGTATAATGGGCTCTATCCGAACTGCTGACAATAATATATCCATCTGCTCCCAGGTTCATCCTCTCCAGGGTCCGAATCCCCCCACACTTGCTGTTCACATCCCCTTAACCAATAGGACACTTAGTTAGAGAATTAATGCTAAATTAGACTGTTTTTGAAAGCAAAGGTTGCTTCCACACATGGAGGTGCACGAGTGTGTTTACATGCCAATCAGCCACAACATTAAAACCACTGACAGGTGAAGTGAATAACATTGATTATCTTGTTACAGTGATACCTGTCAATGGATCGGATATCAGACAGTAAGTGAACAGTCAGTTCACAAAGTTGATGTGTTGGAAGCAGGAAAAAAGGGCAAGCGTAAAGACCTGAGTGACTTTGACTTGGACAAAATTGTGACGGCTCAGTAATTCCAAGTAATTAAAACAGCATTTCTCATGAGGCATTCCTGGTATGCAGTGATTAGTACCTAATAAAGGTGTACTCAAGGAAGGACAACCGGTGAAGTGGCCACAGGGTCATGGTTGCCCAAAGCTCACCGTTTCACATGGGGAGTGAGGGCCAGTTTGTCTGGTCAGAAGAGCTACTGTAGCATAACGCTGAAACAGTTAATGCTGGCTATTAACAAAGAAAACAGTAAACTGCAACTACTGTGTATGGGGCTCCGCAGCCACAAACCAGTCAGAGTGCCCATGCTAAAACCCTCCTTCCACTGAAAGTTCATACAACAGTAATGTGAGCATCAAAACTGGACCATGCAGCAATGGAGGAAGGTGGTTTGGTCTGATGAATCTTTTACATTACGTGGTTGGGTGCTTGTACGTCACTTACCTGGGAATGAGATGGTACCAGGATGCACTATGGGAAGAAGTTGACCTGCCACACAAAAATTGTTCGTGAACAGTCTGAAGAACATGACAAAGAGTTGAGGGTGACTTAGCCTCCAAATTCCCAAGATCAAAATCTGTTCAAGCATCTGTGGGATGTTCTGGACAAAATAGTCCAATCCACAGAGGCCCCACCTCACAACTTACAGAACTCAGAGGAGTCTACCGCTAACACTTTGGTGCCAGACACCACAGCACATCTTTGGAGGTCGTGTGGAGTCTGTGCCTCGATGGGTCAGAGCTGTTTTGGTGGTACGTCAGGATTCGTACTCAATACTGGACAGGTGAGTTTAATGTTATGGCTGATCAGTGTATTCAGTCTTCTTGCGCTCAGGATGAAAGTGTGCCATCTAGTGGACCAGGCAGAGTAGTGCACCCTTCTGTTAGTTTTGGAGAACAACTACTGTCTGACAGCCCTGTGATAGGCCTACGGAGGAGACGAAAAAACTCTCCTCTCTTCTCAACCATAGGAAAGAAAAAAAAATTTAAAACAGATATTTGACCAGCTGGCTGGCTTCAATCCTTCCAGCACTCTGCATGCTGGCACACGCACACACACACTTCCTTTCCAAACTCTGTAATCCACTTCCAAATCTGAGACTTAAAGATCAAAACTAAACCAGTCTTAACAGATCATTATGACCACTGCCATGTCTCTGTGAAAATAAACCATTTCACTGTGTCCTCTAATACGTCCAATAAGACTTCAGCCCTGTCTACACTGAAAGCTCTGAGTTAACCCAATCACCCCCACCCCCTCTGCACCCCCTTCAGCCCCACACAAATCAGTTGAGGTGTCCCAAGAGAAAGATGCTTCCAAACACCCCCAATCACTTAAATTGCGCCTTTCAAGTGTTGTTATGGCAACATCTAACTTAAGAGGAGTGAATGAAGCGGCGGTAGCAGATCAATAATAAGCATCCCTGCGCTTCTGTCTCTCCACATATTAAAGTACATGTCAGGGTCTGAGCTCTTCTCCAGGGCCACTGTACTGCTGATGCTGCTCCTCATGCTGATCCTCATGTCTTTAGCCTGTGCATGCTTTAGCTGCTTTAGCCACAGCCCTCCACAGAATAATTGCTCATCTAGTCAGGAGGAGCGTGGCATTTAGCCAAGAGGAACGTGTTTCATGCCCCCTGGACGAGGAGAGAGAGAGATACTCAGGGGGAGGAAGTGGGGAAAACACACACGCATACACATGTGGATAGACATACACACATGCATTCCCACAAATACATGCACACACACACATGTAAAGATGCATACACAAACACACACGCACACACGCACACTCACACACGCACACACATGAATACCCATGCTCAAACTTGGGGGCTGTCATCCCTGGGGGGTGGGGGGGGGTTGGCGCTAAGTGGGTTGAGAAAAAACTTTGTTCTTTTTAGTTTTGTTAGTTAATTTAGGTGATAAATCTTAGGTAATAGTTAATTTGTGCCAAACAATTCATGACCATCTAATGTCCATTTTGTTATTTACAACATCATAACAGTGCCAGTCTCTTGCATGAGAAGGTCAGAAATAGCTGTGTAGAAGGCTAGCAAAACCGTCAAGGTTCTGGTGGGTTGGGGCGGGTGGGGCAAAGGGTTGCTTACTGTCCACAAAGACTGAGAAGTTCGAGAACTGCTGCTGTCTAGGCCACAAACTTAAATATGACATTTTTCTGCAGATTTTAGTACATTTAATTCCTATTAATTCTGGGTTTAACACAGTGGAAAAATAAAACAGTAAATATAAAGCAAAGGCCGTATTTTATGTTTAGTTCCCCTAAAATGTTAAATTCAGCAAATAAACAGTAATTACGCAATAAATTAGAAAATTAACCAAGCATTTAATTTGATCAGGGGTGTCCAAACTTTGCATATGACTACATCCCGCACATGTACATTCATATACAAACACATATATGCATTCAAACGATGAAAGTGTGATGCTAATTAGTATCAAGAACAGGTACAGCAGCAATACGAGTAAATCTATGTGTCTGTGAGTAAATGTGTCGAGAGACTGGAGAAATGAGAGTGTTACAGAGGGGAGGATGGGGTAACACTGTAACAAATAAAACCCCACTGAACAAACCACAGGACTCCACAAACACTGCAGAAACCACTCTCACTTCAACTCTCCCCACTCCATTCCACCACTCCACCACTGGCCCCCCGACACACATACACAACAGCCAAAAACAACCCTGATTCAAAATATAACATGCTTGCTACATTCCAAGCAACTCACATTAATGCTCATGTGAACCCAAAGGCAAACACTCAGTTTAGCGAACAAAAATCAAATTTACTCAAATTTACCCCAACCCCAAATGCAATCAATCAGCCAAGACATGTTTGATGCTTGAAGTCTGAATCTTTAGCTCTGCACTGGGGCTATGAGGCTAATGTCGGAAACATATCTCCACTTATACCCCAGGAAATAACATTGTATAAACCGCATGCCTAAATAATCATACACAAACTGTGCCAGTAATTAATTTGGTAAGTAACAGACTTGCTTATGTGGTTTCTGACACTGTATGACTTGTTGGTATTTGTAAAAATGGACAAAAATACATCACAGCTACAAACAGTAGCATCACCCATCTCGAAGCATGGACATGTCTGGAATGTGTCATGTTTGAAGAAAGTGTATGATGATTTAGGCATGCGGTTTGCATGCAGCTGCCGAGTATAAGCTTTTATCACTTGTTAGCTGGTCTGCAGCAAAACCAAAGAAGCTTTGTGCACAAAAAAACATCTTGGCTGATCAGCTACAAGTGGGGAAAGAGGGGAAGACTGTGCATATATTTTTGGCTAAAGAGCTTCAACAGCTTGAGGAGCTGTTAAAGAGCAAGGCTCCTGTTTTATGGAGGTCCTGGAGATTCAAATGTCAGTATTTGACCAGTCATAAACCTGACTTCTGTGTTTCAAGTATTGCCAATGAAAAGATCAGGAACCTGAGAACAGAGAGAGCTTTAACCTTGACTTCGAGAAAAAGGAACAAAGACAAATATAGAAAATAAACTAAAGACATTATTTAGCTGAAGAACAAAACAGGACTGGTTAGTATCCTTTCCATGCAACATATACACATATGGCTGGCCTCTGAGCTATTGGACCGCAAGCTCTTTTAAAGAGTGAAAGCAGTAGCAAATGGGGAACATGGCACGCAGCCACATGAGGAGAAAGAAAAGCCATGTTGGAAAAGCAGAATCCAGTAGACAGACAGCAAGCTGCCGCGGTTTCTCTCTTTCTCTCTCTCTCTCCCTCACTCTCTCTCTCTGTCCATTTCTGTGATGTCTCCTCGGCTGCTCCTACACCTCCTGTCATCCCTCTGTTTCTCTTTCCCTGTCTCATCCTTCTCCACCATCCCCCTTTCAATAATTCATGCCGTATGAGGACTGAGTGACTGTCTCTCTTGACAAACAGCATTTTCTTTTTTTTTCTTTTCTTTTTTTTAGTGCTGTTTCATGGACCAGAATCAATCGCTCACTCAGAAGTTGCGCAGGGGTCTGGTGAGAATGGCTTGATTTATTAGATGGAGGCAAAGGCTGTGGCCTTTATTGTGTGCTAATGCTGATTGTGTGCACAGAAGAGAGTCAGCCGGCTGGCCTCAGATCAGGATCAGATCTTTCAGAGGCAAGGCCACAGTGTGATCGCTCAGCCTGCGTCCTGCTCTACAGGACTTAGAGCTTGTTGCATCTCTCCCCTGTGGAATGTATCCCTTTTTTAAATCACATTTCATCATAAGCAGCCATCTGGCACGCATGCACACACACACACACACACACACACACACACACACACACACTCACACACACACACACACACTGCACATGCACACACACACACACACAGACACACACAGTACAAGGACAGGAAAAGAGAGAGAAAACAGTGAGAGAGTGTGAATGAAAAAGAGAGAGAAAGAGAAAGAGAGAGGGGATAGAGAGAGAGTGAAGAAGAGAGACAAAGAGAGAAAGAAAGAGAGTGTGAAACTGAGAGAGAGGTAGAAAGAAAAAGAGCTGTGGAGCAAGAGATGGGGAGAGAATGAGAGAGAGATAGGGAGAGGGAAAGACAGAGAGAGACAGAGAGAGAGAGAGAGAGAGAGAGAGAGAAAGAGAGAGAGGGCTCCAACACTGAGTTCTTTGTGCAGAAGCCCTGGCATAGTACACAAAGTGTCACATGCACTCCTCCATTCCCCCCACCCCGACCAACACTCACACACACACACAGATACACAGACACACAGACACACACACACTCTCTCTCTAGAATGACTAACACCTGCTGATCCTCCCACACTTCTCTCCCCATCACCTCACACCTTCTGATCCAACACATCCGCAAATCCACTCACAACACAACACCCATCATCAAGGCCATCGAGCATGTGTGTGTGTGTGTGTGTGTGTGTCTGGGGGGTGTTGTCCACTAGCTGAACATCAATCATACTTTCATCTGCATTGTACAGTCCCTCTACAGTCACTCTCTCTTTTTGGCAAAAGTTATAAACACTCTTTCTCCCACAAGCACTAATGTTCAAAAGTTTGGAATCACAATCACAGTTTCAACATTTCAGCTTTATTTTAGAAACAACAAGAAAACACTGAATTTTAAATAATACTTATTTATAGTTTTTTTTTTGTTAAATTATCTTCCTTGACGTTTGATCACCACATTTCAGATATGAGGCATTTCTGGATATTATTTTTTTTATAGTATTTTTGTTATTACTTTATATTTGATGCTACACTGCTGTAATAGTCATTTTAGAATTATCATTACAATCATCTAGCCATCTAGAATATTTTTTTTTGCTCCTTACTACTAATGATCTGAAGCCTGTGAATTTACACAGAACTGTCAGAGTATGGTCATTTTTACATTTATTTTTAGTTTTATATTTTTACTTTATATTACTGATCTATTTAACATGCAAATGCATACATGCACACATGAGCACACAAACGCACACACGAACACACACAAACACACACAAACACACACGCACGCGCACACACACACACACACACACACACACACACACACACACACACTCCCACCCTGTGTGCTGACTCTTTTAGGGTGTTTTCAGTCTTTGTGTTTTGTTTTTTTTTCATGAACAGTCACTTCTTTGAATGCCAAGTTGTCACAGGCTGCGCAGGAAGAGTTTTATTAATTGTAAGTTTTCTGAAAGAAAAAAAAAGAAAGAAAAACTTTTACTTGTGACAAAGTCTATTCATGGAAACTGAGGCAGAGACGCGCCTCCTGAGCAGCCCTGCGCAAACCCTACAGCACACACACCCACACCAACACACACTACAGCCCCCAGAGAAGCCAAGGGAGGTTTCAAAGATTAATGAGTGAAACTTAATCAAAATTTGAAAATGCACATTAATCTGTGTGTGTGTGTGTGTGTGTGTGTGTGTGCGCGCGCGTGTGTGTGTGTGTGCAGAGCTACTTAAAATGCCCTGCAAATGTCTGCTTCTAATGGTGCGTTCAGGTGCACGTTCTCTACAAATAATTCTATACTACTCTATTCTATCAAATTCTATTTATTCCTGGAAAGATATAAAATGAAGTATGAATATGAATAAAATTTGAAATATAAAATATGCCATAACTTTTGCACAGGCCACAATTTATAATTATTTCTAAATGCGCATTAAATTGTGCAAAGTGTGTTCTCTTCAGAGGATGAGTACTTCTTTTTATACAACTTTGTATACAAATGAATGTGAAAATGAGCAATAGAGACAAATAAACAGAAAGGGTTTGAGAAAGATAAGGGAGGAAGAAAAAAAGAGAGAAACTGACAGAGAGAAAGAATGACAGCAATGAGAGAGAGAGAGATATAACAAAGACAATGAGAGACAGAGAGAGACAGATGGAAAAGGAAAGAAATATATAGAGACAGAACGAGAAGCAGAGAGAGAGAGAGAGAGAAATGGATAGACAGATGGACAGAGTTAGAGAGAAAGACAGAGAGATAGAGAGAGAGAGAGAGAGAAAGAGAGAGAGAGTGTGTATGTTGTGGTGATGACACTAAAAACACCACCTGCTCCGGCTCCATAAAGCAGCAATGTGTCTCACACGCTCACACAACCCCTTTAATTCTACCATCACAGTCATGCTGCCAGACATAATGCAGATTAAACCGAACACACATACAGAAACCATACATACACTCCCTGTCACCCAACACACACATTCTAGCAGAGCTCCAGTCCTGTCCCAGACAGTACTCAACAGCAGCGCAATTTTTTCCCTCCGCTGAGACTGAAGAGAATTCTTAAAGCACAGTTGCATGAATAACTGTGTTTACTCTTGATGCATCATTTTCATTCTATGACTTAAGACTTTCATCATGGTCCGGCGCAGCCCAGGCTGTGGACAGTGCTCTGTGGAAGTGGCATCAATGCTTTGATAGGGGTGTATTAAATATCTACAAAATATTTCAGAAGCAAATATAGTTGAAATGTAGAGGTTTTGACAGACCACTTCAATGAGAACAAGCAGGGCCCTGTGGGAGCACCTCTGCCTTTTACATCTCGGGGAAAGAAAAAAGATCAAACCTTTTGATATAGCATGCATAAACACACACCAAAAGCCTAATAAAGTGCACTACAACACCTCGTCTGTGGATCAACAAGCTTGTGAAAGGAGAGAATGTCTGCAGGGCAAGAGCATGAGCATAAGCGTGTATATGGGTGGGTGTGTGTGTGAAAAGAGATAGAAAGTTTGGGTAAAGAGGAGCTTTGAGCAGGAGGCACATCAGAGCACGCTAGATTAGACAGAGATTTCATCCTGCTGTCAGTAAACAGTTAAGGTATCCACTGTCTGCAGTACACACACTGCCTCCAGCATACACACACAACTAACAAGCTCTGATTCTGATTGCCGTCTGACTAACACGCTGTCTCTACAACTATGCGCTTCATATTCTGCCCAATACGTGTGCCCGTAATGTTCTTAAGTACATTTTATTGCATGTTATCTCCACACGCTGGACTACACATTCCTCACACATGCACATGTGAGTGCTTTCGAAACATTAGTAGCTTTTTTGTGGACGGCATGCTTTGCAGGTTTTGGAATAGGAGTTGTCAGAGTAGAATATACTTATACAGGTGCTTGAGATGTGCATTTTCCTGTACAGCTATTGAAGTAAAAAAGCAAGGTAAAGGTAAATACCTTTTACTTTTATTGTGTGTCATTGCTGTACCTTCATGGAAGTTTGCAAGAGGATTTTTAAAAGTTAAATAGATGTATTTTGCATGCATCATATGCTACTTATCAAATCCAGTCCAGTATGTCAAGCCACCTTGAAGTTTTCACAAAATACTGTAGAAATGTCATTTTCGCCCCAGTCATTTCCATTACAGTTCTCTCTATGGTGGCGAAGACAAGAGTGTGGTAGATATGACATCTAGCTTGACAGGGTGCTGCTTTGCGACATTTCAACAAACAAGTTTCAAATAAATGTTTCTACTGTTTAAAGTTTAAGATGTTCTACATTCAGTTAATTTATATCCCCAACACATATTTTTGAGCATCTACGCAAGCCAACATGATTTCAGACTGTGGTGGATGTAAATGAAGTCCTTGTGACATAATTAATTAATAATTCCATTCACAACTGTATAATAACTGTCAAAATGTATCATTTGGCAAAATCAGTTATGAAAGTAGTCATACATTATTGAGTGACATATGTCATACAATTAAATGATAATCATACATTTAGATATGGTACAAATTACATTTGTTCATTAAGGGTCAGGAAAAATGTCAAAAATGACCAAATTATATTGTGAAGGCAATGCGTCCTCTCTTGGACCTCAAAAACCAGACTACTTCAATTAAGCGTATGAGACTGTAATACGTGATTTGTGATTTGAACAAGTAGTTAATTTCACAAAGTTCACAAAGCTAAAAGTTCTGCTACATGAAGAAAACCTAATACTTGCGAGCAAAGATTAACCCTTCAATCATGATTAGCAAGTTCTGCCTTTTAATCTATTCCATTTGTTTTGTTCTTGTATAAATATAGAAAATGTTCTACCAAAGCTGAAATGTTTATTTGGTTTGTTTAACAAACTACAATTTTGAGCAAGAGGAAAATAGGAACATACTACACATTTCAGGCACCTTTTATGGTTACACTGATCAGTAATATTCCCTAAGTGATCTAAATTCTGTCTAAACACGTAAGAATGTTCCTTCACAAATTATCACTGTGCATACAGGAATGGCTTACTGTCCATGCCAACAAGGCCAGCACACCCCCAAGAGGCCTCAGGCCAAAAAACTAGAGGCAGCTTAAAACTTAGGGCAATTTACTGTGGATGTGAAAAATAGACAACGGCATAGCCCTCAAATACCCAATGATTAAATTAAACCAACACCCTATTTAAACTAATGAAAAGCCACCTAACACCAAAACTCTACAGAAATAATGCAATAAGAAACTGAAAAAACAGCCGTTTAAACAAGAATTAATAATGTTATTCAAATTCATTTTAGTGTTGTTTTAGCATAAATGAGGGTTAAAAACTTCCCTGGTTTTTTTTTTTTAATTATTGTCAGAGTATGGGGGTGCAGGGCCTCATGAGACCACAATCTGTCTCTGCATGCATCCAACAATAAAGGCAGCATGGTGCTTTTTTAATACAGTGATGGGAAACACAGTAGCATACAGAAAGCTCTGGTTCCGTATGCTAATTCATTTTTTAAACCCAACAAGGAGACGCATGCACTCTGCCTGCAATTTTTAACAAGCTAAAGGGTTAAGAGGAATGTTCTGAAAGAGCAGAGTGAGCATGGATGAACGGGTTAACAGTGCTAATGGTTTTTCTGTATACATGTGCACATGAGCAGCACTGTGTGTAATGGCAGGCGTTTTAGTGAAAGTGTCGCCCGGCGTGGATGGGTGTGATCTGTGAGAGGACCGGTCAGAGGGGTCGCGCTGCAGGGAGGCAGAGAGCGAGGCGCGCGGGCACATAAAAGAAAGAAGAAAAGGCATTATATTCCGCTGCTTTCTTTCTTACTGTAAGATATGACTAATGGTGGGGTCACTATGCCCGATGAGCAGGAAGATTAGTTCTGACCTTGCCGGCGACCTCGGACGGCTCAGAGAGAGAGGAAGAGATGGAGAATGGAGGGAGGAGGAGGACTAAGGGCGGTGGAAGAGGAGGCTGCCTGTCATTACGGTTGTTTCCAGCGCAAGTCAAGCTGGTTATTAATTTCATTTCTTTATGATTCACAATCTGCTCTTTTGAAATATGCCATATGCTCAGAGCAATTGGTAGGATGACGAGTGTCAGGATCAGTCCAATAAAGGCAGCCTAAATGAGGCTGATTTACGGGCTCTGGCTTCCGGCAAGCACTGCTCTCTATTCACCCCCCTCCCCTGAACGTGGGCAAACAAGCCTCGGCTCCACACAGACATCTACCTGCTCCCAATCAATCCCCCAGCCCAGGCCGATAACGGCCCGCCACCCAGCACCCAGCACACATACACCGATAACAAACATGCAAGCACAGTACATATTTATTGGTTGAGGTGGCCATGCAATCAATACACAGGCCCAAAATCAGTTTGTTTTAATCATGAGCAAATATATTGACCTAACACAATACGGGCCTGCTTTATCTATCACTAATAAAAATTCATTGAGACAAGGTGCCTATACGAGCTGTAAAAGGAACACAGCGCTATCTCCTTTGCTCCCCTGCTTGCTACTTTTCTGTAAATCTATCACTGTCTAGCTCTTTCTTTCTGTCCTTTCGTGGTAACATAGAGCTTCTGAAGGGCAGAAAGCTGGCAAAAAAGCAATATCACCAGCTAAACACAAGCAGAGATTTTTCCAATCCCAAAGATTTGCTCCTCTTCATTTCCTTTCCACCAGACCTATCTGTTCACATTTTCGCTTTCCTGTGTCCTTACTGTAACGTGTTAAGCCTTAGAATTTGCAGTTGTCACTGGTGAGAACAAAAGCATGTTGTGATTGTATCATTTCCCACTCATGCATCACTGAAACAAACAGTGGAATTCTGTCAAAAGTGCAGGCTATTAACTTTTAATCAATACTAAATTTGTGTTTGTGAGCCAAAGAGATGTTTTACTGTGTTTTGAATTGGATGAAAAGTGATGCATATAATGCTCATTATCTATTCAAAATATTGCCAAAAATGTCACCAAAACTAAAAAGTAATACTATATGTTAATTTCATGATGTACTGGTTTAACTGATATACCAGTACATCAGTACATTATATTTTTCTTTTCTTTACATTTTTGTCCTGTTTTTTGTTATTTTATTTTTTACACTTTTATTATGTAATTACTTACGTGTTTATGATATTAGATATCAATAACAATACAATATAAATCAAAAGGATAACAAAATTCTAATAATAACTGAGTTTGAAGGGTAAATACCAGCATTCAAACCAAAGCAGAGTTTTCCAGTTCAAAAGATTTGCTGCTCTTCATTTCTTTTCCCCAGACTAGTGCTGGGCGATAAAACGATAACGATAATTATCGCGAAATGTCTTTTCCTCGATAGAACCAATGCATATAGTCGA
>JBBPCZ010000001.1:34150426-34182895 GCA_037974445.1 Brycinus macrolepidotus
TCATCCTGTAACACTTGTTATATCTCAGTAGGAATAAAAAGGTGGTTAGACGGTGATTTTATTTATATCGTGATATAGATCGATATCGACTGATATGAAAAAAATATATCGAAATAAGATTTTTCCCATATCGCCCAGTCCTACCCCAGACCCAACCTCTTTTTTTGACTTTCATAAGCCCTAACACTAGTGTGTTAAAGAAGAGTGTTGATTTGTGGGCATGGACAGAAATATACTGATATACCAGCATTTTTCTACCAAGGTCTACCATACAGCCAGTTACCACACACGGTAATTTCAACAAATTTCTATATGTTTCAGGAAACCTGTACGCACATTTCCAACACAAGTCACTGAACAGGTACTGAAACAAAAAAAAGTCATAATTATCAACCACGTAATCAGCTGTGTACTATACATGCAGCAGAAAAAATGCTGGAGCCATCACTTTAATGGCGATGCTGATGGGTGATGGTGGACAAACTCTCAATAAAGGCTCAGGCCAGCATCTCTCTTTAATGCTGCCTTATATCCTCACCTTATAGAGATGGTGCTGCTGCTCCTCTGACATCATCAGCTCATGGCTGTCCGTCACAATGGACTCCATGTCCATCAGCCAATCCCAGAGTTCCTGGTACTCAGCCTGGAAATCTGATAGGCTAGATGGGGAGAGAGAGGGAGGGGTGTGTTAAAGGTGCCCTCTGAGAGAGGCTGTGGGTGTTATGAGCTCTGCTCTCTCCTCATCTGCCTGCTCGTCTGGCTGGAGAAAGAGAGAGAGAGAGAGAGAGAGAGAGAGAGAGAGAGGAGTCGGGTGGCTCCGAGTTCTTTTACTGAGGGAATATTTGACAAGTGGAGGTAATTACTCTGTCCCGTTAGCGAGCGGCGCGCTGCGGCGCAGGTAAGTGAGGTGTGAAAGGGGTCGGAAGCAGAAGGGATCTTTAACCCGCGCTCTGAGTGACGGCTCCTGAGCCAGAACAGCTTAATTAAACATGACTTCACCTCCCTATTCCCCAAGCCTGCCTTCAGCCCCGACATGAAAGGACATCAAATATTTATGAAAGGAGCAAGGACGACTGCGTGCATGCTCGTGCACGCACACGCACGCACACACACACACACACACACACTAACACACTAACACACATCGCATAGTCATAGATGACCATATGCAAGTGTATTGGGCACATGCACGCTAAAACAAACACAAACACATACACTCTCACACACACTGACATCGAGGGTTTGGCTCTTTTTTTTAACCATCTCCACAGGAGAGCCACATGTTTATAAACATTAGCAGGAAAATTGTTCCTCATTCATATGGCTTTGAACAATTTGACAGTTATGTCAAACTAGTGCCATTTTCTTGTCTGGCTTTTATAAGCAATCCACAGAGTCGGCCCTGAAGGGGGGAAGAAAGACTATGAATGAGATTACACAAATAACTATCAAAAAGGAGGAGAAAAATCAACAATTCCTCTTTATTTCAATTCTAGCCAGACAGAAACTAAACAGAAGGTTGGGACGGAGCGGCACAGCTCCATATGTAATTTCAACAAGCACCGCGGTGCGTATTAGCATTTTGAAGCAGCCGCTGATGGAACAAAACAATGGAGAAGAGTATATGAATATTTTATCTCCTTGTAAACATGACATTGATCAGACGAAATGACAAAGACAGCGAATAAGCAGTCGAAAGAGTGAAACAATGTAATACTGATGTGCGGAGTCTCCCTGAGGCATGGCCACGTCTGATTAGAAACCTCACTATGCCTTCTGGAACTTGAGCAGACAAACGCAGCACAACGTTCTGATGTAGTGTGTTTTTTTGTCTGTTTTTTTTTTTTTTTTAGCATAACATAAATCTAACTACTTGTAAAACAGAATCTCCCTTGGCATGTTAACAAACAAACAAAAGGCTATGGAAACATGTTAGCCATTGAGCAGGCTTGCTTCATAATCTTTTGAACTGTCAGCACCATTTTCCATCAGCCACTGCTGCATCTGTGTATTAAGCATTTCTACATTCAGTTTCTGTAAAAAAAAAAAAAGAAGAAACTTTTGAGCATACTTGGGACCACTCATATGCTTCTTCTGCCCTTTGAGAAAGTGCTAGAGAGTTCTCAGTGTTAAGATTTAGCATCAGCCTTAACAATCAACCCTAGCAGGTCAGAAGAGTGAGGCTCAAATGGACGCCTCTTTTTCTCCGGTTCTTTTCCCATCCATTTAACATCAATCTGGTGGCCCGCGGCTCTGAGGGGGGGCTGGTGGAGGGTTATGGGGGTGTTACTGTACCTAATTCATCATCAGAGCCTGACCCAGCCGCTCATGCCTCACCCCGAGCGGCTCGGCGAAAGGTTGGCCGCCTTATTGACACCTCTCCCATCTCATGCGAAGTGACACTTTTATAGAAGTGGCTCTTTAATTTATGGTGTTAATCCCTGGTGCCTAATATGGAGACTTCCCATCTCCCTTTTCCATGTCTGTCACTTTTGTTCACCCCTCCCTCTGTTCTTTTAAACGGAGCCCTTCCTGGTGAAGGCTTTTGATTGGTGAATGGCAGGCGTCCTGTCTTTGTCAGGAGCGGAGTGTGTGTGTGTGTGTGTGTGTGTGTGTGTGTGTGTGTAAATGTGTGCATGGACAGGCCCTGACAGAGGAGGAGAAGAGGCAGGGCGGCCGATAGCTTTCGACAGCTCCTCCCTCCAGACATGTTTCCATGCAAAGGTAAGGGCCAAAGAGTCAAAACAATGAATCCTTGAGCAGGCAGGCCCATCATTAAAATTCAAAGGATCATTATGGTTTTTTCCAACAAAATAAATCATTAGATTGAAAGGCTTAAAAGGATTAAAACGATGCTTGATTCGAAGCCAAGGCACCGAGTCAAGTCCAGACTCCGGAGTTCTTCCACTGCATTAAAGTGGGAGAGAAAGAGACGGGGGAGCGTTTTGAAAAAAGTGATAAATAACGGTTCTGAAATGAAAATGTGTTATTTTATGAAAGCAATGCATTGTTTTAAGACCAGTCCTGCTCATTTATAACTGATCGAAAAATCTCGCAACTACTTAGCCCTAGGATGCATTACAGCAATGCAATTTTTTAAGGCCTCAACATTACTGATCCACAGCAAAAAGTAAAGGGACATTTTTAAACTTAATGTTAAAACCTAAACGTATTTGTATATTATACAAGTCTAAATAAATATTTACAATTTACAATAGCCAAGCTATTCCCTTCCCTTTAAAGTATAAAACAATATAACAAATACTAGTATCTATGCAAATGACAATTTAAAAGTCTTGGTCTCATATTTTAATATTGGTCACATTTTATTTTGATAGTAACCAGTAGATTATCTAGAAAAGCACAACATGTAAACAAACTATCAAAGGACAGCAACAAAGAATATTTATTCCCTTACTGCACTTTAATTACTGTATTACAGTATTTTCATTTTGTGATATTTTTACTTTCAAAGCAAAGTATCTGACTTTTTACTTTTCCACTTTATTTCCTTTCTCTTCTGGGTGACTCTGTTACACTCTTAATTGAGAGATGAGTAATGAGTAATCTTCTAGTACCCAAAAGAATTTGACCTACTTTCAAAATCTGCTTTCAAAAAACAAAACAGTTACAACACAATTTTTACTGAACTCCGCCCAAAAAGACCACTGGCAGCTTAGCAACTTTAAGCCTGGTCACCTCTGACAAGCGTTCAGAATTTAACAATACATTACAACACTGTGTGTGGTATTTTTAAATCAGAAACCTGGTATCCCAAGAGTGTGTGTGGAGGCAGAGTGAATTTTTACCTATTACCTAAACCAAAAATACAAGAGGTACAAGGTCTAAGTTAGTTCCCCTTTTGACTGTTACCTGTGGGCTTTAGCCTCTATCTTTATTCTTTTATTACTATTAGTCTCATGAGAGTTTTAGATATGCAGCCTTCAAATGCATACTAGATAGTGTTTTGTTTAATTATTTCTGAAATTTTGAATGTACTGATCACAAGATTACTGAGAATTTCACAAGCTACATTGCAGCATGGGGAGTTGTTAGTTGATAAAGCAAGCTTGAAAACAACAGTAACCAAATGAATGGTTAATTTGCTGATTTATTTGACCTGCTGCACCTATTAAAAAGCTAGAAAGACAGCTATAACCTTGAAAAGTGTCTCATTTTTCACCAGCAGCGTAACTGAATGAAGTCTGAAACTGAGTAATGTCTTATTAATGCTTTTTATTAGTAAATGGGAAAGTATTCCTGTTTTAAACTGTGGTTGTTGTGCAGCCACACAAGTCAGAATAGAAAGTGATCAAAAATTCAACAAAATAATATAACAGCTACCCACAGTAGTTTTACTTTTGAGACTTAAGTACATTTACAAGTAAGTGCTTTTGTAAACTAGGATATCTACTTTCACCCAAGTACAGGATTTGAAATCTTTATCCATCCTAGATTTGTAGGATTTGTCCAAACTATCTGGTGATTATCAGTAGGGTTAGTGTTAAAATTAGAGCCAAGGTTCAGTTTGGGTTGATGGTAAGGTGTAAGTTTAAGGTGAAAAAAAAAGTGTTTGTAATAGAAATTAAGTTTAATGTCAGTTAAAGACATGGTAACCATCTATACTTTATCTACAATGAACCATCGAAATAACGTGTTAAAAATCTGCTCACATTAGGATATATTTGCTGTATATGTATTTCTACTCCCCAACCTGTGGCCTCTCACTAGAGTGACGAGTGAATGTTTAGAGGACTTCTACTGTACCTGTTGAACTTGGAAATGAGGGAGAAATCTCTGTTCTTGCTGGAGCTGGAGTACTGCTGACTCCTGAGCTTTAAACTCATCTGATCCACAATATCCCTCTGGGCCTCTGCTTGACACCGCTGCACTTGTGCCTGTTCACACACATACATACACACACAAAGACCACATCAGAATCAGCACAACCATAGTTTCTCAACTTTCCCACCACATGTCTTTCAGAGTTACAGTAAGTGCTTTTGCTGGCTTCAGGTTATTTTGGACCCCAGTTCCACAGAAAGCCACAAATACCCCCCTTTGCTCAGCTTCCATCTGCTTCCATCTATACCCCCTTCTGCTTATATTAATAATGCTATCCCAACCAGTACAGCAGAGTAACACAGTTCAGTCCGGATGAGTTTCGAGTATGCAGAATTAGTGCTGCTCTATGCAAGCAAATGTTGGACTTCAGCCGTGATTAGCTGTAGTCACTGTGTACGCAAGAGAGCAAATCATTGGAAAAAAAAAAAGCCACGTTTCTGCTGTGCATCTGTGCTTGAGAAAATTGGTTACATTGGGTGAACGGAGATCAGTTATTGCCCAAAGTATGAGGAGCTGAATCTGTGGCAAGCCAATAAAATTTCCAACAGCCTGCTTTGATTTTTAGCTCATTTCTCGACACTGTATGAAGCGCTGCGGTTTGCATTCCTTCCAGAAGCCACTCCGCCTGCTCCGCAGATGCCTCCAGAAAGGTCAAACAATTCCATGAATGCAAACTGCTCCTCAATCAAAGCTACCCTTGATAATAAACAAGCAAATCAACAGAAAGATGTGTTGCCTTTTCATTCCATTTATTGGGCGGGTATCAAACGCCCGGCTCTGGCGCTTTTCTCATTTGGGAGGAATGAAATGAACCTAACTAGGAGCTCCAAGAAAATTAGCGGCACAAGTGTGGCGAGTTCTCCTCTCCCCCCTCTGAGGAATTTGCTTTCATTTGCCTTCATTTCGGATTCACTCAGCTCGCTCGCCGATGCCGTGTCAGGATCCTAATTACTCAATCCCGCCGGAGCTGCTTACACACACAATAATGACTAATGCCCGCCACAGACAAAAGCAATTTCTCCTGGCCACCTTGAGTCTGAGGACAGACCGGCCCAGCACGGAGGCCCTCTGAGCCACTAGGAGGACGTGCAACTGATCTTCACTTCACTTCTCTCTCTCTCTCTCTCTCTCTCTCTCTCTCTCTCTCTTTCTCTCTCTCTCTCTCTCTCTTTCTCTATCTCTCTCTGAAGAGTTCAAAATCCCCACCAATCAAGCACCATCACTTTTCACTGCAGCTTTAAAACCTGGAGCGGAGATGTATTAGAAATCTATAAATGTATATGATAGGCCTGGTGGAAGATACTGTTCCTTTGGGTGAATACGAAAAACATCAATACAGCGATATACAGCTACATTTATTAGAGCTCTCACTCTTGAAGGAGAAATTGGTCTATTGATGAGAGCATTTGTCTTCTGAACATCATATTCATGGTCCTTTTCATGCAACTCTTTGCAAGCCGTGCCTCATATGCAAAACAAAGAAAAGGGTTCTCCTTATCACAAGATCAGTAATAAAAAACCACATAAAAGCATATGGGTCTCTTTTAGAGATATTTCCCTAAAGCCCAAGGGATCTTACTGCTCATGTCAAACATCATTTTCCAAATGTGTGTTAGGCTCAGGTCATGGTTCAAAATTCACATTTGTTTTGTCACAGACGGCCTCTATTTTACTCTATTTTAGAGTATTTCCACTTGCTTTAGTTTTTCGTCCTTATTTTTGTCTCCCTCCTAACTTACATCACTTTCAAATTTAGCACAATTCAAGAAAGCACAGATTTGTGCAACCCAAGGGATTTTTAGCACTGCACAGTGTGAAAACAGAAGAAAGTTTACATGAAGCTTATTCAGACTGAAAAGGGAAAATAAATTTGTTAAAAGCAGCATTTAGATTACTTTGGATACCGGATTATTTTCTTATAGCATATTATTTTATATCGTTTAATATTTAATTTGTTCATGATGTAATGACGGTGCCATTTTCTCTGCACTGTAACAGATCCTATTCTTTGAGGTTTTATCTAGACCTTTGGCGTCATGATTCAGGTATGTTTTGGACAAAACTACAAACAAGAATTTGTAGTTTGGGTCAGGTGGGGTTTGGACAGAATTTCTTTAGGTTCAGATCAGGTTTAACCTGAAAATGTCATGCTATGTATCGGGTCGGTATATCAAGGTGTGTCTGGGTTCAGACCAAAATTTCAGGTCAGATTAAACCTGTTACCCATAAGCAAGAAGCAAAATGTCTTCTAAAAAAAATTCCCTATCTGTTAAGAGTGTTCCGTATATGAAGTGGTTAAAATACATCACCCACTGAGCTAACAACTGACATGGTGACCTCTCTTAAGGAATACAAAGCCTCATATGGCTGAACCAGAGGGCGGTATAGGAAATAACTGCACTGAAGCAGCATGCAAGTGCTCATTCTCCTACAGACTCCAGCCTCTATTTCTATTTCAAGCAGAATCTTTCAAAAACTCACCTTTCAAAAACAGCTCCACTTTAAAAAACTTGTAATACACATAGGAGTCCATTTAAATTTAGATCATTTGATACTTGTGCCTCTCTCCAGAGTGTGGGACATGAGCAAAATCTGCTGAATCAAGTCATTTTAAGCTTTTTTGTTTACATGCCAGTGCCAATTTAACAGCCTCTAGAAACTTCCTCAGCTTTGTGTCCTGCAGGATTTGGTGAATGATCACACTGTCAATCATAAGCTGAGAGAGTTCTACAGTCATCATCGCTTCCCTCACCTCTCCCCCTCCAACTTCACACACGGCTATAATTATAATGGGCTTTCATATATCAGGCCACAAGGAAATTAAATGCATGGTAAATATTAATAATTTATACACCACACTCTAAACAGATCTGGCTTCCAGCAGTCGTTTTTAAAAAAAATGTCAATAGGATTGCATGGCCTTAAAGATTAGTGAGAAGGTGTATCTGATGTTCTGAGAGTTGCTGAAGTCTAAAGCATTGTGAGAAGGGTTCCTTTAACTTAGCAGAGAGATTGATCCATATAAACCCCTGAATGAATAATAAACTCATAATCTCCAGCACAAACACTGTCAAAGGTTCAGAACCTGGGCAAATCCTACTACATCTTCCCTTCACACCAGGGCTACCCTAATGCGTACTGCAGGCGGAGGGGATTAGCAGCAAATCAGTTTTTAGTTTTAGATTAAACAAAGAGTCACCGACACAGTTGTAAAAATCTTTGTGCGTGTGTATGTGTGTGTATGTGTGTGTGTGTGTGTGTGTGTGTGTGTGTGTGTGTGTTTGAGGTTAAGTATTAATGGCCCCATCATTCTTGGCATGAATTTCACTAATGGACTACCATCGGCCAGACAGGGCAAAATCTATTAATCTGAAGATTATGCTGAAAGTAGGCACTGGAGGAAAGATTTCCAGACAAGACGGTCCTTGAGCTTTAGGAATACACAAACCCAAATAGAGCACGTTCCAAAATGGAGCACAAGATGAAGTTTGCTGGGATATAAAATAGTCCACCCAAAACTTTGCAGTGTTCCCTTTGTCATTCTTTTCAGGGGAGAGGAAAAAAGAAAGAAAGACAGCAGGAGAGAAGGAGGAAGGGGGGAATTTGGAGGAGGGTGTCTGTAATGCAAACAGGATAAGAGTGTCACCGGAGGTGGCTGGAGAGTCGTAGAAATTAACGAGGAAAAGTATGTGGCTCTGGTGAGCAGTAGCGCGCGAGAGAATGGCAGCGCAGGGGGGTTGTGGCCACCTCTTAAACTAGATATTTAAGCAATGCGACCAAACACGTGGTTAGTTTATTTCTTTATCATCTTGTCGGAGGAGCATCACGGTGAGATTGAAAACCGTGGGAAGCCTTGGCACCACCACCATCCCCCAGCCCCCCCGTGACTGGCGTTCAAACCAGCCAGAACATACATCGGCCCTGTTTGAAATGTCTCCCATCAGACTCGTCCTGATGTTCCGAGGCAGTATCGGAGCACAGCACAGTGCAGGCATGCTCAGAAAATAAATTCTGCCAGGAGTTGTGTGTCTGTGTGTGTGTGGTCGTGCCAGCAGTCGTAAACGGGCGAGAGTTCTATCAAAGCAGCTCATAAACCTGCACACCCAACGCTGAAGATTCAGCTTCACAAAAAGTCCCTGAACAACACGAGAGGACATACAACAACAAAAAAAAAAAAATCCTGTACGGCTGAGGCAGGTTGTAACTCATTTCAGAACACAGTTTCACTGGAAAGAAAACAATGGTTTTATTTCTAACATCAGTGTGATTCTGACTTTCACATGATTCCTCTTGGAAATGGAAAACAAAGGATTTCTGCAGAAAGCAGGCCTTAAAACTCATTTGAAAACTATTACTTTCCAATCACTGGCCATAAACTCTGGATTTAAAATGTAGTGCAGTCTCCTGGCATGCATCACATGACTTTACAGCCCAAAATAAAACCTGTTATTACAGCGTTGTAAGGCAGGGTTTCCCTCTCATTCTCTCCAGCTTATCAGGTCTCCACAGCTAAACAGGCTCTGATATAACCACATGCACGGGCTGTTGTTTCACTGCTTTGTCAGACAAATTTCATTATGCGAGCAGTTAAAACTGAAGGCCGCACTTCTGCAGCTATCTACAAAGCCAGTGGTATGACCAGCAATCACAGCAGAGCAAAGGAAACCATGCTTATCATGACTAACAAACAAATAGAGTGTCTGAGAAGGTCAAGAAAAATATTTCATTATACACAAAAGGCATAAGTAATGTCTCTATGAATTGCATTCACATAGTCTTATGTATGCTGAGACATGAGTGCAAAGACACAGTCCATGCACACCTGACACCTCCTCAGCAGGAATTTATGAGTGTTCTGAGTTACTTGAGAAAATTGTTCCATATCTTTAGTCTGTGGGAATGTATCAAACTCAAATTTTTAGTGTCACAAAAAAATTCCCTTGCCAAACTAAACAACAGAGCACGAAATCAGATTGCATTTGTTTGGGAGCACTGTATGATGTTCGGCTTGTGTTTGGCTTGAGCAAAATCGCATCAATGACAGGTTTGACCTTGACATTAAAGCGCGTCCCAGTGCCTCAGCCCCTGTGGAACGTCACATCAGTGATATACCTGCATGCGCTCCTTCCCCTTTAAGAAATATCTTAGGTGGTTTGAAAGCTTTAGCTCCTGCAACATTTATCAGGGCGTGAAATTAGCAATTGCTAGAAGCTAAATTGCTGCCTCTTATTTAACGTTGTTGCTGAAAGGTGACATTTAATCGCTGATCCTTGCTTCCAAGAAGTCTAAACACCCAGAGCCATGAGGAAAAAGAGACAAGGGGGCTTCAGACAATGTTCACATTATAGATTAGTTGTGTAGGTGGGGTGGGATTGGGGATGGGGGGGGGTGGATCGATTGTGTGATCATCATCATTTTCAATCTAGCCTCACTTAAATATGTGTTGTTTTGCTGAGTTAGGTCATGCATGCCAAGCAATCGTGCAGGGCGTGTGGCAAGAATGTCAGACTAGATACAACGATTACCAGAGACAAGACTTCATGACTAATACTGAATAGATGGAAAAACAAACAGCCCACAAATATAAATTTGCCTCTTCAAGGCACCGCACTTTCCTGACGTCCAAAAATGCCACTTCTTTCTTCTGTTCTCTCGGTTTTTTTTTCCTTCCAAAAGCAAGGCTGACATAAAACAAAAACATTTGGAGAAAGTACTTCAGAGCGACCCGCTTCAAAAATCCCCTGACTTCAATTCCGCTCTGCTTTTCAACAAAGCTTGACGGCATGCGCCAAGCGGCTTAGATGAAGATATTTTGAACGCCGAGCCAAGCGCTCCAGGCAGGTGCTACATGAGAATCCATTAATATAGGTAATTAACATTAGCCACCATTTTAATTAACATGCAAACTAATTAGGAAATAATTAAGTAACATAAAAATCTGATCTTAATTCTAAATCGGAGGAAGCTGGCTACCTCTGTGCTCCTTCCTTTGAGTTTTTTGGTGAGCAGAAAAGAGCTGATTTATGTTGGGGGGTGAGTTAAAAGCAGGCTGCTTTTCAAAGTGGATTAGGCTCAGGGTCAGATTCACATAGAGAGGGCTGTGTTTGGGCTCTCCTGGCTACTGTTTTGGCCAGAACGCAATTCAAAACACTGGGCCAGTGTATTAGCCTCACAAAGACACACCAGTAATCATGGCCTGTGTGTGACCGGGTGTGTGAAACACACACATTCAGAGAAAGGAGCAGAGAAAACAGGGCACAGCCTCTGTAATAGCCACATTCTGCACAAACTCATTTATGCAGCAGAAGAGACAAAGAGAACTATTTACACTGGGGCATATTGATTACATGGATCTAGCCATTCCTCTAGACTCATCAAATACTGTAAGCAAACTCTAATAATGACTTCCTGCCTGACTACAGTATGACTGACAGTGTTTTTTTTTTTCTTTGTTTGTTCAGTGTTTCCACTAGATCGCAGCAATGTTCATTTCCCAAAAACGTGCACGTAGGACATTTGTTGTTAAAATGACTGTGCTATGACCGTAAAAAGGAGACAGGGACTGGAGGGAGAATGCCTTGCATGAAATAAGTGCTGTTAAATGCTCTTCTTGGCAATCACAGAAAGAAATTGATTTTAGTAATAAGACAAAGAAAGCAATTGCGGAGATCGATGCATAAAGCCAGAACGCAGTGTACGGAGCCAAGTTTACTATTTCATTAACAGTAGGACAAAACTCCAGAACCATTCGCAATGACAAATGCCCAGGACCATTATATACACATTTCAGGTAAGTGCTTCGGGCCAAGTTAAATTCGATTTCTCTGCCCCATTGTATCTCTATTTATTATTTGTTGTATTTGTTCCAGATGGCGAGGGCCGGGGCTGCTGAGAGAGTATTGTTCCTCCAGCTCCGGAGAGCGCAGTCCCAAATAAACTCTCTAACACAAATCCCACTCCAACCTCCACGCTCTAAAAGCTTCTAATCCAGCACACACACACACACACACACACACACACACATACACACACACACACACAAACACACATAAGCAAGTACCCATGCTGTATTTCACTCTCCAAGTTCCTAACACTCCTACCTCGAGCTTAGCATAAAAACTAATGTCTCTCAACCAGCATTCAGAGAAGGAAATGAAAATTCCATTGTAGTCTCATCATTAATCATGGCAGCAATGATGAAAGTAAAATATCCCAAATACACTGGGAAACACAGACACACATGCACACATCCACAGACAAGCCTGCCATACAGAGCACCATCTGATGACCTTGGTCTTCATTAGCTGTGGTTATGGGCTGTAAATGGCCTGTCTAAAAACGCGTGTGTGTGTGTGTGTGTGTGTGCACGCGTTTGTGTTGCCGAGGCGTGTGGCAGAAGGCAGAAGGCAGACGGCAGGCTGGGCAGGAGGACACTGAGGGGTTAATGTGCTGAGGAGAATCTTAAGCTGAGCTGTGACAGCACCTAAACGGCTCTGACACCTCGGCGTCGCACTCACTCCTACCAGTAAGCCACCTTCAAAGTTGCTGTCAGGTAAATGACCTTGTATTTCATTAACTGATAATTAAATGGATTTATTCCACTAACGGTTTTAATTAAAATGCTAGAAATATTGATTACCTCTATCATCTCTACTCCCCCCAGATGAAAAAAGGTTTTAGAACTGTTTATTTAGAGAGGAGAGAGAATTAAATTAGATTGAATCTCTAAGAGACCTAAATAACGCTTCTCACTTTTTCTGCTGCCCAAGCAGAAAAAAAAGAGGTTTACATTTTTTTTAATGTTTAATTAATTATTTTGAAATCCATTTTTGCTTACCTTGATATTTAATTAAAATATCATTTTAAAACCTAATTAAATCCACTGGTTTAATCTGAGGGGCAGAGTCTCTATCAAACATTGAAGGCTGCCAGTCCTGGAATGCGCAGCCCGTGCTGTGCAGGTGTGTGAGAAGTGGAGCCACAGAGCAGAGGGTTGTGTGAAGATGAGCTCACAGCGGCTGCTGGTGTGGAACCGTGCTATTGCCCTAATGCATATTGGATTCCACGCCGAAACTAGTGTCATCAGAGCTCAGAGATGCCGCAGATAGCGCCTCAGCAAGGACCCCATGCCGCTGATGGACAAACTAATTGCGCAGGAAATCAAAGAGGATTTGTAAAGGGGGTTCGGATGAAAAAAAAAAAACACCAACAAAAAAAAAAAAAAAAAAAAAAAGCAGAGCTCACACAGCTCCACACTGGAGCCCTGTGGCACCCCAGAGCGCTCGGCCAGGAGCTAACACCAGCCAGCAGCATCTCAGTGGATCTCGACTGATGTGCAAAGTTTTTAAGCTTCGTCTCCATTTCCGTTCTTTTCCTCACTTTGAAGCATCTTTTAAAGATGTAATTATCTTCTAAAGATATGCAAGTGGCTTCATAGAAAATGCAGGCAAAAACAGAGAATCAAATTAGTTTGGCAATTGTAAGCAAGCATAGATCCATCATTCCAGAGTTTCCTCAAAAACAAGAAAATTAGATCAGTCATACTCATTTATTCCCCTCATGGGTGGTATGAAAACATTAATGTGTTGGGGGAAAATTAGCAATAATCATAGGGCATTTTGTGTAATTCCAAGCAATTAAGTGTAATTCAAAGTCAGCTGTGTCATAGACAGAAAGAGCCCTGCTTATTGTTGAAAGGGAAATGTTTTTGATAAATGGCGTTTAAGATTCCAGTCTATAGTGCCACCATGTAAACAGATGTAGCACATTGACAATAGCAGAAGAGAGACAAAAAGAAAGGTAGAATACAAGTATAGGGAAGAGACAGACACAGCATGAGATGGAAATAAAGGCTTGAACCTAAAAACCAACTATAAAGCAGTATTGAGCACAGAGGGCATTTTTGTTGTAGAATAGGTTGCACATGTGCAAAAGATTAAATAAAAGGAACAGGGTTCAGGAAATGCATTGTTATTCAACTTATAAACATTTACGGCATTTAGCAGACGCTTCTATCCAAAGCGACTTCCATTCCCTAACTACAGGGGACAGTCTCCCTGGAGCAACTTGTGGTTAAGGGTCTTGCTCAGGAACCCAGTGGTGGTATGCTGAAGGCAGGATGAGACCCATGACCTCTTGGTTCAAAGGCAAGTATCCTACCCACTAGGCCACCACCACCCCAGCAGTATTATTTAACGTTGATAAATGTGCGGTACGAGAGAAGGGGGAAATCTACCGCAAAATGACACATTTTGAGCCACAGATCACCTGTGCTTCTCAGTTAAAAGCACAATAGGGGCTTTGGAGTGGTGGAACCAGGTAAGCTGTCACGTCTCATTCAGCGGCCGCTAGAGGCCGCCCTACCAGATGGGGACTCTAATCATGTTTAATTAGTTATACACCAGTCGGAGCCCCTGTGAGTGTTCACAGCCGGCCGGTGTTTATGAGTTAAGTGTTCGTCTGTCCCCATTGGTCCTGAGTTCATGGTCTTTGTGTGTTTAGTCTCCCCAGGGAGGATCCCTGGGGTCAGTCCACCGTTATACATGTTTGTGTTTTGGCTCCCGTTATACCTGTTTGTGTTTTGGCTACCGTTATTCCTGTTTGTGTTTTTGCCCTCGTGCCTTCTTTGTGTTTGAATAAACGTTTAAGTTATGGACATCTGCGACTGCACCTCCTTCTCTCCCTGGTACCCCAACTACATGACATACGCATTGTCCCTGTCGTCAGGAGATGGTTTGTTCGATTACCAGCAATCAGAATGTCCAAGAAGGCATAACTGGACTTAATCTACATGGGAAGGCCCTGCCTCTCCCCACCATCACAAGACAACAGAACTGGCATTTAGTGATCTCCAGCAAGGTTTAGGTTTGTTACGATTATAACATTTGCCTGATCACAATTATTTGAGATGATGACAGTTATTAAAGCATTTTCCACAATTTCACAAATATATTGTATCACAACAAGCTGAGTTGGGTTTGGAGAGCCAGATCAATAAAATATTTGAAAGAATTTGAATAAATAAATGAAAAATCACATTCGCTGAGACGCTACTTTTAACACATTTAGAAGATAGCACCAAGTAGTGCTTACTTGTTAGCTAAATAGCTTATGGTAACACACTCTCAAAATGCATATCCACAGTAGAGCAGTACTGTGCAATACAGTGCATCATTTCATGTTAGTGCAAAATAGTGTTGGTTACAAAGCAAAGATAGCTAGGAAGCGAGGTAATCTCACACCTGGAGGAAGAACATTCAGGTACCCTCCCAGCTTGGTGCAAGCTAGCACATGTTTCTTCCAGGCATAAACCTAGCTATCAGGTAGAAATGCAACAAAGCTTAAATATGCATGTCAATGTTATGTGCCAGGCACAAAGCACAAAAACAATAACAACACGGCACACGCTTGTGTTTATTAGCCGGTTTTGTAATTACTTGAAAAGTTTTTTTAAAAAAATGATTCATGGATAAATCATGGATCTTGTTGGAAATCACTTCAATTACAGTACCTCCCTAGGTAAACGTAATCCTGCTATAATAGCCCTAAAGTCAATGTTCATGACTGATTTTCACATCTTACATCATGCTTTTCAATCATAACATAGGCTAACAAAAGCTACATTAAAAATAAGAGTTTTCTAGGCTTTATAAAATCTTACCTGAAAACTCATCTGATCAGAGTAGGCCAGTAGTATTGACCTGTCAAAGCTCAACAGAACACAAATCTGCTACTCAAGCAAAAACACCCCAAAAAAAGATCTTTAAAAGCGGACACGCATCAGCGGCACCGCACCCATGGGACTTCACGTAGTACACTAGTGCTGAACACACTCCTCAAAGAGCTCTCGCACACAGACCTTCATGTAGCCCTGCCTGGCTTTTACTTACATTTGTGTTCAAGGACATTATCGCGCAGAGTTACAATATCACAGCTGGAGCATAAATCACAAGTAATCCAGCAGACAAGGCGCTCTGTGTTCAGAGAAAGCCCAGCATTTGTAACTGCCACAGTGCTGTAATGGATTTCATCAGTTGGGGAAAAAGCAAGAAGCAAGACAAGGGTAGAATCTAAGAGGGAAATCATAACTGTGCATCCCCAATGAGTGAAAATGTCCAAGATATTATTGGTAGGGCCGAGACAGTTCATTGGAAACAGATAAAAAGTGATGTATTTTGAAGGAAATGTCATAAACAGCTATGCATTTGTCATTATCACTCGGTGCAGTTTTTCCCTATTTTGCATTTTGGTTCAAAGCCTTTATCCAAAGAGACACCAGTTAAATCATAAATACTGGAGATACTGCACGCGATGTGATCTGTCGTCTGTATATTTAGGGCCAGATTTACTAACACTATCAGCATATGTTAAGACTGTTAGACTGCGCTTCCAGCAACATGATCCACGACTGGTTCACGACAGTTTTCCAAGTGATAGGCTGTTATGAGTCTTGCTCAGGCTGAGAAACGAGTGACAGACAACACTGTTCAAGTATGTCAGCTCCAAGTTATCTTACAGTAAACAGTTTGCAGCATAGCGTAGATGCCACAGTGCAACCTAACAAGACTGAATTTCACACTTCAAGTTGTGCATGCATTTGTGCTCCTCCCGGCCCGCACACATACACACACACTTATACAATTCTCAATCATGCCGGCTGTCCACCCGCTCTTCTCATAAACTGTTCCCATTCAAGGACATGCAAGGGCTGCAGTGTGTCTCCAGAGGAAGCAGTTTGTTTCAGTCACCGTGTGCCACTCGGCGCCTGTTTAAAGAGATGATGAAGATTTATCCGTCTGCCGTTCCTCTGCTTCATCTACAGCGGCTTTACCTTGATGCTACTGGGCCTTTACACTGACATCATCCCACAAACAGAGTCTGCTCTAATCACCAGTCGTGATTCCACATAATATAATCTTTTACAAGTTGCAGCATCTGTCCCTGCCGGCCATAAAAGCTGAAGAGAAATAATTATGGCTCATCAAAGAGCTCAACTGCATAGGGCGAGATGCTATGTGCTTTTTTTTGGTATACTACACCTGTGAGATACACATAGAGCCAAAGAAGAGAGCTAGCGTGTCGCTTCTCCATCCACCCTGAGCTCTTTGGAATATATTTCATGAGAGAGTTTTTTCCCCCCTTCAGCCTCTTTTCCGTCCTCCTGTTTTGCTTCTCATGCATGGCAGCTAGCACGCGCAGCTTCAGCGCTTTGGCCAGATTTCAGGAGGAAGAGATCCAGAGGGCAGACATTAGAATTTTATATCACTTCAAGACAGGAGAGAGAGAGAGAGAGAGAGAGAGAGAGGGAGAGAGAGAGAGAGAGAGAGAAGAAACGCGAGCCTTCTCTGACAGTGGGAGCGGCCTCAGAGCGAGTGATGGGATGCGTTTTTGCGCGTCTCACCTGAGAGGCATGCTTAAATCAGCAGCCGTGATACGGTAATTCCGCCGCTCATATTTCATAACATGGATGACAGCTTTATGTTTACCAGATTGGCCATAAGCATTATGGAGACAGGCAAAAAACCAGGCAGGAACATGAAGAACAAAGAAGCGGGGGCATCATGCATGCTAGTTGATCCACACACTTCTGCGCAGAAGGCCTAGAGGAACCTGAGACAGAAAAAAAAGGAGATTTAGCAATAGCTTTGGCTAAAGTAAGAAAACAGAGTGGCTGCATTTCTCCTCCAGAGCTTGAGGAAATGAGCAGACACCAGGCTGGGCAGCGAAATGAGTTTATTCACAACTGCATCGTGCTCAATTGCTAATCCACTGTGCACTCTGGTCCACTGACTACGGTGTATCTCTAACACCTGCGATATTAATAATACAGCGAGCCGCCAATTCCTTTCAGATGGCTATCCTTCCTGCTGAAGGCTTGTTAAATATTCATTGACAATTATTCCACAGTGACTGAAGGCTAAGTGCTCACAGAGAGAGAGAGAGAGAGAGAGAGAGAGAGAGAGAGAGAGAGAAAGTGAGAGAGAGAGAGAGAGAGAGAGGAGAAGGAGCGAGAGCTATGCAGATATTGATGTTCACTTCTCTCAGCCGCAGCCTGCAGATCCCAATCACATTCATGCAAGAGAAACCAATAACCGATAACAGCCTTCCAAAGTGCCAAGGTCCTGCTGCCATTAGCAAACGAACAAACATGCCAATGTCCCACCAGCTGAGCCATAAACATAGACGATTAAATACAATATTTGAAATGGCTGTAAGCACACTCAAGAACAGGGATATGGACTTGAGCAGCGTGTCTTGTACTAGAGCTGCAGATTTGACCTCTAGTGACTTCACTTGGTAGTTCGCAGTAGAGACATAAGTTGGGGAGTCTAAATCACTTTAGATTTCCTGATTAAGAATAGATCCAGGCCTATTTGAGGTCTGGGGCTATTCGTGAAACGTCCAGGGCTGAAGTCCAGGTCAAGGCTACATTCACCTACATATGTACCTTCATTAAGTGTCTGCCAAATGTGTGAGGTGTGGAATTACTTCCAAAGTAGTATTTCTGTTCCTAACCCAGTCCCCTAAATTCTTATGGACACTGCACACATCATTGCTATGAAGTTAAACATGACCTCCATGACCTTTATTGACTGACAGAGTATTATTCTACTAAAACAACGTTTACATTCCTTCCTAAGCAGGTGTGTCTGTTCAGAAACTGTACCTAACTCAAGAAACTACACTGACACCCCCAAGCCTGATCCAATCATTCAGTACATGTGAAATGAATAAGTTGAGTTCAATAAACTATGTCCTGAAACAGTCTATGGTGCATATATAAAAGTAGACAAAATAAAGTATGCGTACCAGCCAGTGTACTGCGGTATCAGTAATTGAGAGCTTGGCTGCCTTTTGTCTTCAGAGCTGCTTGGGCTCTTTTTAAAATGCTGTTAGTCTCATTTTGAACAGATTCTAGGAGGAAATCATTCTTCAAGGTGAAACCTTACTTGCACTAGAGCCCACTGTCATATTCAATAGCAGTGTGGGTTGAGGGCTTGCTTTGACTTTCTAAAAAATAAAAAAACATGTTAAAAAAAAAAAAAAAGATTAAGCGTCAGGCTATAACACTGTAAATGACTGTGGTAATAATGAAGCACATTGTGCCAGTTAACACTGTGTTTAAGTAGTATTTTGCAGCTCTGTCATAAATCTCAGTCTTGTAAATTTGTAGCTGTAGTCAGTGCTGGGTCAGGTGGGGCAACAGTGCTATTCTTAGTTTATTTAGTGTTTTGAGGACATATCCTGTTTGTGACGTGTTTCAGTCATCAAATCTAAACTTCCTCTTTCTCCAATTTCCCCAAGGTAATACAGTACATTTTGGAATAACGTAAATTATCGTAAATGCGCATATGTTCATCTTTTTTAAAATATCCATATAACTGAGCCAATAAACTGAGAAAATGCAATTTCTTTCACAAAGTTGATTTTTCTTTAACAATAAAAATATGAGGTATTGCAAAAACAACTTTTTTATGACTACCATTTTATGATTATAAAATGAATAAGAAACACATATTTCTGATATTCTGATATATTTCAAATATTTAAATCCCTTTACACTGGAATTTCTTTTTCTTTTTTTTTTATAAAACATAACTTATAATTATAACATTGTTTGAGCCTCTGGTGGATGTGAGGACTGAGAATACAACACCAGGGAATTGTTAACAGACTTTACAGGACTATGATATTAAAACACAAGTTTTTGTGACTTGAGATGTTTGCTTGAGGCTTAAAAGGTAAAGACTTGTTTTTTTTACAGATGGTTTGTTTGCTTATTTGTTTGTTTAGACTTCAAAGACAGTGGTAGATATCATGTATAAAATAAAATCATGTATCAGAAATGTGGATGAAAAGAACCACTGCCATTCTAGAGAGCCTTACGTACAGTGAGTTATTTTCCACAGCAGTGGAAAAAGTCAAGCACACCCCAATAACACTACACCTCAATATCACAGCATGCTTATCAGATTAGTCTTTATCATATTGTGACTGAAGTCATTAAGCATTTGCAGGCATGGCATGCGGACAACCCGCTACCCACAAAGGAAATCAAAGTAATAGTTTCTTATTGCGTTGGGCCTTTTCACAAAGCCACTCTGATTCGAATAATTACTGCCTAAAGTGCTCCTTGTTGCTTTATTTGCAAGCAAGTTAGATAATCTTTGATCTGATTGTCAAAGGCAGAATGAATGAATGAAAAAAACAATAAAATCTGGTTTATATTTGGAACTTTTGCGGGCATTGTATGTGGCCAGAGAACAAAGGAAAGAAAGAAAGAAAGAAAGAAAGAAAGAAAGAAAGAAAGGAAAAAATCTGGTTTATTCAGAACTTTTGCAAGCGTAGTATGAGGCCAGAGGACAAAGAACAGAAAAGAAAGAAAGAAAGAAAGAAAGAAAACACAGGAAAGAAAGAAAGAAAACAAACATATTAAGTCACACGGCTTTCCATAAGGCCAGAGCTTTATGGATTCATTCGGGTCTGAGACCGAGTCTCTGCCCCTTTCATAAAAATAGAATTACAATGCTCAAGCTCATCTCTCTATGAACTCTGGAATTGGCCAAACTCTAAGTAGACAGAGAAAAACACAGAGATAAATGACAGTCCGAGACAATTCGCATCAACGGTGAAGCAAACAAAGGGCGCTTATGAACAGCAGATTTCACATCCTCTCTTTAATGTTCTGCAGTCCATTTCGCACCCACTAACAATATTCATTTCAAAACACGGTGCTCATACATCTAATTTAGAAGAAAAAAAATTAATATGAGTTAAACCCTGCCTGCATATTAATTCATATCATTTGTGTGATTAAATATTTGAAACTGTCTGCAAAAACTAGGCACTATTAACTTTTTCATAAAACATTCATTTCAATTGTCAAACTGCCGTCGGCAAAAAACACTTAGAGAGGTATGTCAATTTTAACTCACTTTATAAATTACAGCTGGAGTGCCTTTGCATGCTAATACACGCAGAGAGAACTAGAAAAAATGACTACTTATTTGGATCCTTGATTGTATTTCATTTTTCACTTAGGGCCCAATAAACATTTTTCACAGGATGTAGATGAATGTGATGTCTGTCAGAATTAAGCAAAACTACTGTTGAACAAGTTCTCTTGATTTCAAGAGGGATTTGCAAATTAAAACGGACACATTTTCAATTGGTAAAGGAGACGGGCCATAATCTAGGTCCACTTAGCAGTGTTAAATATTTTAGTATTAATTTGTAAGTTTGCTGAAACTTAGCGTGGCAAACATCAGCAGCTTCTTATTTTTTCCCAAGAGAAATGTTAAAACTACAGCATGTACAAACTTGCAAAACTCTGACCTAGTCTGAGGCCCCCAAAACCTTCTAATTCACAGCATGTCAAACGTATATCTCCTCAAAACTCCACCTAATTACGCATCAAAGTCTAAAAAAGTGCAATCAAAATTCTCAAAGTTAATGCTAATATTAGATTTAGAGCAAACTTGACCATGAACCGAGGTGTACCTGTGCGCCGGTGCATAAATTGAGGCGCAAAAGGTGCCAGCACGCTCCTCTCCCCAGACTTTAAGTGCCACCTCGTGTAATTTCATTTTCACCAGCAATAACCCCGGGTCACTTTTAAAGCATGGTGACTTTGATATACCTAAGACTTCTCCATATGCATGGTGGGCCTGTGTGTTGTGGCAGGGCTGCTGTTAACATATGCCAGCAAGCAGAATGGGGGTGGCTGAGGTGTGCGCAAACCCCTTGCCACCCCCTCCCACTGCGCTGCACTCAGCCAGAGAGAGGGGTGAAATGGCGGCCCTGGGGCAGACAAGCTGTCTCCAAGCAGCCTCTGATAAGGGCCCTGCCTCCCTTTTACATATATACATATGACAGTGGCAGAATATGCCACAGACACCTGGCAGGGACCAAGCTCAAGACGCAGATACGCAGAGCGCTCTAAGCCATGCAGGAGGTCCCCAACACGGGCGATAAACCCACAGGATAGGGCTGCATCTGGAACTGCCTGACCAAATATACAGAGAGCAAATGTTGAGAGTGTCATGGCTGGGTTGTTAACCTGGGGGCAATTTTGACAAGCTGGTTACAGGATTAGTTTGGCCAGCGTAAAATAACACACTCTAATCAGGAGCAATGACTTGGAGAGGGTTGAAAACGCTTTGGAAGGGTGCCCATCCCCTTGTAGAAAGGCCAGTGGTACATTCCATCATTCAGTTCCACCACTTTCCACTTTATCAGAGTCAGAATCACACATATTTGCTGTGTGCATTAACATGTATTAGGATTTTGTCTCAATGCTTGGTTCTAACATACAACATTCAGCACAACTTACATCCATTAAAAAACACAATATAAAACAGCTTAATCTTATGCATGTGCACAGATAACAGTTATAACATTTGCATGGCCATTACAGAGTGCATTTATTTACTTTATTTCAATAAATAAACAACAAGACAAAATGCAGTTGCTTGACCCATCCATTGACCTGTCCATGCATATGTGTATTTTTACATAGTGACTGTTGCAAGGCTGGACAACTTTAAAGAACACTGGCAAAATGTCATTCAACTTAATGAGAAACTATAGTTCACAGCTTTTGCCAAAATGAGGAGTATACACCATATACATCATATGGCCAAAAGTAGGTGGACACCTGACCATCACACCTATATGAGCTTTTTGGACTTCAGATTCCAAAACCATGGGCATTCATATGGAGTCATCAACATTTGATCAAGGCAGATCTAGCAGTGCAAAAAATTGCGGCAAAGTGACTTGTGGGACAAAAGTGGTATCCTATGACAGTGCTGCATTTAAAGTTGATGAGTTCTTCAGTATGACTCATTCTACTGTGAGTGCTTGTCTATAGAGAATCCATGGCAATTTGTTTCATTTGATATACCTGTTAGCAAGTGAGTTTGGCTAAAACACCTAAACTCAATAATTAATAGGGAAGTACACACACTTTTGGCTATATAGTGTATGCATTTTGTATACATTTGAATGTGCACTCTGTTTGAATACATCAAGTGCACTTTTTTGTTGTTTAGTTGAGATAACATTAGCCTGGTGGCATTGTTGTTTCCAACCTGTTAGCAACACAGCCTAGTTATGTAGTGTGTAATTTTAAACCAGAAAGTTTCATAATGAAACTAAACTGCAGTGTAAATTAATGAGCTAAATAATCTGAAAAGACTGTCTAACTTTGCAATGATCGCTATGAAAGAACACATTTGTGAGCAGAGCATGAACTATTCTAACCTTGAACCAAAGCCAAGTATATATAGTATATTCTTTCCAAACTCGACCATCACCAACTAAAGACCAAATATAACATTCATAGTGACAGCAGCTGTTAAGTTGCTTTGTAGTGACAGTATCAATAAATAAATAAAAATGAACAGCAGTTATTAACTATCCCACTTTTTCTAAAGCAAGTGAGCAAGTGTGTGCAGGCCAAAATATTTAAAAAGTACAAGACAATGAAAAACCCAAACATGAAATTTGAACCCAATCTAAGCCCAACATATATTTGAGAAATGATGTCCATGAACTGTCAGTTTCAGACTAATATGTCAAGCTCTAGCCCTGGATCACCTCAGTGCTCTGGACAGGATAAGTTGAAGTTTTCTCCATACAGTACTCATTGGGAGAAGAGGGTTCCCTCAGCTCAGCCACATCACCCACTGCCATATTCAGCTGATGTTAATAATCCCACCTCAGACCCTGCACATGATGTAGGGTACCTCACTGCTTTATCCTTTCTGCCTGTGCTCAGATATGTCCTGACATATAGCTAAGGCATGGAACATCTCTCTACATGCTGCTGGGGGTGTATTACCATGGCAGTACAAGAGAAAGAGACTTTCTAAGGATTTGAGCAATTTTATGAGGATACGGTCACAGAGAATCCACCAAGCTGTTTATTATTGATCTTTCTCTTGCTCTGTTTTTCTTTATATGTCTCTCCCTCTTCTAGTTTCACCAGCTCTCCTTTTTATTTTAAAACACATTGTACACTTAACTGTGTAACAATAGAGCAATTGACCACATTAAAGGACATAAAGTAATAATATTTATAAACAGCATCATTGGAAAAACAGCAATATGAATGCATTCAATTCAACCACATTGCACTACCGATGCTCATTATAGTAACATGCACTATCTTTCTTTCTCTTCCTTTGTCTCTCCTTCTCCTTTTCTCCCTACAGTTTAATTAGAAGAGTATAACTAAAGTAGACAGGGTTCCCTAAGGATTATCATTTGACCAGCATCCAGCCATGCTGGGACTTTACGGCCTCCCAGAAAATAATTCAGACAGCACAACGCAACACCAAAATGTGGGCGAGAGCATATGTTTGGAGCAATAATAACAAAGCGTTATGACTGTCAGGAGAGACGCGCCCTGCTTTGCACACACCTTAATGGCATTCTGGGGAAAGGCTCTATGTCTGGGCAGCGTGGTATATTACTTCTTTGACAGCGTGCATTGCTCATTGGTGTGCCGTTTTTAACCAAAGCAAATTAATGACCGCGAGCAGCACCTGTTGTAGTGTGGCATTAGAAATTAATGGCGAGGGGGACTCATCATTGAAAAGACCGCCTAGACAGCAGTTTCTAAATATTGTTTAGTCGGAGAAATGTGGAACTGAACAAGCACTAAGAATTCCCCATACCTCCATCAGCAAGGCTCAATGGGCCATAAGGTGGTTTGAGACAGGCACTTAAGCAGAAGTTTCCTACAGAGGATTCTCATCAACAATTGACCTATGTGTGCATATGCAAACCTTCAATATGCTACATTCAACTAACACGGGGGAACTTATGGAGCCTGACCTTGATGTACCGCACAGCACGGCAAATGCATTAGTAGAAGCATGAAGGTATCAGTGGGTGACAGTTAAACACATCCTGATAAAAGAAATGATTATTCACATATTGTATTCTATAGTAAACCACTCTTACTGTTTATTCAGAAGCTGGTTTAACATGTCTCCTTCGCATGGCATGGTATCACGGTCATTGTTGTGATAGTGACCTTGCCTTTGGTTTCCACCTTAACAAATGGCCTTGAACTTGACCCCAGTTTTCACCTTCCTACTGAACATATTTACCCAACGCCAGCCCTGGAAGCAGTCCTACTGCCCCTTCCGCACAGCAAAGCGAGGAGATTTGTGGCTCCTTGGGTGACCTTCCCCCCCACTCCTCTGGCCTTCCTCTAATTAGGCGATGCATCTGATCATCATTAACAGCTCAGAGATAATGAATCACTTGCTCCTATCTCTCTGTTAATTCGCTGTAACCAAGCGGCTAATGGCTGTCAACGCTGACTGATCACACTGATTGTGGTGACTTCTAATTGCAACAAAACAATTTAAAAGAAGCCCGGTTATTTATGTCGCCCACGGAAAGAGAAAAAGGAAGAAAGGAGAGGAGAGCTGCTTGCAAGTGGAGGAAGAGGGGAAAGAAATGAGACGAGAGGGAAAAGGAACAGCCTGGCTGTGGATGAAGTGGGGGGATTATGGAGAAGAGGGGAAGTGGAGATTGCACCCAAGTGCAACTCAGCCTCCCCTGGGGAAATCCAGCTGAGATGATGCTGGATGCTGTTCACTCTGCTTCTGCACCCTTCATACACAATACAACCCCGGAGATCAGCCACTTCCACTCCCCCCGACTGCACCCAGGGCCTCCGCACAAATGCACTATCTAATTGGAGTGCAATTACCCAATCACAATTGACAATTAAACAAAGAGAAATTGGTACCCAGAATGACTACCTCTGCAATTACACATTAAGTGCAAGGTATAAATTGAGTTTCGCACATGGCCTGCAAAGCATAATTGTGTATTTGTGTGTATGTGTGCGTGTGTATGTGTGTGGGTGTGCAAATGTTGGCAAAAGCTATCAAATTATTCATGCAACCACACAGGCGTTAGCGCTCATTTATGAACAGGAATTCCATATTCACATCATGTATATCATAGGCATGTCCCCCCCCCACCACCCATTTCTTCTTCTGAAGCGCCTAACTGGCGAGTTTTTCCTTCAGCCCTTTCCTATGCTAATGGGCAGCCCTCCCCTGCCTGGCCTGGCCCCCGTGTTTGTTTATTTTGCTGAGCGAGCAGCGGATAGCCGCGGGCTAGCCAAGCGGAGAGGAGCGAGAGGGTGGTGGCGGTGGGTGGAGTGAGGAGAGGAGAGCCAGGGAGAGATCTAATAGAGGAAATAGCAGGGCTATACCTTGGGGCTCATGTGGGGACCGGGGTCCGCAGGGTCTTCAGGGTCCTCGGGGTCTGTGGTTTTTTCAATGGCCAGGATGTGGGCTTTGATCATGTCCAGCGTGCGTAGCATCCAGCTGTGCTGCCGGCGGATCTGCCTCTGCAGCTCATGCCACTGGTGCACAATCATCTGGAGCATGTCCTGGAGGCCTACACACAAACACGTTATCACATTATTCACACATTCCCATACAATACATGCTTCTTCTGGATATCTACACACATAGCATTTTATCATAAACGTATCACTCTGTTTTTATCTCTCCAATTTGTTTTAACATGTGTTCTTTTAAGGAAAGAAAATTGTACATCATGATCAGAGATGGTATGACCCTACTAATAATTGAAACCATGAGTATCGACCGATGCTGATCTTATTCCTTTTTTATATCTTATATATATTTTTTATTATCATTAATTATAATAACTATATATATAACTATATAACTAATTATATAACTATTTTTAAAGGACAAAATGCAGATTCTATGTGTTTTTTCTAATGGACAAAACCCAAAAATTGTGTTTATTAGCCCTGTTCCACTAATTGTAAGTGCAATACTTCCTCCAGTCACATTAGCATATTTTTTGTGTTTTTAAAATATTTCATACGAAAATATCAACAACCTAGCGGTTCAACAGAGAATTTATCGTGCACGGAATAGAGTCCTAAAGAATCATCATAATATTGCTGGGAGGTCAGAAAGTTACATACCCTGTACATTGTTTTCCCTATGCGACAAATGTGCATTTATTTATGCACGCCGTCATGACACATTATTGAAAAACAATTTATAAAAAACTGATACACATGGTTTCTATTATGTTACAACATGATGCAATTTCCTGATATTGTAAAACAAAGTGAACATGCACAGCTAGCCTATATTACCCAGTGTGTGGAACCCCTGCAGTACACAGGTCCACCCAGTCCCCCACACAAGTTTCCCACCAGTGGCCTTTAACGAGCCTTTAATGTTCTATGGTTCTTCCATTCATCATGCCTCACATTTAACTACCAACCCCACACACATACCCCCCTATCTCTAACACAGCAACTACAACCACATCACCACTAATAACACTCCAAACATTATCCTAATCACTATTATCAGCATCTCCATTGTTTAAAGACTTGTGGGATGTGGTATAAAAATTGTAGTTTGATACATGGAATTTTAATGTTTTCACAGAGTAGCGAATCAGAAGCTGTAAAGCACTGAGACTTTGATTTCTCAGCTACTTCATAGCTGCAACCCAGGCTGTTTGTGCACCCAGGAACCATGAAAACGCCAGAGGTGCACAGACAGTAATCATACTTACTCAATTCCATACTTAAAAAAATTGAAATTTCCCTAGCTTTTTCAATAAAAAAGTTTGATGTAACGTGTAAATGTGGTTAAACTTCCATTATGGCTCACTCTCCAGTCCACATAATCCATATATATGCAAACTAAGCTGCAAACACATCCCACATTTTGGATTCATCATGGTTGTGATGTAAAGTGTACTCTAGCCACCTCCAGAGTGTTGCTTTCCCCAGATCCTGCTGGCCATAATTAAAACTCTGAGGCAAAAAGAGATGTGGGAGGGGCTGGAGTGTGTCCCTGTACCGAGTACATGACGAGCTTTGTCTAGTGAACGGGGCGCTGCACTGCTGCTCGCACCTGCCGAGTGATCAGATCTGCTGAGTTGCTAGGAAACCAGGTATTAGTGGCCAGGACGGAGCGTCAGGAGAAGATTTACTTATAATTGCGTCGTCCGATTTATACACTGAGAGGATGCTCCAAGCCAAAAAAGATTAGATGTATAGGTGTGTGTGTGTGTGTGTGTGTGTGTGTGTATGGATTGGTATGAGGCAGTTGCTGTGCCTTAGAGTCCAGCTTCAGGGGGCCATCTGCATATTTAATGGTGACCAGCTTAACCAGTGGAGAGGAGAGGACTAGCCGACAGGGAGGTCAGCTTAGTGGAGTACATCTACTGAGGCAAGAGAGAGGGAAGAAAGGACATGGGGAGAAAGAGGGTGAGAAAGTGAGGAAGCGAGAAAGATGGAGAGAGCAGTAGTAAAATGGAGTGAGAGAGTGAGACAGAGAAAATGAGAAAGTGTGAGTTAGTGGTAAGAGAGAAAAAAGGGAGACAGAGAGGAGACGGAGAGAGAGAGAGAGAAGCAATACTAAATTCTAGCTCTATTGGAATTTACTTAATGCGTCTAAATTGCCATTTTTGTTCTTTGGTGATTTAAATCCTTTTTTTGCGATTGGAAATTTGAGCGCAAATCACTAAAACATCTCTTCACCATGTCAAATCATATCCAGCTTTTCATTAAGGTGGTACAGACTTGTCAAGGGGGTTTAGATCCACTATAGGCCACTGTTTCAGAGAAGACAAATGCTAATAATCACAAAGTCAGTCATAAGGTTCTTGGATCAGAACATTAATGTCAAACGGATTCTAGATCAGCACTCTTACTCCTGAGGCTGTTTATGAAAACCGACCCTGTTGTCTAAAGCGGCTGCCCTCAGCGTTTGGCTGCAAGATGAAGTTTTTTTCAGTATTACACTCACAATAAGTCATACTACACACTAATCCACACCCAAGAGATGGATCCAGGTTGAGTGTGTTGAGAAAAGGGAATAAGCCTGGTCCTATACTACAAAATATTCTGAACAGAGATTCTCCATTAACAGGAAAATACCGTCAATGATAAGAAAATGTAGTCCAGGGCTAGTTGTCCCTGCCTGGATTCTAAATGTTCTAAAGGTTTATTCTGTTTATTTCAAATATGCTGTAATCAAATATGGTCACCCCAGAAAAAAAACTTACTAAATTAAACTAAACTATGTGTTTATGTGTGTCTATGTGTGTGTATGTACGTGTGTGTGTGTGTGTGTGTGTGAGTGAGACAGACAAGACAGAGAGACAAAACAGAGAGAGACAGAGCACAATGGGGGAGGGAGAGTAAGAGTGAGAGAGAAAGAAAGAGAAAATACAGAGAGAGAGAGTGAAAGTGAGGGTGAGAGAGAGAGAGTGTGTGTGTTTATGTGTATGTACGTGTGTGTGCGTGCGTGCGTGTGTGTGTGTGTGTGTGCGTGTGTGTGGTAGATGGCCTATGACTCTGACTCTGCTCCTGCTGTTCTTAATTCCAGCTCTCTTCATATAGAGTGCTGCAGCATCCCGCTTTATCCCACAACTCAATTCAGCTGGCCGAACGGCGCTCCGCTCCGAATGGATGTGGAAAGGCGTGTGTGCGCACGAGTGTGCGCGGTGGCGGTGCTGTGAAGCGGTTACTTGAAGATTTATAAATTCTGAAGGTCAGTATGTTAATATAAACATTAATAATAAATGTGCGGCTTGCCGGCGCACTACCTGATTTGTGGGAGGTGATGAGTTCCAGCAGCTGCCTCCCCTCCTCTAGCACACTGTCTTTCAGAGCGCTGTGACTGTCCACGTTCAGCTTGAAGCTCTGCACACACATACACACACACATACACACACAGCATGACACCTCTATGCAGAGAAATAACCTCACACTCAGTTTATCTCTCACACATTCTCTCTTGCTCTCTCTCTCTGGTGCTCTCTCATGCTTTCACACTCCCCTATGTCAGTCTCTCTCTCTCTTTCTCTCCCACACACACACACACATACATACACACACGCACAATCATACACTCACACACATATGCACACACAACATAATGTGATTTTTTTTCTTTATCTTTTATTCCCTTTAACTCAAATATTCCCCCATACAATTGCTTACAGAGTCTTTCTTCCTTTTTCTCTTTCTCACACACACACACACACACACACACACACACACACACACACACACTCACTCTCACACATATGCACACACCACCACAAGAGCTGTCTCAATTCATCCACACTCTTGAAACAAATGCACATAAGTCACATTAGGGGCCTTTGTGTGAACGCTGAAAATGCACATAATCTCCTGACACACTGCCTTCACACAACCTCTAAAGATCCTTCACACACTCGCGGACCTCAAACACACATTATTCATGGAGCTCCGCTCCTCTGTGTATTGGAGCCCACTGTTCTCCCTTCTTGCTGTATTTGTCTGAGTCAATCCCGCTATCTGTGCCTGTGCTGAATTATTAACAAATGACAGACGTCCCTCTAATTCATCATCCGCCGGCATAAACTAATATTCAAATGACGTTATAAAACTGGAGCCATTTTCTCCCACAGATGTGCCCTCCAGAAAATGACCTCGGGAGCCCACTCTATTCGGCAAGGGAGAAACTGTTTTTCTCTTTCTTCTCTCTCTCCCTCTCTGTCTCTCTCTTTCCATCTTTCTAAAGAGCGATACAATGGGGTACCGTTCTCCCTGACTCAAAGGATCCGTCAGACGGGCGTCCCGTAACTCTCAGGCGTGTGTGTGTGTGTTCCTCCCCATCCCTGAGCTTCTGCCCATTTACTCTGATGTCTCTATTTCAACTATTATACTCCTTTTGCTCCCCCCCATTTCCCAAAGCCTCCAAACAGCCTCGCTCGCCCCCACGCTCCCTGCTCCCTAACTCTCTCTCTATGTGTGCCGTTGCCGCAGTGCAAAACTTTCATGTTGATTGGTTTTGATAATACCCAGCGCGCTCTCGAGCAGAGGGCTCTCCAGTTGCTAAGTGTAATCAAAGTGTAAAGAGCATTATCCCAGCTCCTGCAGGGGGGGTGGGGGGTGGGGGGATGTGCGGAGGGGGCATGCGCGTTTGAAGATGTGCTGGAAGGGGTGGTGAGGATGGAGGGGGGTAACGTGTTCCCATGGGGGGGCCCGCAGTGAGGCGCCTAGGGCCATCTTCCCCTTCCATTCTCATCTCTTCACATCTCCCCCGGCCCTGTTTCACACCATTACCGGCCGGTCTGATCTGACTGGCCCCGCCAAGAGAGCCACGAGGATCCATCTGAACCTCTCTCTCTTTCACTCACTGCTGGCCTGCCTGCCTGCCCACCTGCCCAGTGAGTCTTCAGAGCGCCTGTCTTGCTCATTGTCTCTCTGAGAGTGGGCATGTTCCCCTGCATTGTGGATGTGGCACTGCTGGCCTTCATTCCTGTGCATACTGTGGTCTGTCAATAGAGCCACCATTTTTCTGCTCTCTAACGGTCAGTCTGAATGTATTTTTCTGTCTGTATCTGTGTCTGTGTATCTGGGCCCCACATGTGCATGTGTTCTGTATGTCAGACTGTGCTCCAGTCCCAAGCCAACTGGAATTTATCTCAGACAAATAAGGCACCGAGACAAGATCTCAGAAACAGACAGCTAGCACAGTCATTCAAAACAATCAGATAATATCAATAACATACACTATGTATTTTACAAGAAAATCCAACCTTGTCGGTCCACCTTGCTGGTGTAAATGTAGAGACTGTCACTCATGTCAATGCACAATTTGTGTTTTATCACACAATTTTATTGCTCTTTATCAGCGGTCAGTTTCTAACCACAAGACTGCTCTATGGAAACTGTTGGGTAACGGACCTCTCACAATGACAATGACTTGTGTAAAAAACCCCAGCTACACTTGTACTAATGCAACACACATTCAAGGGCCCATATCGTGGAAAACCTAATTTCCCTTTTTATGCGGCATGTAAACTAATTTATTAAAACATACCATTCTCTCTCTCTAGTCCATGTGTGAAAACTAACCAGCGAAACAGTGAATTCACTGCTGGCATGAAGTCACAAAAACCAGCACATTTACTTACATACTAGCTAGGCATACATACGTACCAAACATGCTAATATATTCTGCATATTTTGTTTATGTAAGGTGTAAATAATCTTTCTTCCATTCTTTCTTTTTCCCTCCCCCTTTATTCAGTGAGTATTTTTTTCTTTTGTATTTCACCGCTGTAGAGTACCTGAGGGTCACAACAACAAACATTTCAGAGCACAATTGTCACTAACATTTTGTGCACATGACAAAAAACTATGTTTGTCTATTCATTCTACAGCAGTTTAGCCCCACCCACTTACACTTGAGTTATAATAAGTGTTTCAGACTGTACTACTTTTTGAATGAGCCACAATACAGGCAGCCTGTCAGAACAGAAATCACAAATATTATTAAAGGCACAGTTGCAAACAGTTTCACTGAAAGAAATAAACAGAGGTTGGAAAATGGTCATGTAAAAATACAATCTAACTACCACATAAAACACACAAAGTGAAACAAAAATAAAAGATAGAAAAAATGTAGAATACAGCCATGGATCCTGTTCACTGTTTGTACAATTTGCTGCAGTGTGTGTGTGTGTAAAATGCACAGGTTGCTATTCTTTTATGAACTGTTGCAGTGTGAGCTGTGTAAAAAATAA
>JBBPCZ010000001.1:34186823-34210012 GCA_037974445.1 Brycinus macrolepidotus
TGTTTCTATCAACATATGCATGTCTATGATTGTGTGTGTGCGTGTGAGCATGTGAGTGTGTGTGAGAGAGAGAGCGAATGTGTGTGTGTTCTCTGTAACTGGGAGCCTTTATCCCCGCTCATTTGCCAACACAGGCTGCCACGTCCCTTGTTATTGTGATTCAGGGACCTGGATCCGCCATCAAGCTCAATCAATAGCCGTTTCATTTCACACCATCCCTCACTGCCTTAAAAAGACAGCCCTCCCTCTCTCTCCCTCTCTCCCTCTCTCACTCTCTCCCTTGCTCTCCTACTGCAGTCCACCCCCTTGTTATACTTCTCCCATGGGTACCGGAAAAAGCCATTCTACACACACACACACACACACACACACACACACACGCACACTCTCTCTCACACACACACACACTCCATGTGCCAGCTGGACTCCGAGTCCAAACATTAAATCTGCAAGCACACTGTGGAAAAAAAGGTGCACATCTCTACATCAATATGAAGCAGTGCAGGCCTCCACAATAAAACCCAATGTGATTTTTTTCTCTTAGATGAAAGTTTAGCTAAACCACAAAAACATGACAGACCCCCACAGACAGATACACACACACACACGCGCACACACACACACACACACACACACACACACACACACACACAAACACACACAGGCACAATCCAACAGACATAGGAGTAAGGTTTATATGAGTCTGTTAGGGTTGGGGATTCTATTCCAATTTGTACATTTCTTTTTTTTTTTTTTTTTACAAAAATAACTACTAACCTTTCCAATTTTCTATATCATACAGGGTTTTATAATTTGGTCCAACAATCAATATCTACAAGACGATTTAAAATGGTTTAAAAAAAATAGACAAATAGTTTTGTTTAAAGTTAACTTATATGACTGTTAATTGTCAGCTGACAAACATGCTTATGTGACATCTCTATTGTCAGTTTTTTAAAACCCCCAAAGTCTTAAATAACATATCTTTGTCTAGAATGTGGTTTTCTCTTTAAAAGTTAAAGACACCCTATCAGTGCCTTATTGGTGAGATTTAACGTATCATTCATATTTTTCAATAGGGAAAAACATAGACTGTAGTTTGTAGCCCCATGTTTTAGGAACATCACTCTCTGCTTTATGAGAGAGAAATGAAATGACAGAAAATACAAGAACATCCCAGTATGTTTGCCTGATCATCTAAGGATGCATGTGTGTGTGAGCATTATTTCTAACTCACAAGGTGTGTTTCCAGGTAGAGTCGGAGGCTGTCCGTATCTGCTCTGGGAGGAGTCCAGTTCTCTGTACTCTCCAGCGCTTCTCTCAGCCAGCAGATAAACTCATCCAGCTTAGAGACAAAACCCTGAAAAGAGCCCAGTGCGCACACAGACATACACACACACAGGTGCACAGTCAGAATCACAAATTGTCAACACAAGACTGCTACATTTTATTTCTGCTTCAATACAGCACAAAGAAAAAGGAAGTGGCTAAAGGGAATTCTTTATTTGTGATCTTATATGTAACACCAGGGCTGTCTAATGTGAAAACCAGTAATCTCAGAGTGATACAGGCCACTGAAACTCCATAGACAGCCTACAGAATCCACAGACATCACAAAAGCAAAGTGTAGAAAAGTGCGGTTTACTTCAATTCTGGAACTAGTTCGGAAATAAAGTTTGAAATCCACAAAGTTTAGGCGGAGTGGTTTGCTTTAATCTAACGCTCGCAACGCTTAGAGGAATGTCATTCAGCACTTGTCCTTGATGTGCTCAAGCAGCTCGAACAAAACTGCTGATGGTGGACGATGTGTGAATACTGCCATCTGTTGGCCTTGTGTAAAGCTGTAGCTCCTTTTCTTAAAGAGCGTCCGACGTTCCTCTTCTACCCCTGTGCTCTCTCCTCAAGCCTGAGGTTGACAAGAGGGAAAGACAGCACGAGTGGAGCACTGCTGCCCTAATTACAGTGAAATACATGCCCTTATACATCATAATCCTCCGGAGCCATGCTCTAATGCCATAAACCTGAGCAGATCAAATGGCATTTTGTAAAATCTCTAATGAACTGCGCAAGCATACCCACAGCTTCTATGCAAGGATACTTCTCCCCTTTCCCTGTGGCAGCTCATTACCTAACATTGGTGAAAATCAAAGATATTGATACAAATGACCTCTCCTCAGACACGGGCTAAAAAACCCATAATTTATCGACTGTTTGGCCTCGACTCCTGAGGCGGGCAGGCTTTGAAGTGTACGAGACTGGCTCTGATTTCAAAGGTAAGTGCTGGAGTGAGAAATAGAGGAAAGCCAGAGCATGCATATGTGTGTCTGTGTGTGTGTGTGTGTGTATATGTGTGTGTGAGTGAGAGTGAGAGAGAGTGTGCCATTCTGAAGCATGTTCTCATGCCTGCATGGCTCCTGTGTTTCTGTTCACCATTTGAAAGCATGCTGTTCTTTATTGGTATGCAAGTGTAAGGTTACAAAGCATTGGATTGGATGGATAGTGAAGTATTTTGTCATGTAATTGAGATAACACTAGAATGGTGGCATATTTGCAGAGTCCAGTTTGTTGGCGCAATATTTAAAACTGGAAACTCAATGTCAGGGTTAAGACCCCTTGTATAGTGCTGTTCATGAGAGATGGTACAAAGCAGCTTTACAGAAAGAAAAGCTCCTTATGAGGAAGGAATCTTTTGACAGGAATCAAAACTCCCAGACTAAGGGAGGTCTCAGCAATAGGATTTTTTGCCAATATTTTGAAAAGCTTGCCCAACCTCCCAACTGTTGCTATGAAAGAATTCATTTGTGGGCGGAGCACGAATAGGTAATTTGCAATAGTATACACATCACAGACAGACAACAAACACAGCACTATCGCCATAGTACACCAGTCAATGGAGATCAATAGGCATTGCCGGTTTATTATTCCCCCTGACAGGGTCTGGTATGTGTGTATGTGTGTGTGTGTGTGTGTGTGTGTATGTGTGTGTGTGTGTGTGTGTGTGTATGTGAGTGTGTGTCATCCTCTGCCCCAATAAACATTCTCTGAGCAGATGAATATGTAGCCTCTGGTCAGTGTATTAACTGGGGGAGTGTATTACAAGGAGAGGAAGAGCAAATGAGATACAACTCATCGCCTCAGAGAGAAAGCAAGAGAGGAAGAGAGAAAGAGAGAGAGAGAGAGAAGAGGGAGGAAGATTGCAGGATAGATAGACAGGAGGGAGGGAGAGAGAGACAGAGAGATGGAGAGGAGCCTGGTCGGAGGCGTCACACATGACTAGGCCCCTGAGACTCCCCCAAGCAGGAGCTTCAGCTGCCAGCTGTCTGTTGCCGTGAGGATGAAGTCATCTCCAGGGGCCGCATGCTAATGTAATCAATCACCTCCCTCTGTGACACGCATCATCTCAGGTGGACGCGGCTGCCTGCCTCAGCCTAGCCCAGGCAGCCTGACACACACACACAAACACACTAGAGGTGGGCAATAAGCCAATATTTATCATTACTGAGATATGGTACTGTGCAAAAGTCTTAAGCACCTGCTAAAATAATATTTAAAACCTGTTAAGAAGAGCTGTGAGTGTTTTTTTCTTCACATTACTATTAATAAATATACTATAAAAGAATAAATACCAATAACATTATACAATAAATTGTGGTTTTATGTACAGTATATGTAGTATACAATGCGTTCCTTGTGGAAGTCCAGTATTACTTGTAGTTTCTATCAGAAACCTGGTTTGACTCAGTCAGTCCTTCATTTAATTAAATCAGAAGCTGCTGATGGAATTTCACAAATCCAAGCAATAACTGGAGGAACTGAGGAGAAATCTGGAACTGAACCTGTGTTCTCCCCACCAGCTCACAAAATCTCAACTACTTCTTTACAAACAAAACCCATCTTGATACTTTTTACTGCTTGTTTGTTTGCATGTATTCTAATGATGACTTTGCTAGCAGAAAGACACATTATCACTTGCTGAAAAAAAATGGCTTTAAACAATTTGCACAGGTCCCTAAGGCTTTTGCACAGTACTGTGTAAACGTAAGATAAAATCTAACGTTAGATTGAAATAAATTTAGTTCAAGAAAACAAAAACCCTCATAAAAATATATATTTTTTAGCAATACCAGATGTGAACAATTACTGGACCCATCAGAAATAGTCTTAAACAAAATGTAACTAAATTGTGCTCCCATTCATATTTCACTTTTTAATGATCTTTTCTCCAGGGATCAAAATTGAAGATTTGTAAGAGGTAGTAGAATGTTACAAGTCTCTAAAGCAATTAGACGCCATCTCCAGGCTAACAAATGAATTGTAAGGTCTGCCAGGAGAAAGACTTTCCTTTCATCTAATCACAAATGGAGGCATCTGGAGTTCATTAGACACTCTAAAAATCTTGACTGGAACCTCCATGGTCAGATGAGACAAAATAGAGCTTTTGGCAGCAAACAGAAAGAAGGATTTTATAGAACAAAGAACCACATTGCCTCTGTTAAGTATGGTGGAGGATCTGTGACTTGGGGATATTTTTCCTCCGGAGTCTTAGGCAATATATGACATCGTGTACTCAAGATTTAAAATGATTTTAAATGAAACTCTGGCCAAAAAGCTAAAACTGGGTCCTGTTTAGATCTTCTAGCAGGACATATGTCCAATTAAATCTTTGCAAAAATGGCTTAATGATCACAAAATCAAGCTTCTGACATGACAATCCCAGTCCCCTGACCTGAATCCCATTGAAGACAATAAAGTGTAGGATATATATCCTTTAATTGATTGATTTTTCATTAATAGGTTATTTTTGCAAACAGTGAAAGAAACATTCTTGTACTTGTTTTAAATAGCCATTATAAACTGTGGCACTGCTCTGCTGGTCCATTTAGGTTGTTCCAATTATTCACAAACCTTAAAAAAATATTAACTATTGTGTACAGTGAAAATGTACTGTGATGTTCTTGCCTTATTACCCACCCTTAACACACACACACAGGCACAGAATAGCAGGGCCAGACAGAGACATTCATCCTATCAGCTGCTTTCATCTCATCCACCACTACTCATCCTGGTCACATTGTGCTAGTGGAAGACTCATCAGGTGAGGTTTACAATGCGTGTTTTAGGTAGAGAGGCTTTCTGAGAAGAGGTCATCGCTCGGCCTTTTCGGAGGTGGTCCGTCCGATGTGTAAAAAGACAGACTGAATGAAAGAGCAGACTGAATTGTAGATCTAATTAGAGGGATTCTTTTAAAACTGACATACCACAGCCTTGTGTCATTTGATGTCGTGGGTTAATGAAGAACAATGTCATCATAATAGGGCTTGATTTGGCCACCTTGATATTAACCTATAATATAATACACATTTAATATAATATACATTTAATATAATATATATTTAATATAATATACATTTAATATATGCATTTCGTTACTTTAAATACAGCACAGAGTAAAAACATTTAGGTTTTGTTTTTTAAGCCAAGAATTTGTTCTGGTAATAATGGAATCAAAAATGTCTGCAATTATTTGTTCAGCCACCAGGTGGAACCAATGCACCACTGTTTCTGTATGATAATGGGAGTTACAGCAAAAGAACAGTGTAATTGGTTTGACACCATTTTGTCAGCTTGTGTGTTTTGTAAATGATTTTAATTGAACTTTTACAGAAATAGAACATTTCTAATACCATGAACTGTTTTCTCATTTGACACGTAGGTCCACTGTTTTGCTACAGTGAAGTCTACAATGCAGTTATTTGCAGTCTAGAGGTCCATATTGGAATAATTATTTTGACTTACTGCAGACTTACTTTCATGGCATGTCTTTTCTCTGCTCAAGTGTTACTTATACATGAATATGAGGTTCTCATATGTGGGTGGCAATTGCATAAGTATATTTATTTATTTGTTCTATGAAACGTAATCTACATTCTAGGTTTAATATAGTGCAATTTATTTTCTACAGCTGGGTCTCAGGAAATTGTTGGGATTGTTGATCTGAGTAGAACCATCAATGAAATAATAAAGTTCTGTGAATCAATCAACAAATGGGTGCAATTTATTACTTAATCATTTACCTCTGTCTTTCTCTTTGTTCTATTTTGCACACTGTTCCCCAGTCAGTTCTTACATCTACTGTTTGTAGCTAAATGATGTGCTGAAGTATTGTTTATATTAGTTTACTGAAGGTCTATTACACAGATCATTGAGTATTCTTATTAATCGTTTAATCATGTGCCAGGAAAGGACAGTCTGTTGGTCTTCTATGCAAACAAGAATATAAGTATACTGAGTTTGACTATATGTATTACATATCAATAACTCCTATTACAAAAATGAGTATGATATATTTTTCAGGGAATTATAAAACCTGTTTGCTTCAGTATTTTAGGGCTTATGGTGACTCCAAATTTACCCAATTCTTTAAGATACAATGCCGAGACAGGACCTCACCTCTAGCTTTCCCCAGATATCCTGGTAGTTCTCCTGGTGTTGGATGTCCTCCAGTAACTGCTGGATCAGAGGTGTACACTGAAGCATCATTCTAGAGGCTTTGGGTTGTGAAGCGCTGCTCTCAGCTCTCCGGGACTCAGGCCTGCTCCAGCTACCCTCATCCTCCGACAGCAGGTCACTGAGGGGGCCAGACTCAATACTTTCATCTAGGGAAGGGGCCATGTCACTGGAGGAGGATGAGAAACGTCCTCCTGGAAAGTGCTTCTTGTATGATTGAGGAGGGAGGAAATGGGGGCCACCGTCCCATTCAGGGTTGGTCTCGGTCAGCTCCCAGTCATCCACATCCTGGATGGGCTGTTGCAGGGCTCTTGGGGGTAAAGTCTGTGCCAGGCTTTCCAGCTTCAGTGCCAACATCTCAGTCTTCTTCAGCTGGGCAGGAAGGGCCAGGAACTCCTCAGAGCCATACCAACACTCGTCTTTAGGGCTGATACTGGCCATTTGGGGTACATGGGGCATGAGCCACAGAGAGCCTGTGGTAGGGGCAAGATTGTCTGGGCTGGAGGAGCTCTCACGTGGGTCATGGTCTGAGCTTTCCTCCGCCGATGAAGATGGAAGGCTGGAGGAGTCACTGTTTGGCTCGGTTTTTGAGGGCTTGCTTTTTGAGCTAGAGTGCAGTTTAGTACCCTCAGTGCCATTTTCCTGCCCAGCCTCTGACGAGCTTCTCTGGAGGGGTATTTGGGCCCTACCAGGGGCTGTATGCTTCTGGAAAGCTGGCTGGCGACTTGTCTGCCGGTTCTTACCATTCATAACATGGAGGTTCTCATCAGACTGACTCCCATTGCTGGGGTACACCATCTCTAGCTCTAGCCAGAACTTAGAACGATCAGGCAAGTCCAGGAGAGATGGCGAGCTTCTGCTAATGTCAGGCTGGTACTGCAGAGAAGATGGCTGGCTATGGTTGGCCTCCATGTACATGGGTTTTTTGGGCATGGAGGGCTGTGTTGGAGACACCTCGCTGCTGTGGAAGCCCTGAAGTGGACGCTTGGACAAGCCGCTCTCTCCCTGAAAGGTGCTACCCTGGATAACTGTGCCTGTGGAGGCTGCCTGGTCAATGGGCCCACTCTGGGTACCCTGAGTGGATTCTGTTGGTTCCTCTGCAGGTGGAGATGTTTCTTGGTTCTGCCTGGAGGCAGCAATAGTCAAGAGATCAACACTCTGGAGCAGCTCAGGGAAGTCCCGCTCCAGCTCAGGGTAAAGGGAGCGTGGGTCTTGGCCTGGCCCTCGTCCCTCTGGGTCCCCCTCGTTGGGGCTGTAGTCACTTAGCTCATAGGCTGTGATGCCACAGTCCAGAGAGAAGTAGTCCTGGCTGCACTTAATGGTCAGCTGACCTGAGTCATCCACCTCTGTCAAAGCATCCAGTCGGGCCTGTAGACAAGCGGATGACAAAAACACAGTTTAGTTTAATATATGGAATGTTATTATGAAATAAAGGAATCTGCAAGTTTTATCTAACAAATGTCATTTTTCACAGTAAGCAGCACCAAATGCTGGTGCAGCTGGTAGCCTAGTGGTTAGAGCGTTTGCTCTGCGATCAGAAAGTCAGGGATTCGAATCCCAAGACTGCTAGTGGCACCTCTGAGGTACGCTTGGGCAAGGTACTGTGCCCCACACACTGCTCCCCGGGCGCTGTGTTCTTGGCTGCCCGCTGCTTCACTTGGTGAATGGGTTAAATGCAGAGAAGAATTTCGTGCTGTTCACACTGTGTGCTGTGGTGTGTTCACGTATGACAAAATGGTCACTTTACTTTAAACACACCAAATCTCAAACCTTTTACAAACCAAATCTCAAAACCCTTTACTTTTGTACCATGGACTGTTGTATTCTAATGTATTCTTTTTTTTCAAGCAATGTTTTAAGACCCTGGCACATCAACAGATTTGGAAGGGTGTCCACCATCCAAACGACTAAAAAATTTCCCAGGAAAAGAACAAAAATTTTGCAAAGGCAGAGAAGGAGAATGCGCCTTTACTGGACCTCACCTAATTTTGAAGAAAACAAGTCTGTGTCTGATACTGACAGTGAAAAACAAAAGGCTCACCACTGCTACTGTCCAATTTTTCAACAGATATTTTCTAAAGGTTGTTCTGTAGTTCCTCATTTTTCCAGTTTTAGTGTTGTTTTAGTACAATTCTTCATGCTCAAAGACCATCACTATAAGTCTGTTGGCAGCTATTTTTCAGATTCTGATCATAAACTTAAAAAAAAAAAAAAATGTTCTTAACTGCGTCCAAAAATGCAGAAGTTCAATTTGTACAGAACTTAAAAATTGTGTGGCCACAAAACAGCATTTCTGAACTTAATGTCCTTTAGAACTTTTTCATCTACAAATTACTCAGGCTGCTTGCAAAGCCCTTTAGTGAGAGATGTAACACAGTATATCTGATTTATTCCTGGTGAAACGCTGTTCAAGTGCACAACTGCAATAACTGGTCTAGCGTATATCTCTCTACGTTGCGTTACAAAACGTACAAAGCCACGCTTGCTATGCTGTGCTTTCTATGCTCTTGTGTGTCTCTGCGGCTGACCTGGTCGTGGTCTTGGCTAAAGGCCTGCAGTATGTCAGTCTGGCGCGTGTAGTTGCCGTTGGAGTCCTGCAGGCCCTGCAGGAGTCTCTCCTTCAGAACGAGCACAGAGACGCGGAGCTGGTGCCACAGCAGCTGCACGCTGCGGATGTCCACGATGATGTTGACCGAGTAGGACAGCAGCTTCAGGGAGAACTCAGTCTCCAGCAGAGCGTGGATCTGCTCCACATGATCCGATATGTCCTCACAGATGTCCTGTGTCAAACACACACACACACACACACACACACACACAGGAGATGGTAAGATCTCTGGTAGACAGCTATTAAAAACTTCACACGATGTCATTATTTGGTATTTCTTTCATGCACATCTAAGAACAATATCCATTCCTGTAGACATAACTCCATACCAAAAACATGCTCTCATAAGCCCTCTACAGATACATTCTGCTTTAGAAGGCATGGCAAAAGCCGGAAGAGCAAAGTGATGCTAACATACTAGTCATCAACACCTATGAAGCATTCAGATGCCTCTTCAGGCAAACAGCAATCATAAAAGCTATCCATAGAGTGCACTCAACTCAGTCAAAGTAGTAACATTACAAACAGAAATTAACCGGAACATCTGAAGAAATGTGCCAGTCAATCCAGGTATTTAAACAAATGCAAACCACAAAACAGTATGAAGGTCTCTCAAAACCACCTGATAGCTTTAAGTATGTTCTCCAGACCAAATAACCATTTAGACTAGGTCATCTGGAAGTAAATTTAACATGTATTTAATTGAACTTATAAATGTAATAGTAGTTTTAATTGAATCTCCTTGACCTCAAGAGGCATTTTAAGACATAATAATAATTCACCTACCTTCGACCAGAAATGGGAAGCACAATAGAATGCTTCACAACACTTTGCAGGGCCATGTGCTAAGAAGAAGGAAGAGATATTGGCAAACTTATGTCATACTTCCAACTTCTGCACTTGAGTCAGTTTCACATGAGATGTGAATAATTCAGAGGATATCGCAGTATAAACAACTGTACTCCACACAGTTCCATCTCGGAAACTGCCACTGATGCTGTACATGCCACAAATACAAAGGATCCTGACGACACTCTGAGGGACTTGTTGCATTGAAAACTGCTAAAAAGACATAAAAACTCTCATCCACTAGCTTATTCTAGAAACTTCTTATGACCAAATTTGTGCTGCCCATGGAAGTAGAAGACAAGACTTATAAAATGAAACAACAACAACAACAATAATACTTATAATAATATGTTATATATTACATATACTAGTATAATTCAGAATCTTATTTCAATATTAGTGACTCAAGGTCACTAATCTACAAACCAGAATCAGAGTCAAAAGCTAATGTGACAAAGTAAGGGACAGATATATTAGGGGAATACAAAAATAGATCCAAACAGCTTTGCAGTAGCAACCATGCATTAATAAAAGATAACAACAACTGATGGGATGGCAACAGAGACTAAAAAATGAGTCTAGACTTCTCTGTAGGACTGATGATAGCTTGTCTAGTCAGTGGGGCCTCACAAGAGAAAGCCCATTCCGGCCCAATCCCACCCTCAGTGAGCCAACATTAACTACTGGACCCTAACCTTCCCCATCCAGTCCTAAACATGTTTTTTTTAGATGACAGTGAGTAATTTTTGCATACCCACGTACAGAGCTAAGCCTCTGTTATTGCAACACTGAAAACTGTTAGAGCATAAAGTCACTTCCCAGCACAGCAGGGACTTCACAGAGTATTTATCTACATGTCCTGCATACTGAATCACTAGCTTTCTCTGGCCTTAAGGAACTGCTGTAAGTCAAGACACTTAAGTGTATTTTTCCTGTTTTGGTCAAGCCCTGGAGAATCCCAGTCTGTGCCTCTCCTTGGATAAGCAGCTTCAGGAAAAAGTATGTTGTTTTACATAAAGTCATAGTTGAGTAAATATGGGGTATTCTAGCTTAGCTGCTGTTAAAGGCTTAAGAATGATTATATGCTGCTTTAACACTAGTATTAACTACCAAGCAGTACTGCTTAGTTACTCAATAGGTAACAATAAATTGATGATTAGAGCAGTTACCTATTAATTATCCAGAAACTACTGAGTCTTACATTTCTCCTAGACAACTACCCACTAACTATGGATTCTTTGAAATAACTACAAGTTCATTACTGATCAAATGAATATTAACCGCTCGTTTTATGATTCCACCTGGTAAACTGATCACTTAAATTAGCCCGGAAGTTCCTGGAGTCTCCCGCATATTGACAGCGGCTCCCTGATATACAATAAATGCAATGTCCCGGAAATTTGTTTTTTAGAGTGACAGCATGCTCAAGAGACAGCAAAGATCCTAGAGCTTATTTAGTATCTTTGGAGAAGGACAGTGAGTGACTGAGTAACGTACTGAGAGAGAAACAGACAGAGAGCATCCTGATTGGTCTCTCTTTTTCTGCTAAGCAGATCTTTCACTTTTCTCCGTGGAAGGGCTTCACAACCGACCTCTATCAGTTTTTTATATTGTCCTGTATCACCATGGCAGACTGCCCCCCCGCCCCCCCCCCAAAAAAAAAAGATATTAAAATTTCACTTCAGATTACACAAAGGTGTACCCCTGCCTCATAGCATTAAAAAGTAATGACAATGTTGCGCACTGCACTGTTCATAGCATGAGGTTACATCATGAGGCCACTCTCCCTGTAGAGGTGCTTACATTTGTAATAGAATAAAAACAACTCTATTAGTTGATTAAGTAGCCTACATATTTTAATGTCAGATTTTCTACATATAGGTCCACCAAAATTGGTTTAAAGATTATATTAACTAAACAAACTTTTACAAAATCTTAGTTAGAGATATCTACAACAGTGTCTGAAATCATGTTATCTTTATTAATGTTATGACAGAAAGGCCTATACTTAGGCCCCACAACATACTGTACGCAATGGTGTCCCTCCTGTGTTTTTTGTATTTGTTTTTTCATATATTTTTTAGTAAGAGTCACAAATCAGTACGCAAACAGGAGCTTGGCTAAAATACTAGTGTCTAGAATATTTTTTGCTTACCTCACTCTTTTCCTTCCAAGTAAAATGTTATGGTACCAAAGTACAAGCCTCTGAGGACGCCTTTTTGTGATCACATTAATGAAGATAATAACATGATTTTAGACACTTTTGAAGCAAGGGTTTGAATTGGCTAATTTAAGTGATCAGTTTACCAGGAGGAATCATCAAACGACCAGGTAATGTTCTTTAGATCGGTAATGACCTAGTATTTATAAAGAATCCATACTTAGTAGGCTGTTTGCTAGGAGAAATGTAAAACTCAATAGTTCCCATTAATTAACAGTTAACTAATCTAATCACTAGTTCACTAATCCCTATTATGTAACTAAGCAGTGGTTCTTGGTAGTTACTAGCAGTTGGGTGTTGATGTACCACTATTCATTCATTCCTGCTTAATTCCTGCAAAGTTACCTACAAAACAGTATAAAGTTTAAACGCATTCTTACATTCTTACATTTTCAGGGCAAAAAAGTTCAGAGTTTATAGGAAAACCAACAACACAATACAATAACACAGTTTCAGCACTAACAAAATAGTGCTGACTCTGTAAAGTGCTTTTTTTTTATATAAAAACTTAATGCTTCATTAAACTGAAAAGGGAAAAAAACATTCCTTTTGAATACTGGACTTTAGGTTAGGGTTGTGTTTAGGATTAGGCTTACAAAAGATTAGGCTCACACATATAAAGTGGCCAAAAATGGGCATTTTTGTCAACTTAAAAATTTATCCAGTATAGTCAAAACAAGTGGCTTTCATTTTAAACAGAATTTTAAAAATTGAAAAAAAAAAATTTCTTTTGGGCAAAGCACCTAAAATGCCTTGCTAATCCGTGAACATTAGCTCATCCACACCACTGTAAGAAAAACAGCCCCACACTGTGACCTTTAGTCCTCTATGTTTTACAGTGTGCTCAGTGCAGGGGGGACGAAATTGTCTATAGATGGTTCTTCTATAGACTGTTGTGCTAAGTGTTTTGCTGTATTGCTGAAAGTGTTTTTGGGGGGGGCACTGCATGTATAATATGTGGGATATATGTACAATAGTATGCAAAAAAACTGAGAAGTTGATTCAAGTGAAAATAAGTACAGATCTCTACAGAGGTCAAATGTCTGTACCTTATAGTGCAGAATTACTGTTTATTTGCTGAATCTGACATGTGGAATAATACACAAGATGTGGCCTGTTCAAAAGTTATAGCTCATTTCATACTTTACAATATGTTAAACTCAGCAAATAAACAGAATTTGTGTGTTAAAGAAATGCAGAAAATGACATATTTAAGTGGGTTCTCAGTAGAGGTGCACTTATTTTCACTTAAAAAATTAACAAAATATGTAACTTGACCCAGGGTGTATAAACTTTTGCATACAATTGTATGACCCCTCCAATTACATGTTAAAACAAATCTTGGTGCGTGTGTGTGTGTTTGTGTGTGCATGGTTCTGCTGCCCAAATGTTCCCTGGCCAGTCCTTCCCCTGTGCTGCAACAGTAAATGGAGACTCAGCTGCTGACAAATGCCTACCCACCCAGGCAAACTCAAATACACATGCAAACACATCCCAGAGACTGGGCCACTTAGCAGCTCTAGAGAAGCACGAGTGAAGAGTAGGACACTATATAGCACATAAAGCTTCATGGACGCTGTAATATTTCTAAGCATTTACAAATTAACGGACAAATTTAAAGTTTTTTCAACGTCTTCACCAACATCACTACTTCTGCTTTCCTTCAAACACATAAAATCCAGTTAACTCTGTACAGTATAGTCCTGTTATCTGCATTGGAGATATGAGTCTACAGCGTAAAGTACAGTAAACAGCATCTAATGACAAGGACATGACAGACATGCCAGAGCAACTGCCACTCTGTGATGACCCTAACATCAGCACTGGCCAGCGGATGGCGGCGTATTGGCCGTGGTACATCCTGCCTCTTAAAATATTGTGGCATCTCTGAATGTAGGTCAGCCTCTCCGGCATGACAGATCCCCGGCACGGGACTCTCCTGACCCCACAGCTCAAAAATAAACACTATAGTGTAGATGCCAACTGTACCTAGACTACCTCACACTGGAGGAGCTAGCTGACCCAAAACATTTCAGACCTGAGAAATTACTGAAAGGAAAAACATGTAACAAATGTACCTAATTCAGAAGCTATTATACATAATAATGATCAAATGTGAAACTGTAGAACTGTGATCACACCATCATTTTTGAAGATAAACAAATGTTCAGATGCAACAGATGTTCCATGTACTTTCAGGTTTAGACAATGAATTTTGCACCATAAACAATCATATCTTGATTTCACTATAATGCATAACTGTCCTTGAATCAAGCACCAATGGCTACCATGGTATCTAAACGTTCCTTTGTTACACTTACTTAAAACATGTGATAACTGAATCCTTTACTCATTTAATACATTTGTAATGGTTCTGCACTTGATCATTATTTACTTAAGTATATCTGTGTGGAACATAATCCACTTTTTGCTCGGTTTCACTTTAACCATTCACTCGGACTTCTCTTTTTGTGTTTTTGTGTAATAAAAGCAGCATTCAGCTTATACAGACTTAAATATTGCTAAAGGACTCTTGGTTTAAACATATGGTGATAGGAATCTTTATCTGGTGTAGAATAATTACATTCATTTAACCTACATGTGCATATTTTCAAAATCAATACTTTAAAAAGGCATCTCCGCTCTTCTATAGCACTGCTCCAAAGAACACTTTCTGATTCCATCTGACACTTGCTGACAGGGAAACCTAAAGGCTCTCACAGCTGTCCCTTACAACACCAAGCCCACTCACAGATTTGATGACGAAAGCACATGTACACACACAAACTCTCTTTACAAACAGAACAGATCCTTCCACGAGCAACAAGGCTGAAAACGCTCCAAACACAAACTGTGGTAAAGCAGAGAAATTAACTGGTCCAGCTAAGTCCATAATCTTCTCAGCATTGCAGCATACATAAGTGCCCTTTCCCATATAAAACATCAGACATTATAAACTGGAATGGAAGAAAATTCAAACCCACTCAAACTCACAAGAATCGTATTGCAAGTGTCTCTTTCACTATACATTTACTATATAAGAGTTTATTCATAAAGACTCTTATTCTATTTTCTGAAGGCTGATGTTGTTATACACCAGTGCCAGCATGACAGTGTAGCCACATCCATAAGAGCATAAGCTTACCTGTTCTGCTGTAGATCAGATGGAGCAGATAAGCTAAAAGCAAAGGCTAAGGCAGTAATGTGTTCAGTACTGTGTCAGAATTGACACTGCTGTTCTGTCGTGTTTTAGAGTCTGTTATATCTCTCTCACACACACTTAGATACTCTCTCTCTCTTTCTTTCTCACATGCTGGCACCACCCAACACTGACCTCCTTCTCTCTCTCACTCTCTCTCTCTTACCCTCTCTATGTCTCTCTCTCTCTCTGAAGAGGAGGGACTCTTACCATGCTTTGGAGCTATTTTGGGATTTGACCCCCACCCCTCCCCAGCCCTCGTGCCAGGTTCATCCAGAATAGTGCCGAGTGTAGGTCGGTATGGGCAACTGCTGCTGGGGGGCTGCAGAGGGGGGGATGGCTACAAAAAAAGGGGCAGCTGGGGTAGGGACAGCGGAGGAGGTCAAAGTCATATCTCTGAGAGTCCATGGATTTCAACACGCCCTTAGACACTGTCACTTTCTGTTACTACTGCTGCTGCTGTCGGGGTTGCTGAAATGCTTTTACAGTGGCAGTAAAAAGTTGTGAGAGGAAAAGTTTTGTAGTTTATGTTAATGTAGCCTAGGGCAACATCATATAGACAAAATACTATATTGCAAGTACACTGTTATATGTTGCAGTTATATAACACTGTGCACATTTCTTATGGAATTTGGAATATCCTCTCCTCATTCACTCTGGTTCACTGGGTTTATCAGTTCATTTTCTGAACATTCTAAAGACAACAAATATTAGAATGCTTTAGTTTGTGAATATGGTCAGTGAGCTCTGGTCTTTAGCTTAACCATTTCCTAATCTCTGCACTGAAGCCCAGTATTTACAGTTACCATCCAACATCTTGGCTTTCATTAGATAAAACCAGGTGCTGCTGCCCGAATATAACAAATCCATGCAACAGCTGGAGGGCACCAAGAAGTCAGGGACCAAACCTGTGTTCTTCAACCAAAATATTAATAACCTTACTGAAACCCAGTCCAGACTGCTTTAAATGTAATAATAACTATAATAATCATCATAATAATCATAATAATAATAATTGTTGTTGTTGTTGTGAATATTATTATCATTATTATTTATTTATTTTTTTAATAAATATAAAATATATATCAGTCTCATTGAAATGCCATAAAACAAAATAAAAATGGACACGAAGCCAAAAAAAAACCAAAACTAGAAAACTAGACTGAACTGACTTAACTAATCACACACCATACACAGCCTTTCAACATACTTCATTGGAAAAATTATTTGGAACAGAGAAAACATTCAAAATATTTAAAAATTAAACTAAATAAATAAACAAATGCTATGTGCTATGTGGGTGTGTCCATCAGGCTCTGTTTGTAAACGTAAGAGAGACCACTGAGAATTCATGAAATTCAGTATTATTCAAATCACTACTGACTCATAAGGACAGTAAGTTTCAATCAATGATTTTTTAAACTGAGTAATTATGCTTAATCAAGTCATCCTGGCAGTCCTATTTGCAAAATTATTCTTTTAGCCAAAACGATTTATAATGTGAACATCTTGACACATCCAAACATCCACAGACACTCATCTGGAATGTCTGTGATTGATCAGCGTTGTAGGAGCATGAAAAAAAGGAAAAAAATTCAATTTCTTAGGGTCTCATCTGTATACTGTTGTCTTTGGCGATACCAAACATAGTCTAGCACAGATATAATCCTTTACAAACATTATGCTGGCAACCCAAATAAAGACTGCATAATATTAACGAAATTAATTAATAATTTAAGATTATTTCTTGAATGGATTTATGTGCGTGGGTGTATAAACAGTATACATTTTCTGGATCTGAATCTAAACTGCATAGTTACAGGTAGCTGACTGGATGTCGCTATTGTTTTGCCAATTTATTTTTTCCCAAATATCTTATTTTTCTTTCTGCTCCTTAACTCTTGGAAACATTTAAATAAAAAATCATCTTATTCGTGGTTTTTCGTAGCCAGTTTAAAGGTGGTAATATTGGTGGGCGGTGGTGTTGGTGTGTTCCAAGCTATTTACTAAATACTAAATACTAAATACTAAAAACTACATACTGTGATATATGTATTGTGAAAATGTCTTCAAGCATGTATAACATTTCTATTATCACCCACCCGAACATCCACCCTCACTCCGTTCTGTAAAGTAGTCATGCTCTCTGCTAAATCTGGGGCATGTTGATTTTGCCTGTGTCTCTATTTAGCAAGTAAAGCAGAGTCTTTTTAATGCACAGAGACTAACTGTCTCCATCTCTATTCTCACTGCACTGAGAGGAAATGGTCCAGTTACAGAGCTGATGACCTGATATAGAAAAGCCAGGCAGAACTTTATACATATTTTATGTCAATATTTTATTGACATAAAATATGACCTGTGCAAACGTTATGGCATATTTTACATTCTCTCTTTTACCCCCAGTATGCTAAACTATCCAAATAAACAGAAATTGTGCTACTCTAAAATGTGCAGAAAAATGCAAGCATATACATACATATCTATAATAGCTATATTAGGAAAATTAGCTTAACATAATTTGACCAGGGCATTCAAACAGACTACAAAGAGACTGAAATGGCTAGTAAAGGGCTGCCCAGACACCCGAAGTGGTGGTATGACCGCAGAGTCTACTGAATCTCTCTCTCTCTCTCTCTCTCTTTCTCTTTCTCTCTCTCTCTCCCTCTCTGTCATTGGATTCTCTGAATTCTCCAGAGCGCTAGGATTACATCACCCTAAATAAATGTTCCCAAACAGCTGCAGGCCACCTCCGACTGAGCACTGATCCTGTCTCAACTCAGTATAAATACACACATCAGAATATACTGGGCTGTGTATGAACGTGTGTGTCCAGTATGACCAAGGGTGTGGCTGCACACTGAGTTGCTGCAGACATTGTTGAGTGGGGAGGGCTCCGAGGGGAATGTGTTTCATCACAGCTGTGTGAGCTCTTCTCACACTGCTTCCACTAGCCTCTATTCTCCTTCTGTACATTCTACACACAACTGCTAGTGGACTCCAGCAATACACACTGCAGCTGCACACTCAAGTGTATATTTCATTGGACTTTGCTACATTAATCGACACCACTTTTTTCCTCAGTGTTTGTCTTTTTAAAATGTATTTGTGCTCATCTTAATGCAACTGTGTGGCAAAAAATCTGATTTGTGTAATTATTCCCATACCCATAATGTAGTCAGTAATCCAAGATTTTTGATCTCTGAAGTTTGCAACTTTTTTTTCCACTGCATGCCTAAATCTTCACACACATTGTGTAGATTTCTAACACTATGGGACATACTGTGACCCACTGATAGGAGTACACTGACTTTTCATGTCTGAACTGGGCCTGTCCTTTTGTCCTTTTGTCTGTAGTTTTTATAGATGGCTGTTTGGGTGACATCTCACTTTGTAAAGCAAAACTGCAGAAGCTTTAGCCCTAAAGAACATGTTTGCTGGTTGACTACATATGTGGTAAGAGAAAACTGAATTAAAGAGTAATTTTTCACCAAACCATCCCCTGAAGTGTTTTCTGGGCTTTGAACTTTATCACAATGCTCTTCACAGACATGCTGTTTTATCCACTGTAAGACATAGCAGTGATAACTCCATCTTGTGGTCAACAGCTGACAGACACCCTCTGTCCTTGTTAACGAAGATGCATGGCGTCACAGCAAAAGAGTCACTCTTCTCTCAGACGAGCTCTAAATAAAGAATCAAATTATCAAAGGGTAAATGTGCGTGTGTAATGAATGTCATTAATGGTTTGAATATTATGGAAAGTTCAGGTTGGAGATAAGAGCTGTAAAGCCTATAAAACCAGCAACACCCCCCCCCCCCATATTTTATATGGAAAATGAAAGCACAATATATGTGTGACAACAAAAACGTCTAGTCTGTTACATATACATTGTAAACAGAAAGAGAGATATATAGATGGATGCAGAAATGAAGAACAAATGCATTGTCAATGTCATTAAAAAATGTGCAAAATGTACTGATCAAAAAGGCATCTGAGAAAGTAACGAATATGAGGTCATTTATCAGGGCACTAAGCATTTACATTAGAATAACTACAAATAAACAACATGGCAGGATGAAGTCAAGACTGATTCCTGTGTTCCTGAACTGAACCAAGATGCCAATAACGTCAGTGAAAAATCTTATGTTTTACTATATTTATGTTTATTTGTATTCATTCAGTCTACATAGTACATAAAATGGATATTGTTTATTGGCTACACCGCACTGTATGTTTAAAGGGGAATTTCTGCATAATTCAGTGTTGAGGAGAAAACATCGTCATTCAGAGTGGTTTGATGTTAAATAGTTGTTTGAAAAGCAGGTTTTCTCCAATGAAAAATACACTTTAGATCAAAACTGCTGCAAAACAATCCATCAGACACCAGTTAGCATAACCTTTTTATTTCATTCAATAACTTTTTAAGGTAGCTCAAAGGAGCTTTAAACATTTCAGACATCTGGGTCCTATCACAATCACTGTAAACAATTAAAGTTTCTCTAGAATGGCATATTGTAATTCACATCAAATGACTCTGAATGACTTTATGTCTTAGCCTTTTAGTTGTCCAGAAATTGGAGGAGGAAAATTGTTTGAATTCCCTATTAAATAATAAAAAGGACTATTTGAAATAACAGTCTTGTTTGAAATTGGACATTTACTCCACTAGATGGCAGATGTTGCTTTAAAATCTGCCCACAACTGTACACTGGAAGAGGGCAGCACACTCATAGTGTAATGTTTTCTTTAGCACAAGTGAGTCAGCTTAGGAAGGACAAAAGCAGCTGATGGAAGAATCAGTGTGTTAAAGCAGTGTAAACACACAACTGAGCAGTGTTGTTGCCCTGTAGGATATACTGTGACTCACAGTCTCTCATTATATTAAACATGAGTCCTCAGAACAAGCACCCAGAATGACTTTAGATGACCAGTCTATGGCATCACCAGTTATATGACCAATAACAACTTGCATTTATTTATCATTTATCATTTATGTGTTATACAGTAGGTGGGGTTTAAAGTGATGCAATGTGTGACATTAGACAGCAGTTTTCAAAGGGGAAAAAACATGATAAAAAATAAAGCATATTAATGGGGTGTAATGTGCGCTGTCAAAGCAGTGTGGCCAGGACTGATATGAACACAGTGGGTGCAGATTAGGGGATTTGCCTGATTAGCAGAAAGGATATAAATCATACTTGGGAAATGGTAGACCTGGCACACTCTCAATTATTATATCATTAGTACTACTGTCAAGACGAGAGAGAGAGAAAGGAAGAGCGAGCGGCAGAGAGGGAGTGTTGTGGGGTTGAAAGATGCTGAGTAATGGCTAAAGGAAAGGAATTTGTGGTGGGGGGAAAGAAATGAAAAACAACTAAATAACAGCTGGCTCTTTAATTGGCGTGCAAATGCTCATTCTATGCTGACATGCAATTTTCCATTTCTCTTGAGATCTTCATTACCAGTTATGAAAAGCCCTCCCACGGTTTTCACAGCACTGTGCTCAAACATACTCAAAACCTTTGCAGCTTACGGAGGAAAAGGCAACACAAAGACCTAACTAAATGAGCCACAGCAACAGAAGCACATCAGTCAATGCCCTCCTCCACTCTCTCACAGATTCGGCAGTGTTGGCACTGCAAAACCCAAACTGAGTCATTGTCTGCTGAGAGAGGACACAAAGAGAGCAGTCATTCCTGGAATCCAGCAGCTAGCTCACTTCTTCACAATCCATCACACCAACAGCACACAGTCTCCAGAGGGGAGGGAGAGAAGGTTTACGGTATGGATGGGTGATATGATGGTATGATGAATAAACCGATAAACTGATGAATAGGTGGATGAGTAAACTGAAAAATCACATTTAGCTTTTCACAGAATACCATGAGTATGGTCAGTACTTCCACAGCACTGACCAACACGTTTCATTAAAAAGAGGTTTAGACGAGACGCAGCTGTCTGAAGGTTCGTCCTGTCGCCGGAGGATCGCTAGTCTTAATCCTGATGATGCTGGCAGTCCAAGACAGCATAACTGGATCTGCATAATTGAATGTAGTGCTGCACCGTGTGTGAAATGCTGAATTAAAAAGCCATTGGACTTGTAGTTTGTATTAGCCTTTTCAAAAGTGGCACTAACAGTGACTTCTGTCTGTTCTGACCTTTCAGATCTCACCAAAACAAAATGTCATGATCCTTCTTATTTATCAAACAAATGTCTTTAAGTGTCATGATGTTATATTTTTGCTCTTTGCTTCTTTTCCTAATTTGGGGTCAGTGCTCATTACTATTAAAGGAGTACATTACAAAAAATATAATTTACACAATTTCCTTCTTACTCCAGATGTGGTAAATCAGACAAGGCATGTGCAAAGTCCAAAATGTTCCTTTTTAGTACTAGAGCTAAAAGGGTGACGTTACTAACGAACACTAGAGGCCAAAATTCACCCAAATTTGTTTTTGTTTATTTATTTCTAACACTTCTCTCAACCCATTCAAACCATATCCATCTCTTCATTAAGGTGCTGCAGACTAGTGGACGTGGTTAAGAACACAGTATGACTTACTGTGAGCTATTGAAAGGAACAAAAAAACTTCACAGTGTAGTTTACATGCAAATGTGTGTAAATGTGTTTTCTATCCATCAGTAAAGTGTTATCAAAATAAAACACCAGAAATATGCAGGATATGAGCCCTTTAAAGTGGGCAATATTAAAGTCAATAAGAAATCAAAATGGATATTTTTTTACCTTGTTAGTTAATCATTGGTCATATTAATTATATAAAGTACAAAATTCCTGTTTTACTGTAATTTTCCATCAAAATATAAAGACTGTTGAATGCTGGTGGTTAATCACAGTGTCAAGCCAAGTCAAGTCAAGTGGGTGTTTATTATCATTTTAGTCATATACACAGTGCACAGTGAAATGAAGCAACATCCCACTAGGATCATGGTGCAACACAAGGAACAAAAACAGACAACACAAGACTACATAAGTGCGGGCAGGACAGGACTACACAAAGTGTAAACTGAGAGAGTGGATGAAAACACAAGAGCAACAATATTATAGGAAAAGACAACAGATAGCCGACAACAGCAGTAACAGTACTAGTTTGAGTGAATATAGTAATATAGCAGATAATGTATTCCAGCAGCAGAGTAATTAAGGCTGCAAAACCGCTAAGATTTTTGCACATTTAATTACTCTGCTGCTTTAATACAGACTTCATTATAAACACTGCATTGCAGGTTTGTTGGGGCAAATACACATGTACACACACACCACACACACACAAACACGTGTCCTTTCCTCTTTAAAATCCCTCACACATGATTTATTCACAGAAGCAGCTTCACAGAGCAACTATAAAAAGCCGTGGCATCAGGAGCTGCAGTGTGTTTGCTTTAAACACCAAACGGAGCAGAACATGTGTCAGAGCTGGCTGAGCTCAGGGCAGGGAGCAGTACAGCACTCTTTTAGCAATGGCCTTCAACAGAGGTAGAATCCTAAAGGCTGCAATCAGGTCTCTTTATCGCAACTTCAATATTTGTCCAAACCTGGCCGTTCACGTTTAAATAACTGTTATCAGATTTTGTCTATATTTATGGCTGTATTAGCTTTTTCACCACATTTTATTCTTCTTCCCTACTTTTATTACCTTAACCTTTAAATTATGTGTTTTTTAACTCGGTTATACAACAAATTTGAATACATTTTTATTCCATTTAAGATAAGATAAGATAAGATAAGATAAGAAAGAACTTTATTTATCCCGAGGGAAATTCTTTTGTCATATACATGCT
>JBBPCZ010000001.1:34210112-34230729 GCA_037974445.1 Brycinus macrolepidotus
AATGGTTCAGCTCACACCACTCAACAAAGCTGTCCACCACACTCCTGTATTCATCCTCCTGTCCGTCCCTGACACAGCCCACAATGGCAGAGTCATCAGTCATCATTTATCTTCCGTTTTTGCATCTATGGGTATGCACACCCACTTTTTGTCCATTTGTTTCAAGGACAAAAACGTGCAATGAAACACTTAGCAATACTTAAGCAATAACATGGATTAATACTTGGTGCTGTTGGTCAGGTGGGTTGGACTTCTCGACTCTCAGTCTATATTCATTTATGTTTCAAAATTTTTAGCCTAATTAAAGGTCTAATCTGAAACAGAGAAGAGTCCCGTGCTCCATTGAAAATGGACAAGTTCAGCTGAAAGAGCTGCAACTGATGCAGAATATGAAAAGTCCACTCTCACGCCACACACCACCCACACGTCACCGCCTGTTTATGCCCCAATTCAACCCGACAGTCAGAATATTCTAACTATTCATAAAGACGCAGCAGTACCTTCATGTACACAGCCTGGAAGCTTTCTATTAATAGGGAGAATCTGAGCCCTCATCGAGTGATTAGGCAATTGTTAAATATAATTATTCAAGACGTAACTAAACTTTATGCTTTGGTGGAAAAATCTAATATATGATGTATGAAAGGTGACTAGGGATGCACAATAACGGCAAAGTATATTATAAAAGAAATATATTATAAAACACTGATGCGGTAGGGCTTAGGGGTCCTTTTTGAATTACTTTGACCAATATTATTACATTTGTTGAATTTGTCTTGATTAGGACTGGGTATGATTGAAAAATTCAACACAAATATTAATACGCAGACTTCTATCAATCCAATTTCCGAATGGAACTTTTTTAAATATCTCGTCTACAGCAAGACACTTCAAGCAGAAAGTATGATTTTGGTTCTATCAATATTTTTTCAAAGTTTTGAACAGATTTGATCTAATATCTGAATAAAATGTCCAAACACAAAAGAAATATTTATTTCAGCATGTTTCACATCCACTCACTTCTAACTACTTTCCAAAAGTTAAAGGCTTAGCTCCATCCACACTTTGCACGGTTTGTCAAACATAATATCCATATATGTCTATTTCCTTAAAACTACAGAGAACATTCAGACAAATTGTACATGTTTTCTGAGATCTCAATGCAGTTCTAAAGCTCACCTTCATTTTTTTCTCAAAATCAGCATTTCTCCACATTTAAAACCAAATAAATGCCTAGAACACCTTTATGCATTTATGAAATTTTATGAAATGCTATGGTATTGTATACTGATAATGTCCTCAATCAGGAGTCTAGAGTTTGGAGCAAGTGTGCCTACTGACTGACTGTTGCTGATAAGACCAACTAATTAGGCATTGAAATTTGGTGCAGAGAATTTTTTTTTTATAACCTTTTGGTTAAATGTTTTGAATTTTGATACCCAGTCCTAGTCTTAATTCACCAACGCACTCACAGAACACTGATTTGGAAAGTGGTCAGAATATGCATAGCACAAAAAATGCTATATAATCCTTGTTGCTATACAATACACTAGACATTACAGCAGCATACACAAAAGGCTACCCGTAATTTAATAAGACATGGGGGAATGTATAAAATAGTGAAGCCCAAACTAAAAGTCTAACACAGCAGCACATGTACCTTACAGGCAGCAATGCCTTTATGCTACTTGGTAGAGTGCTCTGTCATAATGTGGCAGTTTGTGAGTATAAAAAGCACTTAAGGCAATCTCCTGTTAGGGATGGATGACTGACAAAGTCAAAAGGAGGACAAAGGGACAACAAGAAAAGACATGAATGAAAAGCCTCAGGTCCAGAGCTACAGTATGTTATGTAATCATCTCAGTGTTCATCTCTTCTCCAGCTCTGACTGTGATGTTGCGGAGTGAGGAAAGTGAGCCTCAGGCCCCGGCAACTGCACTGCCACCCGTGCCCTCCATTACATCATCAGCTGCTTACACACATCGCTGTGATGACACGGCCTGACTGATTGCTGAGGGGATTAGGGGAAGAGAGAGAGCTGCTCAGAATGGCAGGTTAACCAGCACATGACAAGAGAGATGACGCTTCCTTGCTGACTGGATAAAACACAACTAGATGAACAGAAGCTTTACAGTGTCCTGAATAGGAAGTGAAATGGCTGAATAGGAGGTGAAAACTTGCTTATTGATATTCAAGGAATAAAAAATACATTCAGCATTATACTAGAACAAATTTATTACACTAGAAATATTTATTTTCATTTCTTATGTTAAGGGAGCACTCTATAATGTTCAGAAAAGAAGCTGGTAAGGCTGCATAATAAAATCCAGACAAAATCTGAGTACTGTGCTACTTATTGCAATTTTGAGATGCCTTGAAACATATTACAGTTTGGCCTGCATTATTTTTACGAGAATAATTTACATTTGACGGTTTTTATGAATACCTTCAATCATCTAAACACCCACAGAAACATGATTCATCTTGAAGTGTGATTGGTAAACATGCTCACAGCACAGAGTAAAAGACATTGATTGGTTAGAGGGCTCATTTGCATATTGCAACCATCCGCAATATCAGTATTGCAAAAGTCAATATCACTAAAGCTTTTAACACATATCTATTTTGCAAAGCCCTAGATGTTGATGACCTGCTAGTGCAATTTCCCATAAGGTTGAGTAAAAGAGCTGAAGGGTGTGAGTTTCATAGTGCTCCAAGAATCAGAGGTCAGGAATCTGAAATACTATGTTTGCTTGCTTGCAACGCAAGATGTTTGTTTTCTATACAGTAAAAAAATAGTTTTTATATGTATACAGTATCAAAATCTTCATATGATTGGGTAAGAAACTATATTTAATCTCCCGAGGAATCTGAATGGATTTTTTTTTTCAGGAGCTGTGGAACAAGAAGATAAAATAAGGGTCTGATTTTCCTGAATTCCCAACTACACCACCATTCAAAAATTTAAAATCCCTGTTTTACAGTAATACAAAACCATTTTTTACAGGTAAGTGTATAAAATTATTCAACTGTGATGCTACTTGTCTGTTTATAGTTTTTAACTCATTTGTAGGGAGTTATATGAAGAACTTTTAGATGAGTACAGAATGATTCTGTGGAACCGTAAAAATTCTTAAAATTATTAGATTAGAATGCTTCATAACACTGATATTTGAAAAATGTTTATTACATTTTTGAGCGAATAACTTATCAAGGGACTGCAGTTTTTATTATGTAAAGTGATTCCAAGACAGACTTTGAATGCCATTGTACTTAAAAAAGCTGCCTTCCACATTAAAATGGTTGGCTACATGTTAACTGTGAGGTACTGCTATTCTAGACTGCCTGGTCAAATCCAGTAAGAGCTGTGATCCAGCTGACTGATGCGCCTCTAATCAAATCGATCTCAAAAGGGAGTAGACCACAAGACCTTGAGTATTCAATATTTTCCCTGTTATTCCCAATGCTAGGACTCACTCACACAGGTCTTTCTTTGTAGCCAAGGTGTAGAGGCTGCAGTTTTTCTTCAGGGAACTGATCTCTGCAGTAGACTGCAGATCCTAACCATGAGGCATTCATGTGATTAGTGGGTCATATTCAAGATGCTCATCACAACACGTTTGAACACAGAAACTTCAGGTTTTTCCAAAGAGAAATCTGTTGTATTAATCAAATATGTGATGATATGGAACAGTATCATGGGTGTATACAACCATTCTCCAGTACACCTGCACTGTTCGTATCATGCAGCAGAGAAGAACGTAGAGTCTAGGCCTAAATATCACACTCCAAATACTACATCAGAAGAATGTGCCACTCTGCAGTCTACAAACAAAGGCTTTTGGCAGGGGTTCCCAAACTAGAGGTTACAACCTCATTCAAGATTGCTTTATTTACAAATAGTATCATGGAGACACTCACAAATTCCACAAATTACTTTCAACATGGAATATGACAAGCATCACTTTAAGTATGAATACTGTTTTTGTGTGTTACTATTTTGAATCAAATCAGCAACAGTACAATTAGGAGTGCAGCTGGTACTTCAATAATCTTTTTCAGTATCCTGATGAATACTTCTACCATTTTTCAACAGTAAAATTTGGACAAATGTCTCTGCCCATTATCATTACAAAACAACACGCCATTTCCCCCTGCTATTAAAAGCTGTGTCGCAAAACGCAAGCGAGATTGGTGAGTCAGTGCAAGGAATATTACTTAGGTTGTTACTTATTTATTACTGTTACTGACATATGATGAGGTGTTTAAAGGTGACAACATCCCTTGGTCATAAATCTCTAAATAAGAAAGGATGGTCAAAAGCAGGGCTGTCACTAACAGTAATGATTGTAATAGTGAAATGTTCTGATTAGTTTTGATTATTAATTGAGCAGTCACAGGTTTAACAATAAAAAAAATTATTAACTGAACAATAACAAACTATGTATAGTCTTTAAAATGTTTCAGAATACTACATGGGAAAAGATAAACAGGAAGTATTTTAAAATATATAAAAACACTATATAGCAAAAAAAGAAACATTCATTTAGATGTCTTCAATCAGCCTTGTTTTTTTACTGCAGACCAGCAGACAAATTTAAAATGAACATTATAATCATGCAAGCTGTCAACTAATCACTGATGATTTGACAGTTTTATTTATTTAATTAAATGTAATTCATTAATCTTCACATCCCTAGTCGAAGGGGTTACAGAATGCCTTTTTGGGGTCATTCGCACAAGAAGTAATGTTAAGCAAAGTGCACAGTTTCTCTTACCTTGAGCTGTACAAGGTGAACGTCCACATGCTTGTTGATGCTATCCTGCTGGACAGAGTGAGTGAGATCTCGCACCCGATCCGCTGTGGCTCTCAGCCAGGTCTCAATTTCTGGCAGGTGAAGCACCACCTTCCAGTCCGCTCCCGTGTGCAGAGGAGGGGGTTTTTGGTAACTCCGACAGGGGTCCTGGCCTTGATCCATCCCATCCCCGCTGCCGCTGGGCCCGCAGGGGCCTGGCTGCTCCTCCTTAGGGCTAGACTCCAGGGTGGGTGTGACGGAGGTGATCATAGGAGAGGCAGCCTCGCTGACCACTGGTGACACTGCGATGCTCATGGTGAAAAAAGTGCTAGATCCTTGGGATGGAGCCTTCTGAAAGAGCTAAAAGAGACAAAAAAGGGGAAGAGAGGAAAGAAATGACATATTAAAATAATGCCATTTAATTTGTTTGCAGTTTCTCACAGCCAGAACGTTCCGCTATTAAAGAAGTTTGTTTTTTGTCATATCTGTGATTTGTTGATTTGCTACAAAGCAAAAAGAAGCTGGGTGAATATCCTCTAACTGTGGTGATTCCATTATTTTTGCCAGGGATTGAATAGGAGGGAGAAAACCATGCAGGTCATTTAAGATGCATATCCATTGGCGGCCCCTTTCATGCTCTACTGGTGTAAAAATTGGCTGTCATTTGCCTGTTGACACACTTGAGGGGCCCGAAATGGAATGGACGTTTTATCTTGAAGCATTTTTCAGCAGGCATAAATGTGTTTATGTTCATTTTTTCCACTACAGCTATCATTTCTTCGTACCACTCAACAAACACACATAAAATACCAAGGAGTGGTATGCGATGTCAACAGTATCTCATATAAGACATCACAAACATTCATATTCGTCTGTCAAAGGCTCAACAATGAGGCCACAGGCATCAAATCTCCCAGTGCACATATGCACACTCTGATTAGCTCTCTCCATAATCGCCAGACTTCAGTGATGCCTCTTCCCTCTGTAATTCTCCAGCATTAATCTGCATTCAGTAAGCAGCAGCCTGGCCTGCTAATACTCCAGCTGTGTGATGAAAGAGTAAGTTACTTGTTAATCTGTCTACCCGGGTTTTGATGATCCCTCTGGTACCTCTCAAAGATCCTGACTCTGTGGCAGTTCCCAAAGAGACTGGCTGTCCTATGACAAAACACTTCTTCTGTGATAAAAGCAGTTAACAGTTGAAAAATATTAAACTGCTATCTATATATAGTCAGATCATGATCTGGGTGAGTAAAAGGGTGATATTCTGTGTTTATGCATTAACGGTGCATGTCTTTTTAAGAACCGTGGCAAGCCTTCCAATAAGAAACTAAAAAAAGATTTATATGGAACAGACATAATTTAGAATAAACATGAAGTCATACCCTCGGGAGCCCCAGACCAATTAGTTTGTAATGAATTGCAAAGTAAGCAAGACTTCAATGAGGGCAGACCAACCCTACCACTACAAATTCCTTCTTCTTTACCAGGGGTAAAGCACACTCTTTGAAAGCATATATTACCTTCTGGCTTGCATGTTAGTTTGGGGCAAGCACTTTAGCTTAGGGCTAACATGTTAGCTTGAGGCTAGTGTATTAGCTTGATGCTGCAATGGCATGTCCACTCATCTGCACATACACCCTGCTGCTCTTTCATTCAGTGTAACTACAAAAACAGTTAAATCATTCAGTGCTGTGACTGTTAAGCTTTTTCTTGTTTTTTCCCCCAGATTTCTCACATTTAGTTTACTTAGATTTGATGTTACATTATGAAATACAGCTTTTATGCTGCTAACCAGTACCATTTGACCATTCTAATGTCTATATAATGTTATACTGTATTTAAAAGTTGAATGCTCTAATAAAAGAAGATTTTCAGGCACTTACTATTTTTGCTGTATCAAAAATTTACTAAATCTATCATACTGAACTGAATAATGAATAATGAATAAACTGAACTGAATAATGTTCGTTGTAGAGTGGTAGCATCATAATATAATCATTTTCACATGTACCTACCACAGAAAATATATTAAAAATTGTAACTCCAAACTTTTGAATGGTGGTGCATGTCCTGAAATGAAAGGAACACTTTGTGTAGAATGTTTCTGTGACTTTGTCATCTCTCTGGCTGATTTTGTTCACTTTCACTTACTCCTCCAGAATAAACTCTCAGACTTTGTGCAAAATCACTGCATTAATTAAAATGACAACCAGTCTGCTCTAGGTTACACCAGAGTATGAATGTGAAGATAACTTGCAATGATACAGATTTCACTACAGGACACTTTTACCCTTTTTGGAACAGAACAGTAGGGATGACTTAGCTGATGTCAAGTTCACAGTGCAGCAGGCCATTATAAGGTTGTCTCACCCCTATCACTCAGTGCTGAGTATCTAGGCCAGTTACTAGTGTAAATGTGCTATGGGAAATCAATATCCCCAGCCAGCCAGTCTGTATGACCATTTTAATATGCTGCCTCAACACTTGGTTCTGTACCCAATTAGAAATGTACCACTCAGATGAATAATTTGGCTAATAAGACTTCCTGACATTTTCACGCCACGTTTGAACTGCTTTCTTCTGCTAGTTAAACACATGGGTGACATCGATGCGATTGACGTATCAGCAGACCTTACATACAAGGGGCAGAAAGAGCACTGGAACAAATGAGTTCATTAACCCATCTGTGTATGAAAGCACAGGTCCATGTACAACATCACCTTATCAACCAACAAAACGAATCACACATGCTCACAGAAACTTCTCCAATCCATTTACTATAGTAATACTAATGGTGCTGGGCAGTACCAATAATTTCCAGTATCAGTATTTTCCACATACACAGTAGTTTTGGATGATAAATTCTGCATTAATAAAATTAATGAGCCCATGCTTCCTAGGGACTGGAATTCTCTGCTAAAAAAATGTACAAACCCTGCATTCCCCTTCACATTCTGTTCTGCTACTCCTAAAACTGTTCCAGAAGGAATGCACTGTAAACATGACCATAATTTCAAAACAGGGAATATACTATTTACTTAGTTTTTATACATTTTAGACATTCTTAACTGAAATAATCTGAAGCACCCAAAAACAGATATCACTTAACTAAGCTTTTGTTATCTATCAGTGCCACTTATACTACATTATTATTGGTACACTGGTATAAATGACATATCACACAGAGCTAGTTCCTAATTCTGCCGTTTCCAACATGGTGCAATGTGATGCTGGCTTTCACAATCAAACATCAAGCTGTTACAAGTTGCAGCTAAGTATAACGTGACTTAGCTGCAGAAGGACTTGGCAGAGCAAAACGTACCACAGTCCTGTTCAGTGGAGGCCAGCCTTATTCTGCTTTCACATATCCCTCCAGCCTTAAAAGGAAATCCTGGATGCTCCAGTTGTCTGAAGAGCATAAACTTCATCCAGTCCCCGGAGAATGAAAATGCTCTTTCATTCCTGCCTTCGCCTCTCGCCCTCCTGCTGAGAGAGTGACAGCCACAGCGTGGCACTGCTATTACCCACGTGTGTGCGAGAGACAGAGAGAGAGAGAGAGAGAGCGAGAGAGAGAGAGAGAGAGAGAATATACTGAGTGTGTACTGAGGTGTACTGAGGGGAGGGAGGAAAAGGCAAGCCTAAATCTTTCAGCATCTGTTTCCTATGTACTACTCTCTCACCCTTGTTAGGGGCATGAGTTAAATCACAGTCCTGCTGAAGGTGGATAGAATCAGCTTGACAGAATAATTGTTCAGGAAATATTCTAAACATAAGCAAAGTATAAAATTGTTTTTCTTTCATATGTAGAGGCTACATAAGATTATTTTTTATTTTTGTGGGTTTTTGTGGGTTTATTTCTTCTACATGACCATATTCCAGCTTAGAATTTAACAGGTTGTTTATGTTACTTTACAGCTGACATATGTAAATGGATTCTAGCTTCCCTGGACTGAATTGTGTATCTGTCATTCCAAAAGTAGTCCAGGCCGAAACAATCTTTAGACCTTCATTGTGAATGGATGGGCTACACTGCTGTGCAATGAATAGATGGATATATGCAAATGAATTGTTTTTTGTGACATCACAAAAACAATTAATTTAAAGCAGTCTGTTTTGTAGCTTAGTTACCATACATGGACTCTATGGACAAGGGAGTGAGTAGTACGTTTTGAAACTTCAAACAGTGTTAGCATAGAAAATCCAATTTTCTATAATGTGGGCCCTTTAAACAGTGCATAATGCTGCACCAACAGAGCACAAGTTTCACTGACCCTCTCTGTCTCTCTTTCTCTCTCTCTCTCTCTCTCTCTCTCTCTCTCTCTCCAGGTTCTGTTACAACGATGATGATCTGATAAAGAACAGCCTGGTAGAATCTTATATGCGAAAGTTTGGGCGCCCTTGGTAAAGTTACATGCGTTGTTGATTTTGTAAGTTCACACAAAAGTTATGGCATATTTTATGTTCTATGTTTTTTCCAATATGCAAACTGTGCAAATAAACAAAAAATGTGCTGCCTTTAGAGAAAAATGTTATATTTAGGTCAACAAAGCCTTATTTTACTGGGGTGTTCAAACAGAACACAAAGAGAATAAAATGGCTAGAAAATGTGGACCCAAGTAAAGGCCTACCCTGCCCTGAAGTGCTGACATGAACAGCTGACCTCTTCTCCTCAATTCTCTTTCTCTCTCTCTCTCTCTCTCTCTCTCTGCCCCCCTTCCTCTAGAGGAATCTTTGAAGTTTTTACTCTGTAGCCTGCCTCATCTTTCAGATGGCAATCACGTCCTGTGTATGACAGGATCTGAGTGAGACCCAGAGTGAGATCACTGCATGAATATAACACTGTGCTCATTCAGCATTTACCATTAACACCCAGCTCCTGCACAACCAACTCAGTCACATGTTTCAAATAATTAGTAAGATGCTAAAACAAATTGTAAAAAATTACATAATGTCATTGATCTTTATGTTTAATATTCTTTGTTTTTCTCGAAATATAACTGAAAAATATATTAGAGAAAAAATACTTTGTGGGGTATATTTTATAATATTTAAACATACTGTGTATTATTATAATATATAAAATAACAAAAAAATAATAATTTATGTGATTCCAAACTACTGAAATGAACTGTGACATTTCATTTAATAACATATACCAATACAGAACAAATCCCTGTAATTCTCCAGTGCCTAGTACTGAAACTACTTACTTTATCTTTGTGAAAGTTTAATGCATATACACTAAATTCTGAGAAAGTGATTCTAGGTAAGTGCTCTGGCAGTGAGATATCACTACCTTAGAAGCCACATCTTTATTTATTAGTATGCAGCCATTTCATTATTTAATTTTCTTATAAGCTTATGAATAAACTATAAACAAGATAATATTTGGCCAGCTAAAATACCTGGTTTGTGTCTTCATGTCATGAACTTTACTTCTAGGCCCAGTATCCCCCACTGAGCTATCTTAGTTAGATTTGAACAAAAATACTTTGGCCCTTGTTCCATATCTGAAGCAGAAATACTGCTCCCTGTTGGTGGCACATCTTTTAGAAAAATTATTTTTGGACTGAAATGATAGGGCCACTCAGCATTTGTAACAAAGTGCTAGACTAACTTGATAAGATTTAGGATTTTATCCGTTCAAAATTTTCCTGAAACATCCTGAATGGCAAGTTCTTGAATCCAAGCATTTTCATTTTATCATTTCTGTTTAGATTCAAATTGAAGAATCTTTTTATACAATCAAACTACTTCTACACAAAGAATAGGCCTGACTGATTTCCAATACCATCCACATATGAATAGCTGTTTTGGAAAGACAGACTGCTGGTAAAGGGTTTAGGCATTAGGCAGTGCTATGATTTTTAGTGAAACAGATGTTATACAGGATTTAGTGGCAACCCTGGAACTCTGTATCAATGGCAACATCCAACACCAATATTAAAACCTCTTGGACAATGCTGATACCAATCCGATATTTTTTCTCTGAAAAAAAAAACTACTATGTTTTAAAAGGAGCAGTTTCCTACTGAATCACTTTAGATAGGCATCTAAAAGTAGGTTCATACTCAGACTACTCAAACCCAAAAATGATGCTCTGCACTTAGAGGATGTTCGAAGAAATTCAACAAATCACAGATATGACCCAAAACCATTTTTGTTTAATACCAGAACATTTTGGCTTTGTGAAACATACCTCAAACCAATAAATTACAATATTTCAATTAATTCACATGGTTTTTACCAGATCAAGTACAGGAAAAAATGGAATCACTCAATGCAGAGGAAAAAATTACAGAATCTTGTCGTTTGCATTTCTACACCAAATCCCAAGACAATTCTAAAATGCAAATTATTCTGCAGTTTAAAGAGAGTGCTTGGAGACCTTAACAAGGTTAGCTGTTGGCTAATTGAAAGGAAACCTGACTGCAACATGAGAGTTGTCCACTGAAACAATGAAAACATTGTAAAAAAAAAAAAAACCCTTTAAGAAGGAAATCCACTACAGACTCTGTCAGTAGATGCTAGTTGTTCCCAGTCATCTGTGTGTAAAATCTGGGTCTTAAAAAATGGGAAGGTTATAAAAGGAAAGCATATGGGTAGACCAGGAAAGACATCAAAACATCAGAATGGAAGTAATATGCCTAGAAAACAGAAAATGCACAACAAATCAAACGAAAAACAAATGGACAGAAATAGGCCTCAGTGACAGAAACAGTGTTTGAATTGTAAGAAATCAACTGAATGATGCACTTGATGATAATATATCTCCTCACAGAGCAAAGAATGTTGCTTTTCTTCAGCAAAGGCACATTAACTCAAACACATGGCCAGCAAACAGTCCAGATCTCAGTCTGATTGAAAATTTATGACAAAAATGAAAAAAATAGTTCATGACACTCAATCCTGCAATGCTGATCTGTTATCTGCTATTTGAGTTAGTTGGAACCAGCTTGATGGAGAATATTGTTTTTCATTAGTAAAGCCCACGCCCCAAAGAGTTCAGGCCCAAGGAGGAGCATCAAAGTGCTAATTGTGATTTTTGTGATCCTCCACATTGAGTGATTCCATAATTTTCTCCTCTACTCGATGCTATCAATTAAAATGATGCTAAAAATGCTATCAATTAAAATGATGTAATTTGTTTGAGGTGTTTCACAAATATTCAGCTATTAAACAAAAATCATTTTACAAAGTAAAAAACAGCGTGTTTTGTAAAAATACGATGGTGATTCCATCATTTTTGCCTATTCTTCCCCACAGGAAGAAACACAAAGCTAACTATCACACAATGTGAATGTGCTATTTCAGGCTAGATTCATTACACGATTGGATCGGATTAATTCTTTTTCCCTCCCAATATCTGATCCAGCTTTTTTTCAGATGATCTCCAGTCTTCAGGTACCAATCTGATCTCTCAGTAAAATAATACATTATATATGACAGGACAGTGGAACGTGAGATAATTAAAGAAGGCAAAAGTGCCAAAAAAAAAAAAGCTTAAAATTGGTGACCAGTGATAAACACAGGCCGCACTTCTCTTGAAACACTGGTCTGCGGTGGGAGACATGTCCATCTGTGTGTGTCCTATACAGTATAGCACACTAAACACTGGTTTTGATAACTTAGAGATCCATAAGAGCCAGAATCAATACAGCTGTACAGCTGCTTGGTAGGAGTGAATGTGATAGAAGGACTTCAGTGCGCTGCCCCTGTAATCCTGTAACACCATCATTAAGCCCTGTAACTGTGTTTAAAACCTATTTCCTGCCAGGCAGTGATTCACCATGAGTGGCATCATCTGAGTTACTGTGATGCATAAGGCCATTTCCATGTGTGTGTGTGTGTGTGTGTGTGTGTGTGTGTGTGTGTTTGTGTTTGTGTGCATGTGCGTGTGCGTGTGTAAACCCATATAAGAGCGGGTCAAGTGGGAAAAATACAGCATCACTTTGTGTGATGGCATTTTCATGATACATGATAGGTATTGTGATATAGATTTTTTTCCTAAGGACAAAATGCACCAACAAAACTTTAGTAGCACCTTTTTTTCAAAAAGTGTAATTTCAAAAAACTATGTTTGTAAAATTCATGCAACTAATCAGCTATTTGTTATTATGTAGTTACTATAGGCTTTTTGTCAATGTTTACAGGTTCCCTATAACTGGTCTAATTCTGTCTTCATTCTGAAATATGCAGTTGTTCAGTGGTCCAGAAGTACTGACAATGCCCACAACAAACACCCAGAACATTTATATTCATATTTACATTCATTGTACTAACTCCCCATCTGAAGCCCCTGAAAAACTGTGTGTTCAGACAACAGTGTAATGGTGTATACCGTTAACTGCTGTAAGCAATTACCTAGCCATAGCTAGACAGCATAGAGGACTGTCTGCAGGGGAACAATGTGAGGATTCTTCTCCCGGGGGCTCTGGCCCACATCCCCTGAATTATTTATTATTTCGGAAAGCACATGACGCTAAAAAATCACCTCCTAAAATATTACTCAGATGCTTGTTAAAAAAGAAGAACTCTGAGAGCTGAAAAGGATGACTAATGTGGAGAGATGACTAATGAATGAGGCTCTACATTACATTTACACAATCACAGATTAAGAAAAAAATCTCTTCATTATCCTCCTGTTAGTCCGATAACAAATGAATTCAAACTATTCCAAATACTGAATGCAGGGCAGGTCCTTCCTTCCTAAGGGGTTTAAACTGTACACAGTGGTGCCAAATGAAAGAACAAACTGCCAAAACATTGCCCATTATCCTTCACTATTCTTCAGACAGCTACAGTGATGGTTTTGGCAGGGCAAACACACATTTCACATTTCTTTTGAGCTCCCTCTTTCATTGCCTTTGTGTTTCACTTTCCCTCTCTCTCTACAGCAGGAGAGCCCAATCTCAAGAATAAAGATTCTTTGTCATATACACAATTATACAACATGTAGTGAAATGTGCCCCAGAAACATCAATTAGACTGTCCAATATAGTTACAATAAATTAAATTAAAGAGAAAATGAACGGCTAAAACTAGGTAGTAAAAATATATAGAAAAAAAATCTATATATCATATACACATTACAAATACATAAATAAGATCTGATGTATGTAAATGAAGTAGTATAGAGTATGTACTGTAAAGTTTGCTAGTTTGCTGTTGATGTATATAGACTAAATAACAGACAGCACATGAGAGGGCTGGGTGGCTTCAGGTTTTCACTCCAATCAAACAGGGGCACACCTGCTGATAAGCCTGAGCACCCTCGCTCTAGAGTTTTCCTTTGGCTGGAGATCCAGCTTCTCTCTGATCCTGACCTTTTAGAAGTCATTGAGAGGTGTGCTGGATCGGGATACTCTGATTACATATACTGGATCAGTATTGGCATCAGTATTAATCTTACTAAACAGACTGATGGAAACTATCAACGTTCGCAGTTATGGCCATTATCAAACACATTATGCAGCAGTCCATTTAGTCATACAGTGTATTTGTTTCCTATGTATGTATCTGTGTTTTTATATGTAAATTTATATGTATATGTAATGAAAACACTCTCCTGTTGACAAATCAACCCCGCCCCCCCACTGATAAATCAAAACTGTAGCAACAATTATTTCAAGATCCTAACAATGCCTCAGAAGCAGGCCACTGCTGTATTACACGCTGTAACTGATTCAGAAATAATTAAATATTGTACAGGCTCACATGGCATATTCCACAGTTTCCTCTCGGAAATCAGTGACCTTCTCGTGTTCTATTCATCTGAAACCATTGACCTTTTCACCTTACTTTCTACTGAAAGTCTCTATTATTACTACTACATCACCCCTAATCCTTCTCTACTGTGTCAGGCAGCCTATAATTGTATCAGACATTTACTAGAGTAATTCCCATAACCTATGTTCAGATTAGCTCATAGTCAAACAGAACGTTTAATTCACATTCAGTTGAATTAAGTTCACAAAACTGACACTCTGTTCTCTATAGTGTCAGAGAGAAAACTGCAGCTCACAGCATAAACATGACTTTCATTGCTAGAGAAATTGTTTGGTGCTAAACCAAATTTACACAATTTTCACTTACCCCACATGTAGTCAATCAGCAAAGACATGCCTGGAGCCCAAAAGTTCCTGCTTTAGTAATGTTGCTATCAAACACTAGAAATCAATAGTCACGCAAATTGTGTGTAAATACAAACTTTTCTCAACCCACTCAAACTGCATCCAGGCATCCAGGCTTTCATTAAGTTGCACGGAACTGTCAGTGTGTTTTAGTATGATCTTTACTACTGGACGATTGCATAAATGTTGTGCTGGGTTATGACTGTTTTACCAAACCATTCCTTTAATGTTCTCTCTTCCTCTGCCACAGTAAAGCTCAATGCATCTTGTATATAATCTCTTGTATGAGAAAATGTTACTACTGAAGGCCCAGGGCTATGAATGGCCTGTGGAGATGTAACTCCCAGTATAAAGAATTACTGTACAAACACCATATCCACTGAAAGGAACAAGCAACAATGCTAAGCTAATCAGAAGAAGGCCTACTCTGAGAAGTATCAGTTGATCCTTAATAATTCATGGGAGCGAGGTAATGACCCCACAAACCACAACATCCGCCATTTTGGGGGAAGGATGAGCAGGACGTCCTCTATGTTGTCTCATCATTTCTCAGCTCCTTGTGTATATATACAGTACTGTGCAAAATTTGTTTAAAGCCATTTTTCTCAGTGTGTGATAATGTATCTTTCTGCTGGTAAAGTTGACAATAGAATAAATGGAAGCAAACAAGAAAGTAGTAAAAATTATAAATAATTGGTTTGTTTGTTAAAAAAAAAGTAGTAGTAGTTGATACTTTGTGAGTTGGTAAGGAGAACACAGTTTTGCTTCCAGATTTCTCCTTGATGCCTCCAGTCATTGTCGGGATTTGTGAAATTCCATCAGCAGCTCACCTGATTTCATTAAATGAAGTTCTAATTAAGTCAAACCAGGTTTCTGATGGTAACTACAATAGATTATTGTAAAATCACTATTTACTGTATGATGTTACTTGCATTTATTCTTTTTAGTTTTGTTTAGGATATTATTTAGTAATAATGTGAAAAAAACCCTCACTGCTCATATAAACAGTTTTTAAATATTATTTTCACAGGTGCAAAGGACTTTTGCACAGTACTTTGCATATACATATATATATATATATATATATATATAGAGAGAGAGAGAGAGAGAGAGAGAGAGTACTGACAAAAACCTAAAAGTCCTATGACCCTTTGCAATTTATACACACATTATGAGTGCAACTAGCAAAACCCTTGAGCCTGTACTTCTTCCTGCTAGCTGAATGTGTGACCACCATTGTCCTGCTACTATACTGCTCTTATTTGTGTTTTTTATGTGTTTACCTCTATAAAGACTGTAATATACAGTACCGCATGACACTAAGTGATGCATAATGTCAAATACAATATACAGTGTTAAGACTAATTGTTCAACTTATGTCATCTTTAATGGATCCACTTCCTGGCTCAGAGATCAATAGAGCACTGGCCCTTGAACTTAATCAACACAATGGCTAGAAGGTGGAACCTTTGATTTAGCAAGTGCCCTAACGACACAACGCGCCTAAACTTCACAAATTGAGATGCTGCAACTCAGCAGCATAATAACTAGGCCAAGAGACATCATAATAAAAACAACAAAAGTACAGAAGGATATTCAATTATTAATGCATGGCAGATAACTATTTACACAATAACAATACAGCTTAATACAGAATACAGGCAGGTGATGCTTACAGACTATTAGTCTTTCCAATCAAGAAATGATACTTTTAATCCTTACATGTAAACTCAGATGCTGTGTTTTATGTACAGATTTTCAGATCAATGCTGAAAACTCAAGTCTTGTGTTTTTTTGGCCACTGCCACACCCTAAATGGGCTTTCTGCTAAAGGCCAGTTCTTCTCATAATGTCTGAATGATGGCTTAGAAGATAGCTGCACTCTGCCCTCCAAATGGGAAATGATAGGTCTGTCACAGGGACAGAAAAGCCAATATTAATAAAACGCATTCAGGTCAAAACAGAACATGTTCGTTATCAAGTCCTTAAATTACATGATGCACTAAAATGTGGTATAATAGTGTTGTTAATACTAAGGGATGGGACTCAGCTATTGTTGTACTACAAAGCAGTATGCTTATTCATGGTACAAATCAATAGCCCAGGAAGGTCTTTCTGTAGTCTCAGTTCAGAAGTCCGACATCCCGGTCACCTAGATCGTGTCATAGCAAGCTTAGGGAGCACGTCTGTGTTCTGAAAGAAGAGTAAAGCAAAGGCAGGCTGTTGAAGAGTAGATTCTGAGTGCAAGTGAAATGTGATGCATTTAACTTACATGATTCAAGTATATTTTTACATGAATAAAATATATTAAATCAATCAGTTTTGTCTTACTTTATTACTAAATAATATGAATCAAATAAATTAAATGTATCACTTTTTTTAGGGTGATAGCAGCACAGGACAGCCCCTTATGGAAGAAAATGTATTATACCTCCCCTTTCTACTCCTTCTCACCTCCTTAAGCACAGAGCTTCATCACCATAATAAAACAAGTGTCTCGCAGGACAGGGAGGGGTGGAATCGAGGGAATTCCTCCCACAGACACACACCACCAGACTGGCTGCACAACAAAACCAAACAGCACATATAGCACAGCACCAGATGTTAGAAGACAGACACCTAGATAGCTGTAGAGGTTAAAAATTCTGCAGTGTCTTCAGACTGTGCTGTCCAGGGAGACATGCCACGCCTCACAACACACTTAATGTTGCCAGATCATGCACAGAATTAGCTCCTATTGGTCCTGAACCCAAGGCCACTTGTCCTAGAGTGCCCCTGCCCTGTACAATTGAGTGTTTTTTTTCCTGCTCTAACCGAGCTCGTTAATTAGCTAATTAGTTGAAGTGGGTGTGTTAGAGCATTGAAAATGCATAAATGTGCAGGGCAGGGACACAGAGGTACTCCAAGGCCTCTATAACCACACTCAGCATTAACTCTTCATTCTCCAGTCCCTACATCACCCCCACTCACCTAGCAAGTGAACACACAGGGAATACTGAACACTGCCATTAATATATATACATCTGAAGCTCCCCAGTACACATTCACACATAGATACAGAACCGATGCAGGTAAACACTCATCCATGCTGCTCTATAAATGTGGGTGGGGAGAAATAGCACATGTTCATACCCTGTCTGTCTTTCTTTCTGGCCTCCCCTCCCTCAAAGACAAAAACAGTAAACAACCCCCATCACTCACACATACAGACACAAACACACTCTCTTGTCAGCTGTGTGTCTGTATCTGCTCTCCGGTGAATGCTGTTTGTGTATGCGGCAGGCTCTGCCTCTGCAGGCCCCTTTAACAAAAGCAGTGGAGCAGCCGCCTTGCCAGTCATCACTAATGCCTTTAGCATCCAGCAGCCTGGGATATAACCATCCGCTACTGGAGGATTACACACACATCCAGCCCTGCTACCTGAGCCTGTTCCCAAAAAATCCACAAAAACAACAGAGAAGAGTCTAAGCAGAGAAAAAGAAGATAAGCTTGACACTTACCCTGTCCCTCCTCTATTCCATCTTGTGTGCAGGGCGTCAGTTAAGGGTGCAATGTGGGGGAGGTGCCTGCTCTGAGCCACTGCAGGGCTGCCTGCCTCTAGCTGCGCTGGCCTGGCGGATGCTGATGATGCAGCGCCTTTCAAGAGAGCAGCCCTGTTGCCTTGGAAACTAAGGAGTGATGGAGCGGTCATGTTGCACTCTGATTGGCTGTAGATGTGTGGTGCCTCAGATGGGCGGGGCTAAAGTAGAGAAGGGAGCAGAGGCAGAGCTGTGGAAACAGATGCAACACATCAGAGGAAGTGGTGTCCCTTTAAAACATACACACACACACACACACACACACACACACACATACACAAACACACACACACATTATATAATTTGCATGGCATCTTTGATGGCTATTTTCTTTGTCAAACTTGTATTTTGTTATTTATAATTTGATTCACTTTTGGAAAATTTACTTTTTGAAAAACAAATATGAAATTGTATTCACTCTCATGCATTACTATTTGTATATGTTACTGTTGTAAGCATTTACATAATTGTATCTCCAGGACCGTTACATTAAAGTAACTTATGCATTGATTCATATTGTAATTAATGACAAACTACTCTAAACATTACACTTTAGGTACAATTGGTCAGCTGGAAAGTCAAAAGGAGGACACTGTTAGTGACATGTTCATTTTTATTTTTACAGAACGTAAACACAGTGATCCTAGAAGGTGTATGAACCCTTCAGAATTCCCTGAATTTCTGTATAAATATGACATACAATGTAATTAATGGACCTGCAATATTAAATATTCTCAGATCAGGAGTGCTGAGATCTGTTCCTGTCAGTAAGGTCATCATAAATAAGAGAGGAATTTGATCCTAGATCAGTCCTCCTGCTGAGGCAGTTCTCTAAAGAGTCATGGACAAAATATCCTTCAGTGTGCAATGTCCATTACTCTTTAGAGAATTGCCTCAGCTCAATAACACGGGTGGGCTTTCTTTAACATGGGCACACTTCAGAACCTGGACTTTCCGATATACTAAAAGATCAAATTTGGAGTGATTTTTGCTTAATGACCACTTCTGGGGAGGATAGCAATGGTGTTGTCCCTGGTTGTTCTTGCTCAAGCTTAAACAGAATTTCATACTCTTCTTGCCAACAATGTTTTTTTTTTTCAATTCAGTTCAGTTCAATTGACAATCACAAAATGTAAACCTGGATTCTTTAACATATTCTCAAATTTAAACTTTCAGTCGATTCCAGCAAACATAGACTGCATCTCTGTAGATCACTTTGTTGCTGCATTTCCTACTAATTCCACTGGATGGCAACAATGCTATAAGCATCAGTATAGGAGGCTCGCCAAGGCTTGGAGAGGTTGAGATTGCAGACCAATCACATGACACAGTGCTGTGAGCCGTCCAAGTTAAAGAGATTAAAGAGATTGTTCCATGCTATTCAAAAATGTTTTCCATTAAGAGAATCAAAATCCTGCACATAAAGATTGAACACATTTTGCTAAGTGTCTGTGGGATGCAAGAGCAGTTTCTGTAAAGCTAGTAGTGAAACAGGTGTAAAACCAGGTCATAGGGCTAAATCACAACCATTAACTGTAATACAGTGGTATACTGGAAAATACTGGAAAATAATAATATGAGACAATAAAGATGAATAATATTATTAATATTAGTATTTTTGCTAATACTGTTTGGGAAAAATAATATGAGACAATAAATACTAATATTTTTTATAATTTAAAAGCTTTATAATCTTGTCAAGTCTGTATAAAACAGAAACGGCTAAAAAAAAAAAAATGAACACTTCTTGCTGCATTGCGCACATAAAGATAGTAGCCAATGTGTTTCAGGGTTATGGCTGTATCATGGTAAAAGGCACTGTGTGTTGTGTCTATTGGATTGTGCTGTAAAAATGCAACATGATGTTTTATGCTTGTGTAATGATACAGCACTGTGCTGTCACCATGCCAGGGTTTACATCCCCTGGACTGTTAGCTTGGGTCAAATATTCTCTACACCAGGGGTCACCAACTTGGTGCCTACGGGCACCAGGGTGCCCCCAAGGACCACATGAGTAGCCCGCGGACTTGTTCTAAAAATAGCACAACTCACCAGTGAGCAGCGTCCAACATTTAATTTTATCCTGTTGCTATTCTTCTTTAATCAC
>JBBPCZ010000001.1:34230829-34252567 GCA_037974445.1 Brycinus macrolepidotus
ACTGGTAGCCCTTCGTATGGCTCAGTACCCGTGAAGTAGCTCTCAGTTTCAAAAAGGTTGGTGACCCCTGCTCTACACAATTACATCTAGTGTAACCCAAAGTAAGCTGGCAAAATGCCACCATCTAGCAATGATATAATAGTCAGAAATATGAAAAACAGAACCTACATATTTTGTGTGATTTACATCAGTGTGTCCACAAAAGGAACGTTTTATATGTATTATACATGCATAATTTCTCTACACTGTGTTTTAGAGAGGAATATGAGCACTGGCTTTCTTAAAAAAAGCTTTCCCAGACAAATGATGTATGTTAGATGAAAGTGCTATCCACCCCGAAATGGGAGACATAATTTAATCCAGCAAAAATGATCCCATTACTGTGCAAATGATTTTCTCCTTGTATCACCCTCTGAGCAGAGAAGGTTCTCCTGGCTGTGAAAATCCAACAGGGTATTAGAGAACTGTAGAAGCGCTTTAGAGCTGTAGGTCGAGACTGATCTACTTACAGTCTCAAATGATCCCATTCAAACTTCTGGCTTAATGGGAACAGGTTGGAGCTCAAAGTGCCGTGGTGGAGGAATCATGTTTAGACAAAACAGATCCTATCCCACAGGCTGCACAGTCCACATCTTTAGTGGCCATGAACATAATACCTTTCTTGGTCAGTTAGAGTAAAGAATAAGGGGTACACTATATGGACAAAAGTATTGGGACACACCTGTTTTTCATGGTTTGGGCTGGGCCCCTTACTTCCAGTGAAGGGCTTAATCTTAATGCTTCAGCATACCAAGACATTCTGGACTACACCATGCTTCCAACTTTGTGGACACAGTCTGGGGAAGGCCCTTTTCTATTCCAGCATGACTGCTCCAGTGCACAAAGCAAGGTCCATAAAGACTTGGCTGGATGAGTTCGGTGAGGAAAAACTTGACTGGCCCGCACAGAGCCCTGACCTGAACCCCATCCAACACCTTTGGGATGAAATGGAACGGAGATTGCGAGCCAGGCCTTCTCGTCCAATATCAGTGCTCGACCTCATAAATGCTCTACAGAATGAATGGGCACAAATTCCCACAGAAACACTCCAAAATCTTGTGGAAAGCCTTCCAAGAAGAGTGGAGGCTGTTAAGGGGGGGATCAACTGCATATTAAAGTCTATGTATTTGAATGCAATGTCATTAAAGTCCCTGTTTGCGCAATGGTCAGGCATCCCAATACTTTTGTTCATATAGTGTAGGTTATGACTACCTGGTACCTGGTAAGATAGACTTTTACTATTTTATTTTTGATATATCAAATGTAATTTTCACAGTGTCTAGTGAATTCTATTCTCAAATGATGGAACATATCATATATAATGCACTAAGCACATAGAAATAAATCTAAATGGAAAAAATAAAGGACTGAAGCTATAAACTGGCGGTGGAACCGTGTTAGCCTTCTCTTCTGTTGTGTTTAGACAAACCGTGCAACTGCATAATGCTGCGGTAGATCTTTTCTCAACCCATTACATCATCGCTTTCCTCCAGCCGCTATGGAGCCAAACGCATGAAATGAAAGCCATTGTGGCTCAAAAACGAGAGCCCGACCTGGGGCTGTTCAGATTGTGCCGTTTGAGCCAAGATGGCGCCCCAGGACTCTCAGTTTTCTGGTTGCCTGGTGAAGCTGGAGAAGACCTTTAATCGACGTCAGTGAAAAACACGGCCTCCGATTGGCCATTGAGAGGCACATGAAGAACGGACCAATCAGATGCTATCGCCGGTCCAGGTGCCGCCCCTCCTCCCCTGGATCTCTGGAGTAGGTTTATTTTGGTTTCCCCTGTTCCCGTAGCTCCGCCATTAGAGGCAGACGAGTCTGTATTGGAAATGGGAATTGGGATTTTTTAAAGCTTCTCCGGATTACTCGCTGAACACCGGGGTCCGCAGGATTGCAGGGCTGTTGCAGTTGAAGAGGTATATTCTGAGGGGAGCGAGGGGGGCCGCGGCTGTGTCTCGCAGGGCTCCCGGGGCTGCGGGCGCCTGGTCGGGATCAGTTTAGTCGGGACAGACGCTTGGAAAGCTCCGGGGATGTGTGTGACTACAGTGGGACGAGTCTAGAAAGCTCTGTGCTCCATAAAAGGGCGATTAAAAATCGAGAAAAACGTCTCAGGGCCTGTGGGCTCAGGCTGTTCATTGATTTTCCTCAGCCCTGATCTCCGTGGAGGAGCCTGCACGGGCTTGTAGCTCACCTTGTGCCCCAAATATCCAGTACAGCTCACAGGAGCTCCGGGGGGCTTCGTTTCAAAAAACACTCCGTGTTTCTTTATTAGCGAACAAAATGAGAGTTTAAACTGCAAAAATGAGAGTGTAAACTGCAGTGGAGTCTCTGAACTGTCGGGAACAGGCATTTAGGTCAGTTTCTAAATCTTATTTCTGGTAATAGCTGTCTGTTGTGTTCAGCCGCTGCTGCCTGGCTGCCACTCTCTCTCCTTGGTGTTGAATTTCGAGGTACTAGAGTGGTCACATACTTTACAGAGCTGATTAAGTTACTGAATTCTACTACAAATGGTGTCTGTGGATGGTTACAGCTAATGTTTAACTCTCATTGGTATTACCGACACTCTGTGGAATACCAGTGTTCAGTATTCAAGTCATTTCAAGTAGGCTTTTATTGTCATTTCGACCATATACACACAATATTCACCATATACACACACATATTCAGAGTTAACTTTGGGGTGAGAGCAGTAGATCTACTGCCCAACTTCACTGTAAACTAAGTAGGATGCCTTTAATACCCAGGTTGTGTATCACGACTGTTTCATGTTACATTGTTTTTCCCTCTCAGATGTGCAGTATAAGCTGTCGACATTACATTTTTTTATAGTTCATTTCATCACACCAAAAGCCTGCCCTTGTGTTTGAGCTGATGTGTCATCCTTGTAATGGGGGTAAAGTTTTTTTTTAACTGAGTGTGCTGGACTTGTCTGTGTTTTGTGTTTTTTGTTCACCTCTGTTGGACTGTACACACGAAGGCTCCAGAGCTGTGACAAAGTTTCCAGTAGCCCAGAGCTTTTTCAAATCTGAGCATTGTGTTTTATTTGATCGCTGTTTCCCCATGGGAGGGTGAATAAAAGGAGTCCCTGTATTGTGAATACAAATGCAGAACCAAGCTCCACACTCATGTCATCATGTGGGTGAGAAGGCACAGCTGCAGCACAACTTATTGAAACTGATGTACTGTAACTCTCATCTGCTATTCTCTGCATTTCTGATGTCATCCAGTGGGCCCTTAATCTCTGATTCAGGCCCCCGTCAGGAATTACTGTGAATAGCAGACTTTTATTAGGCATGTCAAAGAACAGAGGCTTTTTAGCTATTACAGCTCTGAAAGACATGCTCTATGTTAGTGAACTCAAAGCTAATCCAGGGATGTGTGGTGCCATTTTCCCCCTTCCTATCTGGGGCTTTGATGTTTATGATTCTTGCTGTGTTTGTCCTTTTCCTTTAGTTACTTACTAAATCAAGAATAGTCATTTTATTTATACCCTGATAGTTTCAACCATTGTCCTGTTGTTGTTTGTTTTGATCTGACTTTGACTTTGTGTATTGGCATTTTTTTGTTTCATGAAAAATAGTCAGATATATCTGTGTGTGTGTGTGTTATTCCCTCAGAGCACCCTGGCAAGCTGAGCGGTCCTGGGTCAGGAGCGAGCAGGTGGAGGGAGGGAGGGAAGGGGACACTGGGAGCGCAGTCGGAGTGAGGATGACAGATTTCCAGCCGAAGTGGAGCTGCGAGTATTGCACATACGAAAACTGGCCATCAGCCATCAAATGCACCATGTGTCGTGCTCAAAGACCCACCGCCCCCATTATCACTGAGGAGCCCTTCAAGAGTAGCCCAAGTCTAGACTCCCACCTCTGCCCCAGCCAGGAGGGCTCCAGTGTTCTCATCTGCCCGGACTCGAGCGCCCGGCCACGGGTAAGGATTGCCGATGAGGCGCCGGAGATAACCAGCAAATGGTCATGCCACATGTGCACCTACCTGAACTGGCCACGGGCCATTCGCTGCACGCAGTGCCTCAGTCAGAGGCAGCAGGGTCCCCAGCAGGGTCCTCTGAGGCCTTTAGAGACCCCACAGACATCCGACCCCATGTCCCGACCTACCCCTGCTGTCCCGGACCCATGTGAGGAATACAATGACCGTAACCGACTCATTACACACATACAGCACTGGGCGTGTTCAGCCTGTACCTACGAGAACTGGCCAAAGAGCCTCAGGTGCGTGGTGTGTGACCACCCCAAACCCAGCACTGTGCCCGAGGCCATCCAGCAGGAGTCAGAGGCTGAGAGCACCATGTCCTTGTCCATACTTAACGAGCAGGAGAGGACAGCAGGGGGAGGGGGGGTCAGTGGGATGTGTAAGGCCAGCCAACGGAGATCCTCGCCCCCTGTCTCCACGGGACAGGCAGAGGTGCAGATTGAGCTGGCATCAGGAGCAATGGGCACTGAAAATACACAGGAGATGGACTTTAAGAAACTCAAGCAGATCAGGAACAGGATGAGGAGGACTGACTGGCTCTTCCTCAACGCATGCGCAGGTGAGAGAAAGCCTGTCAGGCTCAAATTTCCACTCTCTGGATTCACTCTCAGGCCTCCTTCATGTTAAAGTAATAAGTAATGGTGTAAAAATGCATCAAAGGTGGTAATTTTGGAAAGTTAGAATTGAATATAATCCAAAATACAAGTTTCAGGTAATTTTAGCTGTGAAACTAAAAAGAAAAAAAATTGTTTGCAGCCAGATTGTCAGATGACCTAACCACTTTATATTAGCTTTTTTAGAGTTTTGTGAGATTGTGAAGCACTATGTGGGCTAAATGAACAAGAGAAACATACAAGAATATTTTCAGTACTTTCTGTAAGTCAAAGTCACACCATAACATTTATTCACTCTATTATTGGACAAACTGGGACTTTAGATTTGTAAATGAGAAATAAGTTGCCTCTTTAAACAACATGAATCAGATAAATTGCTACATCCAAAGTAAGAGGTACCTGACTATTTAGCTCAGTGAGTCATACATAATTATGCAATGACATTTTGATATGGCCAGAGCATTAGTGCTCTGCAGCACAAGAGCACTTACCTGGCTCAAGTTGTTTGTCATAAAACTCCAACACAGTTTACCAAAACAAAAATAATAAATCAGCTGATTGTGGATTGTGTGTTTGGAGCAAAAATCTGTCAGTTCCAACGATCCAACGAACCTGATGTCTTTAAACAAAAAAAAAATATGGGAAATTTATTTAGTTTTCCCCTTTACGTTTTGTTAAACGTGTTCATTAGATGCAAAAACAAAATGTTTTATTAACTTTTAAGCACCGTAGTAAACTGATCTAGTGATGTTAAAAGCTGAGAGCAATCAAGAGCAACCTCAAACCTCAGAATGAGGTTCCTAAATCTCACAAATGCCACATTTAATGTTCTTCATGATGCTTTACTGAAATGTTGTGAGACTTTTGTCTTTGACACTTCTTAACACAGACTAGATGGTTTTGATTGCTATAAATTCATGTATTTGTCAGTATACTATAAATATGCTTAAAGAGCTTCAATATTTCCATTCAGTTCGGTTTGTATAGCACTGTGTACAATCGATGCTGCCCCAAAGCAGCTTTATAGAAATCCAGGTCCAGACCTTTTGCCAGGCAAATCAAAGCCGATAGTGGCAGTTTATGTAGAAAAAACACTGAGAGGAACCAAGACTCTAAAAGGGTTCCCATCTTCTCGTCAGTCCTGTCAGATTCTCCACATAGTAGAAACATGATGTTTAATTCTCCTTGTAAATTTTATAACACATTTGGTAGTCTGTAAAATCTCATGGCTGATACTGAAACCTACTCTTTAAACTGATCTCATACAGAATAATATCATGTTCCTACTAGAAACAGGACTTAAAGGACATAAAAACATCTGTAGAAAATAAGGCAATTGGGATAGATGCCATAGTTTATAGCAATCATTGACAGCCATTGTTCAGTAGGCAGGATGTAGGTAATACAGTAATGGATTTGGAGTCAGTCTCTCCTTAAATGTGACTACAGTTGTTACAAGCCTGTTTGAAATATTATGTGTATATTCAACAATATTTGTTTCTGACCAGTCCTTTTGGACAATGGGGTCCAAAAGGCTTCAGCATCAGGATCTCACCTCCTTTTCGCTTTCTAATGCAGTGATTTTTTGTTTTATATGTATTAAATCAGAACACTTTGAGGAAATCCTCACTGAAAAGCAGTTTCTGAAGGTATGGTGGAGGCCCCTGAGTCAAAACAATCACGTCTGTTTCTCTTTCTAGGTGTGGTGGAGGGCGATCTGGCTGCAGTCGAGGCCTATAAGTCATCAGGCGGTGACATTGCACGTCAGCTGACCTCAGATGAGGTGCGCCTACTGAATCGCCCATCTGCGTTTAACGCTGGCTTCACTCTGGTGCACCTTGCAATCCGCTTCCAGCGCCAGGACATGCTCTCTGTGCTCCTCACTGAGGTCCGTCTGCAAGCATGCCTGTTCTTGCTCTGTAGCATTCCTGAATAGCCCTGACCATCACACAGGGTGGCCAGATTGCTTTAATGGTTTCCAGCCAAACAGTTGTTCAGTGCCTGCATAAGAATAGGAAAAACTGCCCAAAAACATTACAAACTAGAGCATAGCATTTTTAAGCTATATGACAGCAGAAGTACATTGTTTATTCTTGTACACTAATAGCAAGCAAGAGAGACAGTCATCCTACTGTACAACAAAGGTTTCAGGGTTTATTTACCAGGTGCAGATGAGTCGCTCCCGGAACAAAAGTGAGAAAATTTATGTCACACAATGATTTTGAATGATAGGATGAGGGAAGAAGGAAGGCCTAGTAAAATTTCAGCTGTATCATCACAGTGCAATTTATGAATTTGATATATTTTTCAAACTTTAACCTCAATTTGTCACAGCACACATTTTTCCCCAGCACAGTCCAAATAAAAGCGTCCAACCTGGAACACTACCCTCATGCTAATTAAGTACTGCAGTTGTAAGGGAATGCTCCCTCATACCCACTGTACACACATCCTTAGCTTTTAGATCTGTAACTCTCCTAATTTGATCTGCTCACGACTCTGTGTACGCATGTGGGTGTGGGTGTGTGTGTGCATATGCTTCCTCCCTCAGGTCTCCCAGCAGGCAGCCAAGTGTATTCCGGCCATGGTGTGCCCTGAGTTAACAGAACAGATCCGTCGGGAGGTTGCGGCCGCGCTGCACAGACGCAAAGGAGAATTCCCCTGCTATTTCCTGACTGACATCACTACCTTTACGCTTCCAGCAGGTGAGATACATACTCTTCTCACTGAACTGCTCATGTTCAGCAAGTGCAGTTGCCATTGCTGTTTACAGCAGTTTGCTTTTGTGTGTAGATATTGAAGACCTTCCCCCTAATGTCCAAGAGAAGCTGTTTGATGAGGTGCTGGATCGAGACGTACAGAAAGGTAAAAGATCTGTAACATCCTAACACAACTACAGTACACCACAGAGATGCTCACTAAAACAGATTCTCATTGGCACTGATTCTTTTGAAAGGCAGTTCTTTCTCCAAAAATACATGTATTATATCTGAGCAGTGTTCTTTTGCGGGTCAAACCGTGTTTTCCCCAAAAACATTTCGTTTCGCTTCATCCGTAGACTTAGGTGACTTAATACGAGCCATTTGACTCTCAAGTTGTGTCTTTCTCTCTGTTCCAAGTATAAAAATGCGCTTGAGAGATGTCACTTTTCAGTGTTTAGGTGGTAATTTATGGACCTTGGGGTGCAAATATTGTCATATTTCTAAAGATTCTTTGCTCTCCTGCCTTACTTCTACCCTCATCACCTACTATATTTTGCCTCCGCAGACACAATTATGGCCATCCCTTTATTTTCTGATTTTTAAAAAATGTGCGTGGGGCAAAAATTGAGGGTATAATTTCATCAGTTAAGTCCAGTGCATGCTGACCAAACAAATACCAACAAACACAAACAGAAATGTTTGATACTTTTTTAAAGTGGTTAAAAAATAAATGGGCTTGTAACTTTCAACATAGCAGCTGTATTAAGAGAAGGGCCTTCCTTCAGTAAATAGAGGTAATCAACTTGTTGATAAAGATTTAAGCAGGAACCTCACCCCCCCCCAAAAAAAACAGGTAAAATACCTGATTGAACCAAAGGAGAGAACAGTCAAGCACAGGTATGACAAACCGCTCCAATTTATTTGTTTGTTCATGTTTTTTGGGTTGATGTCCTGTGACTAGAATGGAACCAGACCTCTCCACAGCAACAAAATGATGTATGTGTTGTAGAGTTGGAAGAGGAATCTCCCATCATCAACTGGTCTCTGGAGCTGGGCACACGACTGGACAGCCGGCTGTATGCACTGTGGAACCGCACTGCAGGAGACTGCCTTCTAGATTCAGTGTTGCAGGCCACGTGGGGAATTTACGACAAAGACTCCGTACTGAGGAAGAGCCTCCATGACAGCCTACATGACTGCTCACACTGGTGAGAGAACAAGTGCACACAGAAAATCCTAGAGAGGTGTTATTCTGGAGCAATCTTTATGTGAATCAGAAGGTATTAGAGCTCTATTCAGGTGACTTAATAATGTTTCAGTCACAACTGCACTTCAGTGGTTGGTAAATTAAAAGTAATTTTGCAGAAATTAATTACTAACTAAGAGCACTGTGATAATACAATACAGGAGTATTTGTCTGTGATCTGATGTTTTTCCCTTTCCCCCCCCTAATATCTTCACATTATATATGCTTGACCTTTCCGGAGGTACCATAAACAGTTATTTAGAAATCTAATTGGCTGTATACAAAGCAGCAATCTGGAAAGTCTGGTGAAACAGGAAGAAATACATGGATGTTGTTGCACATGTGATATTCTTTCTTTAAAACTACTACGCTTTAAAATGAGCTATTTTTAAGTCGAGCGTTTTAGAAGACGAGTTTCTAATATAAGGCACATGATCAAACTACTCAAACTGTGCTAACAACATGACATCACAAAGTGTTTGTAGTATTTGCTACAGGTTATTAAGTATAATATACTAACAATATCATTTTTCACCTTCCTCTCCATCCAACCCCACACATTACTGTGTAACAACACTCAGCATCAATTGATATTGGCATTGGGCCAATATCAGCAGAAAATGCAGGTTCAGATTCAATAATTTTCCTTCCGATATCTGATCCAGCATTTTCTGGTTCACTTTATCCCACCTGAGAGGTGAAACATGATATTATAGTTTATAATATAATAATATATAATATATATAAGATATTTTATAGGCAGGAAAAAGTCATTGCCTTTTGAAAGTTTTTTTTTTTTCTTCCAAGTGATATGATGAATCATAAGTGAGTCATCTCTAATATGACCAGGTACCTGTACTAACAAGATTAAAAAATTGATTTCAGGTAGACTTTAAGGTGTGCAGCAACACTAAAATGCCACATCATAAAATGTACACTGCTATTGACTGTGGTAGATAGGATTTTTTATTTTTTTTATTTTTTTAAAAAATAAACAAAAATATTTAGAATAGTTGTCCTCAAGGGGTCAAAGATTCATTTGTATAGATAGAAGATACTCATTCGTTAAGCAATAGTGTCATTGCTTAGCTGTCATGTATTACAAGCTGGAAAGGTTTTGATGTTTATCATGTTTCTAGTTAAATATCAACTTTATGATTTGTTGGTTCATTCAAAGTCTGGGTGACTGCAGCTGAAGCTCTCATTACCTTTGAACTGTGTGTGTGTGTGTGTGTGTGTCTGTGTGTGCGTTTGTATGCTGCAGGTTCTACAGCCGCTGGAAGGAGTGGGAATCATGGTATTCTCAGAGTTTTGGCCTGCATTTCTCTCTGAGGGAGGAGCAGTGGCAAGAGGACTGGGCGTTTATTTTGTCACTGGCTAGTCAGGTGACTCTCATGTGCAAATACACACATTTTTGTCTTAGTATATAGAAATTTCTCTGTGTGCAGGTAGGGTCATTTAACCCCTTAGAATCTCGGCTTTACTAGATCCAAAGCTTATTATGCAGCTGCTTTGTGAAAAGCAGTGCAAACTGGCTGTTATAGCAGAGTGAACTTGAAGCTTGAATGCACTAGCAGGTCTCTGCTGTCTAGAATTAAAGACCAGCAAAGTTGTGTTTATTCTGGAGTTGACGTTTTGTCTCTTTCTTTGTGTTCTGTTTCCCTCTTTTCCCATCTGTCTCCCGCTGTCCCTCCTTTCCCGGCAGCCCGGGGCAAGTTTAGAGCAGACTCATGTGTTTGTTCTGGCCCACATCCTCCGCCGGCCCATCATCGTGTATGGTGTGAAATATTACAAGAGCTTCCGAGGGGAGACACTGGGATACACACGCTTCCAGGGTGAGCTGAGGAAGTGAGACTGAGCGTGGAGTGTGGCTGAGCATGTGCAGCGGGATAGAACAGTTACAGAAATAGTTTAGGACAAAAATTCAAATTTACACAGTGTTCCCCAACCCCAAATGTTGTTGATCAGCCGAAGCATAGCTGGTGTGGAACGTTTGCCTTGTTTGTTTTGCACTGAATGTGAAGTTTGCTTTGTTTAGTTCTGTTAATGTAGCTAATAAGTAATGTGTTCATATATACACCTTTAGCCTTGTGCACACTGCATTTCTTAATAATATTTTCTTCTCCAGCTGTGTTCAATAATCTCAAATAGACTTGCTCTTTTGTTTGTGATACTGTGACCTACAGAAGATTTTGCATAGTTAGTATCTGTTTTCATGGATATCAGCATATCATTGGGTCAGAAACCACATAAGCAAAACCATTTTATGGTATTAAGCTCAAAGCAGTTTGGAGCAAGTGTGTAATTTAGGTGTTAAATTTACTCAGCACCAGTTTGTATATATCAGTTTGTGTTACTTGTTACATAATTGCAGTGCATTGTCGTCTGTAGTACTTTAGCTTATCCGCTACTTTTAGAGTAAGAAAATCGGTCAGTAAATTTCCATATACAAGACTGTACTTGGGATACTTTTGCATGGTAAAGTGAAGACAGGCGGAAAGCTAGGATTCTGGCCAGGTGCACAACAGGCTAAAGCTATTGCATCCCTCCTCCTCTGCAGGTGTTTATCTGCCCTTGCTGTGGGAACAGAGTTTTTGCTGGAAGAGCCCCATTGCCCTGGGTTACACACGCGGCCACTTCTCGGCCCTGGTTGCCATGGAGAACGACGGTTATGACAACCGTGGTGCAGGTGCTAACCTGAACACAGACGATGACGTCACAGTCACTTTCTTGCCCTTAGTGGACAGTGAGAGGAAGCTGTTACACATCCATTTCCTGTCTGCCCAAGAAGTGAGTGGCATATACATATGGTGTCATACAGAATCTCTTTAGATTTGTTTTGGTAGTTACTTAGTCAGTAGGGTGAGTATCATTTAGATACCCAACCTAAAATGGATACCTTGACTTAAGTCATATTTTTAAATGGATTGCAGCATAATCAAAGTAGCATTCTACAGAATTTAAGAAGCACTGACATTAGTTATTAAGCAGTGTTTATTTATTGGCTCACAGACACTGATAAACCTTACTTCTTAGAATTAGAAATTTAGTACGGAATGGCCAATTGTTTCACTACATGATATTGAAGTATGTACAAGTATTGACATGCGGTACCCTGTAACATTTTGTGGTTGTTTGTTTTGCGTGTGTCAGATGGGGACTGAGGAGCAGCAGGAGCGCTTGCTGAGGCAGTGGTTGGACTGTTGTGTGACAGAGGGCGGTATCTTGGTGGCACTACAAAAGAGCTCCAGGAGACGCAACCACCCTCTTGTAACGCAGATGGTGGAGAAGTGGCTGGACGGCTACCGGCAGCTTGGCACCTGCCCCACCCTCTCAGATGGAGAGGAAGAAGAGGAGGATGAAGATGAGTGAGGAGAAGAGGATTACGAGTTCAATTCTCTTTGCAAGACTTGGTGCACCTTTACCTTTCCTCTTAAACACAAAATGTACACTAATGTTCCATTATTTACCCCCATCATGTACACACATGCATTCTTACCTGCCTCTCTTCAACAAACCGGTGGTCTTCTCTCATTGCTGCAAAGCATATTTGAGGCAATGTGAAATAAAGAAGTTTAGGTTAAGAATGGTACATGCCTTACAAAGTATGTCCTTTGTTTTATTCCAGTTATAAATTCTATATTTGCTAGTTATAATCAAAACAAAATGGGAAATTCAGTCCAAATTGGAAAGAAACATAATATAACAAGTATATTAAGGGCACTTAAGCACATTTTTTTTTTACTTTATTCAGTTTATGTTTTAAACTTTAATTGTTGGCAGTTCCCTCTATGTGCTTGTACATCACTCTACACTGAGAAGTGTTTTGTCTTTAACCATTAAGTGAGAAATATTTATTTACCTGTATGGTTCATTGTGAGCTATAGAAATGAACACATACCACTGTGTGATATAAAAATTGTCTTATCATGTGAATGAAGAATTCCACTGCGAACACTAATACAGCTGGGAGGGCTGTTTCAGCAGGAACGTTCATCCAAGGCTGTGGTCAATGCAAACAGTTACACTACGTGTACTAGGTTAATGTTTCTACACTGTTTAACGCTTAGGTGTCTGGCCACCATCAGTGTTCTGATTTTTGTTCTTATATCCTCTGGATGTGCTTGTTATTACATTCATAGACTTGACTGAAACCAAAGTGAACGTTGGTCTGTGGGCTTGCAGTGATAAGACATGATAGGGTTTGTTTTGTTGTTCCATTGCACTGTCTTCATTCCCTCTTGTGGCTGTGTCCAGTCTAGTCCCTCTTCCAATTGAAATACCCTTGCGTCCTTATTTTCATTCACTCAGTAGCTGCCATCAGACTACAGTGGCGTCAGATCTTTGACATATTGGATATTCTATGTCTCTGATGTTTTAGGTGGAGACCAAATCATTGAAGGCTTACATGGGTTGAATGTCCAGCAGTGAAGCTTCTTTAAAACTGTTTTTTAAAACCATGTATGTGAATTCTTCTCACATATTCTTAGTGTCAGTGTCAAGTTTGTCTTTTGAGTCTGAGTGTGAACACGCACCTGCACATTTCTGTACCCTGCGACATAAACCTTTTATAAAGAGTTTCAAAAAGGTTAAAGAAATGTCTATTCAATAGTGTACATATAAACAGCTGTTGTATACAAACATCTGTATACAAGAAATGTATGCTTTGATCAGTTCTGCTTTTATTTACGGATGGAGATATTTCCTTTTTTTGCACATGCATGTGTTTGGCTATATCCGTCCTAAACTGACTGGGCTTGCCCCTGGTCATATGGTCAAATAATACAAATTCAAAATTCACAGAACAAAACTGTGTCCCAACTGAACTCCTAATTAGCTGAAGGCCTGTAGATTATGAAGACGATGCTACTGAAATGCAACACTTTTATTTGCATGAGGGAGTAATAGTAGCTCAAACACAAGTAAACGTAACATAAAAAATGAAGAGTGTTTTCAGTATTTAAGGGCAGACGTTTGACCATTGCAGATTTAAAGGTAGAGGCCTTCTGGGGTCCCTTCCTGTTTCTTGTACAGGACGTTTTCTTTGGACTTCTTGAAGTCTTCATTTGTCACCTTCATCCTCCTTTCCCTCAAGGCCATAAGCCCTGCTTCTGTGCAGATGGCCTGAGAGAAACAACATAGGGTCTCATTACCATGTGATCAACACATTACAAAATCTACACTGGAGACTTTACACAGTGTACTCACCAATGTCCTTGTGAGTATTACTTTCATATATGAAATCAGAATCAATAATGCTGTTGTAATTAAGACATACCAGACGATGGCAGTAATGCTTTAAAGTCTGAAGAGCAGTTTGCATTTACTCTTGAGCTTTACCATATCTGCCTAAACAAAGTCTCCACAGCTTCTATAGCACTGAAACCTGCAGAATTATCTTAGAAAAGGTTTGATGCTCATGTGTACCTAAGGAGAGCAGTTGGCACTTTAAATAATCCATCTTGAGGTGAGTCACATAGTTGATTAGAGGTTTACATCTTGGGTATTTAAGATAGTATTCATCATTTCAGAAAATCACCTTTATGTCAGCGCCTGAAAGATCATCTTTAGCCAGGATGAGGTCATCCAGTGTTACATCATCTGCCAAAGTCATTCTGCTGGTGTGGATCTGGAAAATTCTGCGTTTAGTCTTTTCATCTGGCAGCGGGAACTCTATCTTACGATCAATTCTTCCTGTAGAAACAAATTTTACTCTTAGAAAAACATCATAAATTGTCTTTTGTGAATGCTTTACAAAGTCACGTTAATACAAACTGAATTAGGAAAAGGTTATTATCCTTAATAAAAACTGGATGCCAAGTGGCAGGTGTAGCTCAATAACGGACCTGGACGGATAAGAGCAGGGTCGAGGGTTTCTATCCGGTTGGTGGCCATGATGACCTTAACATCACCACGGGAGTCGAATCCGTCAAGCTGGTTCAGGAGTTCAAGCATGGTCCTCTGGATTTCTCTCTCTCCACCAGAGTTTGAGTCATACCTACACAGGGCATACAACAAAACATACATAATCAGCTTTGCCTGATGTGTGTCTCTTCTCATGATACATACATTTTGAATGTTTACAAAAAGACTTGTCAAAATCATGCATTCATTTAAATCACATAAAAATTGAGGCTTCAACACTCAAGAAATTTGGCTGTCAGTTTTGTTTTAAGGCTGCTGAGCTGCCTATTAATACTACAATAAAATAAGTTCTATTATGTGTGGATTTTTGGTTTACTTTTTTAAAATTGTAAATTTTCTAACGTTTAATATTTATAAGTAACTATTACAATATATACATACATTTAAACCATTTTAAATATGACAGTTATTAGTGTTTTAATAACTTTCAAACATTTTCACATTTAGTTTGTGTGTGTAAAATGTTTCACTGTTTCATCATGTGGAATTCATCCAACATGGATAATGTTTTGGGTGCTTAGCGGAGGTTTGTGTTGCAAGGTTATACTTAGCTGTAATTAGGCTACATTGACTACTGTGCAATATTGGTTTGCTTTTTGAGCAATTGGGTTGGTTAAATCTTGTGGGCTGCAAAGCTATTCTCATCAGCTTGTGGCCACTAGACTACTGCCTGATAGTTTTAGTTGACTGCCTGTTCTGAATTAATATACAAAATTTAATTAGGAGTGTTTTAAACTGTGCATTAGTTTATACAGTCAAATCCAACCTTTGTGTCATAGATGATACAGCTGTGCAATTTAGGTTGCTTATTAATACTACCGTAAATTTTACCTCATTTCCCCTATGAGTATAACACACTGAGCTGATGTGTTTGAATTTCTGGCATATGTTTTTAAACTGTCAAGTTTTATTATGTGTTTAATATTTACCTATGATCCACTCTCATTGACCTAATCAGATATCTTTCACATTAAGATATCTAGGAAGAAAAAAGCTTTGATATGTGCACAGAGGTCCATTCTGATAGAATATAGCTGTTGTGTTTGCAGACTACTTGTGTAAAATAACCACATCACTTTGCTTTTAACTGGCTGCAATTCACAATAGCAAAAAATGTCAATCAAGACAAGATGCAGAAAACAGACTAGTATAGCCTCAAAGCTACATTTTATGTGCTCACATTTTTTATTTGAAAGGCAACTAGTTGAAACAGCAGAACCACTGGTGCTCCAGATATTACCTTTAAGTAGTTCTAGACTGTAAACATGTAAATCAGTTTGTTATCTTCTGAAATCCATATTGAAATATCACTTGGTATCAGGCTTACTTTAGGCGATACATGATCCATTAAAATATGCAGGGAACTGACACATTAGACACTGGACAAATGTAATATCACTAATAGTAAAAATAAGACATATCAATTATATGAATGTATTCTAAGTAATGCAAAAATAAATCCATAAATATTACATGTATGTATAACCAAGCATCTCTATGAATCATCTTTGAATCCTTTTCTGTACGTTATAAAAGTAAAACCAAATAAGCAGTCTCAGTTTCAACAGCAACTAATAAAAAGGCAATTGTTTAAGTACATTTGGAAAAAAGTTAACCTTTGTCTAGCATGAAGCAGGTTAGCAACCACAGCAACCAAAATTTTCCACTATAGCCTCTGTTCAGTTTTCCCTCAGACCATAGCTCTTCACTTTGCCCCACAGAGGCCTGGTCATTGTGCTACGATATAATGAGTCACTATATGAAATAAAATCAAGTGCACTTATTTACTCATTATTTCTTGGCAAGTTCTGTATTTTTTCTCAAACTATGGTTCATATAGTACTCCCACCAATGGTATGTGGGGTAATCTCCAAAATATTATTAAAAAATGAAATAAAATTCATTTAAACATAGTACTCTCAATACTACTATGAATAAAATTGGATAATTAAGTTTAGCCTTTCCTGTTTTGACATCAGTGTATTTACAAGTAACTGTTAATTAAATGCTAGTTAATTGTCATGAGTCAAACTGTGATAGCAAGATAGTGATGTTCTTGCCTGCTGTGTGGGTGTGTTTGAACGAGTTGTTCTCATTTGCTCTGTGTGCGCACATGCACACATTTGTGTAAGTGTGTGGTGCTGCCCTTTGGGTTGTATGAGAGTCGTGTTGAATTTAAGAGGCAGTTCTAGTGTGACCCTTTTGTACAGTGTGGCTGTGGCTTAAAACAGTCAGCAATAAAGAATATTCTTATTAGGAATAAATATGTCGCCTGCGTGAACCATGCATGGCTGACTATGGCTGGCCTATACTTTTTTTTTTTTTTTTTTTTAACACTGGTTATGATGGTGGTATTCTTCTGAGGTGGCATGTGGTATAAAAAGTTTCAAAACCACTGCCATAGATGATACCCTGCCTTGCAGTACTGAAGCCAGTATTTAAAAGATCAGGCCACTGCTGGGTGTCATGTCACATGAAAAAGTTCTGTCTGTTCTAAAAGATACTTAGCTGATTACATCTAAGTCTATTGAACAACATGTTCCCCATCACTTATTTAGTGAAACAACAAATATTTGCTAAAGTTGTGAGTGCAGAGTGTGTTTTGTACATAGTTTCGAATGGCTTCAATTTGTGATGCTTCCACTATCTATTTATAGTTGTTTGTAAAAGATTTACACCCCTGGTCCAAAGTTTTGTAAAACTGTGAAGCAAATGGTATGAAACAGACTAAGATATTTCTCATTTAATTTATTTGGTGAATTTGACATTTTGAAAAAAGTAAATAAGTAAAATGTGGCATGTGCATTATTTTTAAACAGAGAATTTTTTGGAAGGTCTCAAAGCACATTTTACATGTTTGGTTACTGCATCTACAACTGGTGGTTTCATATGACTAGTATCTGTAACCAGATTAGATTTTAACCACAGGAATTTACACTTGGTTTCCAGCTAATAAGACTGATAACCGATTCCTATGATGTAAATTATATGCAAACAATCTCATGTACAACAATCGCCTGTGCGGCACCTCGTGTTTCTATTCTATTGAAAAATCATGTCAGAGAACGAACCCTGGAGCAGCGAAGTACATAAAATGGCTTGGCCTCATCCAGATGCACGAAGTGACCAGATGTCAATAGAGTCAAAGATTAAGGTTTTTAAATGGTCATCACCATCCCCTGACTTCATTATTATTGAAAATCTGTGAGTGGATCATAAACATGCTGGGTATGCAAAACAACCTACAAATATTTCTGAACTACAAGCATTCTTCAAGAAGAGAGAAACTGTTCGCTGGCTACAAAAAGTGTATGGAGGCTGTATTTTCATTCAAAGGGGCTCTTAATAAGTACTGGCTCAAAGGGTACCCAAACCTATGAACAATCAACATTTTAGGTTTTGGTTTTTCCACCTAATATGTAATATTCAAAAAAATAAGTAATGATTGTGTATTATATTTAAGAAATACTGCATATATATGTTTTTTTCCCATGCATACATTTCCTTATTAATGTAAGAGACAAATGAATACAAAAATCTCTTACCTCTTTGTTCCTATAGCATCAATCTCATCAATGAAGACTATGGAAGGAGCATGTTCCTCTGCTACTCTAAAGAGCTCTCGGACCAATTTGGGGCCATCACCCAAGTATTTCTGAATCAGCTCTGAGCCCACCACCCTCAGGAATGTGGCAGATGTCTGATTAGCCACAGCCTTTGCCAGCAGGGTCTTCCCTATCAACAGAATAGGCAACTCAGTATAATCAGTGATTGCTCCAATAGCCCATAAATGATGCACAGACTGTATTTTATACCACCTTTTTTTAAACTGAGGATTCACAGGGTTCTAACTGACCTGTGCCTGGTGGGCCATAAAGAATGACTCCTTTAGGAGGTTTTATTCCCATCTCCTCATAATATTCTGGATGTGTAAGAGGAAGCTCCACAGATTCCTATTAAAATAAATTGATAAGCACATTTAGGCTCAAACAGGATGATAAAATTAAATGTACAAAAGGATACAAAGAACAGACATCTCTACTACCTTGATCTCTTGAATTTGGCTGTCTAGGCCTCCAATATCAGCGTATGTCTCCTGAGGAGCCTTTTCCACTTTCATCACGGTCACCAAAGGATCTGTGTCATCCATCAGCACACCGATCACAGCATGTACCTGCACACCAAACCAGCATTCATAAAACTCTATAACCATTCATCTGCTGTGCACTGTTTACATAAAAATTCTACTCAGCAAATATACACACAAATAGATGTTATAAAAATATATATTATACAAAAAATTTGAGGAAAATTCTGGTACCTTGTGGTTGAGTAACACAGAACAGCCTGGTTCAAGGAGGTCTTTATCCACAAAGGACAGTATGCTAACATAGTGCTCTGAGCCAACTGATGTGGACACTATGGCGTGGTTATCATCAATAATCTCTTCAAGCGTTCCTACTGACATTGGTGTACCTCTCAGGTCATCAACTTTGGACCTCTCTTCCTGTAGGAAACAACAGTAATTGGGCTGGGTTGAGGGAGTATTCTTTGCTTCAACAACACTCACTCAGTCAGATTTGTTTAGAACAGAGAAAGACATCAAACACATCACATGAGATAATCTAGGCATGCATTTGTCTTCCATTCTTCACACATAGCAGTAAAACACAACACCTCTTGTTTTTCCTCCAGGGGCTTCATCTGTTCTTGGTTCCTGATGAATTCCTCTTCCATCAGAAGATAATCTTTGATCCTCTCCTGCTTGAGCAGCTTCAGTCGGCACTGTGTGTGGGGGGTGACTAAGAGCAAGAACAAGCCATGGGTTATTAAATATCAGTATACATTATAATGGCAGCTTGCTGGACTTAGAGGTTTAGTGTACCCAAAGGAAGCTTGCTAGCAGCATCAGGCCCTTTCATCTTCTTCTTCTTCTTTCCAACTCTAGTGGGGATTGGAGGCTCATACTTCTTTTTCTTATCCTGATAATGACAGATATTCATTAATTGTTCACAATTCACACTACATGACTGTCTTTAAGTCAGACCCAATAGGTAGAAAGAAATAAATCAAAACACTTACCTTGTCATCTTTCTTTCCACCGCCAGGGCCATGTCCTCCACTCTGATTCTGACCCTGTAAAACACAAAATATTATTCAGCGATTTTAGCAACTCTCCAATCAATAATGAGCAATTCTCATTGCGACCCCGTTGGTATACAATGGTATGGCACCCACAATAATCAAACAAACTGGAGCTTTTTCTTAATCTTTATCTTAAATGTGTGGTTTGTGCTTACAGTAATACTATTCATTAACAGTAATATGTCTTCACTGGTAAAAATGTTCAAAGGCAATACGAGAGGTGCAATTTCCCAAGGAAAAGGCATATGTTAACACACTGCTAACTGAGGATTTGAGACAGAGCAAGTAAGAGTAAGAGTGTTTTTACTGTCATTGTACTTTCGTACAACTAAATTCTTGTGACATCTTTCCACTTGCAGCAGCAGTGACAAAAAAACCCACACAACAGGGCAGGTAATAGAAAATAAAGTGCAGGTAAAGGGAAAAGCAGCATGTAACAAAATAAATATCTGGAAGAGTGTATATTGAAGAGTTAGTGTGCAATGGCAGCATGTAGTTAAATAAATATCTGCAGTAGGATAAAGTGTCAAGGTTTTACTTCTAAACTTCTAATCTTGACATGTTTCTAAATCATTCTTGACAAAGGTCAAATATTCTTGAAAGTTTTAATACACACAATATCTAAATACCTAAATATGTGACACATGACACAGTTATTCATCTACTGACAGTCACTGCTACTGTAGCCGTCATGCTACAGTCAGCAACATTACAAAGCAAACTGAACCCCAGTGTGTGGATTATTCCAAACCTCGCTTCAGAGGGAGTTAGGCTACCTGTCTATTCCAAACTAAGTCAAAAACGACATTACATTACATTAATTTGGCAGACGCTTTTATCCAAATACGAGGAAACACTCAAGTTTAAGAACAGCGTGAGAACCAGAGAAGAGCTCTTAGTGCTAAAATCTTCATGCAAGAGTAGTGCAAGAAGACAGATCATCAGGACAGGAGATGCTCTCTGAACAGATGAGTCTTCAGGAGGTTTCTGAAGCTAGAGAGGGATTCTGCTACTCTTATCAGCCTAGCCAGCCCACTCCACCAGCAGGGAACCGCAAAAGAGAAGAATCTGGACTGGGTTCTCCTTGTGTGTAGGGATGACAGAGCCAGACGATGTTCCTTGGAGGAGTGAAGGGACCGAGTGGGAACATAAGCCTGAATGATAGGATTAAGGTAGCTGGGTGCAGACCCAGATGTCACTCTGTAGGCAAGAGTTAGTGATTTGAACTTAATTCCGGGGGCCAATTAGAGAGTTAGTTAATGTGCCAAAAGTATTGGGACAACTGACCATTACACCAACAGGGACTTTAATGACATTGCATTCAAATACATAGACTTTAATATGGAGTTGGTCCCCCTTTACAGCTATAACAGCTTCCACTCTTCTTGGAAGGCTTTCCACAAGATTTTTGGAGTGTTTCTGTGGGAATATGTGCCCATTCATTATGTATAGCATTTATGAGGTCAGGCACTGATGATGGACGAGAAGGCCTGTAGACCCAGATGTCACTGTGTAGGCAGGAGTTAGTGACTTGAACTTAATTTTGGCGGCCAACTAGAGAGTTAGTTAAACTACCAGTGGTGTAACTGAGTTTTTATGTGAGGAAGCTCTTTAAGGGCTGCTGCAAAACACCAATAACTAGCTTTCGTGCTAGCTAAGCTAACTACATGTCTCAGACAGGATAAACGCGCTCATAAACGACAAAAATGCAATAAAAATAGCACTATTAGAATAAATACTAAATAAATAACGCCAACCCGTCTGTTATGTGTTTAAATGTATCCCTTTACGAGGGCTAAACTGTCCAAACAGAGAGGAAACAAAACTGCTTGCTCACCATTGTCGCCTGCTGCTGTTTTTCTACACCGTTGTGTTCCGACTGTCACGTCCTGGGGCGCCTCTCTGGATAGGAGGGTCAACTACAGGCACTGTGAAATCGAGAGGAACGAAAGAGCGACACTATATGGACAAAAGTATTGGGACGCCTGACCATCACCCCAGCAGGGACTTTAATGACATTGCATTCAAATACATAGATTTTAATATGGAGTTGGTCCCCCCTTTGCAGCTATAACAGCTTCCA
>JBBPCZ010000001.1:34252667-34264702 GCA_037974445.1 Brycinus macrolepidotus
TTCTGTGGGAAATTTGTGCCCATTCATTCTGTAGAGCATTTATGAGGTCAGGCACTGATGTTGGACGAGAAGGCCTGCATTCCAGTGGTGTTGGATGGGGTTGAGGTCAGGGCTCTGTGCGGGCCAGTCAAGTTCTTCCACACCAAACACACCCAGCCATGTTTGTGCACTGGGGCACAGTCATGATGGAACAGAAAAGGTTCTTTCCCAAACTGTGTCCACAAAGTTCGAAGCATGGCATTGTCCAAAATGTCTTGGTATGGTGAAGCATTAAGATTGCCCAGGGGCTTCGGGACCCTGAAAAACAGGTGTGTCCCATTATTTTTCTATAAGGTGTATGATGTTGTTGTACATATTTGAAACCACCTTTATTCATACTCTATAAAAAGTACTGCCATTAATTGAAAGCTGCTGGAACAGTAGGGGAAATTGAGGTATGAAGCCCCCGCCTCCCTCCCCACCCTTCAGAACTATGTTTATTTACTTAAACAGTTAATTATTTCCCTCCACTTGGGATAAGACCCCCCTCTGGTGTATCTTGCATCAGCTGCACCACTGGACTTTTACGGAAAAATCATTTATGCCTTGTCAAAGTTTGATTACTCACAGTACAACACAAAAATGTTCAATTTTGAACTGAAAATGATCTACATTTTCACCTCAAAATGAAACTCTTTTCTCTCAAAACCAAATAATTTACAAAGGCCTCACATATTAAAACGCCTAGCAACAACTGAATGTTTTCCTGGCGCAAAGCGAGCATAAGGTTATGCAATTACATTATGTGAAGGCCAGTGTAAACAGATCTAAAACCTGTATTTGAGCTGCACTGAAAAGAAAAGACTTCTCTGGTTTATATCACCCCATGGCAGAACAATTTCAAGTGATTAATGTAAGTGTGAACAGTGTCTGTAACAATCTGAAACAAAATCCAGGCAATGGTACCTTTCAAAATTTTAATAAAGAATCTTAACAGCAAAGTCAGCAAACACATTCATACAAAACACTGCAACACGTACAAGCCTCTTTAAATAGAGATTTCCCCTCAACACTGGCTTATTATTGCACTCATGTCTAGTTCACTTCATTTTTAAAGATCATGACATTTCAGGAATTTTAAAAGGTGAGCTTATTTATACACCACAAAAGCAGTGATGAAGTGTTGTTTCTCTACCAGAAAAGCAGAAACAGGTCATTTTACTGGTTCATATTAGTCATCAGAAAATATTTCTCACCCCGTATAACAAAAACAAAAAACAACAACAAAAAAAAACACCCATATCTTTTGCAAAATTTGAAACAAAATTTCTTTTGTATTTCTTCCACTTAAAAAAGTAAGTTGATGAAAGTCTTGTGACTAAGACAACAAGGCACTGCTTATGAGTATTTCTATTCACATTTCCAGGTTTCAAAGAAAAAGGTTCCATTCCAGAACGCTTGTCTCTCCTTCATAAGCGTTTCACCAAACTGTCTGGAATAGTCACAGTTGGTAGCACCTGTCTGTTTGGAGATTTACCCGGATGGTCCCGTTTCATGCTGTTTCTGCAGGTGGGCTGAACTGATCCAGAAGTTCCAAATAGAGGGCAACACGCTGGATCAGGGGAGCGTCCTTTTCTGCTCGCAACAGCTGAGAGTACACCTGCTTATAGACCTTCACCTGCTCCTCTTCCTTACTGTTGCACATGCACACATGCATACACACTATTTATATTTTATAAATATTTTTTCAGTTTACACTGGTAAGCATCCTGGTTTATTTTATTAGTCTGTCTACCTGCATTTCACCAGGTGGGTATCCTAAACTCTTGAACTTTAAGAAAGAACACTTGCACTTGGCCAACTAAACCCCTTTTCTTTTACAACAGCATAACTGGTTCCTCATGGCACAGTCAACTGCAACGGCTGTGCTATATTAATGGAATGCCCCCAAAACATGAATGTAGTAAATCTCATCTTACCTGGATTTGCGTTTGCTGGTGGTGCTGAGTTTAATCAGCTGCAACAGCAGAAAGGAGAAACTGGGCTCAAAGACACCAATCAGTTTCATTACTTCCTCTGTATTCAGCCCTGAGGAAGCAGGGCTATCAAAGGCCTCACAGGACTCATCACGATTGACTGTGTCTTCTAGTGTTACTACCTGAACATGCACACACATCCACACACAGAAAATTGTACTGAACATTAATAATGGTCACCTTCTAAAAGAGAACAATGAGGCCAATGTGGGAATATGGTATGTATACCTCTCTCTGTTGTTGCTCCTGCAGCTCTTTGTGTATTAGTCTGAAGGCATGTCGAGTCTCAATCATGATTTCCAGAGCACCTGTCAGGGTTTTTAGTTTCACTGCACTGCTGCTCTGTCCTGAAACACAAAAAACAAACAAAAAATTACATTTAACTAAATTTGCAAGCATATTGAGTAACTTATTATTATCTACTTGTTGCTTATTAAGCATGTAAATTTTTTTACACGTAATACTAGAAAAGTAAAGTAAAATAAAGTGGCCCCACGCATGAGCACACCACAGCACAGCACACAGTGTGAACAATGTGAAATTCTTTCTCTGCATTTAACCCATTCACCAAGTGAAGCAGTGGGCTGCCACCAATTAGGGGCGCCCAGGGAGCAGTGTGTGGGGACGGTACCTTGCTCAAGGGTACCTCAGTGGTGATACTAGCAGTCCAGGGATTCGAACCCATGACCTTCTGATCTCAGGGCGAACTCCCTAACCACTAGGAACCAGCTGCCCCAGAAAAAAAAAGTCTTCACAATATCTGTTAGGACCATTTATTTAAATTTTCAGTACGAATACAGAAAGACAGACCACAGAATGTATGTCAACAGAAAAGTCATACAAGTTATGGACACGTAATTGTTGTGAGAGACTAGTGTGAAACTAACCGGCCATGGTGAACTCAGCAAAGGCCACTCTCTCTAGCAGTGTGCGGAGCAGCTCACAGGGTGCGTCACTCAGACTGAGGAAGAGACGCACTGCCTTAGAGTAATGCAGCTCTGCTAGTGACCTGTGCTGCTTCCGTAAACTTTCGTCACCCACCTGCACAGACAAAGACAAGAGTTGAGAAAAATGTGAGAGTATTTGTCCCCACATGAGGGAGACAAAAATCCAAGAGAGTGAGTCAATCTGTAAGCAAACAAGTGACTATATCTACTTGGTTGCGGTAGCAGCTGTGGTACATGGAGGCCAGCCTGTGGTGGATGGTAGCTGCTCTGTACTGGTAGAGGGGCTGGCGAGCTGACTCTGTCTGGAGGTCACAATATCGCAGTGACTTCATCATGGCCTCCGTCACTTCCCTCTCAATCTGAGTGAAGAGACACACAAATTTAACACTTTCAAAGAGTTTAGTTGTGTTGTTACAGTACATCTAGTGTAGAATAAAGTGATATAGTCCATATGGGTCACCTGCTCCTGGGCTTTGCGAGAGAGTGGGGCATAGTCCTGCAGTAGTGTAGCCAGGGTGAAGTATGTGGTGGAGAGCTCCCAATTAACCGAGTCCCAGACTGCTGCGTGGCTCTCTCTGCTGCTTAGACAATTCATAGCCCTGTGATAGTAATCTACAGCCTACACACAGATGCAGGAAGATGGCTATAGTACAACTGTACCAGGGGTGCAAATGTCTCAGAACAATTTGTCTTTTGATCCTGTTTGATTATCCAGGACACTCAAGAGTTAATTGTTAATTGTTTTCAGTGGAAGAGGGTGCTACACATCTGACAAGAAAAAAACAATAGATATACAATATCTTACAATATGTTTTTGCTCAAAAAAATGTCGGACACCTTGAAAATGCATCTTTCATACTCTTCTCCATGCCTTTAAGACTCGATGTGCTATATTAGTTGTTCCAGGAATATTAGCAGAGGACACTTTACACTCCAAGTGCGCACAGTTAGAAGTTCCTCATAGCTGGTGCTCGGCTACTCTGTCTATACACATACCTTGTTGTAGTAGAGAGCCTCCTCTGGTGAGAATTCTCCTCGGCTCTCCTCTGAGGTCATGGCGCAGTGGGCCTGGGCGCAGATGCGCATCAGTCTTCCAATGTTACACAGCAGCAGGGCTTTATTCACAGAGTCAGAGATGGCTTCAAAGTTCTGCATACCCTTCTCAAAACAAGAAAAGCTTTTCTTCCACAGCTCCTGCTCTGCCACAGATACTGATCTCCGCACTGCATGACAGAGGCAAAGGGAACAGAAGAAAATATTAAGTTTTACTACACTGATACATGTATGTTTTATGAATGCAAGCTTTATTAAGTAATAATCTGCAGGAGCCTGCAGATGTAAAGACTAACCCCCTTTCTCTGTCTGCAAAGCTGCAGCCTGGTTCATGTAGAACACACCCATCTCGTTGCGAATATTGCCAAGACGCTTCAGAACCTGTGCCAGCTGCTCTTGGCCCAGGTCCTTAAGAGCCTCAGAGGTCAAAAGATCATGGGCAGCCTCATAACACTTACTGCTGACAAACAGCTGGTACTCTGGGTCAGTGGCCAGGTCAGTGGCCATGTTGAATGCTGAGAAAAATACAGAAATCATTAGCATCATAAACAAAAGTATTGTCATAATAAATACAGAGTGCTGCATTCTGTAATAATCAGTTTCAGGCATACTGTGACTGATATGTAATCTCCAATGGCAACAGCTTACATAACAGGAATACTCAACAAAGCTTAAATAACTGATCTCATCTTCTGTGGAGCTGCACATTTCAGCTGTAATGAAGAGTGCTGCAGCACACAGGGAGGGGTTTTACAACCTTTTCCTTTTTTCTAAAAGCCACTACTCTTCAAACCCCAGCATGTAAAACTTTCCCTATGTGTCACAGCGTGTCATTTAAAGGGGAATTGACTGATTTTTTAAAACATTTCTGCATCATTAAAATTGTGCAGTGTAAAATCACAGAAAGTCAATAAATAATACTGTTGTGTAATACTGTAATACCTAATTACCTAATTCTTGATATCCGAGACATTGAGATAACATTTGGACCTAAAACCTTTTTTCATCCAATTCATGGTGCAGTGACATACAGGCTTTGAAGGAAGTATAGTACCCAAAAGATACTTACTTTCCAGATTTACCAAGATTTCACTATTTACCATACTATTTAATATAGTGCATTGTTTTCCAACGCTGGTCTTCAAGGCCAAAAGCCCTACACATTTCAGTGTCTTCTCAGGTTTAACACACAGGACGTTCTTGGTGAGCTAATTAGTTGGATCAGGTATGCTATAAGCAGACAAACCATTAAAATGTGCAAAGCAGTGGACCTCCAGGACCAGGGTTGGGAAATACTCATAATGCAATGCGGTGATAATTTTAGAGACAGAAAGTGTGAGAGTTGGAGCTTGGAGACCTTGGCAGGAGCTCTCACGGTGCAGACAGTGAAGGATCTCTTGGTCATCTCTGGTCTGGTAGTTGTACTCTTCCAGATAGGCAGCTCTGTTTGAGGCATTCTGGGCCAGCATCAGTTGCACGTCTCCACACAGAGACAGACACTGACTGTGAAACAGCAGGACACGTGGGTGCAGCCCACTGCTAATAGCAGAATATGCATCTACACACAGGGAGGGAGAAAGAGTGAAAGCACAGTACCATTAGAATACAAGTAAAAAAAAATTGATTCTTTAATAGTTTTAGAGATGGAATTTTGAGTAATCAATCAGTCTCATACTGGTATCAGCCTATTCTCTGTTGCTAATCTTTGACTTCTCTCACCATGGCACTGTAGGGCTAGTTTGATGTAGCGAAGTGCACGGCCATACTTTAGCAGGTTGGTGGCTGCCTCAGAGAGCACGTAGTAGGCTTTTGAGGCCTTCAAGAAAAGCTGCAGCTTCATTTGGTGTTGCCAGGAGCCAGGCAGCATGCCTGAGCGCATGGGTAACTTGAGGCCCTCACCATGCGGAGCAGCTATGCAGCAGAGCAAGAGAAAAAGGTTAACTTTTCCCAAATGTTTAAAAAAAAGAACAAAGAAGGAAAAAAGTGAGAAAGGAGGAAAGTGGTAAGTGTTTCCCAACGCAGTCCTCAGCGCACATTTTGGCTCCATCTCAGCTCCCAGAAGAACAGAACCAGGCATTCAGTGTCCTTGATGGCTTATGCTGGGTTCAGTTACTCTGGGGGCTGTAATAAGCTAAAAATGTGACTATGAGGAGGTAAGGGCAGTATGTCTGGGGGCTTGACTGACCTTTGTCCAGCAGCAGGGCGATTTCTTTCTCTACAGCCCTGGCTCCACTCTCCTCATACTTCAGAGGGATGGGAGTACTGGGGTCGGCCGCAGGGAGGTCACTCTCTTTCTTTATGCTGCTGTCCACTGCCTTCAGCCCCTTTGACACATTTAATGAGAGACTGTTAATTTCTGAAGATTTATACTCTATTTGCTCAGAAACATTAAAGGCAATACTCAAAGAATGTATATGTACAGAGTGCTCTCACCTTCAAGACATAACTAAGGATGAGCCTACATTTCTCTTCTTTGTCTTGGGACACAGGAAATGAACAGTTGGGCTGATAAGGTACATAAACAGAAAATGCTCATTTTCATAGAATAAATCTCCATCTGGACAGATTAATCAGTTAATAATTTATATTGAATTTAATTTTTAGTCTTGAGTCCAAGTTTGTAAAATAAGCAGAAAAATAGAAAGCAAAAAGCCCTGTTGTAGGCCAAAAGCAAACATACTCTGATGTTGGAAGTGGACTTGTACTTTTCAGGAACAGACAGCTCCCCCACAGATTTAATAACAGCCACAGCCTTGCAGTCCTCTGGAGGCTGAGATGACATGCTGTAAGAACAGCTCTCATCTTCCTCTTCATCATCCTCTTCATCCTCATCCTCACTGTAACTGTCTTCAGAGCCACCATTCCGCAAAGACTCCCCATTGCCCTCCTCTTCACTTGAGTCATCCAGCTGGAACAGCTCTGAAAGCATGTAATGAGCTGAGGCGATGATCTAGACAACCAGTCAGGAGAAAGAATCAACATGAAGGAGAGCTGCAAGGTACTTCCACATTGTCTTCATGACTGGAGGTACACTGAAGAAAAAAGTTTGTACCTGAGGGTGTTTCTCCTCATCCAGCAGTTTAACGCAGTTGAGCAAAAGCGTTCTGATAGTCCCGTAGTGCTTCCTGTTCTGGGCGTTTTTCAGCATCATATTGCTGGCCACCCTGCAATGTACACGACAGCTGGCTTTTAAAAACAACTACTGGCGGATAAAATATAAAGCACTACAGGATGCAATAGCTGAAACAATGTCTAAGAAGAGAAACACACTTATAAAGCAGAACAGCCACAGGTAGAGTGAAGGGATTCTGGCATTTCTCTTCAGGTGCCTCCTCACACAGAGTAGTTAGGTCATACAGCTTTACAATGTCACTCCCACTGGCTAAAAGAGAACAGAAGTGAAATAACCATTAGGTAAGCATGACTGACACTACAATGGTATCTAATGTTTAACATGTTTGTGGGATACACAATTACATTATACCAGTGCTTGCAAATTGCACATTGGTAATAATATCACAGTGGCATACCAGAGACACCATCATTACCGGCACTAACCCTTAAAGAGCCAATAGGTATGTCCTTCTTTGGTACAGTTGGACTTGAGAAAAGAAAGAATATTCTGGGCAATGTCTTTCACAACTCGAGTGGAAAATGTAGAATTCTCCAAATCAGGGATGTCCTCTGTCTTTATCATCTCATACTTCTGTTAACAGCAAAAGAGACAAATGGATGCATTATTTAAGAATCTTTTCACTTGTACAGACACTTAAAAGAAGAATACAGAACAAAGCAATGTTTTACCTGTACAATGCCATTTACATGGAAACACATGACCAGCTCTGGTACATTGCACATCAAATTGTCCAACCAGTAATCAATACCAGTGAGAACATTGATTGGTTTGTTGTTATCCCTTAAAGGAAAGATGGAAAAGAAACCTTAAGAAACCTGTTTTATTTTTGCCGAAGTACGTCTAAACAGTAGGAGTTTTGTTCAACCTGGCAGCAACTCAATGTACAATCTTTTCGACACTAATACTGCTTATTGATACAGATGCTCCTACTGATGTTACTCTCCATAATTTGGAGCAAAAGATAAAGATTTCACATGAAAAAATATGAAAAAGAAATAACAAGCTAAATTGTTTACTGAGTTTAATGAGGAACTAACAATTGCAACTGTCTGGTCAACAAATGTCTTGCAGCCTTGTGCAGAGTGTCACTCTAATTCCTTCCACTTATTCAATCTAACGTCTACATTTGTCTAGCAACCTATCGAGATTCCAATATTGATCAGACAGCAACCAATCTCCAAGACCCAGTAAATTAGTGTAAATTCAAATAGGGTTGTTGCTGCATGTATTGGATTTTGTTCATTCTTTTCGTATTTGTTGCTTTTTCCAAAGAAATGTAACCTTATGTCTTACTGTCAATATCTTGAAATGTGTTTGTATAGACCTCGCCGTTACAAATACTGTGGCTTTAGTAATCTGTGACTGCTAAGAGTTGTGACTAAGCATCCAATATTTTTCATGTATGAATATTTTGGTCTTTATCTTTACTAGATTACATGTGAAATTGTACTCCCTGAAATATTAAACCTTGAACATGGCTTCCTAGATTTAAATGAGTAAATAAGTAAAATGTAATGCTACAATTCAGCTGAAACACTATACAGACTTTGGTTTTAGGTCACAAGGAACAAACAAAAATAAAAATCTAAAACATGAAGAAACATCTCCAGGATTCTGTCTAAAGTTGACGTGGAATAAAATGGTAGAGTAAATCTGACCTGAGCCGCAAGCTGACTGCTGGGTATCGCCCTCCCCCAAAGATGGGCATGTTGGATCCTACTAGCATGTGGATGTCCTCAAATGTCCAGAGGATGTTCCGAACAAAGTCATTCTTTAAACCCTGTGCCAGTAAAAGAGCTTCACAATATTGGTAATTCATAAAAAATATGAAATGCAATTTCAGGCTTTTAAAAAGCAATGCAGAAATCAAGGACATCATTAGAAATCATTTGCTCCTTAAATCCAAAATCTCTCTGTGCTGGGCTTGTCAGGAAACATTATTACCTGGCTGTTCTCTCCCTCATTAAAGAGTGTGGGCAGGTTCTGCTCTTTAGGAACAGAGGCAACATGTCCAAGAGCATAAGTGTTACTCACTCGTTCCTGAGGAATATTAGAGAATGGAACAATAAAATATTCAGATAACACTCTCCATTTCTCTCTCAAACATATCCAGAGTGAAAGACAATAGGATCACTGATCGTACTTCATCGGGAACAGTGGACTGGTCTCCTTCAGAGGTGGAGCTGTTGAAGGTAGCAGGCCAGGACGGCCCATATTCTGGAGCTTCACAACCGTCCTCGGTCTCAGCACAGTTGTCAGAGTCTGAAGGCACAGGCTCTGCAGCATCATTTCCATTTATACTGAAAAACAGATCCGACTTTTGTCAGTCACTTAATTACTGAAGACATCAAATCAGAAAAATATATTGCATTTACCTGTAGTAAAGGAACTTGGAGAGGATGGCCTTTTCATACCAGTGCTCTTTACTTTTCTTCTTCCTTTGCCATTTCTGGTCAATGAGCCGTTGGTAAAGCTCCTTTAACCATGTCCAGTCCCCAGTCTACACAAGCCAAATAATGAATAGAAGCTCAGGGTTTGCTTGGGCAAATAACTCAAATTTTCAACATATTTTTCAGCTAATTTTAGCAGATCAGATTCTTGAAATTTAGAAACACATAGGCTCAGCATTTATGATAAGATTACAAGCAGTTAAAACAAGAGAAGTAAATTGTACAGCAGCAGCTGAACGATGTTATCTCAGTGAAAAGCTATATGCTCACATGTGATGACCGCATAAAAAGCTCTTGAATGTCGAGTTCATCCAGCAACAAGGTCCTGCCAACCCGATGTACTGCCATGCTGACATGAGATTTACTGTATGGGATTTTCAGTAGCTTCTTTATATTCTGTCAGAGAGATACACACACCGAAAAACATGACTTCCACAGAAAAAAAAAATAAAAATCTATTAACAAAACATAAAACTCACCTCAGAGTCAGATACCACATCAACATCATTCCCGATGGAGTCGATGAAGTCATAGGCCATACCAAAGCTTAAAAACAAACAAAGAAGCAAAACTTGGAAAGAACAGTTTTAAGATAAAACATATGATTTACATATAGTGCACTCTTAGAACACTATATGTGTGTTTAGGTTCACCTTGTGCCACTAAAACAGCTCTGACCTATCAAGGTATGAACTGTGTGGTATTGGACATCAATATGTGAGCAGCAGGTCATTTAAGACCTGTAAGTTGTAACTTGAGGCCTCCATATATCCATGGATTAGTCTGCCCAGTACATCCCACAGATGCTTAATCTGGGGAATATGGAGGAAAAGTCAACACCTTGAACTTTTTGTCATGTTCCTCCATCCATTCCTGAGCAATTTTTACAGTGTGGATTATCAGGGTGCATTACAGGGTGCATTATCCTGCTGAAAGAGGCCACTGTCATTTTGGAATGCCACTGTTATGGAGTGCACTTGGTTTGCAACAATATTTAGGTAGGTGGTACATGCCAAAGAAACATTCACATGAATGTCAGGACCCAAGGTTTCCCTGTAGAACGTTGCCCAGAGCATCACACTGCTGCTGGCTGGCCTTCTTCTCATAGTGCTTCCTTGTGTTATCACTTCTCCTGGTAAGTGACACACACGCACCTGACCGTCCACATGACGTAAAAGAAAATGTGTTTCATGAGACCAGGGCACCTTTTTCCACTGCTCTATTGTCAAGTTCTGATGCTCACATGCCCACAGGGCGGTCTGTGGCTACGCAGCCCATAAGAACTAAACTGTGTTTTGACACCTTTCTGTCAGAGCCAGCATTAAGTTTTTCAGCAACTTGTACTACAGTATCTCTTTGGAGGGACCAGAGAAGACAGGCCAGCCTTTGCTCCCCACATGCATCAGTGAGCCTTGGGTGCCCATGATTCTGTCATCAGTTCACCTGTTGTCCTTCCCCGGATCCACTATTCATAGGTACTAAACACTGCATACCCAGAACATCCTACTAGATCAGCTGTTTTGCTCTGACCCAATCGTCTAGCCAACACAGTCTGGCCCGTCAGTCATGAAGATCTTTACACTTGCCCATTTTTCCTGCTTTCAACACATTAACATCAGCATCGCGAGCTTATTGTTCCCTTGCTGCCTAATATATCCCACCCTTTGACAGGTGTCATTGTAATGAGCTGTGAAGGAAAATTTTTAATTTTAAATAGAAGAGACAAGCATCCTTTCCATTCCTCTACAAATGTTACTAAGTGTTAACAAGTGTTAATTATAAATGTAAAAGTGTAAAAGCCAAACCTGGAGAAGGGTTTGCTTTTGCTGCTGGAGCCAAGGACAGTGGTCCCAGCAGAGCCGAGCTGGGCACTCTCTCGCAGCCAATTGGCTGGAGGCAACTTAAGATCTGTCTTCTCCTGAAGTAGTGCATAGGTGGCTGGGGGTGGTGCTGCAGAGTATTTCACTACAGCACGACTCTTGACCTCGTTGTTGCCAAGACATACAACGTCTCCCTGCACAACAAACGAACAGCATTGTTTAAAAACTTAGAGTATAACACTGAAATGATTATAACAACTAATTAAAATGAGCAGATATTCATAATAGGAAGCTTCTTTAAGTCATACATTGTTAGGAACATGACAGAATGAAATTCTACAGAAGGAATATATAAAGACTAATGTTAATTACTAAAACATAGCTTAACAAAAACATGTATGTAAGAATGTGCAATTTTTCTGGTGCATTATTACTGTTTTTGTCAATGACTGCTGCTCCCAAGCAGTGTTCATACATACATTCACACATTCATTCACACACATTCATTCACACATTCATTCACACACATATATATACACCCAGTACATACATATATACATACATATATCCAATGTGTACATACACACATATACTCACATAGTTGAAGTTGAAGT
>JBBPCZ010000001.1:34271582-34289813 GCA_037974445.1 Brycinus macrolepidotus
TTATTATTATTATTATTATTAATGTTGATGTTATTGTTATATAGAACCTTTGTATAATCCTTAATGTCTATATAGAGTCATATGTATGTATCACTGTTTCATAGGCCAGAATGAGTGTGCATTATGTGACTAGTCAGCAGCTTGTTGTCAGATATCAGCCACTCTCTGTGGCCTGGAGAGCAGGGTGAGGTCATACAGGCTGCTGGGGTTAAACCCCATTAACAGCCCAAGCAGAGCCATCTGTGCTGAGTGACTGCACGGCGGACTACTGCTCACACTGTGTGGAATCCTTCTCCAATACATAGGCAGTATGTCGTGTGTGTTAAGATATACAGCAGAATTATATATGCATGCCCTGTTTTTTTTTATTTTTGATTAAACCAGTTACTGTATGTCACACACATGCAGTACAGCAAGCACTTCAATTAATCTGGCAATGTAGCATAGCTAAGTAGAACTGCAACCCTAGCAATTTCTAAGATTAATTGCCAATTAGGCATTTGCTATAAATAGTACAAACAGATCACTTGAACACCCCCCGCACACACTTAGTGGAAAGTGGGGGCAACCTTATTTTATAAAGTCACACTGGATCACATGCATGAACTGACCTGAGGAATAGAAAAAGTTACTTAGGCCACACAGGTGTACCAAGCCTACACAAGGGCACCTTAAAGGCTGAAATGTTAGCCTGCTATTTCCTCGCTCTGCAAATAAAAGCACAGCTGAAGTTTTTCCCATGCTAGGAATGTGCCTGTGCTTACCAGAGAGAGGAAACAAAGCATGAAAAAACTGTGCAAGAGAAACCATAATGCATTTCACAAACGCTGCAGTGCTTGCCAGGTGAAATTCTGCGGAAACAGACAAGTCTGGTGAGCTTCTTTGACACAAAATACATCGGCTAAGCATCACCCATTTGTGGAAAGGAGTAAGGTATTGTTATCCTCAGAAAGCCTTTATTCTGCGGCTGAACAGGAGCGCCTTATGTTAAAGTGAGAACTGCAGAAAGTAATGTATCGCCTGGTAGGCTGTGAATTCACATTAGCCACTGGATGCAAACTCTTGACTGGAGATTGGCAGAAACAAGTCACACGACTAGATGGTTTCTCAGTTTGCAACCTTTTAATTTCAGTGTCATTCCCAGATCCGGTCCAGGCTGTGGGTGTGCAAATGTCCTGTCCAGACACAACTCACTCTGGCTATGTCACATTCTCTCCCACAGCTTTCAGCTGTAGTAAGCAGACTTACGTGGATTCACCTGTCCCTTAAAGTAGTCTTCTGAGCAAACCATAGCTTGTTATAAATGGTATTGGTTTATTATTTCATTTGTTATGTAATTTCAAAATCAACAGCAAACAGTGCTGTTTATATATATATACACACTATATTCTCTGTTGCAGTGAGAATGTATTAGCCTAATTAGTTTGACACTGGCACTGAGGGCCTAAAGCGGTATAAGAAAGTGTGTGTGATATTTACTTTTTTTCTTTCTCTATACTTCTTTAGTAGCTAAATCTTTTTCAGTCAGCACTGTGAAACTAAAGAGAAAGTTCACAAGCAGCCCTCTAATCAGGAAGATAGGTAACCAACAGGTGGCAGTGTATGGTGAAACTATGGCATTGCATAGGTTCACCACATCACATGAGCATGTGTATGTTGAAGTGTGTAATAAGATGTTTCCTGAGTGCCATTGAAGAGAAAGTAACACAGGCCACACAGGCCATATATACATATATTATATATATAAATGCACACACGCAAATTCACATAAGTTCACATATGACCCATATGACTCATTTTAAACCTTATTACAACTCACTTCCCCAGCAACAGTTACTAAGGGAAACCCACACTTCCTCTCTATAAGACTGAACTTTTAGACATCAAAAGGAATTGGTCTAATGCACAAATCACATTATAATTATGATGACATCGAAACAGGAAGACGTGCGCAGCACTGAGAGAAAAATGTGTTCCTGATTTTTTACCCCTTTTGACTACTGACCTTTACACTGTTACACTGTTACACTGGGCTGGGAGGTGGGGTAGGGTTGTGGGGGGCTGGGTAGGAAAAAGTAATTCGCCTACAGGATTCCAATTCAGTGTAACTACTCGGTCAGATATAGACATGCTTCTAGCCAGAACAAGGATCAGTCACTTGGGTGGGCAACGCCACCTCTAGGACTGGCCATGCCCGGACGAGACTTAGTTACTGTGCAGGAAATGAATCCTTTACTTGTATATAAAATTGAAATGCTTCAGGCATAGTAGAGAAAATGTGATAAAAGAACTATGAATTCAATTTGTATGACTTTAATGGTCTATAAAAAGGAGTTTTAATGATGGTCCATTCATTGGTCAGCCATAACTTTAAGACCACCTGTCTAATATTGTGTAGGTCCCCTTTTTGCTGCAAAAACATCTCTGACCCATCGAGGGGCATGGACTCCACAAGACATCTGAAGGTGTCCTGTGGTATCTGTCACTAAAGTGCTGGCAACAGATGTTTTAAGTTCTGGACAAACTACTCCATGGATCAGACTAGTTTGTCCAGAACATACCACAGATGCATCAGACTGAGATCTGAAAACACCTTGTCCTGAAACACCTTGAACTCTTGAAAACAGTTTTTGCAGCTTGGCAAGGCACATTTTCCTACTGAAAGAGGCCACTGCCATTAGGGAATATCATTGCCATGAAGGGATAGTGCCCATAGTGCAACGCGTTGCCATCTCTTTTCTGCCCATTGTAGGCACTTTTGGTGGTGGACAGGGGTCAAAATGGACATTTTGACCAGTCTGCAGCTACACAGTCTCAGATGTAGCAAGCTATGATGCACTGTTTGTTCTGACACCTTTCTATCAAAACAGTCATTCACTTTTTTGGCAATTTGTGCTATAGCAGCTCTTCTGTAGGACTGAGAACATTTTAAAGCTACTAAAGTTTTTATGACTATTCCAAGCCTATGCACCAGAAACACAAGGTTCTGTACTAAGCATAGACACAACTGAGGTTATACAGCACTTTAAGAGTGAGTTTACTGAGTAAGTTATATTGAACAGACTTCCAAGGAAAATCTCCTTAAGAGGTAAGCAAAGCCTGCATGTTGTTGCAAGTTTTGTAACTGAAGAATGTCCTAATACTGTTGGGGTTTGCTCTTTTTAGTTTTAGATCACCTTACAACATTTTTTTTCTTAACAAACTCATAGTAGATCATAAGTTAGATTTGGTGTGGTTGACTTGTTTCAGTCAAGCACCCCAAACCTGGTCAAGCACACCAAACCCGGCATCTAAACTGTTCTTAATGAGGCTGCGTCTCCTAACTACTGATATTATCATGCTAGCAGGCAGCGTAACAAAGGTGGACATGTGGCCACCATTTTCTCTGAAAACATGCACTGCACACAGAATTAAGTATGTTCATGTCTACTGAATACTCGAAATGCCCTGTGTGTTTATCACACACCTAAACCCAACAAGAGTTTTATGACAGAATTTTAACACTTTTCATCAATTGTTTTTTGCACCTTTTGATCGTTTTATTACTGGTGATTTTAATTATCATATGAATGATAACACAGATCCCATAGCAGAAATTTTAAACCCCTTTTATCCAGTTCAAATTTGGAGCAACATATACATGAACCAACTCATGCGCATGAGCACACCCTAGATCTGGTGTTAAGCTAACTGTACAATCAGTTATAGATATTATGTTTTTTTTTTATTTGAGCTTAACTTCCGAACAGAGATCTCCAAGAATTGTCATGATAAGGAGGTGCAGAATTAATTCAGCTGCTGTTACAGAATTTCAGAACGTGTTAGAGAGAAATGTGGGAAGCTGGTTGGTTCTTCTGTAAATTCGCTTGTGTGTGATTTGAATACTACAGTAAGACATAAAGTTGCTCAATAAAGTGGCCGCTGAACAAGTTAAGGCATCTAAGCGAAGATGCACTGTACCATGGAAAACTGCAGATAGTATCAGAAAAAAGAAGCAGCAGGAAAGCGCAATGCAGGTGCTTTATCGAAGTACATCGAAATATTTAGAAAGAAAGCATCTCCATTTATCAGAGAGCCATACATAAAGCACAACAGGCACACTTTTCAAAAATGACGGATGATAATAAAGACAATTCCAGAGTAGTGTTTCCAGTTATTAAATGCCTATATAACCTGTGGTAGACATCTGCTGAGATATGTGACGAATTTGCATTTTTTAAAGGAATAAAATAAGTGATATCCAAGAATCTATGCTGCCATGTTTTGATGTATGTATCTTTGATAGCAATGCCTTTGTCTTTATTGATTCTTTTAATAAGATAAACATGGAATGTCTGGAGTAGTCACACAGCTGAATCCATTTCATGTGTTACTAACTCTACTGTAATCCTACTATTTAAGCAAACTTTCCAGTTACTTGCAGAATGGACCCCACAATGTACTACATATTGTAAACACATTACTTTTAACAGGTATATTTTCAGATTATGTTAAATGTGCTGTGCTTAAACCACTCCTGGAAAAGCCCACCTTAGATAATACTATTTATAGTAATTTTAGACCTATTTCAAACTTCTCTTTTAGGAGTAACATTGCCTGCCTATCTGCACATTACTTTATTTCTTTATAGTAATGTGTGAAAAATTCCAGTCTGGGTTTAAAGCTCATCACAGCACTGAGACTGCATTATTTAAAGTAACTTATAATCTCAGACTCAGTACAAATCTTCTCTATATACCCAGAGTAAAAAAGAAATATAGTGGGGAGGCAGCATTTAGTCACTATGCACCAAAAACTTCCAGTAGCAATTATGGAAGCTGAATCACTTCCTTGTTGAAAAGATCTTTTTACTCTAGCCTTCTAGATGCAATTTTATTCTTTTCTTTTTTTTTAAAAAATTTACTTTAGTCTTGCCTTTAAATTGTATTACTTTTTAAAAAATTTTCTATTAGTTTTATTTCTATATATTTTTTATTTTTTTTATTTAGTTGTCCCACATTTTAATTGTATTACTGTTTGATTTCTTTTAGTTGTCCCACATTTTAATTTTACGAGTTTTTTTAAATTTGGTGTGACTGTTTTTGTTATTTTACATTATTTGCATTACCTGCAGCTGCTCAGTGAGCCTCAGGTGCACATGACCCCGGTTGCCAGTTCACTGGTTGTTCTTCCTTTGATCATTTTTGGTGGGTACTAACCACTGCATACCCGGTAGACCCCACAAGACCAGCTGTGCTGGAGATGCTCTCACCAAGTCGTTTTGACCATCACAATTTGGCCCTTGTTAAAGTCACTGAAATCCTTATGCTTTACCATTTTCCTGCTTCTAACTTTGTAACAAGATGTTATTTACTTCACCTGTCAGTGTTTTTTTAATTTGTGTTATTGTGAGTAGTGCTATAATTATCTATAGAGTGTAGTTCCCCCACCCCCTAGAAGCTAATGGCCAGTGTTAACTGTGCTTGTGGGCCCAGATGCAAAGATTCCACTTGCGCTGGTAGTTGCAAGCCGTGGAAAGAAATGTCCCAGAAGATTGCAATTCAAATACTAAGGCAAATGAAGCTCTTATCACAAGGAGTTAACGTGTGTGGTGTGAAGTATAACACAGTGAGACAGTATGATGGAGGAGATCCATTCTCACACTGCTGATGAGATTATTCCACGTAGCAGAAAATGAGTTGTGACATACTGTTTTACATCACGGACCATCTGTGCTCCCGATTGGTGGACAATGACATCATATGGAGTGATTCTTGTGCCTCGCAGCAGACTGGCAACTGCTGGGTGTGAAATGTGCACACACGCACTCTCGCTCACATGCGTGCACGCACACACACAGACATAGTGAGATGATCTGTTCTCTGGTAAATCACACAGTATTAACAGATCTGGCAGCAAGCATATTGGGACTGCAGTGTTCTTACCCTTGAAAATAAATCAGCAAATTCCATTGTAGTGAGGTTGTCCCTCTGCATCCAGGCACACAAGCATCAACAACTACACACACACTCTCTCACATCCACTCTCTCTCTCACACACACACACACACACACACACACAGTTGTTTTTATGCCTTGTCAAGACAGGGGTTCATACAGATGTCCATTATGTATGGGACTACATTTTCTTTTTGATGAAGAATCTTCAGTCAGAATGCTGTGTAATCCAGGACTAGATTTAATCCCTGTCTGTGAAATCAACTCAATGTCTTTTTTCATTACATACTTGAATTGAAACAATGTCCTTAGTTTTTGTGGTTTTCTTTTGTAGAGATTTCTTGGGACATTATACACTGAGCAACTTTATTAGGTACACCTACCTTGGATCTACACTGACTGTCCATTTAAACAGCTCCGTTTATCATATAGGATAACCCTGTAGTTTACTTTTACAGACTGTAACCCATCTCTTTCTGTGCATCATTTTTGGCCCCTTTAACCCCTGACATCATGGTCAGGATCCCAACATGACCACTAGTGAGAAGGTATTTTTTGGGTGTTGGATCAATTTCAGCACTGCTGTGACACTGACATGGTAATGGAATATTAGTGTGTGTGTGTGTGTGCTGCGGAGAGTGGATCACACACAGCAGTGCTGGTGGAGTTTTTAAACACTGCTGTGCTGAGAATAGTCCTGTGGACAGAAACTGACCACAGATAAAAGACTAGAGAATCGCTAAAAGAAACTGTGCAGCATTAGATTAACTATCACCAATAACTTTACATTTGCAAGGTCGGCCCACAGGTTAGATCTGTCCAATAAAGTGGACAGTAAGAGGATACGGTGTAAAACCCCTGCAGCACACACACATGCTACTACCATGTCAATGTCCCTCCTGTGCTGGGAGTAATTCACTACCCACCCAACGCCAGTTGCTCATTTGTAGTCCTTTGGGGGTCTTGACCATTGATGAACAAACTAAAGGGGGCTAACAAACAATACAGGGAAACAGAGGGACTACAGTCTGTAACTGTAAACTAGAAAGTGCACCCATACAGTTAAGTGGAGCTGATTAAATGGACAATAAGTGGAGATATAGCTCAGCTGTGTAAGTATCAAAATATATGGAATCTCTAAACCTAATCCCAAACCTAATCCAAACCTCAGGAAGCAAGGAAAACGTGTGAAAGTTATATCCATTTTGCTGCTGCTGAATAGCTCTGTTTTCCAGCAAAGTCAGGACATTTTTGTTCTGAAAATTTACGAAAAGAAACACACACCCTTACACCCTTAGATAGTCCATGTGTCACAGATCAGTAAAAAGCACATCGTCAGTGAGTGTGTGTGTGTTTGCGCCGTACTCTCATTGAGCCTGGTTGAGTCAGAGTAGATTGGGGAGTGGAGACGTGCTGTCATGGATGTGAGAAAGAGCTGTAATCAAAGCCTGTGCTGACTCACCAGGGACCTAAACACTGAGGGAGCGTACCTCCATTGGTAATAATGGAGAAAAGCACTAGTGCTGGTGCACTGTTACCTACAATACTGCTTGGCAAAACCGCTGACCTCAGTCACTGTTCTCTGATCAGCCCTCTCTCACCCACATATGGCTTCTCCATTATGACCCGAGGCGACAGCATGGACCCTGGATCAGCTGTCTTGACCTCCATGCCTGAGCACAGAAGAAGCATTGTTCAGTGCGGAAAGAATGCTCCAGAAAAAGCCACCCTCGTCACACTCTCAATTTAAAACAGCTTCCAGAATAGAAATGAGAATTGGGTGATTAAAAATAGGCTGCAAGTCAAAAGCAGATGCTCCTCAGATATTTTAGCAGCTCTTTTCAACCTGGCTGACCCCATGTGTGTGACTGTGTGTGCAAGTGAGGGAGGGAGAGTTTGAGCTCAGTCATAAATTATACTGGCAAAATAACAGTTCTGCCAAAAATGAATGTGGAATCTTCAACGGGAATGCTCCTATTTAAACCAAAGACAATGAAGCAAATCATTTAGTCTGCACACTTTGTCCACTTTCTCACCAACCTCACAGAAGCTGTGACTGTTGTTTGTTTTCATTAGATTTTTATTCTGTGGCATACTCTCACACATATACACACCCAGAGAGACAGACAGATAAGAGTTTACATTTCCCTGAGTCACTGCTCAGTTTGCTAGGTACATAAACCAATCAGCCATAGCATTAAAACCTTCACAAAACCACTGAAGGTGAAGCAGCAGATACCTTAAGTCCTGTAAGCTGCGAGGTGGGGCATAGGTTGGACCAGTTTGTCCAGCATGTCCCACAGATGCTGAATTGGACTGAGATCTGGGGAATCTGGAAGCTAGGACAACACTTTGAATTTTTTGTCATGTTCTTCAAACCACTGGCAAACAATTTTTTGCAGTTTATGAGGCACATTATCTTGTTATAAGAGGCACCTGCCTTTAAGGCATTTTGTTGCCATAGAGGGGAGTACTTGGTGCGTAACAATGTTTAGGGAGGTGATATATGTCAAAGTAATAGCCATATGGATGCCACTTTTGAGAACTACTGCTATGTGCTGTGTGTAAATATTAATCATGTAAAATGTAAGGTCAAATCGAATTAAAATGTAAGCTTCAAACTGTACGTTCACTCGCTCATTCATGCAGTCCATATATTGAAACTAAGCTGCAAAAAATAGTCTGTGATGTAACAAACCCAATATCTCTTTCTCTCTCTCTCTCAGTTCTAAGGAATGTTTGGGTGAGCTGCAATAGAGGCCAGCCAATCAGAAAAGAAAACTTTCTCACGCATCACTCTTAAAGGCAAAGGCCCATTTATGTAAGAATGAATCATGATGGATTATGAGTTACAAACCAAAAAAAATGACAGAAAAAAATAAAATAAAAAGAAAAGGGTTGAATATGGCCCTGTTTAAAACATCCTGGTGAATCGGTCTTTAATGGTTAGAAATTGGCCAAAAATGGATTACATGAATACAGATGTGTTAGAAGCTCATTTGCATATTTTTAGAGTTAGTGGTTTTATTGTTGTGGATGATCAGTATATGCAATTCACTGGTTTGCCTGTGCGCAAATTTTCACTACAAGCCACTGTGTCTAAAAGCTGAGACACAGTTGATGTGTGCGGGTGTTACAGAGCCTGTCAGAGTCTGATGCTATGTTTGTGTATGTGCGTAAGTCTGTTATAAGCAGCCCATGACACTCAGCCCATTATGATTCAACCCACATGCTGAATGAACCAGTCAAGAATCTATTCAAACAGTAATTTTCCCACTTTTAGCTTGCTGACTGGGAGATATCAAGTGAAGCAGGAACTATTCTGCCACTTTATTAACTGATGAATGCCTGACTCTTCACAATTTTTCAACACAAGTTTTCTTTTTTGATACTGATTTTCTTTCTTTAGTGATTGGCCACCCTTAGTCAACATGTGTGGCTTCCATGAACACTAAGATTTGGTTACTGCTGTTGTTATGTTTATAAAAGAACTTTTATCTATATTTTACAAGACTTAAGTTATAGATTATGGGGAGAGCAAAACAAACAGCTTTCAAATCACCATCCATTCTCTATTTTCTCCATTCATTGTGCACTAAAGCTTGGCACCACAGAGTGGCCTTTTCTCAAGTCTCTGCCCAAAAAAGGCCAAGCATTTCAATATCATATTGAAGACAATTGCTCCCAGTCGGCTCTCTCCCCCTTAGCGTCCTCAGCATTAGAGCAGAGAGCCAAGCTCTCCTCTCACTCCCTGTCTGCTGCAGCTGTTCCAACTGGGCTCTTTGCGGAAGACTATTGGCATTGTACAGCAAATATAAATCAGCTCTTGTTCCGTTTGTCGCATGCGCGAGTGTGCGCACACACAAACACACAAAGATAAAATGCTTGCAACACTGCAAATAATGACTGAAACAACAAGGACTTCAAATCTTCAGACTAAATGTACAGTGTGTACTGTAATGGCTGGGGCCTTTTTAAAGCACATGCAAAACTTTGGACAAACAGAGAGGTTATCTACAGGCTGCCGGGATGGTTCAGACACTTCAAAAGATCTCAGATCTGTCATTGAGCTTGATTTCTATTTATTAGTTTGCAACAGTTCTGAACTATTATTGCAGTGTGGCAGGGCACTTTATCCTGCTGAAAGAGACCACTGCCATTAGGAAATGCGGCCGTGATGAGGTGTACTTGTTCTGCAACAACATTTAGGTTGGTGGTACGTGTCAAAGTAACTTCCGCATGAATATCAGGACCCAACGTTTCCCAGTAGAACAATGTCCAAAGCATCACATTGCCTCTGCTAGCTTTTCTTCTTCCTACAGTGCATCCTGGTGCCATATCTTCCCCAGAGAAACAACACACACCCAACTCGCCATCCACATGGTGTAAAAGACAATGTGATTTATCAGACTGCTCAGATCCTTACGCCCACTTTTCCTGCTTCCAGCATATCAACTTCAAGAACTGACTGTTCACTTGCTGTTTAATATATTTGACAGGTCCAACTCAAACAAGAAAATGTTAGCGGTTTCAATGTCGTGGCTGATCGGTGTATTGTATCCCAAACTAATACTCTAGCTGCAAGCTAATACGCCATTCACAAACAAAGATACAATCCAATTTGAAACATACTGGATTGTTTTATACCTCCTATTTAAGACAGAAGAATGTCAGTTCACACACCTTCTCAGTTATAGCACTACAACGCTGCTTAGTGCTTAAACATCACCAGCAGCGTAGCTTTCCAAAACAACTGACCCTGTGCTGAGGCTAATCTGAACCACATCACATCCATTCTTTGCATATAAATTGTTTGAAAGGATAAAAAGAAGCAGTTAAAACTTCTTAAGAGAAGCTAGCATTTGAAAATGCTTGGGTTCTAGGACACGTGTCAGGAATGGAATTAATTTTTTCTTGGACCACCAAAATCCAGGACGATCCAGGAAAGTCCTGGACAGATGGCAGCCCTTACGTCTGGTAATGACTATTCTCCTTTCCTTTCTATCCACATTTCAGAGAGTTGCTGTGTTTTGGAAAATATTCTGCCAGACAGTTATTTTTGGTTGTAGTTTTTGCAAATGATACAGACTCCATCTTTTGAGTCTGGAATTGTTGTCAGCCAGTTCAGCCATCCTAAATCAGTTTAAGCAGCACTAAGTAAGCAGACTCCATTGCTGCCTGCTGCAGAGGTTCAATGAACACAGATGGCTCCATTCAGGCTTCTGAACCACAACAGGAAGAGAGCTAACTATAAACCACTTCCTGTGTCAAACGAAGAGCAACGACATGTTGTGTTTATGAGCAGAGCAGGACAGTTACTGCTAAAGTTCTGAAGCGAGATCATAAAAACAGAGCGCTACAGGGAACTGGAATGAAGGAGTCAGATTCCAACAGGGTGAGAATGATTTGCTGTTTGCCTTTCTAATGCATTCTGTTACACAGTGAAAAAACCCATAAATATCTGTGGACCTGATGAGGCAAAGACTCACTAAGATTTCATAACAGAAATAATTCATCAAACTCAATCATTTATAACAGTTGATGAAGAGAGGGTTATGTGCTGGTTAGTCAGCACATGTTAGGGAAATGGGCCTGCCTCTTACACTGCAGCTGTGCAGATTTAGCTTAATCCACTGGGTGTGCCTAATCATATGCATGCACTTGCTTTACAGAGTGGAGGCGGGGAGACCAGTCGAAATGGGCAAATAACCGTGCCCACATTTTCTTGAGAAGCAGAGATGTGGCTAAGGTGTACATCTCTATACATAAACTACTGTCAATACTCTTAAAAGTGATGATCTACTTTTAGTTCTCAAAAGAACCTTTTATTGCACAGTTCTTTAAAGAATGAGTGTGAATAACCTCCATGAAATGTAATGTTTAATGTAAAGTTTCTGTATCAGAAAGGGTTTTTCTCAGGACATTCAACAGCCATTCAGGAACCTCTATCTTTTAGACGCCAGGCCAGTTCGACGCAATAATTCTGTACTATTCTTTAGAGGAGGACAAGTGCAGGGTCTTAGTTCAATGCTCTCCACCTGCACTACACCAGCAGGCCTTGTATAACTGACTTACTCAAATCAAGTGCTAGCGCTTTCATCAGGAATGTTCCCTCAGCAACGGGTCAAGCAAACAGGGCTTCTAGTGAATGTGCTTTGCACACGTCAAAAATGTTGGAATGGGTGGTTCATCCCTGCACCCATGGTTACGCCCTTTAACCAGAGTGACTAACCACACAAATCTGCATGCTCTAAGCCCTACCCATTGAGAATACTGGGCAGACTGAATACATTGCTTCAGGTAGAAGGTGGAATGTCTCTAGACAGTTGAGAAGATGATTACTTAACAGAAAGTGGGGAGGAAGCCTGTAGAGACATAGCTTAAAGGCTCTTACTACAATAGTAAAGCGCTGTTATTAAGGTTAAATAGTGTCAGTGTCAAGCAGGTTCTAAAGCATTGAAATGAACTCTATGTGGGAGGGAGGAGGGACAAGAACATTCAGAATCATCACTCCCCAGCTTCATTGGCTTAGAGGTCCATTCAGGAGGCACCAGAAGAAGAATCCTATTGGCTACACAGCTAATACATCACAATCTTTTCAATGCTGCACAAACAATAACACCCCCCAGCTTTCCCATTCATTCTCTTTCCTCTGCCTATTTTCCCCTCAGGAAATCCAGCATCAGAATTCCAGACATTCCCCCAGGAATTCTTCTCCATACCCAAATTCCTTCCACGTGCAGTACGAGGGCCATACACAAATGAAGTTTGTGAGAAAATGTGTGTGTGTGTGTGTCTATGTGTCAGAGAAGCCTGTTACTTTTGAAGAATTTTTTGCAGCCATCTCACAGGTTGATTTTGCTATTATTCCTATTTAAATTGCTAAATGATTTGCTGTATCTACACTTTACAGGGGGAGGTTCTCTTATGTTGGTAATACAAAGAACAATATAAGCTGGTGACCTTTGACCTTCTGCTCTCTCCCCTTCCACCACTCTCCCCTCCGTTTCCAGCGTCATCTGAGAACATCTGTAACTGAGGATGGCCAAGGTCAGAGTTAGGAATGCAAACATAACAGAACGCCCACTGCTACATTACAAACTCAGCCATTTCTGTGTGCTGGAGCCTACCAAGCAGAGACAAAAAGCTGTGCCTCATAAAATGCTTTATAAGCTTTATAAGCATCCGTCTGTAACCTGCAACCAAACCTGTCCAACAGAAACCAACATGATGCAACCTAGAGCCAGACTAAGGCACGCTTTCCACACCTCTGACTGACAGAAGACAGACAGTGCAGGTTATTTGATAGGAGCCACGGTTCCTTACAAGGGTAGAAACTTATCCAAGTACACAGACAGTTAATGAGAAGCAACTCAAGTTTATCGTTCTGTTAAATTACATTCAAATTTGCACTGCTATTGTAATACAGTAATCTGTTCCCCAGATTGCCGTGTTTTATGATCTCTTCAGGCTGTGCTGTCCTCTAAGAGGACTGCCTTTGAGAAAATACTCCCTGAGCAAAAACTATCTAACTAATCCTGTGTTTGCCAAAAACACAGCGTGGCCAACTGGTCCCACAAGCTTCTTGGTGGCATCAAACCAGGCTTTGTGGGAGAGTAAACACCACCGTTGTTATGTTTAATCGGCTTTAATGGAAGGACTGAAGCGGTCCTCTGCCGTGACTCCACAGAGTCTGTCCCATGCCTTCCTCACACAACTGCATGATCTGATTCATCCCTCCATTCTACTACAAACAAGTGTGGACTCATTCTTCCAGCTCATGGCGTCATTTTTAGCGTAAAAACAACTTTATGTCCCTCACTGTAACACGGATCAATTGCTGGGGAGACTAGGTGCCCAGTGCCTGTCCTCAAGAAGTTTTTGGAACAGCCTGGGGTTTAGTTTGTTTATACTGTTAGTGGAAAAAATGAAGTTGGAGAAAAAGGATTAAAAAGCAGTCGTGCATGAACCGATCAGGCCTTTCACTTAAGCTTGAGGTTAGAAAGAGAGGCCTCAAGCTCAAAAGGACATCCATTTTGGCCAAGCCACTTGCCGTACAACTTGCTGAACGACTTACTATGACAAACCATAGTCATAGTAAAGGGGGGACTCCTCTGTTTCGTAATATGATCGCAATACCCACAAAATGTTACCACGTCCTTACAACATTGGCAATAGAAAAGTCTGTATAGAGAGCTTAAATCATCGACTCATCTTCAAATGACCCCACCCCATCTTTGCCTGGATGAGTCTGACCTCAGTGACCACTTCCTCCTCTGACAGTAGCTAAAAGTTTCACTCAGACATCACACATTCTAAATGCTTATGATCTGGCAAACCGTGACACGCTGAGCAGTGGAAAGGTTTTTAATATTCTTTTACTGCTGTTAATATTTTGGGTGCTTTTTTAATATTCTTAATACAGTGGGCCTTAATGGTTATGAGGTGTATTTTTAAAAATCAGCTTCTTCTGATAAGATCGTTGATAATACCCAAAAAAGGGCTGCACATGATGCGGTCATTAGAGGAGTAAAGCAACAGCCCTATGAAGCTGAGGTGGAAGTGAAACTCTCAGATGTGTGTGGAGCTGTTTGGAAACTCTTTGTCACACTTCCTCATCACAGAGCTTCACACACAATCTGTGGAAAAAAAACGTAGGTCTAGTAGTATTGCTACTGCTACCCACCCAGAAACCTTTTTTTTTTTTTTTACTAATCCTATTTTAAAACAACTAGGTGCCGTTTTTGAGCAACCTGAAACCTTTTTCTGCTAAATTTATCACAGAAATACATATTTTAGCACCTCAGATGACTACCTGACAACAGGGACATTATTATTTAAACCTCACTATATTTACAGTTTGACTGATCCAGTTTCTAGAGAAGTCTGGTGAATGTCTGACAAATCTTTGCTGGGGACTTTATGTAAGACTGGTTATTGAGAACATACACCAGTTTTGTTCCTGCCATTCTCCCACACCTACATACAGAGCTGCGCTGTCATGATTGTTTTCTAAATATGATCCTATTAGTCTAACTAGCCAACTCCATTGATCCCCCAAGTGGAAATTTGGGTTAATCTAGATATTTAGTCATGTTTTATTTTAAAAATTCACATTGCTGTTATCATAATCAAACAGGTGCATTTGTCAGTTTTGACAATAGATAATCGGGCGAGAAGTACAGCGTACTATCAGGTGTGATAGTACGCCGTAAGGTTTGTTTGAACTGAAGGTCAGTACCACTATGAGCTAATGTTGCAAAACTAACTGATAGCTCTGAAGGTTATGAGACCAACAGCAAAAGGCAGCCACTCAGAACAGAGACTGCTGAATTACTTCATATCACAGGCTACTACACCCAAAAGCAAGTTACCAACTTTACAAGCAAATCAGTTGTTCAGAGTCACATGGCAGCCAGACTGATGTGACTACTCCCTTATCTAGTGCGAAGAGGAAGAGGCAGCTGACGAGTTCAACATCCGTTCAAGATGGTGGACACCGCAACAAGTGAGCAGAGCACTTGTTATTAACAGCCGTGTCAGCAGTACAAACATTTGTGCCACGCACCGACGGCTTCCCATCAGCTTTCTCTGTGTGAAGCAGTTTAGCAGCTGTGCAGCCATTGGAGAGAGGAGCATCCTGTTTTCAAAAAGGACTAAAGTGGGGGAATGCTTAGTTAGGGAAAAACAGGACCACAGCCTATGTAGTTGAGTCTCCCTGTTGCATTTATTGGCCTATTTCTATATGCACTAAAAGATAAAAGCAATGGGGACATGTGTGTGAAAAACCCCTACTCAAGGAAAAAAAAATCAATAGCTCTTGCAAATCTAAAGTCCATATATTTTTTTTTTTACCGAAAGTTTCTTTGTCAGCAGAACTGGTTGACCAATTTAGTCAAATATTAAACTAAGCTTGCATTCTTTACATTCCCACCCCTTATGAATTCCAAAGTACTTAGCAGTGTTCCAGTCTGTAAAACACTGTGCAAATATAGCCTGATAAACACAACCAACAACTCATATAGTCAGTCAAGCTTTGATTTCACAAGGGTTGGCCAAACTAAGACTCAAAGTAAGAACATGGCATGTGGGTTTGAACACGTTGGTAGAAATGCAGACAACTAACGAGAATTTGCTCAGACTTTTCTTTCCCTTACTCATTTTGGTTTGGCAGTTTTACTGACTGTGGAAACCCCCTGCAAGTAACAATGTTAAGTTACTACTTTCTTTTGTGCTAGGCAGGCCATTAAGGACATCTTACAAATGCACTGAAACAAGAGTGAAATAAAACCTTTAAAATGACTAAGTTTAATTGGAGGTTACAATTACAAGTCGTTTCTGTACATGTTTTTTGAAATGAGAAAAGCAATGAGAGAAAATGAGTCTTATGAAAGGTTTCTCTCCATTTCAATGGCAAGTTGAGTTTGCTCTGATGCAAGAACTACACTGGATATGCAAGAATGTAACAATGCCACAGTTTGGAGACATAGAACTGCAAGTGACACATAGTCTGGTGGTTTAAAGCCTAAACTGTAGAAAAAGGACTTTATGGATTACAAAAAGCATTCAGCTGCTTTGAGTCTTTCAACAGCCTCTGAAAACATGATTCTTCCATTGGTTTTGGGCTACACGGTGAAAACCAAGAAAAACCCATTATTCAATCCGAAAGCTTTTGACAGCATGGCATATGAATGTATGAGAGTCTAGGCAAGTAATCTTTCGAGAATCAGCGTCAAAGACTTTTTGCATATAATGTTCCCATGGGCTCATTTACAGTTTAACTTGTGATGTCAGAAACATGACAATGGTACACTTTAACCCGTCAAGCTATCTAATATGCTCGCTACAACTTTCTCAGTAAATCTGTCCTTTACTACAGATGTTAGAACAATTCTAAAACATCTCTGTATATATATAAAAAAAAAACATCTTGTTACATCGTAATGATGAATTATTTGCAGATTTTTTCCCCCCATACAGACTCCAAAAACACAGACAACTGACAAGAGATGTCGGGAAGAACAAGCTTTAACCAAAAAACAGAAAGAAATCAGAGATACAAAAACCTATATCATTCAGAAGAAAATAGAGAATCTGCATTTAGATTAAAATCAGGAATGCTCTACCATGTCAAGCAACAGTCAATTAAGTAAGGTGACACATGTGCCACAAAACAAAACTAAACGCAAGCAAAACCCATTCTTGTTCAAAGAGATAAATTATTAGTTATAAGGGTCATTTCAACAATCAAAAATAAATGAAAATATAATTCAAAATTTTGAGCGTATTTATCAGAGAGAGAATGTGTTATTTTTTTCCACCAGGTTTATTTTCTTTCTAACTACAACAGTCAGTGCCAATCAGTCTGTCATTAAGACTTGTAATTTGAGGTTAACCATGTCAAGCCCTCGTACAGTCCATCACCTGTGGTAGCACATGAAGGCTGCACATACCAATTCCTATCTCTGATACGTGTCAGTCCCAGCTTCTCTTGAATTTCGTGTGGTTTCATGGCATCGGGTAGATCTTGCTTATTTGCAAAAATCAGAATGATGGCGTCCCGCATCTCTCGGTCATTGATGATCCGGTGCAGTTCTTGCCTTGCCTCGTCAATACGATCCCTGTCTGCACAATCCACGACAAAAATTAACCCCTGTGTGCCTGTGTAGTAATGCCTCCACAGGGGACGAATCTTGTCCTGTCCACCAACGTCCCACACGTTGAACTTGACATTTTTATAAGTGACAGTCTCCACGTTGAAGCCCACTGTTGGTATAGTAGTCACTGACTGTCCCAGTTTCAGTTTGTAGAGAATGGTGGTCTTTCCAGCCGCATCGAGCCCGAGCATCAATATTCTCATCTCCTTGTTGCCAAATATTTTTGACAGCATCTTCCCCATCTTGTAAATAGTTCATAAATATTTCCTTCACCCTTACAAAATACTATATACTTCCCACCTGAAAGTTTTTTAACCGTTCTTGCTGCTTTCTTGCTCCCAGTCAGTTTGTAAGTAGGTTGATTAGTCGGTCAACACGAACTTACTTAACTCCAAAAGGAGCAGAGTTCCCCGCCACTCATCCAACACAAATAACTTCTCCTTTAGGAAGGGCAGACAGAGACTAACTGGATGGGGTGTAGCTGTGGTGTCAAATGAATGTAAACCTGTCACTTGGGGAGTAATGTACACAGTCAGCAGCAGCTTGTAAATGTTCTCTGAGGGTGAAGTGGATGCAGTAAAGCCTTGAGCACCGTGCAGTCCAAATGGAGAAGGCAGAGGAGTTCAGCCTGACCTGCA
>JBBPCZ010000001.1:34291218-34304310 GCA_037974445.1 Brycinus macrolepidotus
TATATATGTGTGTATATATGTGTATATATATATGTGTGTATATATGTGTATATATATGTGTGTATATATATATATATACATATATGTATGTGTATATGTATATATATATAATTTCCAAAATTTACACAGTTTTTTGTGAACAGTCCGTCCTAAACAGATGAGTTTGAAATGAATGTTTGAATGTATGCATTTGATTTAAAAAAATGAATTTGATTGCCACTGAACATTGTTCCTCTCCTGACGTTCTGTTTATTCCTTTTTTCCTCTCTTGCTTATCTTTCTCTCACTCTGTCTCTCACCCTTTTGCACCCAGTTCCTGCCTCTCGCACAGCTTGGAATATGCTAATTCCTCCCTCCCTCCCCGTAGCACCCATACCAACATTGTTAGATAAATGAATAATTGGCGATTTGAATACATTGTCTTTTTCCTGAGGCACCCATCCTTTAAGAACATCAACAACATATGTTTGGGGCTGCTCTTGTGACTGGAGGCTAATTAGAGCACTAGCTGGGGCCTTGCTCGTCAGAGAGTTGTTGAAGAAGGTAGCACGGATTGGAGGGGTGTGTGTGTGTGTGTGTATGTATGTATCACCTCCTCCCTCCTCTGCTCGTCTATTGAAAAGCTAAACAAGGCTTGAGCCCTGCCTCTCTCCATGTCTGTATTACACGGGGAGGGGACGGGGGGTTTGGGGGTGAGGGGTGCATTTCAAAAGGAGAGATTAAGGCAGTCTTTTCATCGAGCAGCCTCTATTAGCTCATCTGTGCACTGGAACATGCCACATCCAATCCAACACCACTTACAGGCCACATTAATATGGATGGGGGGTTTAGGGTGCATTGCCCCTTTTAATTAGAGCAAAAGGGGTCGTGCTAAGATGAGCACACCCTGTGTTTAGGTGCGGGATGCCCCCCAGTGATCCTTTCAGCACTGTTAACCCCCACAAGCATACGCTTTCTCTCCAGCAGAGAGGATAAAGAGGGTGTGAAGTTTCTAATGGGTGTCTGTACACTTCTAACATGGTTCCAGAAAGGGTCCTTTGAAGCCAAAGAAGAACTATTTTTGGTTCTTTAGGTTTTGGTTGAATGGATGGTTCTTTTAAGAACCATTTTAACATTGAAAGAACCTCTACATATTGTGACTATTCTATACCAAAGGTTTTTTGCTATAACTGTGCACCCAGGAACCATTTAGGAACCTTGATTTTTAAGAGATTTTAACTACTACGACTATTACACACACACACACACACACACACACACACACACACACACACACACACACACACACACACACACACACAAGCTTAAACACTATATTCTGGCTTCTTTTTCTTTCAGGCACCCTGCTGATTAAGCAGAAGGCCTCTGAAATCGAGTTTGTTTCGCATTCTGCCCAAGGTCTCTCAGGCCTCACCCTACAGCTCTTTATCTTGTTTCCTTCCTCTTCCCAGAAAATCTGAACTCAGTCCAACTCTCATGGTTTTCTTAGGGACTGCTTAACTAGAACAAAAGCCTGGTTTTAAGAGCCTCCATCCGTGCTTTTTCTAATTCAGATGTTTTAATTGGCACGCTGACTTAACAGAGTTTGTTTAGGTCAGCTCATGCAGACAGTCCACACTGGTATAAATGTGGTGTTTTTCAAGCTTGCTGTGCCATATGTTTTTATGTATGTGTGAGCCTTTTGTCTCCAAATGTTCTGATTTTGTATCTTTCTCAATACAGGCTTTCTAAACAGAACAAAAGGATAGTGTATACTGTTATAGAGTATTCTCCCCTCCTGGACTCCTGCAACATGACAACAGATGACTGGGCCACTATTGGGAAAGACATTGAGGTACAATTACAATTCTACAATTACACAGATGCAGAGTATGCAGAGTACATGCGCTACACTTAAGATAAAATGATAGGAAATGTGAACTTACTGAGTGATTTTTTTGATATAAAAAAAATGTTATTCATTTAAGCTTTGTCTCATTTGGTGAGCATTTGAGAAGTTTTTGAGAGTGTTTTCTCTGTCCACAGAAACACTATGAGAAATACGATGGCTTTGTCATCCTGCATGGTACTGACACCATGGCCTACACGGCCTCAGCCCTGTCCTTCATGTGTGAGCATCTGGGCAAGCCTGTCATCCTCACTGGCTCTCAGGTATGCCTGCTGGCTTTCACGTTACTCCTGATCTCTGTCTCTTCACTCATAGGCCAGCATAACTGTGATTATCAGTGGCAGAACATTTTGTAAAGCTTTGTAAGGAATGACCCCTTGCAACCCCTTGAATTGTAGAGTTATTATTTAGTACTGACCACCAACTATTTAGTTACTGATTTGGAACTAATATGTATGTTATGCAGTCACAAGACTGAGGAATTTAAGTTATTAGAATTTTTTTCAGTAAGTATAGGAATGATCAGTGACCTCCAAAACGATATTATCACGGTACCTGGGTGCCGATTCAGTATGCAGTGCGAGACAGAAAGTATTTTGATTCTGTAAATATCCTGAGTCTGAAACCTTGAACAGTGTAAAAAAAAAAAAAGTTTTATTCCACAGTTGCACAGCTGAACTGAACATGAGTTAAACGTAGCGTACTCCAAATAACAATTTTCGCCATCAAAAACCAAAGGCAGCATTTAAACAGTGCAAAACAATACCAAACACAACAGTATACATTTTTAATTTAAAATAAACTTAAAAGTCAAAGTTCAAAATTCAAAAACAAACATTTGGATATGGTTCAATGTTTAGAATGTTTAGTTTTCATCCAAAACAAGAGCTGGTCAACATGCTCTGGGGCAGTAATAATTAAATGTATCCTACTCCTTAAGATTATTTTTACTTCTATAAAACAATGTTTCTGCACCTCGGATTCAAACATATATAAATTATAAATTAATAAAAAAAAGATTTCGGAGTCAGTGTGGCAAAACGTGAATCGCCGCACAAGAATTGCGATACGTCACTGAATCTATTTTTTTTTTTTCTCCCTCATCTCTAACAGTAAATCTTGGTGACTGTTTTGCATCTGACAGGTACCTATCTATGAAATGAGGAACGATGGGAGAGACAACCTGCTGGGGGCACTGTTGATTGCAGGGCAGTTTGTCATCCCTGAGGTGAGTGAGGCCTCCTCTGCTTTTAAGAAGTCAAGCAGCCTCTGACAGATTCATGCTTTGTTTTCAAATGCATTATGAACTATCAGACCTGACCATTGTTACATGGCGGCTTTGCTGTAAAGACGTACATTTTGGATCTCTTCAGTACTGACAAAGGGCAGAACTGACCACCTGTCTCTCGTTTTTCATCCACTAAAATTTATAAACGTGTACCTTTGTCTCTGTAATAGCACAAATACAGTTGGAATTTACATACATATGTCAGTTAATGGACTAAAGAGGTAAACAAAAATCACAATAGTCAGTAGTTTATTTGAGCTGTTGTGGAGGCTTTTTTTATGCAGCTCATCAGTCTGTTGTTTCTTTTGTTTAAAGAGAGTGGTTTACTCTCAGTAGCAACCACCCCCATGCCACCGGTTCAGCGAGTCTGGTCAGTTCATCTGCTGTTGCAGGGTGTTGCAGTGAACCCACACTGAAGTTGTAATCTGTTAGGTTAACTTTATGATAAGTGAAGAAAAAGGTTTTCCTGTCTTTCCGTTCAGGTGTGCCTCTACTTCCACCATAAGCTGTACAGAGGCAACCGTGTGACCAAAGTGGATGCTGGGAGTTTTAATGCTTTTAACTCCCCCAACCTCGCCCCATTAGCCAATGCTGAAGTGGACATCAAAAGTAATTTCAGTCGCTGTTACCAACACATGTAACTGTACCATGTAACTTTCTCACCGAACTCCACAAAAGTGTTTTGACACAAATTAGATTTATGGCTTTTCTTTTCTGCTGCGTCACAAATTCCATGTATTGTTTTTATTCTCCCTTTTTGCAGTAAATTGGGACACGGTATGGAGAGCCAACACGACAGTAAAGTTCAGAGTCAACACACAGATGAACCGCAACGTAGGCCTCCTGCGATTGTTCCCTGGAATCACAGCTGAGACAGTAAGATTATATTGAAATGAATGCGTTTTTGTGTGCCAATGTCTCTTCACTACCTCTTGGCAATAATGGCTTTGTCCTACCTTTCATTGATTTACGTGAAAACAGATGGCTGCTTATATGTCGTGTTTTGCAGTTGATATGAAACAATCAAGACTGTTTTGACCAAACTGCATAATTTCTCTGTGCTTACACTGTAAAATCTAATATTCCTTTGTGTAAATGTCTGCACCTCAGGTTTGCAGTATGACAGATCCGCTTGCCTATCACCAGTACTGGTAGCTACGTAATGAGACAGAGTTATGGAGCATGTCTAATTCTTCACAAAGGAGCAAGGAGTTGGCACTTATACTCTCACTCCAGCTTTCACTGAGAGCAGTGTGGGGGAAGGAGCACATATTTACTACCACAATCTGGCTTGCCACGCTACGCCTCAATAGCTTTTTTTATCTGCTTTTATGACTTTAGAGCCTTTTTATGACACGTTCTTCACACACTGTGTAGATTTTATATCATTCCTCCTCATGTTCATTTAGATAGGAATCGTTTTATCCAGAGACAAAGTGGATGTAGTTGGGTCTGTTGTGGAAATGAGGTTTCAGTTGTTTAGTAGGAACTGCTGATTTTTTGGGCATTAAAATTATTTGGTTGGATCAGTATTACATATAAAAATATACAAATCACATTGTAACTGGATTTAGAAATATGACATCCAGGCAGAGAGGGTCTTTGGTCTCAAATTCTTTTTGATTTAAAACATGCTTTATACTTTTATATTATATCAAAACCTAGTAACTTCTTTTTAAACCATTAAAGTTGGGGGAAAAAAATCCATCTCTTGCATAGTCTTGTACAGGTATTGATCCACAAGCAGTAAGCTTTCAATTCTAGATCATTTTCTGTTTAGTATAGCACTGTTGATGGGTTAGCAGTATAGCAATTTTCAGGACGCTGTAAATATTAATTTAATGGCAAATCACACAAGGAAATCATATTTACCCATAGCTCCCAGGTAGAGAGTGTTGATGTGTTTTCTGTGGTTGGCTGTTCAGGTGTTTGGGAGAGACTCCAGATGTGCTGCAGTGGGATGGGAGCTGGCAAGATGTTAATTTAATCTTTGGCATCGTTAATTCCTCTCTCTCTGGGACTATTTGGCCAAAGAGGCCCTCAAGTTAGGCAATGAGGTGGTGGGATAGGTTCTGTTTCCCAGTGGAGCCCTTCACAGCAGAGAGCAAAATTAAAAAACTGAGCTCACAGCATTTGCCAGTGCACATTATGTTTGTTGGTGAAAAACATTGCTGTTAACTAGCACTTTGTGTTAGATTATTGTGTACCTCAAGGGATCGTCTGACTAAATCAGAAAAGCAGCCTCGCACAGGATATACATAGGTATAAAATCCAGAGATAATTGTAATTGTAATGAACTGTCCTCTTTAACAGATCTGTTTGATAATAATGAGAGTATGAATATCAGCATGTTTCTCGTTTGACTAGGTTAGGGCCTTCCTGCAGCCACCCATGGAAGGGATTGTGCTGGAGACCTATGGCAGCGGTAACGCTCCTGATAACCGTGCAGACCTGCTGGAGGAGTTCCGAAAAGCCACAGAAAGAGGACTCATCATGGTCAACTGCACACAGTGCCTTAGGGGCTCTGTCACTACATCATATGCCACTGGCAAGGTGTGAGAACATGCATGAATATGTATCTGGGTTGTATACAGACTGTTGTACTGTACTGTGTGTGTACTGTTGTGCAATTTCACTGTCCTCTTTCTCAGGCTCTGAGTGATGCTGGACTAGTAGCTGGGTGTGATATGACTCCAGAATCTGCTCTCTCTAAACTCTCATATGTGCTGGCCAGGAAAGACCTCACCACACAAGAGAAGAAGAAGGTAGCCTGAACTTGACGCTTTTGTGTAAAATCTTGCAGTACTTTATTGGCAAAAAAAAAAATTCACACTAGACCACTGCACTCTGTATAGAGACCATATTTGTGCATGGTTTTGCTCCAACTGACAAAACCGTCTGAGTCAGTTAATTACAGCTCACTTCCTTTAAACAACTGACTTGGCTGCCTTGAAATCTAAAATATTACTGAAATGTGGGCTGGGAGAGCATGCTCATAGATTGGGAGAGCATGTTAAATTTTGGTTCTGTGCACATCCTCACATCTACTGTTTATTTGCTGAATTTATAATATTGGGAAAGAAATTAAGCTAGATATGTGACATGTTGAAAGGTTCAGTTGACATGTGGAAAGGTTATTTTTTTCCTAATATTTTAAAGTATACTAAACTAAATTAGCATGAAAAAGCCATATTTAAGTCCTCCGTAGAGGATGTTTTAACTTTTTGCACTTAGAAAATCATCTTAACATTTTAAACTTTTGCATAATAGTGTAGAATCACTGATTACACTAAATAGCAGCGTTAATTGTTTTTGGGCCCCCAGATGCTGAGCCGTAACCTGCGTGGTGAGATGAGTGCTGACTTTGAGGGTGCCAAGCTGAGTCTCTCCGATAGTCGCTTTATTCAAGTCATCGCTAAATCCCTCAGTATCAGTTGCAAAGAGGTGAGATCCCTTAATGTGCTTCGTAAAAATATGTTTCGCTGTTAGACAGTACTTACTGTTGTCTTCTCCGAACTTTAGCCTTACTTTCAGTACTATAGTTTGCAGTGACTGTGTCCACAGGAGCTGGAAGCCATCCGTGATGCTCTGACCCCCACACTAGCCTGTGCTGCTGCTAAGATTGGTGATTTTGAAGCCTTGGACGCAATCAGGGAGATGGTAAGCTTTTGTCCGGGTTCTCTGCCCTGGTGTATGAGTCAATCCAATCCTCAGCTTTTCCCCGCTTTGTGGTGTGCTTCTGACTGAACATGTCTGATAAAACATGGGCCCCTTTCATTTTGTGTCATTCAGCCTGTAATGACTCTGCCTTTACATCATTTCCTTGAAGCTTTCTCCTATCTCTGCTGAAGCCCCAAGACCTGTTTTCAGACAAGTTTTCAGACCTGTTTTAGTTCAGCAGTTCCGATACACACACATACACACCCCTAAAGTGAACTCAAAGTGTTTCATTAGTCAGAAAGTGTATTCGCCCTCAATTTAAAAGCTTCAAATGCGTCATATTTATTAATCATATACTTGCATCCAAAGTATCATTTTGAACTTCAGGTTAACAGACAGCGGCTGACTGCGTAGTTGAATGTTTTATGCAAGCAAATTTACGTCAAAAGTTTTTGACTGAACCAGCCGCGCTATCTCTCAAAGAAAACATGATTATCATGCTATCCCTAGTTAAACAGAATGGAGTAAACACAACCTGTTTTTGTCTTGTTGAGTTAAAGTGAGAGGTCATGTTCAGATAAGTCCTCTAGTGCACAGACGAGATGGCATCCATCCCTTGTTTGCAAAGGCCTGCCACTGATAACCTTGCCCTCCATAAAGCTGCACTTTAGCAGTAGATTTTGCCCATGTGTTTTCACAATAAGAGATCAAGGCCATTAGACCAGTGTACTTTGAATTTTTGTGCCAAAATAAACAAGGTTTTCAGTTTTCTACTGCATACATATTAGAGCTTATTTTTGCAAATTCAAAGTCTGACTGTCAAAATGAAAAAGTAAACTTTGTATGCCATAACCCCTTAAAATCTAGGGTTATTACCCAGGTATTAATTGTAAAACTCTGTTGTCTGGTAGCTACTATGAATTATTCTGTAACTACCTGGTAGGTTATATAGTATAGTAGTACATTTAGAGAAATGAAGGAAAGGAAGTTTAAGAGGTTAGTTTATGATTTTTCATCAGTCGTGATACTATCGGCATTAATTTTCATTTCTTTCGAAGTGTTTCTCACAATACTCCAGAAAGTGTGTGATTTTCTGTGCTGATTGATTGCTCTTTTCTGCAGGGCAGTAACTTGAGTATGGCAGACTACGATGGGCGGACTCCTCTTCATATTGCAGCCTGCGAGGGTCATCTGAAGTTAGTGCAATATTTACTGGGCCAGGGAGCCACTGTCTATGCCAAAGATCGTTACGGGGACACACCCCTTCGAAATGCTGTTCGGTTTAGGTAAGACCAATCTGTAAAAAAAGTAATTCACTGTACAGCTTTGCAAAAGTGTCATTGTGTATATATAAGAAGTTTAGCCAGTGAATCCATTGGTTGGTGCTGTATTTAGCGCTACAGCTGTAGAATCTGTCCAGTGGAACCCCCAGGGTAATGGGCCCTCATAAGCAAGTACACCAGTCGCACCAAGGTTGTGATGTGTTAAATAAAAGTTATCTGCTTTTACTATAGTTTACTAGAATTCTAGTTTTTGCTATAATTTGTCTTTTTGCAGCCTAGTTTACAGTAGAGATACAGATGCTGTGATTTTAATGAGTTACACTGAATTACTGCATATTTACAGTACAGGCAACTAAGCTGCCAGGAACTTTTTGCAGTGATTTGACATCAGTCCTAGCTATTCTGTAAAACAGGACCTCATCACGGAAGATGGAGATTTAACTAAATTAATCAGTTGGAATTTGTGTGTGTGTGTGTGTGTGTGCGTGTGCGCGTTTGCTTGTATGTGCGTGTGTAAGCTGCAGATACAACTGGTTTCTTTGTATATTCATGCCTGCATGCCTGTATGTGGTTGATGGCATGTGTTGTTGCACAGGTGCATGACAGAAAGCGTAGGTGTCAGTGGGTGGGTAAAAGTGCGTGTGTGTCTTGTTCTACAGGTCTTTTATCCTCAGTGCTACGCCGGCCGGTGTCCCAAAGATCTCTTCGTTTTCATTTCGGCTAAACCTTTTACATTTTTTTTTCAGTGATTGTATTTTCAATTAAATATATAAAGGTACAGCACTTAATTCACATTGAAAGGTTTTTGCACATTTGAGTATCATTTCTCTCTGTTACTGTCTAATCTTTTACAGTGGAGCATATCATCTCTGTTTGAGAAAGGATTACGTTTTGGCACTGATGTGTATCCGATATGGTGTTTTTAGAGATTCTATAAGTAATAATTATTTAGAAATTTAGCAATTCTTCTGATGATAATGAATCAAGTAATCTTTTTATTTTGAAAGACTTAACAATTAAAAATGGACTGAATTGAACAATAACAAAACATGCTTAACTTATCAAAGATACTGGAAAAAAATGAACTTTTAAAAGGAAAGTTTTAAAAGCTTTAAAAAGACTCCAACAGCCTTTAAAAATACAATGTGGCAAAAAAATCTGGTTATGTCTCAGTGTGAGAGAAAATTTAATCTATTATTTTATTAAAGCGTGTAAATAGTTCGTATTACCCTGTTCTACATGATCCATATCAGTAGTGTGTGCTTCTTATTCTACAACTTCTCCAGGTGTATGTCTGGCCTAATTTCACTGTGTTGCGCATATGGAGCACACTATCCTAATGGCCACAGCATGGTCTATTGAGCACACCAAATGATAGTTAGACTCAGGAAACTAGGGCAGAATCGCTTTCCCCTTCATTTTCTCCAGTCCCCCATAGACTATCAGGAGTCTCTTCACATCTCGTCTCCTCTCTGCGGAGAAGTAACATACAAACAGACCAGGATGAGATGTCAACCTCATTAAGGGAGATGGAGGGGAGGGGGTGTACCTAAATTACAGTTGCGTACTGGAATGAGAGTGAGTGTGTGTGCTTGTGTGTATAGGAATTAGCCATGCTGTTTAGAGGCCTTGGCAACAATTATCATTTAATTAGAGTAATCATGAGACACACAGATTCACTGGCGCTTATTTTTACTCCAGCTGCTATATTTTCATGCTATTCAGAGACATTAGACACATTTCCAGTCCTGAGGGAGTGGCTCATTTCTCTGGGCTGCAGTTTCGATGTCCTTTGTTAAAGTAATGCGCGTCCTTGCTTTGTGTTAGCGATACTTGTCGTGTCTGTTTATGTGCTGGTTGCCTTGCAAACTTACTTTAATAAACAGCAGCAACATAAAAACCCACCAATTTCAGTTCTGATCTGAAAGGAGTTCATAATTATCCACAATAGCATGAGCTTCTGTAAACTGAATTGAAACCCCTCTGAAGTCCAGATCAGTCAAGCGTCTGTCATTAGTCTAACTTTCTGAAAAGGTCAGTTTGACGACTCTCCCCTTTTACTCAGTGGAGAATGAATAAGAAAAGGTGTCATGTTCCTATGAGGAAGAGAAAACTGGGGGGAAAAAATGGGTGTGTTATCTAAACCAGCCCTACCTGCTACACTCTTCATGGCTATGACTACATGAGGTAGGACCAACTGGATATTCAACAGGCACTAGTTTTGTAAGTGTTTTACAGGGAAACAGGCAGGGTAGGGCCAAAATGTGGCCAAACGTACTCGGAATAAATTCGGAGGACCACACCTGTCATTATGTCACACAACTGATTCACACTACACAACACAACTAATTCATAGCCAAATAATCATCGAAACTTGGTCTTGGTCACACTGTAATACATCATACTATGAGTGTCCACGTGTGCTGGTGATTATACAGTGTTTTAAGAGTTTATGACATCCTTACACTCCTAACATTACCATGTTGCCATTATCTTCTTTGACCAATATGCTGAACTGTGAGGGCTGTCTTTTTCCGTCAGGTGTAGGACATGTTTGTTTTGGGAGATTAAGTGTCGATGCCCCGACTTGTCCCAGCCTGTTTGGACCATTACAGTTACCGTTGTGTTGTAAACTCGTGCCAACAGTTGCTAAGTATGAGGCTTAATCAGACTTTTGTGCTTTTGAGTTCCCGGTTTCAGGAATTATCAGAAAGGAACTTTTTCTTTTAACACCAGTACTAATCATTGATTATTAAATAGCAACATCAGTTCTTGACTATATGTTAACTGTGTATGTGTTAGTCCTGGGTGTCCAAGCCTGTTTATCTCAGTGTCAAAAAGGATGCTCTTCTGAGGCCAAATTTAGGTGAAAGCTTCAGCTCTATGCTGTTGGTCAGTAATACCTTTGGCTTATGGAGTACCTTCTTTTCCTCTTTCTCCTAGGCATAAGGATGTCGTGAAGCTTCTGAGAAAAACTGGTGCCCATCTCTCTTGGGATGAAATGGAGGATGCTGGAACAGAGTTGTGCAGGTGACACACAGATATCCCCCTCCATTCTTGTCTTGTGTGCCATTCACGCAGGTCTGACCAGTCATTCAAGGCCTTCACAAGGTTTTAGAATGTTCCCTGACTGCATTACATTGAAACAACAGATGTATGCATGCTATTTAACTCTTGAAACAAACACAGGAGTTACACAAGTTTATTTCCTTTTTCATACAAGCCTGTTTGCACTGTAAAGGAACTGGTCATTCTGACATGTGAGTGATGTGTATTATCAGTACCAATATCAATTTCCTTCTTATTATTTAATCAGAAGAGTTATGAAGTAGTAGCATAACATGACCCAGTCATGATGTTTATCAGAGGTGTCCAGGTTAATGGGCCTGCTGTGTACACTCTTCAGGACTGATAAGCTACAGCAGCTGTAATGAGCGCAACTGTTTAACAACTACTCATATCAGTATTTAATGGCTGCAGATACAGTGGGTCATGTGTATTTTTCTGTGTTTGTGTGTGTGCGCTTCTTAGACTGGCAGCATGCGCAGACTTGGAGGGCCTGGAGGTTTGGCATCTAGCTGGGGCCGATGTGACCATGTCAAGTTACAGTGGGCAGTTGCCCATAGAGATGGTATGTATATGTCAATGCAGCCCATGGATTAGAAAATATACATGTATACATAGCAATCTTTAGTGCTGTGTATCAGTCCATAGGCTCCCTGTTCTAAGTAAGGAGAACAGCAACTGTTATATGTTTAGTTGATTTTCAGAAATCAACAAACTATGTATAAATAAGCCCTCATCGGAGAACACTCTTACACACAGTTTAGTGCACAGTTCCTCTTTATTTGGACATTTTCATTTAACTCTGATGATGATCTTCTCAGGCCATGCAGTCAGGCAGTGAGGAGGTGGTGCAGTTTCTTCAGTGGGCTGCTCAGTATCGACCTCAGGTAAAAATCGAGAGCACCCGCATGTTCAGAACAAGTACAGAACACATTACAAGGTGACGTGAGTTCCACACTCACTTTCAGGCAGATTAAAAATCGAGCTTAGCAATCGAAAGCAATTTGATTTGTTTATTTGTCCTTTTGCTTCCACTCTGCAATTTTCAGCATCAGACAGATGAGGGTAACAAGGTAAACGTTTATTTTGTAGTCATTTCACTCTAGAATGACAATATATCTATTGACATTTCTGTGCTTTTTAATGAACTGCAGTCACAACTGCATAATAGTCCCATGGCAGTTCTACACTTCTCACTTAAATAAAAAATACGTTTGTGTAAAAATACATGAATTGTACGTCAGAAAGAGGTTATCTGACATAAATCCAGTAAGACTATATAAAGTAACGGAGTTCACTTGACTTTTTTGACGTTTGAAGTTGTGTTCTGTCATAAGTTGAAGTGTGAAGTGTCATTCTTTTCTCTCCACATCTATGTCCAATATGCTATGTCCATCTATGTCATGTGCTGCTGTCCACTCATGTCCAGGTGTTGTGGCATGTGCTGTCCTCTGCTTTCTTTGTGTTTTCCAGCCTCTCAATGATTATTCTTTATTTTGCAGCAAGTTTTTGATGAAACTGAAGAGGTACATTGTGGTTTGTGTATGATATTACTAGCATTGTGTATCTTTAAAGCTACAATCAGGGATTTGCAAAAATGTTTTGGTCCACTGGCCTGCTGTTCTGGTATTCTTGTATTCAGGCCTTTGCGTTTTAGAAGGAGTCCTGCCCCTATCTCATTACTGTAAAGTCGAATCTGTTGCTTTACAGTGCTGTAATCCCTGATTGCGGCTGTAAAACGAGCTACTACAATGAGCTTTATTGGCCTCCTAAGCACAGTGTGATTGGTGACTGTGACTCGGTTGATTAGTGCACTTTGTTTCACTCAGTTCTGGGGTCTCATTTATAAAACTTTGCGTAGAACTCATACTAAAAGTGTACGTACGATCAAAAGACGAAAATGACGT
>JBBPCZ010000001.1:34317371-34338212 GCA_037974445.1 Brycinus macrolepidotus
TGACATATATATGACATATATAAATATAAATATAAATATATATAAATATATATAAATATAAATATATATATATATATATATATAAATAGATACATTAGGGACATGATTTGGGATATGGGACCGTGTGTGTGTGTGTGTATATGTGTATATATGTGTGGGGTGTTACTCAAGCTTATATGTGACACATTTACAGTGTTCCGCACAGAATCTCCTTCTGCAGAGATGTTCTTCATGGTGGCTCTCTTGGCCTCCATCAGGCCTCAGAAGCGAGTTTATTGAGGCTCTAATGACCATCTGCTTATCTGCAGCCAGGCCTCTGCGGACCCCAGATAAGATTTTTATTAAGAGTCTCACAGTAATGTCCTGTATTCCTCCTACAAAGGGTGCATCTCACTGACTTCATGTAACATAATAACGCTGGGATTTGGGCAGTGAATTGCTCACGGAGAGGAGTGGAGGAAAACTCAATCTAACGCTGAGCCAAAAGTGCTAACAGTCTAAATACAGAAACAGTCCCTCCAAACCTTACGATAAATGTCGAATTAATAAGAAATAAAAATGAATAAAGGTGAAAAGAAAATGAATGAAAGCGATGCTTGTGTTTCTCTAGGCTCATTATCAGTGACGCTATAATCACTGTTCGTTTCACATGATGTTCAGGTTCTAAATGTTACATTACTTTAAACACAATAATACTGCCTTGGCAACACTGTTCCTGAAACAGTCCTGCCAGTAAAGCCACCTTAAGTCTGAATTTAAATTGGACTCTAAGGGACACCTGAACGATCTCGAGCAGAAACGCGCTTCACAGCTGAACCTTCACTGAGGCTACTGAAGCTCCACGCAGCTCCGAGCGCGAGCGGAGAGAACCAGAGCGCGCGCGAGGAGAGAGAGAGAGAGAGAGAGATAGCTAAGGCACTATTAGTCTATTTTTATATAGAATATACCCTATAAAAATAGATGAATATTGTGCGTTCATCATTCTATTATCATTTTTATCGTGCATTTTTTTCTCCTTCCAGTTATATTGTTTAGTGGACTAAACTGTTTTATTTTTTGCAGACGGTACATTTTTAAACGTCCTTATTGTGCTTTTTTAAAATGATTAAATATCTCTAACTTTACAGCTTACGTCTGGAGAGAGAGAGAGAGAGAGAGAGGGGTAGAGAGAGAGAGAGAGAGAGAGAGAGAGAGAAATTGAGATATTGAGAGAGTGTGAGAGAGAGGGAGAGAGAGAGAGAGCGAGAGAGAGAGAGAGAGAGAGAGAGAAATTGAGATATTGAGAGAGTGAGAGAGAGAGGGAGAGAGAGAGAGAGCGCGAGAGAGAGAGAGAGAGATTGAGAGTGAGAGAGGTGGGAGAGAGAGATTGAGATACTGAGAGAGTGAGAGAGAGGGACAGAGAGAGTAAGAGAGAGAGAGAGGGACAGGGAGAGATGGACTGTGTGGTGTGTGGTGAGGCGACTGTATATGTGTGTGGATGGAGCAGCGAGAACAGTGAAGAGTCTCTCTCTCTCTCTCTCTCACTCTCTCTCAGTGAGGGATGAGTGTGTGTGTTTATGACTCTGGGATTACGGGCAGGTTTGCCTGGGCAGGTTTGATCCGGACTCTTTGGTGATGCTGGAATAAATCTCGCTGAGGATGAGAGAGAGCTGCGTGCGCGCGGAGCCCTGAGAGGAACCGAGGAGGACGGAAGAGAACCGGGGAGAACAGAGCACCCTGACAGCCTGTGGAGCACGGGACTGAGAGATGGGAGATGGGAGATGGGAGATGTGAGATGTGAGATGCCTCCGCGGAACCAAACACGCACCACTTTAGCGCGTCTGCCGTAACCGGGCTGAGGAACAGTGCGCGCGGGGCTTGTACCATGGATATCCACCCCTCCGAGGAGCCGTCCGGACCACCCAGCCTCACAGAGCTGGGCACCTTCTTCGTGGACTCAGACATCATCTTCGGATTCACCAGACACCTCCTGAGGCGCAAGGCGAAGGTGAGCGCTCCACAAGTTACGAATTTTTACGCAAATCTCGGGAAATAACCCATTGCACCAACTTCACCGGTACCACCCAGCTCCATTCAGTAAAGAGAAGACCAGTTCCCTCAGAATAAATTGCACCTGCGAGGGTTTATCAGTTTCTAAATCAAACAAACTGGTTTATTTCTGAGTGTAGAGGAAGACACTTAGGGCGTTTTGTGAACTGCTGGGGTCTCTGGTTCTGAGCCTTAAACTCAGCTCTGAGGACCGTTATCTTTTATCTGACTGTGCCATCATAAAAAAAACAGTGCAGTTGTGGAGACCAGCTTTCAGGGGCAACAAGTAGCTCTAACGGCACAGAGGATTATTATAGAGAGACATTAGAGAGCAGAACTGCTGTGCGCGAGACTGAGCACATGGTCCACACCGCTCGTGCGCTTCAGACTCCGCGCTCCACCGCTTTCATCACCACTCCTGATCATCAGGTGTATTCACTGCACTCATTTTAAATCATTAGATATTTACAGAGTTTTGGCACAATGCACTAATACATTGGTTTCTGGGTTGACAGGCTTCAGCTTCAGTTTGATGAATCCTGTAGAAGTAGGACGCATCACAATTGGGAGCCTTAATGCTGTCTTTCAGAAGAGGCAAAACTGATAAAAACTGTTCTCTTAGTTACACACCTCTACATATGTCCCCACAGACATTTCTTCATGGGTTATGGTATCAGGTAGTCTTGCATTGTGTCCTTATTGTTCAGCCCACTGGTGGGTTCATTACCTATTGATGCTCTCTGACTGGTAGACAAAGAGAAGTGGGTCATATGAGGTAGGGGGTAAGGCACCAACGTTTCAGCTGCGACACCAAATCATATGACTACAGGGCTTACATCATCAGCATCAAAGATTTAGATCTGAATAATTAAATATTTAAAATTGCCCTAGGAGTTGTTTTTTTTTTTTTTGAGTACGTCTCAAGGACTGGAGTTGTAATTTATGGGATCCGCCACAGGGTGGCGGCAGAGTAATAAGAAAAACGTGCCAGGCGACCTCTCCAGTCGATGTCAGTCCAGCTTCACATGGACTGGATGACATCATTTGTGTCAAACATGAGTTCATTTATAATTTAAGGCAGTTTATAAATATAGGATATGCACCACAAAAATGACATGGGGGAAGGGTGGATCAGCCCGGGAAAAAACAGTGACCCAACGACAGACATCTGTCTGGTTTCTCCCTAATCCAGGCATTAATTAAGCCATTTTAATCATCTTCTTGTACGCACGTGGTTCAGTCGTGCTCCTTTCAGCCTGGTGAGGGCACTGAATGGAGCTTGTCGTTTGATTTTCCCTCGTTAGGCCACTTGTGAGAGGCTTTAAACAGTGGGGCAGCCACACCCCTTCAGATCTGCAGGCGAACTTCAGCTCAGCTGCGTCATGGGACTCGCACCGCGCACAAGTTCTCCATGGAGACTTTAGGCTCTCACACAGCGAGTAGAGCCTAAAGTTTATTTTTTTTATTGAAGTTAGGTAGGAGAGGTGGGGAAAGTGTGGTGTTAACCGTCTGTGACTTTGGGACTTTTTTGTGAGAGATGAATCCATGTAATGGGGCTCCTGCGCATGGAGGGTCCGTGAACAAGCGCTTGACTGTAAGTTGCTTTTTAGTGAATGTAGACCTGTTCCGTGAGCAGCCGCCCCTGCTTCAGTCATTTCAGAGCTCATATAGAAACGCAGTGCATGAAGTTAAGCGTTTTAATCAGCCTGTTCTACTTCATGTCCCAGGTGGAGGGCTGTTCCAGCGCAGAGCCCTCCTGCTCTCCTGAAGTGAGCCCAAGAAAGAGGCTGGATTCAGCGGAGGGGGAGAGATGCAGCCCCCGGCCTCCCCCTGAGGGCGCAGGCTCTGAGAAAGAGCCCACCAAAACCCACCTGTGCACTCACTGCCACATCGTTGTGTGTGAGCTGAAGAGACAAGCCCTCGCCCTGACAGACCCGGCTTCACTCAAGGTCAGTTTAGAAGATGTTCAAGAGTCTTGGCCCCTTTATTGTCTCCATGTCTAACCTCTGTCAAGTCCACCTGCATTTGGTGGAAACAGCTCATTTGTGGGGTATCTGCTGAACATGATTGTTGTCACCCTCAATTGTTGGTCGTGAGGGGTCTCAATGTCAATTGATATGGGTCTTTAGAGTCATCACCCCCTGACCCTCACCTTGTTCTTAAGAGTGACCCGTCCTGTTATTACACTCCACTGACCACTGTAGGCGATTTTTCTAGACTGTCAGTACGTTCGTTCATGTAGGCCTTCTCTTGTTCGTTATCCTCATAGAGACTCTCTTTCTTTCTCTCCGGGTCGACCAGAGGAGGAGGAGGAGGTTCCCCTTTTGAGTCTTGGTTCCTCCCAAGGTTTCTTCCTCCAGCTTAGGGAGTTTTTCCTCACCTCTGTCGCCCTAGGCTTGCTCACTAGGGGCTCAGACCTGGACTCTGTAAAGCTGCTTTGTGACAACTTTGGTTGTAAAAAGCGCTATATAAATAAAATTGAATTGTATTGAAGTGTTTCCTAGACATAAAGCAGTATTCATCCGAAATCATGTTCTGTATGAAATCAGACAGCAACATTCATTACCAGACAGCAATATGTTCAACTGGTTGCCAGTCAGAAATCTCAGACACTTTATTAAGGGTTAACATTAAAGGTTAACACGCCACTGTGTTGAGCAAATTCTATGTATTGTCTTCAAGGAGAGCGACAATTACAGGGCGTCCAGGTTTACAGTTTTAAATATTTCAAAAATGAGAAGGCTACATGACTAGTAGTCCGTCCCAGACCAGTTCTGCTGTTCTGCATCTTAGACGTGAACTTTTCCGTCATTTATGTTAGGGATTTCCACATTTGTTTGTCTCAAGGTAAGACCAGTGATTAAGTGCAACAAGCTGCAGTGGGAGGGTGCGAATAATGTGAGGAGCTCCATCAGTTGTGTGGGCTGGAATCTCTCATCGCTTGCCAAGGCCCCATGTGAATTCCCCCTCATGTACATGATTAGGGGCAATCTATATAAACAAAGAAAACAAGCTATGAACACAGTCTCCCAGTATAACTGTATCATAGAACCAGGTCATGCAGTGACTTTATGAAAGACTTTTATGCTTGATAAGCTGATGTAGTGTAGTCAATCTGAATGTCATCAAAGAGTGATGTCACAAACAGTGTGACTGTCCACTATTAAAATAAGCTGGGTAGACCTTTAATAAAACACGAGTTAATTGCAAACAAGTGTTGGCTTTTTGTCTCTGCTTCTTTCACACACTTTGAACAGCACAAGTGGCAGTGGCTTGGAATCTGTGGAGTGGAGCACTGTTTGGAAGCGGCCCATTGTTTTGGGAAACAATGCTTATCTCACTCCTTGTCCGTTGACCCTGGTGGGGTTGGTTTGGGGGGGAGGCAGTCGTAGATTTGCTGTGGAGTCTGCAGAGGAAACGGACACCCAGTTGACCTTCAGCACGCATTCAAAGTGTTCCTGTATACCCAGCACCACATTCCCACCACTGTTAAATATAGGCTAGCGACTCTTTATTGTTGTCTGACTTGCTGCTGAGGCTAGCCTCAGGTCCCCCTCCATCTCTCCTTTGTGGCGCAGTTTCAGGGGAAGATCTCACGCTTAGGTAGGATTACACACCCTCCAGCTTGCTTTGACCCCCCTTCTCCCTTCTCCAGGTTACCAGAGGGGACAGAGGGGGCTTTGTGTGTGTGTTTGTGTGTATGTATGTGTGTGTTTGGATAAGTGTGTTTGTGTATGTGGTATACTGGACCACTCTAGGAGCTTTTACTTGGCTAAACAGGATTCAGAGCTTATATCTGCACCCACAATCCTCCCCTCTCTCCTTTCCTTATCTTGTACCTCCCTCCTCCCTTGACTGGGTGCTATAGCTGGTTAAGCATGGGAACCGGAAAGGCCCTGTTCAGACTGGCCATCTAGGCTGCGCTCTTGGTCCTGTGTGGTCTTCTTCAGGTGTGGACATGGAGAGGGAGAGGTAAAAGCAGGGGATTATTATTCTCAGTCCCACTGCTGATGGCTTAATGAGGCCAAGGGTACAACCGCCATGGGAGGCTGCTTTTGGAGGGATCAGTTTCCTCAGCTAAAGAGCAGAAAGGATGCATTGTCCAAGTAGAGTTGTGGATCACTTACCTGACCTGAACTTCAAGACCTGAATGATATGAGATGAGGTGCTGAGGTCTGTTTTAGTGTTTATCGGGTAAAGAAATTGCAGGTGAGTTTCAACGTCACTTTGTGTTTTATGCACAGAGATCACATATTTTGGTGTTTTAGCATTTAAAAAGCACTATATATTAATCTTTAGTTTAACTACCATTAGCATCAGTATCATAACTGACCTGAAATATTACCCTGGGGTGAATCACTGGAGATTAGCTTGCTCTAATGATCTGGCCTCCCTCCAGAGGTCCAGTGGAGTCTGTTTGAACGTTCAAGGAGAGACTGTTTTGGATAGAATGATCCTCCTGTGCCGTTTTATGGATTCTGGCAAAGACCTCAGTGGCGTAGTGGCTGGAATCAGCATAAAGCACTTATTTCATATATAATTACCTGCACACAGACAAGGTGGACTCCTAGGTCTTTATAACCCTATGTGGGAATTTTCTTTCATTTTCAGAACTAGTCACAGCAGAGCCAGTAATGCACCTTTAAATGGCAGCTGTGTCTTATATAACCAGAAGGAATGCTAAGTCACTTAGGAGTTGCATATGAACTTTAGAACATGTTCAGTGTGTCGAGAAAAGGCACAGCACATACTGCTGATAGAAGTTTGATATTGAGTGTTGATATGGGACTGAAATCAGTTTTTAAACTTATTCTCTGACTGTATTCTGTACAGTGACTTGACTGTGATGCTCAGGCCAAGAACAGCTTGGTCAGCACCGTCGCTCTGGTGACAGGCCATTTCTTCTCTAGTGCACATGTTCACAGGCAGCAATTAGTCTTTCTTCACACCCCACAGCTTTTAATGGGCCTGCTTTTTTCCACAGGGCTTGCCCAGGGTGCCCCCCATCTTTTGTTTTATTATTTATTGTCAGCGATTCCTTTGGCTGATAACTTTGAGGGATGGGCACTTCATCTCGTACAGTGCTGCAGCTTGTGCCTCAATAGTTCATGTGCTTCAATGTCAGGGCACTTAATTCTCTAACAATTGCTGAAGACTTGATGAAATGCCTGGGTGCTTAACAGAACACAAATGGGCGAAGAAGTTATTGAGAAAAATGACTCGGTACCTGACTTATCACAAATCCTTAACACTTAACCCACAATTGTTTTAGCATAGTTGACATGACTTCTAAAAAGGTAATTAAAAAGTCAAAGTTATCCTGAAATTGCTATTTTGTAAGTGGAGATTAACCATAAAGAGGGAACCTGAGAACTCTATAGCTCAGACATCGATTCCAGTTGCATTGTGCACTGCAATTATGAGATCTTTCAACAAGAGTGAAGAGCCTGGACACCTGGGTTAGAGCAACCTGACCACATGGAAAGAATTTTCACCCCTTCCATTGTTGTGGGATAGTGTATGGTATCAAATTTAATAAGATGAATTGGTGCTGTGAGGTGTATGGTTTTTCATCTCCATTGTCTGAAGAGAGGGACTAAAGTGGCTGTCATCAATTACAATCAGTCAGTGCATTTCCATGAGCCTGCATGGACTCTGTTGTGACATTTTAAATGTTTTCATTTAGGAATTCTTTCATTCCTTTGTATGCAAAAATTCGGGCACCAGCGGTTAAATGACATATTTTGTTGATTTTCCATCTCTGCATGGAACAGACTCCAATATGACATGACAAATGTTAAAAAGTTATGCATGTGTAGCCATGTGTTTGTTCCATGCAGACTTTACTTTGAAAAGAACAAAGCATGCAATTTCACCAGAACATTCTGTAGCAGGTCATCATCTGTTACAGTCAGAAGGGCCTGCTTACCTTTCTTTGGCTGTCAGTGGTCTACCTGTACTTGTTTTAAGCCCTCAAAAATCACTGTTGGAATTATGGGAGGATGGAATTTGGAAAATGATCTACTCCCTAAGACTCAGTTCCCATAAAACCATGGTAATGTGTGTGCATATTTATGTGTGTGATAGAGACAGTGTGAGTGAGAGAGAAAAATAAAGCTGTGCTTGACACAAAAGGTCAAGGGGGTTTGATCACTGTGGAACAGAATGTCAGGAAAAGGGTAGACTGGGTGGGTCTCCTTTATCAGGCTGCATTATGGCACAGCCAGACTGTGAACCTTGTAGTCTCAGCCTCAGATGGTCTATGAGATATTCTCACATGTTTGCATGCAAATTTGCTTTATGTGGGTCTGTTTGTGTCTGTAGTCTCCTACACATCATGGTAAATTGACAGTGTGTGTGTATTTTTTTTAGTTTGCATGACAGTCATATTGCCCTTTCATGCCAAAGTGGCGGTTAAATGATGAAATGCACCAGATTTACTGACAATAGCCAGAAGGCTCAGGCTTGTGAGATTATGAATCTTGTGGTAGTGCAAGAAAACCTTTTCTGACATTCTAAACTTAAATGTATGTTAATATACAGTGATTTTATTTTATACATTAATTCGTTAAATTTCTATTGTCTCAATACACAAGAAATATTTATACAAAGTGTGCCTTTTCAAATGGTTCAAGATGAAATTAGGGGTGGTGGTGGCCTAGTGGGTAGGATACTTGCCTCTGGACCAAGAGGTCATGTGTTCGAATCCCACCTTCAGCATACCACCACTGGGTTTCTGAGCAAGACCCTTAACCCCAAGTTGCTCCAGGGAGACTGTCCCCTGTAGTTAGGGAATGGAAGTCGCTTTGGATAAAAGCGTCTGCTAAATGCCATAAATGTAAATGAAATACAGGTAAAAGTTGTACATCCATAGATCGCAGGACATTTATGAGAACAGGAGCCAGTAGAATGACTGTGCTTTTGGAAACCATTTTTTCACCAGAACATCTGCGGAATATCAGAATGTCCTGGTCACTGTGTTCCGATTCCTTTCCTAAAGTGAGCAATGCAATTAACTAATGTGAACTGCGTGCGTTTTTGTTGTGGTTCCATGCCTGAGGGAAGTAGCTAAAGCGTTGCTTTGATGACTCTGACGACAATTATTTCCTCACACCCGGTGCAGTGCGGGTTTCTCATGGGAAGGCAGGCCAGTTGAAGGGAAAGGTAAGCGCTTACTGGAAGCCCTGGTTCGACAGGCTCAGCCCATTCTTCACCCTGAGCCCTGCAGGGGAAGGTGCCCCCACACATGCCTCAGCAGCTGCTATAAATCAGTCACATTTATGGGTCCTAATGGTTTCACATTCAGTTCTCTTCTCTCTTGCTCTGTTTTCTTAGCATTCAGTGCTTGACGCTTGGCACTGACAAGGAGTATAAAACGTTTTTTCAGCGTCTCTGTTGTCTCAGTGTTCTTTGCAAGAATTGTCATTTCTGATTTATGACCATTATGAGACAATATTTTGACCTGCTTTTGACTTTGAACATGCCATTTATTGCGGTGCTTAGAACCTGAGTGCCAAAATGTGACGTTCATGTATTTTTGATGAGAGATCTTCTCGGATTTGTCACTTCTACATACAAGAATTGATATATGGGGCGGATTCCTTGCGTCATATATCATATATCACCATATATTGCACCTTCTAACATCCACACATTCTGCAGTTGATTGAGGGCTTGACACGCATGTCTTTTCAGATTGAGCCAATATTTTGTAATGTACCTTCTGGGTGAAACAGTGGACTTCCTGGAAGCCAGAAGAACCCCAATGGTGGGCGTGCGTAACGGAAGAGAGTGAATACCCAGCAGCTGTGGACACAGATGAGGGCAAGTTAAGGGCATCACTCTGGAGATGGAGCTTTTCTGCATGCAGCCCTCAATCTAGCTTGTAACCTTTCAACTCTCACCCTAGACCACTGAGTTGTAGCCACAGGAAATGATAGAGACTTGGTGAAATGCATCTGTAGTTGAGAATGTTTGCCTGCATAAATTGTGGTAACTGATAGACCATCAGTAAGAGTTTGAACTTGCTGTTTGCTGGGACCTGTTCAGAGATAAGTTGTGTATTTAGTTGATAAGGTAAATTGGTATGTGTGCTGTGTCGTTTTACAATGGAGCAGTAAAACATTTGGAGCAGCTGAATTTGTTTTCCTCATTTTTTTTAATTTCCTCAAAATGAGCATTCACTGGACATCACTGACACACAAGGATGTCTTGGGCTGAAAAGCACAGCAGGCGCAGTGACTAATCCACTTATTGGTTCTCAGTTCCAGATAGTCTGATCCTGTTGATTTATAGGCCTCTGTGAAGTCGGCATGGCCTTGATGAACTGGGTTGACACCTCGTTCTGAACAGTGAAGTTACACAGCATGTTCACTGGAGGCACTAGACCATTATTTCAAACTGCACAGTTTACTCCACATGAGACGTCTGTGGTTATGAAGAGAGGTTTTATCACATGGTTAGGAATGCTTAACCATAAGACCTTATTCTGGGTTAAGATTTGATATTATTCCTTCTGTATTCTGTATTTTATATTGTGTTGTTATATCACATGCCAAATAAAGATGTTACTTGGGCCTGGAAGTGGCATGTGATGAATTATGGTTTTCTGGTTCTATTTAGAGCTGAGCTTAAGCAGTGTGTGAAGAGGAAACAGACTCTCCTCACAAAGCCCCTTTCTAAGGGCAGAGAACTGTGTGAGGTTGCAAGGTTATATACTGAGCAACAGAGTGTGAGAGAATGAGAAAGAGAGAAAGAGAGAGGGGCGGGGGGGTGACTGCAGTTGCCTTGGGGTTACTTCTCTTAACTATTTGTTGATTGGCCTTTGGCCTGCCTGCCACTTTGTACTGTCTTTAATGTGATATAGGATTTCAGTGGACTAACCCACAGAAGGACAGGTGTTTGCCTTCCACATGTGCAAAAGTGCAGACACACACACACACACACACACACAAACTCTCACTCAATAATACACAACATTTTTTTGTATTGTCACACCAAAACCTCTAGTCTTTAATTATTTAAAACAGTAATTTAATTTTTTACACGACAGCTGAATTTGTCAAGGCTTGTGAGATGGTGAGTGTCTGTTAGTTCATTGTTTTTCTGCTGCTTCTGATTTTGTACAGGTTCTGGCATGAGATGCCAAAGGTTTCCAATGGTGAGTTGCAGTTTTATACATTACACACAGTGCATTCAGCATGTAGCCATGAAGTGGATGTGTTAAGCGGCAGAGTGATAATCTAATGTCAGATAGCAGAGCAGAGCAGCAGGCATCAGTCACAGCCCAGAGAGAGAGAGAGAGAGAGAGAATGAGGGGGATGAGAGAGATTGAGACTGAGGAGTCAGAGTGGAAAGGAAGAGGGAACACAAAAGGAGAAGAAGCAGAAAGGATAAAGTGTGAGAATGGGTGCGGAATAATGTGCAGATACCGAGAAAGAGAGCGAAGCCTGCAAGAAAAGAAATAAATGGAAAAAAGAGTTTGCCTCAATATCCTGATTCTTAGTTTCGGATTTTCTCTCAATGCATTTTATTGCAAACTGGCAACAACAGGAGGAAACTGCTCTGTGTTGGAGGGTGTGACATGGGAAGCACACTCAAGAGGGGCTGTGTGCATGTACGTGTTTGTGTGTATGTGTTTGTGTGAAAATAGAGTCACTGGATAGAGGCACATACCCAGTGGCTGAATCTTTGGGGAAAGAAAGCATTCTGGAATGCTTCAGTCAGTGTAATGTCCATTCTTTCCTTGCCTGGTCCTGTCTGTCATCAGAACAGCATGATTGCAGTACAGATAAAGACAAGAGCAGGTAGGACGGTGTGGGTCGTCTCCCGCTGGCTCCATGAGCTTAGATTCTAAGATGTCTAGCTTTCTGTTTGTCTGGATAATGACTGTTTTTGTTTTTACAGGTTACCCACCTGTTTAAATGACTAAGGACAGTGTATTGGTTCTTAGTTTTTTTCTTAAAGGAACAAAAGATAGACAATAATATTGTTTATTTACTTGTTTTCCCAAATCTCACATTAAACAAACGCACATATATGAAAGACGTAACACATGCACGAATACAGTCTGTGTATGTGTGTATGTGTGTGCGTATGTGTGTGTGTGTGTGTGTGTGTGTGTGTGTGTGCGCGTGTGCATGTGCATGTGCGCGCGCTTGGTTGGTTCACATATAGGGCTGGGTAATATGATGATATTTGTCTTTATCATAATTATACAGCTTGCCAAAGCAAACTGATGCTTGGAAGCTAGGATAGACCATCACAAAGCAGTGTGACTGCCTGCAGCAAAGTAATGCTCTGTGTTTGTGTGTCTAGGTGTATTTTGTCTGCCTCTTACAAATGAGAGGATAAAGGTCAGGTATAATCTCTCAGCAGCTCTTATGACCATAAGCGAGAGCTGTGTATTCATGTTAACCCTAACTGACGAGTGATTGGAGTCTGGGCTAAAAGATACAGCTACATTTCACAGACCTGCTAAGATTGATTAGATTTCAGGAACCCAGAACTGCTCCGATCTCCATCAGCACACAAAGAACTGCGCGCACACTTGTGTTCCTCTCTCTTGATCTCAATGGGACACTGTCAGCAGAGCTATTCATTTCTCCCTCTAAACTCTGGCCTGTTTTTTTTTAGGAACCGCACTGTTGTTTGCCTAGTGAATGTAAACACTGAGTGTGTGCGACCGGCTGCATGTTTGTGCATTGCGTGATGCGTCCTTGGTATGCCCTTATTTATTCTCAATTGTTTGGAGCTCACACTTGTATGTGGGCTCCATAAATCTGGGCATGGAAATGCCAGTCAAAGTTCACGCCCAAGCTCATTTCGCGCTTCAGCCTTTGCCGCCATGTGTGGTGTGTGTATGTGTATGTGTGTGGGTGTGTGTCTCTTGCCATGTGGCAAATGTGTGGCTGAGAAAACTACTATTCTGCATATTGTACTGTAACTTTTGTTTCTAAAAGAGGGATGAGTTGTCTCGTTTCTCTTAGAATGCTGCTTTGTTTTGCTTTTGTATCGGAATGCGCTCATTCAGCCGTTTAAACACAAAGCGTCTTCGCTCTGTGGCAGGCTCTGTGCAGCATTTCTGTACTGAGTGAATGTGCACAGATTGTAGAACCCACATCAGCTTAGATTCTTTCTCACTTTCTTCTGTCTCCATTATATTGAGCGCTAACTGCTTTCAGGTATTGTCACATCACAAAGGTACTAAACACAAGGTACACTTATGTCCTGGCCCAGCTGTTGTGAATGCTTTAGAGGCTCCTGTCAAACAAACTGATTGCCTGTGATTTTCTTCCGTCATGCTAATTTTCTTACAGAGAACAACAACAAATGTAAGGTTTCACATGATGCTTGATGATCCTTTTCTGGTCATTGATCCCACAACATTACAGAGATGGGAACGAACATTTATATGTCTGGAATGCACTGGGACTCTCAGTTCATGCCTGCTGTTTTGCTCAACCAGAGATTTTCTCTAAAAGATCTAAAACAGCCATTTTTAGTGCTTGTTCTGTAACTCATTTGATTGCTTTGTTTCACTCTTCACACATACAGCCCAAAGTTCTCAAGTGGCAGCGTTCCACTTTGATTATAAAGAAACACACATTAAGCAGAGCACTGCCGGCTTCCATGCACTCATACTCATACTGGGTGTAAATCTAGGTCCACATATGTATGTGTTTCTAAGTTAAAATAAGCACACATCCTTCACAGAAAACTCACTTTTGCACAATTATTGTGTATTTACTGAATTTAACATATTGGAAAAAATAAAACATAACATGTTGCATAAGCAAATATAGTAATAATATAAAATATATAATACAGAGCTATGTGTTGTGGCCAAAAAAGTTTTTTGAAGCGCTGCCAAAAATCTTTTTAATGGCTGATGCTTTAGAGAACCATTTTTATTAATGTAATGTGCAAGTGTCAGTTCGAGTCAGGTCAAGTCAAGTAGATGTTTATTGTTATTACAACCATATCCACAGTACACAGGAACAACGTTCCTCCAGGCCCATGGTGCAACAAAAGAGAAAACACATGACAACACAAGTGCAGACAGGACTACACAGGGCGCAGAAAGGAGCAAACAATAAAACAGAACAGGACAGGACAGCATACAGTGCATCGGACAAGAAGCAGAAACATTACTGAGAATAATTTCAGTATTTTGTGTATAAAGTGTGAAGACCTTAAAAAACCTTTAAAGCTTAAAAACTGTCCAAAATTAGTTTTTCCCACGTACACTCTGTTTAGTTGCCTTTACTTTTTAGAGTATAAAAAGCATCCATGGATTCTGTTCGGTCTGTTTTACAAAGATGCAATTGTTTTATTTATATAAGAATGTATAAAGCTATTTATTTAGTGGTAGTTTATATGTTAGTAAGAGATTTTGCGTTGATCTTTGAGCTACTGTTATACAAGTTTATACAAAATTGGTATGTTAAAGAATCATGGGTAAGAATCGTGATCTCAATTCTAAACACAAAATACATAATGATTTCCATTGAATCAAGAATCACGCAGCCCTGCTTTGGCTATTTGCACAGCATTGTATGTCACGTCTTCATGTGTCATGCTTAGCCAGCAGATACTGCACTGCAGTTTTCTGCTACTTATTCTCTTTGGGACCATTGACTCAGTCACTGTCATAGTCGTCCTTCAAAAAAAACACAAACCCCCTCTCTTTTCACAATGACAATGTTTATGATGTCACTCTAGAAGGCTAGAAAATGACCCAGTCTGTCACCATAGCAATGATGTCACAGTGCAAGTGACTCTGTATTCCCCCCCATGTTACAACGACACCGTTTTTGATGTCACAGTGGAACTGTGGACCCTCTTTTGGAGGTTTTAGTTACTTTAGTGAGTTTTTATGATGTCACTATGAGTGTCCCCCCCGGAGAGCTTGTTTTTTATCCCCGCACTGTGTCAGCTACTTTAACTCACACCTCCCTTTATGAGCCCCTCTGCTGTCTTTCCCACGCAGACTATGACACTCCAGTCCTTAGTGGCCACACACGCGCCGTTAAACGGAAAAGGCAGGCCTTTGACATAAGACCGTGAACTTGCAGGAGGGCTCAGTGCTCCACATTTTGGTGCTTCTGTTCACATCGTTGAAGTTTTATTGTCAGAAGCTAATTGTCAGTAACTGTGCCACTTGTGTTGGGCCCCGCTGCACCCGTAATAAAAAAGGGAGTGGTTGGTGTGAAAGTGTCTTGTGCCCTAGTTTCGCATGGTATCTGAACCATCAATGATAAAGGTCTTTTCTGACTCCCTTGATCTTCCACTAAATGAACAGTCACTCCCTAATGGGGCTCCCTCAGCTATCAGAATGTGTTTTGCCAATTGTGGCATGTTTTGTCTGGATAAAATTGTTTGTTGATTTGTACCAGCATCAGAAACAGGAGATAAAAATCTTGCTTTAACTGACGGAGACATGTTGTTGTGAGCCCTCCTAAAACTGCGATTACCCATAATTCGAACCCAATAATTTTCACTTTCAGTGGCGTGGATCAATACACCCTTTAATGTGTTGACATGAAGAGCTATCCAGTACCACTCATATGACAATCTGTCCGTTAGCTATCTATGAATGTCAACTCTTTGAAGTGTGCATGTTGTTTCCAGACTGTGATTTATGCGGCTGGCTCGCATATTCTGAGCCAGACTCCTTTCAATGCAAATGAAGACGCACATCTGCAGCTACACTGAAGTCCTTCCTCATCCTCAGAAGATGTCTTCCTGTGCCAGTGGCCTTGGTTATGTACCTGCTGTGTTTTATGACTCTGCCCTCAAGGGGAAGATCCATCCAGCCAAAGTGTCCAGCCGTGGTCTAACTACTGTCCTCCCCTTTCCAGCTGTGGCCTGGAGGTCTTCAGGTTGTGGGAAACTCACCCAAAGAAGAACATGTAGCAGCAGGGGTTGTTCTTTGACATTCACTGCATGTCCAGGCAGCTAGTGCACCACACAGCAATCCCAGTGGTCTGTTCACACATTTAGTTGGTATGCGAGCATGTAGGTATGCAGAGGGTGTGGTGGGTAGTAATGAAGGACATTGTTCTTGCACTATGGAATAGTGTGACTGGATGGATAACTTGCCTAACTTGTGTTTCAAAACTGCATAAATGATCATTGATCATTGAAGCGGTACATTAAATGTATAGTAACTTTGTCTCATTATTTTATCCCGTTGGGCCTTTGTTACAATAATGCTGCACTGACCCAATAACCTGAAACAGTGCTGGCACAGACACTGACCTTCTTAAAGGCACTGGATATCAGCCAGACATGACAGATGCTTGTTTGACATAATAGTACATTATTTAGTTATTTAAACGACTTGTCAAAGAGAAAATAATGTTATTCGTGTTGTGACTCTGTCTAATAGGAAGTCATGGAAAAAATGGGGATCCCTAGTTCCATCCCTACTCAAAGAGACGATTAAAGGAGAATTTGTTTTCCATGACATTCTGAGTTGTGCTAGTTATTTTTAAAAACTCGGTTTACTGTCAGTGTGTATTTCTGAGTGTGTATGTTTTAGAGTGGGGAGGGGGGTTGTATGCGTGTGCTAGACAATGCTTAATTGACTCTTACACAATGGGCCAGTGAAGATCAGAGAGACTAGCAAAGGGGTTTGTTGTGTCTCTCGGTGAGTAGCTTCCTGAACACATGAAAGAATACACACACTGCCCAAAACACCAGCACAGAGAGACCAGGAGCCCCTGTCAGCACCTTCCTATGGCCTTCAAAGAGATCAAACGCTGGAGCCTCAAACACACACTAATGCATGAATCCCACCCCTACATACGTGGAGACAGCCCCACAGACATAATACATGAAAACATACTTTCAAACAGACACACAAACAAAATCACACATAACTCCACTCTTTCCTCTTTAATCTTGTTTCCCTTTCCCTTTCTTGAGCTGCTTGTCAACAGGGCTGTCACCATTGATTAGTATTTGAGTAATCTGCTTATTATTCTTTTAATAAAAGGCCAAACAGTAAATATAACAATGACAAACCACACAGAGCCGTTCAGAAATTCCCCATTCCAAAGAAATGTCTCCATCTGTTTATTTCTGTAAGAGAAAGCAGTAGGAGAATTTAAAATATGCATCATACTAATTAGCTAAGAAGGTAAATTTTCATTTATACTTTTTAAAATGAGAAATTGAGTTTGATCAAGTAACCCCAACAGCCCTGTTCATCTGTGTAACTCAAATTCTGTGCCTCAAATTTTTCAGACTCAGGGTGTGTATCCTGAGACATAGTAGTGTGAGTTAATAAATAATGGAGCTAATAATGAAGTTTGGAGCTGTTATAGAAAGATAGAAAGAGCTGATCCAAAATCAGTAGCAGAAAGCAACTGAAGTGACAACAGCTGTGAAATGGATCGGTGGTAGCTCTTTTTTAACGTGATAAAAATAACACTGCGGCAGGTCACACCCTGCATAGGCCTGTTTTCAAGACTGTAGAAACAGGCCGCTAGCCAACGCACATAAATACTGTGCTTTCCTATTCTGTCATTTCCTGTTTTCACTCACACAAACACAGGGGGGATGTAGTGGAGGGCAATGCTGGAAGCTGTCCTCAGGTAGCACACGCACGGACACACACCGCCACTGCTAACGCCCCGCTAATGAGCTTGGCCTGCCGCTGGTGTTTAGGAAAGGAAGCGTTTGTGGGAATGTGGTTAATCATTCCTGAAACGGTGCCCTCCTTCCCAGGATGGTCCCCTTGACCTGTTCACAATGCATACTTCCGAAAGTGTTGACCTACTTTTGTTTTTCTGTCCCATTCCATCCATCACTCTCATCTGACTTGCTGTGCGTTGAGAAGCCAACTCCTCTGTTCACACCCAACTTCCTCCAGTGAGAGTTGAGCTTCTATAATGACAACACATCAGACGCAGCAGATTCTCATTCCATTCCTCGCATCCTCTGCAACAACTTGTTTGAGTGGAACAATGTCTTGGTGCACCTGTCTGTCCGCATTAATTAATTTAACAGATAGAGTAGAGTTGAATTTGAGGTGTGTTAGGAATAAAAGAGTTATCCTTCATTTAATTAGCTATGAACCCTATGCTGAACCCTAAATTTTACACAAATGAATGCATTCTGAACAGCTTTATTGTTTGTCTTTCATTCCATTAAAGGGGAATTCCACTCATTTGATGGGACCCAGATGTCCAAAGCGTTTAATGTGTCTAAAAGATACCTCACAGAAACATATCGCATGAAACGAGTATGAATATATTGCCTGATTAGACATTGCTTTATGATGATTTTAAGATTTTTCCAAAACATATGTTAAAAATACGTTCATGACGTACATGTAGGCACAAAATAATAGCGAAGGATTTACCATTATCCACATTACATATAAAAACTGAGAACTGAGCATATGTAGTTCTCAAGTTACATTAGGTAGTAAATAAAATGGTTATATTTCTGTTGTAGACATTGGGAACCGTGGTTCCAATCACAGCCATTGTAAAGAAATATGACTGTGTTTTTTTCTACAATCAGCCATTTCACATCAAACCATTCGTAATGACTTTGCTCACAACCACTGAATTATACAGAAACTTTAAAAAATAGGTGGAATTCCCTTTTAATTCATAAACTTTTTCTGCCAACTCTTGAAAATTAAAATGTAAAATAGCACCTAATATGCACAAGGGAAGTATTTTTTTTCGAGCCAGAAGCATGATAACACTTTCTCACTTTCTGAAGTGGATTTGGTAAAAGAATAAAATAAAAATAAAAAAACACTGTTTGCTGAATGAAGATGAAGCAATAATACATGACTCCTTGGCCTGGTTTGATTTTTATTATACGTTTCACTTTTGAATAATGCCATATGTTGCCTGTCAAAAATGTAGTTTTTGAGATGCACTAAGTTATATTTAAACACATCTATACCATAGTAGACTTAAAAGATTTATCCATGTCTAAGCCCGATTAATCTGTATAGCATACAGAGAATAACTGGACAAACTCCATCGCTGAATCATAATGATGTGTTGATTTGTTTGTTTTTCAGTTACATTGTTTGCATGAAGTGTGCTAGACAAACAAAGGATAGATAGTGTTTACTGATTAATGATTAAAGATGATGCCTTATCAGCAGATCTGAAAATGCATGTTATTTCAGTCTAGCCAAGTGCTGTGAATGCCCTTGGTTGGTATGGGACTTTTCTCTCATTTCATACCAAAGACACAGTCCCTCTGCCTCCATAAAACCATTACCCACTACATCTGGAGTTTCCTAGATGCTTAATTAGATAGGAGACTAATTATTAACCTTGGGAAAAACACTTCACTTTATCTCTTTCTTCTTAGCCTGGAGCCAGTTTGAACCAAATTGCCACTTTAAAGCTGTCAGCTGTTTTCAGAGGCAATTTTAGGCATCCTGCATGTATAAATCTAAGAGTCATGGATGCTACTTCCTTTTGTTACAGGTACATCATCATGCTCACACACTCTCAACAATGTCACATGCTACTGATGAAACTTTAGTATAAAGACTATTATTTATATAGTTCTGTTTTTGTTCTCCCCTGAACCATTCAGCAGGCCGTCAGGAGGGGATTTAGTTAACATGTAAACATTTAAAGGGCCCATAATCATGGCAAATTTGATGTATGTTTGATGTAGCTTGTGAGCACTTCGAAAGTCTCAAAATGTACCTGTCACTCCATGGTCTTTACAGTACATATATGAAAACTAAGCTTTTTGTATTCATTGTTTTTGTGATGTCACAAAAATATGCTCTTCTTTGTACATGTCCTCCATTTCAGCAGTTTATCCTGCCTTTTCACAAAGAAGTTGACGGATATTTTTATCTTGGTCCGCTTTTTGAATGAGGCAGAATGCAGGATAGCTAATCAGAACAGGAGCTGTTTTCATGTATTGATCTTACAGGTACAGTAACAATCACAGCCTGTTTAATTCCAATAGGCAAAGAGAGGTGATGAAAAATGACCAAAATGGTAATATAAAATTCAAGAAAAGTATAGGATATGGGCTCTCTAAACAGCAGAACCAGTATAATGTTGGGCTAGACATTCTGCCTCCTGCAGTCCATGAGAAAGTGAGCTTGGGCAGGAAGTTGCAATCTTGTTATACTTCCTGTTGCTGCGCTGTGTTTGGGTGGAGAAGGTTTGTTTTAGGCTTTCAGAGTGCCAGACCATGTGCAAGTACTTTGGTGATGATCATCAACGTAAACAGACAAGAAGAGGGATTATAGTAGTTTTAATGGAAGTTGGATGTGATGTGGCATGTTTGTGACATTCATCTTTAAATATAACAGACAGAAGAATCCTTGACTAATCCATGACTGAAAGGTTATGTGTGTTTCAAAGAGTGGATTTGGGATCTGGGTATATTAGTAATGAAGCTGTGTGAAGCTGTTAATCTGTCTGGTCATGAGTGTGTGTATATGTACTGGAGTATTGTAAATCATCTGTTAAATAAGCAGTAATGCAGCTGGTGATGCGGTGCACACACACTGGTCTTGGCTAATGTAGTGATTGCGGAGGGCAGAGGGGAGAGGGAGAAGGGAGAGGTCAGTGCTCCTTGAGGCAGGACAGACCTCCACAAGATGCACTATTAGCCAACCTTTGACCTCTAGCCTCTAAGCCTGCCAACAAACCCTCAAGCATGGACTGAGCTCATGCTTATGCATCCTTTACCCGCATTTATTGTATGTGTTAGTGTGTGTGTGTGTGTGTATGCGTGCGTGTGTGTGTGTGTGTGTGTGTGTGTGTGTGTGTGTGTGTGTATATGATGCACGAGCAAGAG
>JBBPCZ010000001.1:34338508-34361909 GCA_037974445.1 Brycinus macrolepidotus
GTGTGTGTGTGTGTGTGTGTGTGTGTGTGTGTGTGTGTGTGTGTGTGTGTGTGTGTGTGTGTGTGTGTGTATAATGCATGAGTAAGTAGATAGCAAAGATCAGACTTTGCAGTACATTAACCCCTTAAACTGCATTTGGGTGCACACTTCAGTTCTTCACTCTCATAGTTACAGAACTTACTGGCTTCCCAGTAGTGACAGAGTATTTATGGATACAGTGTGTGTAGTTGCAGCGCCCCCTAAATATGAAATTTCCCAAAAGTTTCACCCTTTATATCACAAGACACTGCCTGGTGAAGCAGCACATTTTTGCATTGACGTTACTGACTAGGTTGCCCTATTCCACAAATGAACAGAAATGAGCCTGGCTCATAGAGACCAACTTGCTATATACATTTTTTCGAAATGGTTGTCGAGCTATTGCCCTAAACGTGCTTTGTGCCTACTCTGTTTCGGGGGGCGCTAGTGCGAAGGACCAAAAATTGGTGAAAAAAAAAGAAAAAATACTTTGGCAAATATGCTGGGCCATCATAGTAATTAAGCTTTCATATTTATCAGTTAATAATATACTGGCTGCTGATAGACTATGCCCCTAAAATAATTAATAGTGGTTATCGATTAGTAAATAATACTAATAGTATGCATCTGAATCTCTTTGCCAGAAGGACCAAGTGTGTGTGTGTTTCACTCTGGTAGTGTGCAACTGAATGGCTAAGTGGTAGCTTTGGCAGTAGAGAAGCCATTAAAGTAACGTAATGGTCACATACAGTAATGGGCCCACATTCATATGCAAATCAGTCTGGATTCAGCCTTGGCCCTGCTTGCTCTCTCAGCTCAGACTGACACCTGTGACACCATGATAGGAGACATTCTGGACCTATTTCATGTAATTGATGTGGTGGACAGAGGCAATGCAGGTGTTTGCTGTAGCAGAGATGCATCAGCCTTTTTTATTCATATATTGGAGAGAAACTCACGCAGGTGCTGTGCTTACAGATTGTGACAAACTAGACTGATTCAGTTCTGATGCATAGTTTAAATATAGGCATAAAAACACAGGAGAGCATGGAAACCACTGCTATATGAACATTTACTGCATTTCTTTCAGTTTCTATATTCAGTCTGCAGGACACCTTTTTCGTCAGCACAGACAGTCTAGGTGCCAGTGAAATGAAGCCAATTCACAGCCAAAAGGCAAAGGCAATCATCCCTCTGCCTGTGTCTTTTCTTCACGCTGGATTTTTTCTCCCCTTCTGTAATTTTGCCGTTTCAATTCAGCCCATTATAACTCAGGGCCAACCTCACCCCTCCAACCTCTCTTTTTTGAATGCTCAGTGGAGAGACTTTTTCTTGTGCCATACAAGGCCGTTTGCAGTCTCCTCTATTGTTGCTGTCAGACGAAGTGACTAAATAGCCATTGTTGTTATTCTTGATAAGTAAAGCTCTTAACAAAAAAAAGAGAAAGAAAAAAATGGGAGGAAACCCTCTTTTACAACCCTTAAGTGGATTAATGTGTGCGCCTGTGTTTGCTTGTCCACGTGCCTGGTCCAGATAGAGATGGGTTCTGGGGATTCTCCGTCTCTATCTGAGCATCTTTATTGAGTTTGTCTAGACGTCCCTGTAAGCCTGCAAAAAAGCATTCATTCCATTCATGCTCCAGGGCCTTTAGATGTTTCTATCAGCAGCTCCACTCTCTAAATACCTGCCACACAAAGAAAAGCCTACTCTGATAGATAATGGGAAATTAGAATTTCATTGCCAACTGCAGGATTCACATTGTTGCTCAACACACCGAATTATCAGGATTAATTGTATCCTATTGAGGCCGTTCAGCCAGTATATTTACTGATTAATGTGCATTTCCAGATACCTCAACCAACAAATTTCATTCTTCTGTTCACAGACTGGAGCTTACTGAGTCAAAAAGACTGGTGGCCGTTGGTTTGACATGACAAGAAACTGATTGGTCCAACGTTTTTGAGTTTTTTGGTTGTTATATCTGTGGGGGATGAATATTGATATGAAACTTTGCCAAAATATTGCACTGAAGGTTACGTGTTCATCTCTTTGGTTTATTTGGACTAGATTAGTTTTACATGAGTAGGTGTGATAATTCCCAGTGAACATGTATGATTGTAGTCCAGTCTGAATTCAATGTCAGTGAATAGACTGTAGATTCCTGTGTTTGTAAAGACTGTGACGGCTTTTACCTACTATAAAATTAACTGTAGGATGACCCCGGGTTATTTTAACCTCACTGATAACATTAACACCTATAATATGTGTCAGTGGTTGATGGTTTTGTGGTTGACTGTAAGCTCCACTTCCTAATGGAAGTGCCATAATTGTGTCACCCATCAAATCAAATCTGTCATTACAATTTTAGGTTCGGTTATATGTCTAAGAAACCTATTTCTCCCCATTCTTTTTAGAACAAATGAAGTTTGAGAAGTTTCAGATGATGCACAAGTCTGCCAAAAGTTTTTAAGCAATGTATCTGACAGATGTGTACCACATGAACTATGCAGCAATCATAGCACACTCAGAGGTTTGCCCACTTAGACTAGTTAAGGGCATCCATCGAGGTTGTGAATTACAGAGCCTAATTATGCTGATGCGCAGCTTTGGATAAGCCTTGGAAAATTGAAGCCCAGCGACGACTGCTATAGAGAAAGCAATCTCATCAGGACTTGTGCAGTGGATTGTGAATGAGGGGGTCTCATGCAAATGTGTTGGAGTGTTTACCTCTTCCTGTTTGCGTTTTTTAGTCTGTAATTAACTTCTCCCGCTCTCTTGCGTGGTGGTGTGTTTGTGTGGGGGGAGCTGAGGGAGAAGGGCTAGACTTACTCCAGCTGCCTCTCCCGGCCCTGGCGGCCATCAGGAAACGAGGGAAAGTTAATGGAGGTTGAGTGGAAGTTTGCCTGAGCTGTTCAGTTAATGCAGTTATTTGTAGATGTGTGTAAATACAGCATGTGTGCATGGTAAAGTTCTGCTTTAGGAGGGCGTTTGGAGACAGCTGGAGTTTTTCTTCATGATGTAGAACTCAAAGCGTATACTTGCTGAAATCTCCATAGTGTCTTTGGGGATGTTTACCATCTCTTATTTGATGCTGCACATGTCTAAACTTTAGATCATTTTTACGACCTAAATAGTCCAGTCCTGGTTATACACTGCCTCTCACATTTTTTACTGGCGACTGGTCTGTGCATCTGTTTTGTACAGTTATTCTACAGTTGTTCTTTACAAACATAAAGAATGTACATAAGTGTATATATAATGACTATGTACTAATTAAAATATAATAGCAATGTACTCTTATTGTTAGGTTTTCACAGTCAAAATCGGGCCCGTATTGAAATATTCACTGATATTAGCTCCAAGCATGGAACTGTCATTCAGTATATTTATTTCAGCTGATTTGTTTGACAATTTTATGACATAAGGAATGTGTGCAAGCCAGAAAAACATGCATCGAATTGAAATTCACATGAATGCATTTGTGAGGCCTGCTCACCAGATCCGTCTTCCAGATAAGTCTGTTTAAGCCTGCAATATGCAAGCCTCAGCTAAAGAGCAAATAAACCATATTATTGTCTTTATGGCCTGTTGCTTTGAATAATAAAGTTGACCAAAAAAATGTACCACCAACTTTTTTGACTGTAATGAAAAAGTGGAATTGGCCATAAACTGCTTCTTTTGTCATGAATTGAGAACTAACAATGAATGTGACCGTTGAAAAAATGTTGTTATGTATGGCAGAACTGAAAGCTGGGTTTAGCCCCTGTTAACATTTTTTTAACCCGAGTCAATAATCATTTCGCTTAAACAAAAAAGAGGACTAGGTCCTAGTGGCTATGAATGAAGAAGGTTAAATTGAGAGTTAAGGAGTGCAAAGATGTACTAAAGAACTGTGGTTTCAACAGAGATCATTTATCATTGTGATGATGAGCTCCCTTGGATTCTGGCGCAGCCACAGAGCCTTATGTATTATATCAGAATTCACAATGAGCTGGAGCTTGTGGCTTGTTTTTTGCGCTGTCGTTAGGGGAGCCCACCATGACCATGAAAAGTCTCAGTCCCATGCTAAAGCTCAAATATCCACCTTATCTCCTGTCACTCCCTAGAAAGGCTTCCAAAAACAAACTAACTAACAAACAAATACAGAAAAATAAGAAAAATAAAAATAGAGAACAATCTGGTGGGCTTATGTACAATCTCTGCAAAAGGTATTTTAATTGGGTTAGGCACGGAAGCAGTTGAACTCATATGTAAAAACACACACACACATCAGCCTCTCCCAAGTGAGAGAAATAAAGGCTTTGGTTCAACTCGAGCATTCATAATGTAGCATGCTGTTTTCCCAGATTAGCCATGGGCCAAATAGATCTTGAGTTGAAAAAAAGCTACATTGTGGTTCCATGGGTAACACAGTGCTAAATTTGTGCGTTTTCTTAACTTCACACCTGCATGCATGACCTAATGCTTTTGTTGGCACTCAGCTGTGTGTTTGTGGCAGTAGGCGCCTTTCAGATGAATAACATTTTAGGAATAAAATATAAAGTTTAAATGTTTTTTATATTGATTAGACACAATCACACAGTAGATACACCTTCTGACTGCTATAGAAATCCTAATTCTAATCCTTTATATGTTGACACTGTCAGTACAAAACTTTGTATAAAAAGCTTTTTTTAATATATAGTTTGAAAACGCCCACACTCCTTTACAGTGTGTGAAAAATTCTTGATGAACGGAACCAAGGCAAATTATTCAAAACTATGTGTAAACCTTTTTTACTCCAAAAAAACTTGGAAAAAGAAGAACGATAAGGCTATTGTACAACCTAGACCTGACAGTGGCAGCTGGATTGATGCATGAGAGACAGAGAGAGCAGAAGAAAGGGAAAGAGCCAGGAGCAGTGAGACGGTCAGTCTGACTGGGGGGCTGTTAGTGTTAGTGAGGGCAGGGGGCTGTCCAAACAATCTGAGAAAGGAGTTGTTTCTTTTGCAAGCCCGAGTGAGCTAGAAAAGGTAATTAGGTCAGCAAGTGATGAGAGGTTTCTGTGATGGATTGGCAAACACACTCCCCAAACTCTCCAATAGCTGTGTGCTTCTGGTGAAGCTACTGGTATTCCTGAGGGGAACAGAAGTTAGTCACTGCATTTCCTCCACTTTTACAGGTAAATGATTTTTAATAACACCTGGGATAAATAGGCCTTAAGCTAAAGGATTAGTGTGGAAAATGTTTTCTTTGACCTTGGTAAATCATTATTATAGGTTCAGTGTTGGTTGATGTGTCTCCAGCAGTGAACTGCATGATTTATTTGTAGCCGTTGAAAAGCAATCAAAGTTGTAGTCAAGAGTACTCATTCCTTAAGCTTGATGATTTTGCATGTTTGCTATAGTGGATTGGTAACAAAGTGTTGCATCATGACTAATATTTGTCCAATAGCTGATTTTTTTTCTTTTTCTGGGTTGACTTTTCATTTATATAGATATATTTAGGTTGGCATTGATTACTTTATATGCAGTTTAGTCCTGAAACATGATCAGAACTTTCAATCTGCCAATTTGCATACGACACATAGTTCCTACAAGCTTTAAAATACAGGTCAAAATCCAGATAAAAGTGAATATGCAAAGAATGGACTCTTGCACAGTCCTCCAGATTTTAGGTGTAGTTTGTGGTTAATATGTATTGCCCCTCAGTGACCCATATTAGGAAGTTCAGAATGTACTGATGTTATTGAATGATGAAGAGAACTGGGCAATTGAATGCTGCTGAAAACAGCTGAGATATTGCTTTAGACATGTCTTTAGTTCAGAGTTTTATATTGCACACTCACGGTAAAGGGAAGAATGACTAAAGCTCTGAGACAGAATGATAAATCAGGTAACGATAAGAGAAAGCACCAGCTGCTCCTTGTCAAATTTGTCGCCTGAGAGAAACAGAGACAGACGTGCCTTTTCAGGGAACCCTCTGTCTCCCCTGTGTGAGTGTGAGTGTGTGTCAGCTTTTCCTCAGCCTCTGCAGTAAACACGTAGGTGTGGGGTTTTAGTTTATTTGACACTTTCCACTTCAGAGTGGTTTCACTTACCTGCCTGAGTCTTTCTGTGGGTGGTAGTGAGCATTTAAACATAGCGGACCGATTTAATCTTTGCAGAAAGTGGACAGTTTCCTCTGACACTGGAACGGGTGCAGTATGTGTGTTTTCGTGAGTATTAAGTTTTATTAAACCAAATCATGAATAGAAAACAGGAGTTTGGGGGACGGACTTAAATCTGAGCCCTTGACCTAAAACTAAAACTACAAGTGGCTTTAACGTTCATGAAGCGATCCAAGTCCACTTATGCAATTTCCTCTTACATAAATATTCAATGTAAAGATGAAAAACATATTTTACTGAAAAATATATTGGCAATCAAACACAAAACAAAAAACAACAACAAAACCACCAAAACAATATGTAGAAAAAACTGACCACTTCCTTTGTCTCATGTCTGCTGTGATCTGGTGGACAGACAGCAGTACAGAGGGAAGTATGCAGTACAATACCATAATTTTAAATGGAACGGCATATTGATATCTCAAACGGTTTGACAAATCTAGTTTGATCTAGATTGACAAAACATAAAGGGTTTAAGTTAAGGGCTAAGGAGCTCTTTGCATATGTGTAATTGCTATACTCATGCTAAATTCATATGTGGATGGAGATCTTGCTATACCATCCAAGATCTCCATCCACATATGCTTGCTATACTTTCTTTCTTGATCTCCCTGCTGCAATTGTTCTCAGCAAACGCCAGAAAGTCATTAAGTTCTCAGGGGTCCAGCTCAGCCCCCAGCACAGGAAGAACCCCCCTACTCCAAAGGATTGACTTGGGCATGTGTGCGCAGGGTCAGTTGGGATTAGGCCTGGATGTGGTCTTTAGTAGCACAGCCAGGGTAATCTACGTTAATGGCTTGCCGTGCGAAGGCTCCGTTTTCCTCCGGTGTCTCTGCGGGCAGGATGGCAGCAGCTGCTTGTCCTGCCTTGCTGTCCCACACTCCTCCTCCCCTCATGAGGAAACCCCCTCATTCACCTACCTGCGGGAAAAATTGGCTCGCTGTCCCACTGCTCCCAGCTGTTCACCATTAAGCTGAAAACAATACAGCAGTTTGTATCTGCAGTGTCTTAAGGTGCTTTTAAGCTTTTCAGTTTATTCGGAACACGCTCGAATCCAAGCTCTGCCCAGTTTGAGCCCATTAGCGCATAGTGTTAGTGAGTGTTTGTTCAGGCTATGCAGCTTCTGTCTCTGCTCTGGTGTCAGATACCATAACCAGACACATAACTTTGCATTACTGTGTGGCTGAGATTAGTCAGTGTTTATAAAATTGCCAGCACAAATATGCAGACTAAAAGCATGGAAATGTGTAGACTTGAAGCAATGGAAAGGCTCCAAATGTCCCTTACATTAAAGGTGTAATTTAAGTTGTCTTGCGAAAGCCTTGGCCAGTACTTTGCTTAAAAGCAGTATAGTCTAGTCTGTTTTTTGAAACAATGTGTTTCCTGAGTTCTTTTTTTGGTGCTTTTTTTTTTACTATTTGTAGATCTGAAATTATAAATAGCAATCCACATTTTTTTCTTTTATATTTCTGCATTTGCAGCATGTGTTTTTATAGCTGTGGGATATGCCAGAGATTGCACTTTAAAATGTGCTTTTACCCCTTTTTGATAGACGGTTATAAGGCAGAGACAGTTCTGAAATAAAGTTGATTAAGGGCTATTACAATCAGACCAAGCTGTGCAGTTTCCTTTTGCTACATCGTCGGGTGTGTCACCATAGTCTAATGTCATTGTTGCCACAAAACCTTATATGTACATTTTTGTCATTGCTGTACTGCTTCTTTTTTGTGTGCAGTTTAATTACATTGTGTGAGTATTTCATATTGACTGGACAAGAATAAAATAATTCAAAATTTAAATCGTTTGGCATGAAACTGGACCTGTACCTCCCCCAATACATCAATCTTTACAGCAATCTGCTGTATTTAGATGTGTTTATTTACAATGTACTATTTTGGAGATACAAGGCTTTATTTAGACAAGGGTGATATTGTGCTTTTGCTGAGAAGAGGACCATAATATTTATTTATCTGTTTGTTTGTTTACTGAGGGTTGATTTCTGTAAATTACAGAGAGAACTAGTCACGACAGGTATGTGAAAATTGACTTGGTAAAAATAGGAATCAGAGAAATCCTATTTTTTTATCTCCACCTGGAAATCGAGTGGCCGCAACTGAGACCATCTCTTTCTGCCACACAGGGGTCAAGGTTTTCAGATGAATTCTTACGTTACTCTCTCCTGTGTCTTCTCACCCCCCACCTCCCTTCCGTTTCATTTGTCTTTCTGTCATTTTGCAGTTCCATTTCTCTTCCTTTCTCCCCCAAATCACCTGTATTTCCATAACCCCTGCCTTCTCTCCTCTCCTCTCTCTTTTTCATCATGCCCCCTCTCTCTCAGTCCTCTTTCTGCCTATATCTCATCATCATTACTTCGGCAGGCAGACAGACTGAGGGCACGCATGCAGTCGTTTATCCTGCTGCTCCCTCTCCTGTTCTTCAGAGCGTTCCTAATCAGGAGATAGTGTCGGCTTTCATTCATCCCCAGAGCTTCATAAAAATCTGAGCTGACTGGCAATGAAGTAACACAATGGCCTGCAAACCCCCAGGCCAGGGGTCTAACCCTCATCATCTCTCTTATTCTCCCTTTCTTTTATTTATTTTCTCTCTCTCTCTCTCTCTCTGTTTCTCTGCCCTCTTCTGCTTTACTCCCTACATCTGTAATTTTCCTCACTTTTACGTTTGTGAAATGAGCTGCTGCATTCTAACACAATATAGCTCCACTTAACCTTCTGCCTTACTCAAGTTGAACACTGAGCTGCTGACTTGCTAACTCGCTCACTTCACCTGGCCTACAGCCCCCACAATGCAACAGCAGCAGATGGGGTCAACAGATGAAATGTTATTATGCTCCCTAAATCAACTCTTAACAATGCACTGAGGGATTGGGTTGTTGAATACAAAGCAGGGTTGATTTGTGACATGAGGAAAAAGCCCTGAGGTGCTGGAGGAAGGTCAAGGAATAAAAATCATGAAGGATAGTTGGTGTAGATGTGTTTTGTGTTTGTCTCTGTGTGTGTGTGTGTATGTGTGTGGTATTGTGAACTTGTGAATTGGCCTCTGGCTGCCTCCAGCATGGATTTTGGGTAAGCTATTATTCTCAGGCCACAGTGGGAGGTTGTGTATATTTGGATTCCTTTCAAATAGTTGATTTTGGCCCAACAATCTTTTTATTGTTAGCTGATACCAGTTAATGCCACCTACTAACTGGATTTTCCCAACTGTACAACATCCACCAAGCTGGTGGATTTTCTGCGTCTAATGAAGCCTGCTATTGAAATCGTGTGATGAAGCATCATAGGTTGACAGGAGAGAAAAACTATGCCAAGCAGTTATAAGCATGGAGAGTAAAAAATACGTATTTCCAGTTCCATTGGTATTTCTACCTGTACATCGTTTGACAGTGTACAAATTGTGCCTAGCCAAGAAAAAGTGTTTAGGTGGGATGGTGTCGTTACTAATGGACATTTTGTTGATGTCACATTTGGGATGCTTGTTGTTTGAAAACAATAAAAAAGCACAATTCAAAATCCTTTCAGTCAACAGAATGCGAAGACAACAGCTTTATTAAAAAAACGCCACTGTGCCACTGTTGCCTCTGTTGCCTTTGTAGTTTTTCTTCTGTATCTCTTGGTCCTGATTTAAGTGCACAGCAGATGGAAAAAGAACTTGTAACTAATCTTAAAAGCCCGTGCTGACGTGGATGGGCATGAGGTGACCGTGGGAACTGTTTGGCTTTACAGTGCAAAAAAGGCTACAGCCTTTCTGTTTGGGGTGCTACAACACCAAAAATTTGATACTATCAAATGTAGTGTCACAGTACTAGATACTTTTGCAAACATGATGTTCGGAGCAACAATAGATTCATACGTTGCTACAAAGAAAAAGCACTTTTCAGAACTTTTAAGAGGTTGGATTGCATATCTATCAGATCTGACAGGTGACATTGTCTGCACTGCAGTGCCCTTTGCATATCAGTTTTGTTCTGTTCTGGCTTGCAGCAAGATGTTCTGGCCTAAACATGCCCTAGCCTCACTCTGTGACATTGTCGTCTTCATTAGCGGCGTATTAAAGTATTGATAAAAAGTATTGAACTTCTGATAATTTACACGAGCGACTCACTTTCATAGATAACAGTGGGATCATTGAGATTCCAGCTCAGGTCTTGGTAATAGGACACAGCCCTCTAAGCCGGTTGCGCCACTCGGGAGCCAATTCAAATCCTCTTTAAAAATTCATACTTTTTTTGAACGGAGTGACTCCATTAGGAGTGTGTTTAACAAATCCCACTTTTAGCTGGAAGGAGGCTTTCGATACTGCTCCCAGTAGAACTGGAGGATCTATGATAAATACTACGTGATTTTTCAAAATCCTTTGTTTCTAAATCCCAGAACATAGCGCTTATTGTATGACTGATGAGAGAACGTGAATAGGTGGTGGTGGATTTATACAGTTTTAGTAAGAGAGAATAATAAGATCCAGGATGCTGATAAATATGTATTTCGAAGTGCTGATGCTGTGTATTATAGTAGTCTCTTCATTAGAGCTCAGTCGTGTGGAGTAGCTCTGCGGGACCATGGCAGTAGACCTCACTGCACTGTATCCCATTACTTTTGCGTGCAGTTATTGCCATTCTCTAGCTAAATGCAATATGTGTGTGGCACAGTTGAAGGACAGTTTAGTGGGCAGCAGACTATCTGTCTCTGTGAATAAGCCTAGTCTATCTATGGTCATGATTACCACTGTCACTGGGTGAAACTCAGAGGCCCTATAAACATTTACTCAGCTCGTAGCTCACCACTGCTCCAGAGACTAGGTCCCTTTATGCCTCTCAAGAGACCTTTTTCTGTGTGTGTGTGTGTGTGTGTGTGTGTGTGTGTCTGTATATGTATGTGTCAGCTTGAAAGACTAGCGTTTTCTATTTTAGCCATTGATGTCGTGCATCTGAAAGCTTATCACACAGAGCATTTAATTTTTGTTAAACTCATCAGATCTTTAGATACTGCAGAAATAAGCTCAGGTTTGAAATGGTGAAGTACAAATGAAGTCTGTAATCAGTCATGTTTTGTATTATTTAATTATATGCTACAAGCTTTTTGAGCAATCACAGATGCTCCAGATGAATCTTTTGATTAATCAAGACATTTACGTGATCTAACATGCAATTGTTTTAGCCAAAATGAATGCTAACAAGTCACATCAAGAATATCAACGAATAAAGAATGTAATGTAACTGTATGCTATATCAAAATTTAACTTTGTTCCAATGTAACCACAGTATTGAATTTCAGCTGTGCAGTTGAAGTAGCATCCTTATTTTTCTGGAGTAGTATTAATTCTGACAGATGTGAGTGTGTTTGAGATTGTGTTTACTTACTGAGCTGCTGTGCTCTGAATAAGCACATATAGTGTAACCTCACCTTGAAGGAAACTGTCTACATGCCCCTGTTGTTGAGTGTAAGGTGATTATTTCCACACTCTGTCTCTTATCATATCTCTCCCAGCTGGGAGTCTAATCATATGTAAATATACATTCATCCAGATTTGTGTCTGGACTCAGCTGTCTTCCCTCCCTCCCTGCCTGCATGCCCCCATCAGTCTGTCACTCCTTCAGACTGCTGATCTGTTTGTATCTGAGAAACAATAATATTGACGCTGTAAAAAGAAAAACTCCACCCCTCTTTTCTAAACTGCATTTTTCTTGTCTTTAATCTTATATTTATTTTCTTTGTACTTACTTGTCTTCTTCTTCTTGTTGTAGGACCCTGGTTTTGCCTCCTTCCTCTTTGAGCAGTTGCAGGTACCAGACTGGCAAGAGCAGGGTGGGCATGAGGGCACTCGGTGCCAGGTGTGTGCCACTCCGGTGCAGCAGCTGAGGCAGCAGGCTCTGCAGGCTCTCCAGGAGCCGTATTCCGGTGCAGAAATGCCAGCGCTGCCTGTCAGCACCTTCCCTGGACAGTCCACCAGACTGACCACACACAGTGTGGTTACGCTCTCCTCCAGACCACCCACTTCCAGGATCCCCCACCCAACCCACAGCATCCTGGCCGTGGGGGAGCAACGGCGGGGCCTGGGTTGGACACCCAGCACCAAGCCCAGTGTCCAGGTGACTGTGGGAGGTGGCCCACTTACAGGAGCACTCAGCTCTGTCACCATCCAGGCGCAGCAGTACCTGGAGGGCATGTGGAGCATCTCACGCGTCAACAACTTCCTGCCTCAGCCAAGCCCGGTATGTTATTTCAAATGTGTATAAAAACATAGTAAAGGTCATTCTTTGGACAATTAGTTTTCAAGATGTGATTTATGTTGGTGTGTGATAAACTTATACACAAATATTTTCATTTAAAAAGTTTGATTTTTAGGTCACATTTTGGTTTTATTTTCAGTACTTTTGTCCTGTTTTAGTCTATAGTTTATTCCTTTTGAATAGAAAATAGCATTTGTTTGTTCTTGTCGACATTGGAGCTACAGCATATTGTTTCATTTGGTGAAGCAAAGTGGAACATTGTCATTTGAACAATTGAAAAACATGAAAAATTCTGCCCTTATCACTTCTTTCAGTGGTCGTAATCAAACATTCAAAATGAAATATTTCTTACCCTATCATTATCATGTACTCAGGGCTGTTTCCTCTGGATCAAGAACCCCTCATTTCATTTTGTTTCTGTCTTAATGAAAATGCAGCCATCGGTTTGTAAATGGTGGCAGTCATTTACAATTACATGTTCCGAATGTGCGCTGCTGAACACTGCAAAATTATGAATGTTTGGACAAAACTTCAAACATCCTTGTTGGAGGAAGTGAGAAGCAGTGTTGGAGCTTTACGTCTCATTGATTTTTCTGTTGTGGAAGCAGGGTAATTACACACCTGTCAACTTGAATGAGCAATGAGAAATTTTAATCACCTCCTTTGTTATTGTGGGAATTATCAGTTAAAGCAGCATTTCTAGCCTGTAAAAGGTTTTAAAGCTGCTGTAGTAATGGGCAGGCTCTCGGCCTCTTGTTTTTCCACACATCATCGATTTGTCTGTTTTAAATGGGGAATTCCATCAATTATTCAAAATTTCTGCGTAGTTCAATTGTTGAGGTGTTAATCAAGTAATTTGGGGTGGTTTGGTATTGTAGAGAAACTCATCGACCAAGATTTATTTGCGGTTTTGGTGATTGGAAACAGGGATCACAATGTCTATAACACAAATTGTTTACAGTCCAGAATGACCAGTGAAACTACATGTATCTTTTGAGAACGGCAAAATGGTAGCAATGTACATTTATGTACATCACTGTCATGACCGTGTTTAAAAATACGCTTCAGAAATAAACCATCTCTCAGAACATCTTAGGCGTCAGACAGTTTATTCTAAACCACGTTTATTTTAAAACATGTGTAGAATCTAATTCATATAATAGCTTTCTGTGGTGCTGGTTTAAGATAGACTCTTCAAACATCTGGTTCCCATCACTACTGCTGTGAACAATTCTGACTCATTAAATTTCTCTAGATTGGCTGCATCTTAGTGATTTAATTATGCAACAGTTGCGAAAAGTGTAGGGAATCACACTGAAATTCTGTGTTTACTATGAGATTCCACACCAGACCGTCTGAGTCACTGCACTGTGGCTTAAGCAAACAAGTGCAGCGTGCCACAGGTGCCAAATCAACTATAACTGTCCCTTTTTTAAGACCCTTTGTGCTGTTTATTGTTCTGAATTCTCATTTCATTTGCTTGTTTATTTTTTATTGATGCTGGTTTTAAAACACTGCCTCCAATCTGCCCCTTTTGTTCCTGGCAGGAGGTATACCTATTCATGAATGGTGCAGGTTAAAAGTGTGAATGTGGCTGAATTCGCCTCTTTGCTCGAATGTCAACAAGTGCTTTTGTTCCAGTGAGCCCGCAGCCGCCGAGGCTTTTAGCAGCCAGTGTGTGCCTCGCATTCAGATGGCATAAAGAGCTTTGATTTGGAAAAAAGCTGCAGAGATGGACTTCTTTCACAGCATGGGGGGGAGCCAGCAGTGAAAGCCTAGTGGCATTCACACACTTGTACGTATGCTTACACTTACAGACACACACACACAAAACCATCCATAGGGATAGTGTTGTCCCCTCCGGCTTCAGAACGTATGCTTAACCCCCACCACACTGAAGCGTGCCCACCGTGATTTGGAAGGACTCCCTTTCTTTCATTACACGGACATGTCGGCGGAGTGACAAAAACGGCAGTGTGAATGCAGGGGGAGCCGAGAGGCAGGAGCTTTAATTTGTAAGAGGAGCGGCGTGATTTCTGTGGGGAGAGAGGGAAGGGATGAGGGCGGACAAAGGCCTAGAGATGGACGGGGCCTGACAGCAGGCCTTTAGAGAGCAGTCCTGGTGTTGCGTCGCCTCAGGCTGTGGGCCTGCTCAACCTGGTAATGGGACACCTGTGAAGAAGCTGCTTTGGAGGCTGGAGAAGACAAGCAGGAGAACAGGAAGTGAAATTCAAGGCACAAAGCCAACGGCTGAGTCTTAGACAGCCATACACTGGGGAAAGGAAGAGAGCGATGAGTGTCAAGGGCAAAGTGGATTTTAATTGGATGCTGAATAAACACACACATGAGTACATGCAAATACACACACACTCACACATACACAGAGTGGATGACACAGCAGAGACACTTAAAGATATTTTCACAATACATGATCAATTTCACAAGTTACTCAGTCACATAATCACAATATAATTTCAAGTCAGTCAAGTAGGTTTATTGTCATATCAGCCATATACACAGTACACAGTGAAACAAAACAATGTTCCTGCAGGACCATGGTGCAACACAAGGAACAAAAACAGAACCAACACAAGACTGCATTAGTGCAGGCGGGACAGGACTACACAGAGTGCAAAGACAGCAAAGAGAGAGTGTAAGAAACAAGAACAACAACACAATTTAGTTTCAAGTTGGAATGAACAAAATATGCAAGGAAATCACTAGCACTACATGTTAAACAACATATTATGATTTCTAAATTTCAGCCCTTTCAAAAATAAAGTGTGAGAAGACACTCTGGGGTTCTGTGAAATCAGTGGAAATGCGTGTAAACAGCATCAAATTGACCTCAATCTGTAATGTGCTCTCCAATCTCAAACTTGATGATCACATCGGACTCACTGACTGAGAGGGTTTTAGCAAACTGCCTCTAAAAAGTATTTGTTGTAACGTTTTGTGTGTTTGTGTGAAAGTATGTTCATATTAGGGAAACTGCTGTTGTCTGTGGGCATGTAAATCTCCATCTTATCTGTCTTCTGCTCCAGAGCCTTTGCAGAAATTAAAATATTAGAGCAGATTTGGCATGCATTAGCCATACGTATTCCATCTGGACTACTGGGAACCGAAGAGCAGGGGTCATCAAGGGGACTCCACAGACCCCTAAAGAAATGAGACAGCAGCAGAGGCAAAGAGAGAAAGGGGAAAGGAGAGAAAGAACATGTATGCATGGTTGAGTTGACTGCTCGGTTCCCATTTATAATTCTGTCTCTTGCTGGATCTGTGAGGTGATATGAACACCATATGCAGCTGTAGCCTAATGATCTGACCAGAGGCTACAGCACGCTTATCTCACTCTCTCTCTTTCTGTCTGCCACCCACCAAAACAGGTTGACAGAAGGGCTTAAGCCCCACACCTCTCCAAACGTGGGGTTTTCTGACAGCAGGTTGACACACTGTAGGTCTGTAGGCGTGTGCATGTGGGTGCGTGTTGTGATGGAAGGCTTGGCACTGCTCTTTCCGTATCTGTGCATGGAGCTATGTGCTGTCCAAATCGTCACCACTTGCACAAGTGTGAAGCTGTTTTTATTTATTGTGGCTCATGTGGAACTGGAGTGCAGTGTGCCGTGATCTCGCTGCTTGTCATATCGCTGGTCTAGCGTAGTGTTGTTTTCATTTTCCACCGGGGTTGGAGCCTGAGAGCATTCCTCTCTATGGCGATATGGGCTTAACACTTGAGGTGTTCTTGAATAGCCCCTCAAGCTGTTTAATTAGACATTATTCACTGTTTGTGCAATCATGGGTTGCATTCATATCACCAGGTGTAAATGGCACAAATGCCATTTCTTCCTTAATGTGAACATAAAAGTCCTTCATATGCAGTCCTAAACTGGATACATACACAATTCTTAATCTGCGACCTTAGATCAGAATTCATGTACTTTTTTTTACTTCACATTTTACTGTCGTCCTCCAGTGTTTATATTGTGACAGCTGTCACTAACTTGGAGTTTCCGCGGGTAAATACTGCAGAAGCATTATTGCATCTGGTTTTATTTCTTCTCCCTTAGTCATGAACAATTGATAGCTGTTCAGAGCTAAGGATTTTTGCGCTGAAGGCTTGTGCTGCTAATTGGTTCATTCGTTATTGTTGTTGTTGTTCATGACATGTCACAGCATTACAGTAAAATCTAATCACCAGTGAGTGTGCATTCTTTCAAACATTGGCCTTTTCAATTACTGGCAATGCCCAGGGTGAATAGAGGAGTTCTGCAGTGCCCTCTGCCTTGTGTGAAAGTCCCTCTTAGCATCCCGAGATTTTGATGTGTGCTGCTCGTATATCGCCTTAGCTTTATAAATAGTTTCGCCGTCAGGGTACTTTGACATATTGCGTGTGCTGGAGGGCATGTGCTTTATAAAAAGATTGTAAATGATGTTATTTTAGTTGCGAGACTGTGAATCCAGGGCAAACATGGAGTAAGTCAGTATGCACAGTGACTGGAACGCGCTGACAAAACACATCTTGCTAAAGTGACATGCCGTGTTAAAGTCAAGGTTGTCAGTTGCAGTGTGTTTAAGTCTTGGCAGACTCTGAGAAATGGCTCAGCCTTACATGCTGCTCTTAGTGCTCTGCTTACACACAAAACAAGCTTTTGGCAGTTGATATTGATCATAGCCTTATGCTGCTTAGTTCCTCACTGAGCTTGCAGACAAAGTGGCAGCCTGGGCTAAATAAAGATGCCTCACAAGACTGAAATAAGGTTGGGTTGCAGCAGGAAGCTAGGCTTTCTTATGACATTATGATTTTGTGCAGTTTTTGTAAGATTTTAGTGGCATAAGCAACACTTTTGTGTGCTTGTTTGGTGTGTAAAATGAAGTTTGCATGAGGCCTTGTCCACTACCCAAACTATGGTAATAACCAAACTCATTCACACAGACAGACAGTCTTGAACCTGAACCTCCAATATACACGCATTAATATTATTTATTAAAATGATTTCATTATTCACATTATTCATAGTAGTTACATTTCTACAATCTGGATGATTAATTTCAAGTAATACACTCTGCTGAAAGCTAAAAGAGTTCTATGTAATACCAAAAATGTTTGGATGATTTACAACAGTAGTAGGCCTTTTTTGGTGCTATAGAGAGCAATTTTTCAAAAGGTTCATCAAAGAGCCATATACAGGAGTCCACTGTGGTGAAGAACTGTTTAACTATGTAGGGAACCAGAAACATTCAACATGTTCTTTTAGCTCGCATAGGCCTATGTAGGACCACTGCCATTTCTAAAGAACACTTGGAGAGACATTTTAAGGGTGTACACAGTGTCTCCTCATTTCAGCCTCCACTAGTGTCACAGATGGATCTCCGTCTGTTTTCACCCTCCCTTTGCTGATCCCTGGACATGGGTTCATTATCTCCTCATCACCCTTGCTCAGGAGGACCCCTGGGGTCCTGGTTCTGGACTACCACTGTTTGCCTCTGCCTCTGTGTCTCTCTCTTTCCAGCTGTTGTTGTGACCCAGTCCTGAACATGCTTTTATTGAGGAGAGGACAGATCTGTTTATATGGGCAATTTGCAGCTTCTCTTGTGGGAGTTTGGCTTTTTTTGGTTGGGTATTGCTGGCACTTACTGTGTTTAGATATTTCCCATGTTATACCAGCATTTATATTTCTATACAGGATTAACTCAGCAGACTTTGGTGTTTGTTTCTTTATTTAGGAACTGACATTTAGTTTTTGAGAGATGTTTTCCACATACTAAAACTGAATGACCTCTTTCAGACACAGGGTCCAGTTGCTGAGACTGAGCAGCCTCTGCCCTCAGACACGTCCGTCTCTACTGTCTCTCTCACCTCGTCCAGACAGAGGAGTCCAGTCCAGTATGGTCCAGCAGCACCCATGTCCTCCAGCCAGCCTACCTCAGCGGCAGCCTCTTTCTTCATCAGGTAAGAATGTTCCTCTGAATAGGTTGCAATAGGCTCATTCAGACTGATAAAATACTCCATTGCCACACTATTTTAGTTTAAAAACATAAATTAGTTTATTTGATTTTTGGCCAGAATTGAATGTTCATAATTTTCCCTTAGTCCAGAAGCAGTCAGTTACCAAAGACATGTTAATTGTCTAAAGTTCGCTTCTTTAGTTATGCCAGGTTGTCACAGTGCAAACTGCATGTATAACGCAACGGTATTATGTTGAGTAATCTTAAATAAAACTGTGAATGTGGTGATTTTTGGCTGAACCATCAGTTAAACACTCATTTAGTGCAAGCTGTTAAAATGAGTTTTTAATGGCAAAAGTGTGTGTAGAAATGGCAGAAGGAAAGAACTGAGAACGCATATTTAGGATTTGCTACACTCTACACACCAACAGTGTGATTAATTGGTCTCTGGTTGCGTGGAGAGGAATTGCGACGCAGCCGGAAGATCCGCTCTGTGAACTGCCACCTGTAAAAGTGCTTCCAGGTCACACAGCCAACAGAGAGGGGGGACCTCAGACGGAGACAGGGTTAATTTTTACAGGATGATTTATAATTGCACGCCTGTTTTCTTTGGACTTCATCTCAAACAAGCGGATAGGCAGGGAGGCACTGCTTTGTCCCTGAGAGAGAGGCTTGGGAGGGAAAGATAGAAAATAGATTTGTTTTTTCCCTCCCATTCACATGCTCAAGGGAAAAGAGACGAGAAGTAGGAAATGATGATGGTTACCACCTTTCGGTTCATTGCGAATATTAGCTCCTGCCAAGAATCGCTGGTGCTTTTGTTGGCAGCGTACTTAATTATTACTCTAGACACCCTAACATTCATCAAATACTTGTCCAGGGAAGAGAATGAACTTTGAACTCAAATGACTTTGTTGCCATTAACTGCTATAGAAACAGACACCTATGTGGTCCATGTATTTTTACCAATTATTTAAAATGAAATCAGGAGCAGGGGTTTGGAATGCGCATCTGAAGCTGAGTGTGCACTTTTTGTTGCTTCTACAGTTCCAAATCGTAACTCTTCATTAAAGTAATCTCTTCCTCCAAGTATTGGAGTTAATCAATGTACCACATGTCTGGGTGCTCCACAAAATAAATATGAAAAACAAATGGTTTTATCCTCTGAAGGAATAATTAGTGGACTTTTCCAGTAGAAGGCAGAGGATGCAGGTGAAGGGGAGAGGAATGTCCGGCTCTGTCTCCATCCCCCTAGTGTGTGGCCGCCGCGCGCCCACTTGTACAACATGCAAGTGGGCTTGCTGGATCAGCAGCGCTTCTCTTGTAAATGAAATGTTAATTAGAGTGCAATTAGAGTTGCGCAGAGGAGGGAAAAGCAACAGGGGAGGAAGTGAGTCCGTTTGCTCTCATCCGCACAGCTCACTGATCTGCTCTCATCAGCTCTCCCTCACGTACTCGAAAAGCTCCCCGTACATCGGGGACTGGATGTGGGTTGCTATTTCAAATGTTTGTTTTGTACCATTGGTTCGTCTGTTAAACGTAAAACAGATTGGAATATCAAGGATGCCATTCATTTCAGATTTCTTACACAAATAATATTTAGGCAGTAACTGCTATGAATTATTCAGATTGTAATATGAGGAGTTGGGGGGCTGTGGATGTGGGGAGAAGGTGGAATGATGGGGACCATGCCTAGAAATGTCCCTGTATGTGGGTGTGAAAAAGAAATATATAAATAAAGGTTCTATATCATAAGGTTTTGGTGCCTTTTTACCTGAACCCTCCAACATAACATCGACATAACCAGGTCATAAACCTGCCATGCCAGATATTATATGCTGCCATATTCTGTCATGACACATTATGTCCAATATTGTAACAGTGTCACATCACCATTACCAGTAGTTGCCATGACAGATGTTTTACAGTGTTTTATGCCATAACACATTTGTGTCACATGTTACTTTAATAAAATCATGATATCTGCATATCAATTGCCAGTCATGGTTCTATTTTTGGACATCATCTGTCTGATATCTGTTATAAGCTGCCATCGCATTGTTATGGCAAGGTTATGAGTGTTAAGTAGTAAGGCACAAGTAACATGTTTTTTCTAGACCTATGCATTCAAGCCAAAAACCTTTGTGGAATCTTTATTCTTGAGTAAAGAGTGTGCTGTGAACTTATTATGTAAGGGGTTGATAGAAAAGTCTGGACTCGCTAAGAGGACCTACAATTATAAAGGTTTTAAGTTTGTTCACTTTTTGAATTCTTGAGCTTTAACATTAAAATGTTGCATTCTAGCTTTCAAGGGATGAACTCACTAGGATGAGTATAACGTTACCATTGTGCTTATCAGGTGTTTCTGTGGTCATTGTGGTCTCTTCTCACTATGCCCATATTTGGTTTTAGGCTGTGGAGCTGCTCGGGAGTCATCTGAACATTATATCTAGCAGAGCTATAGCACTATTGTACTGACAAATAGCTTGAGGATGGGAGAAGACCATGGTGGACAGTGCTGAGCTATGAGGCAGGGGGAGAGTGATGGATAGTTCAGAACGATCTCAGTGCTCAAGCCCCCAATCTCAGCGTATGCTCCGGTGTGACGAAGCATATGATTAGTGTATTGACATTCTCTGCAGCTTCCATAATGAAAACAGACAGAGATGCTGGCAGGGCTCGAGACCTCTCTGATGCTCGGTTACAGTCAGCAGCCCCTCACTGTGCAGCCTTGTGTATTCTTATTCCACCTGGGTGCTCCAGGAGATGAAAAGGCCAAAGCAGCACAAATGGAGCCCTCTGAACAGAGGCATGGGGAGAAACACACTGGGCTGGTGGTAGATGGGAACTGGGCTAAAATTGATTGAAAGAATATAATGGTGTTTAAGATGGGCACATGCTCCATTGCTTTCCAAATGGATGAGAGAGAGAGAGAGTATGAGGAGAACAGAGACACTGCCAGTGTGGATATGAGCAATGGAAGGACAGAGGGAGAAAAACAGTGCTTTTGAAAAATGGTTTTTGTCTCTCTCTGTGTGTGTGTGTGTGTGTGTGTGTGTGTGTGTGTGGGAGGGGGGCACGGGTGTCAGCCAGGGGAAGTAGAGCGCTGTGAGGGCATGCACTGCGTGTGAGAAGTTGTAGCTAAAACTGCAGGGATGGGCATTTTTGGAGAGAGTATGTGTGTGTGCCTGTGTGGACATTTTGTGGCAGCTTGCAGGGCTGCTGAAAATCTGAAACTTTCACAAACCATGTCAATACCAGTTTTACAGTGGTACCAGTTTTACACAATGGGGTCAAAAATCTGTAGTGGGACCTGGGGGTTGTGGAAGCCTAAAAAATGACAAATGTCCAAACACAGTGAACAGTAAAATGCTTCTCTTTCATTAAAAATAAGTTGTAATATATTTCTGCTGGACATAATTTTGGTTATTTGTAATTATTATTTGTAATTTTTCATCCCCTTCATTACATCCTACAATCCTGATGCCTCTCTTTGTGTTTTCAGTGAGTTTTCTTTGAGCTGTCCTCATGCTCCCTCTCACATATTTCACTTTATTCGTGGTCATTTTCTCATCTGTCAAACTTTCTCCGCCCCTTGTTTTATTGGTCAGTTTCTGGTCAGTGGAATTTAAAATGAAATGAAATGAAACCGAGGCTGAGCTTAGTTGAATTCTCTTTTTTTCTTTTCAGTGCTGCTGATTTGGGTTGAACCATTTCTTTGCTGGTTCACATGAGTGTTACGGCACGACAGCCTGGTTTTCTCATTATGCAGCCATGTGTTACTGGACAAACTTCAATATATTTTATTGCTGTTATTTATTTACTTTTAGTCTTGTCTGTTGGTCTACTCAAGGACTTTGGGCATTCACCTCAGGATTATTGTTGATACGAATAAGTCCAAGGAGCATTAATGCTGGCCGATTCTGTTGGTTAATCGATGTTTTGCTCAGGCCCTAGAAGTTTGTGTGTGGTTGTGTGTGCGAGTGTGTGCATATGAACAGGAAGAGCACAGCTGTTTGGTGGTATGCAGCCTTGCAGTGTCAGTGAGTAGCATGCATGGGGAAGTGTTCATGCTCTCTTCCAGATGCTGGTCCAGGTGAGGCTGGGTGGTAATGACTATGATTGGAGCAAGCATTCCACCATAATTGCCCCTGCAACAATCCAGACTATCCCCAGACAAGGCCTGCCCTTTGTAGCTGACAAAGTGCTTTGTTGCCCAGGCCTTAGGGAGTAACCATAGTAACAAAGTGTTTTTGGCAAGTAATACAAAGGTAGTCTGATGGCGTCTCTCAAATGAGGAGCTAAAGAGGGCAACTAAGGAAAAAGACAGACATAATGCATAGACTTGTGATGTGTTTTAACATTTTAAATGCTTATTTTTTCCACATCTCCACCTGTCACAATTTCACACTGATGAGATGCCAAAGAGGTCTGTCTTGAGTGGATTTATTACTCTGCAGATATCTAATTATTACTTAATCATTATCATCGGCCCTGGCTAAATTAGCCTAGTTAGCCTTGAATAACCTGTATTGCCCCTAATTCGAGAAATGCCCCCAGGGTGGCCCCATTTAAAATCAATTAGGTACATAAATGCATCTGTTTAATTGCATTGTTAAGCTGATTAGCTTCCTATTCCAGCTTTAGAACGGCAGCATAGACAATACAGTTTGGCACTGTAAACAGTTGGGTGCCGTCCTCTCTCTTGTTCATGCGCTATGCTAATAGGAGGTGGTCTTCTCCTGGCTGAAACAGGGGGAGGGGGGAAATAGAGTGGTTGAGAGAGTGGATTGGGGGTTGTTTTTTTGATGGGTGGGAGGGGTGGAGGAGCAGGGAGAGAGTTCAGAGTTCACTCTCACTTAGCTCTTGTGCACAGACACACACACACATACAAACAGATCTCAGTAAAGCTGATAAGGCTCCATAGGCTGAGGATTTATTGAGAGTAAGAGAGAGAGAGAGTAAGAAAGAAAGAGAGAGAGAGAGAGAGAGAGAGAGAGAGAGAGAGAGAGAGAGAGAGAGAGAGAGAGAGAGAGAAAGAGAGA
>JBBPCZ010000001.1:34362009-34377859 GCA_037974445.1 Brycinus macrolepidotus
AGAAAGAAAGAGAGAGAGAGAGAGAGAGAGAGAGAGAGAGAGAGAGAGAGAGAGAGAGAGAGAGAGAAACAGACAGACAAACAGACAGACAGTTAAAAGGAGAGTGGTTGAGCAGTAGTAGACACACAAAGATGGAGGGATAGAGTTCAGAAAGGGGGGAGAAGAAGGTAAATGGTCTGTGTGGCTGGCTGCTTTTTGAGTGACTGCACTAATCCCTGTCAGGGACAAATTGGCAAAACAGATTAATGCTGAGTGGTGTTGGCCCTAGAGCAGAGCTGGAGCCTGTCACACAGCTGCATCACGGGGACCAAGAGGGAAAGCGGTGCAGCATGAGTGCGCTCCAAGGCTGAGGACACACACACCCACCCACCCACCCACCCACACACATCCTCAGAGCTGGGTGCTCCTACCCTAGGGAAGTCTCACACACACGCAGTAGTGAAGCAATGGACATTGAGCAGGACATTCAAGCACGCTGACCCGTGGTGGGCAAGCTTGGACTGATGCTCCGCACTACTGCGTCCAGTTGGAAAGAGAAAAGAGCAGAGACCGTGGAGGACACACATTGGGGTACCACCATGAAACTACAGTAAGTTAGTCCCTCAGAGAGCACGTATGTGTGTGTATATGTGCAAGTTGTTAACTTCTGATGTTTTTTTGTTCTATTCACTCCTTTAATATCGGAGCTGCAAACTAAAAACATCTTTTTGACATATTTTGAGACATTTTGACAGGTTGTTGTCTGTGTTGTCTGCAAATTTGATGCCCGTGACTAGGTTCCACAAGCTTTGAAAAGCAGTCATGTTAGTCGCAAGTCAGAAATTTGGTGCAGTCATCCCTTGCTTTTGTTCCATATAAACGAACAGTTTAGGCCCAGCAGGACTCTGGCTGTAATAGGATCAGCAGTGGCTTGTTGTGAGTGCAGAGATTCTGCTCTGTTGTTTTTACCCTGTGTTTACTCTGGAGCTGAAGGACCAGCTGGTGGTCTACAGTTGTAATCAGGCTATCATTCGTGTGTGTGTGTATGTGTGTAATGGTTTTGGAGTATAAGAAGGAGCAGCTGGGGCTGAGTGGCAGGGAAGGAGGGTGGGGCACCAAGTGAGCAGATAAGCCCAGGTGTGAAGGGCTTGCACTGGGCCGTGAGCCGTTTTGCTGTGCGAGTTTGAGTGCTGGGGGTGGATGCTGGAGGTGTTGATGGATCTATCACTCTGACCCTACAGCCCTGGGGATCTACCCAAGCCTAGCCCACTTCCTGTCCTTAGGGGTTCTGATGGGCAGTGGTGATGTGTCCAGATGGATCACTGTTTACCACTGTCACAGCCAAATCCTAACCTCAGTGCTTCTGTGTAATGCATCTATTATGTTTGCATCCCAGAAATAAGTGATACTGTCCGGCGGTCTTTATGCAGTTGTACCATTGAGATTTGAACAGTGGTTTCTTCTACATGGCTGCAGTTTTTAGATACACCAATCTAACGTTTTCTCTCCTGATATGGATCTCAACTCAAGGCACTGTATAGCTATAACAAATTGCTCTTGCTATTAATAGATGCTCTTGAGGGCATGTAGCTTAGATCATTAAATTTTTTAACTTACTGTTATAGAATATCAGTTTTAAGTTCTAATACTAAATACTGATCTAGTATATCGGAGCAGTGCATCTCTACTTTAGACTCCTAAAATGTCACTGTTCTTTAAAATCTCCCCTCACAAAGCTGCTTTCACTATACCTTCACTGCTTTCGCCCACTCTTTTAACTCCCCCCCCCTCCCCCTACACACATCCCTCAGGTTTCGTTAATAGCCCCTATTCCCTGACCTATTCTCCACCAAAACAGTTCACACTGGGCTGATTATCACCTTCAGGGAGTACCCTGAACACTCTGAAGGCTCTTTGTTTTGTCTTAAAGAAGACAGGGTTGCCTTTGAAGGGGATTGTGAAACAAATGTAATATGTCAGCAATTTAGCATCACAATTGAACCATTTGTGTGCCGGAGAAGTCAGATGTGTGTGCCTCCTTTTTCAGTGCTTTTCCCTGCTTTTCTTTTTGTTTTCTGGATTTTCCTCCTTTTGAAGTATAGTGACAACTGGAAATGTACATGGACAGTTCCCCAACTGACCCAAGAGCACATTGTTGCCGAGAAGCTTCCAAAAGGCCACCTCATCAGAACCTTTGTGTGTAATGCTGGGACACAGCTGAGGCCAGCACAGCAGCATTCCTGTCTCTCTAGAAGTGATGACCACATGTGACAGGTCCACTCTGTGTCCTCAAGTGACTACTTGATGAGTTATGATGGAGGGTAAGGGGCTACACGTGCCTTTCAGCTAGTGCAGTAAACACAGCCAGTGAGTCAGTGGACCACAGGCCGCTGCAGCATCTTTTATTGTTCTGCTACTATGGATGCATACAGAAGTGTACACTATTTTTTGTACCAGCACTGTAAGTGATGCGCCCAGCACTTGGGGACCTCCATTTGCACCTATATGAATCCCTCCTGCCAAATCCAATTTGACAGCTCGGACATTTGAGTGAATATTTTAAAATGTGTGTCAGCATATTGTGTTGCTCTGCTGACTCAGTTGTGATTTATTCTTTACCATGGTTTAGTCCAGTCACAGGCTACAAAAAATGCTTTTTCAGGAGAGCCAGCCCTTGCCACCAAGGGAGACAAGCAACCATTAGCAAGCCCTCTGGACATTGAAAAATCTGCTGATTCATGACTACTCTCCTGAAGCCCATAGGGCTATAGGAGAGCCTCAGTATACTCAAACACACCATGAAGAGAGGAAATGGAGAGGAGAGGACACTGTCAAATCAATCAGGCTGGAAGTGCCTCTGTGGCCCGGGGACTGGCCTCCTGCTATGAGATAGAGATGACTTCGTTTGCAGGTCTTCAGGTGGTGCAGAGCCATTCTCGTAGATGAGCTGAAAATCTGTGTTGCTTGGAAAGAAAAGGATGACATCTGTATTTATCAATCAGCAGGCTGCAGAATTCTCAGCAAATCCCTAAAGTGGAAATTTTATCTAGTACAAATTGCCTTGTTTGCATTAGTCCCTGCAGCATTCACATGGCAAAAAAAGATCAACAGAGTCTCTTGGATGGATTAATAGCCCTATCTCTCAATTAGTTCTTTAAGGTTTTCCCAGATATCTCATTTACGCTGACTCTGAGCAATAGTAGGAAGACATGTAGGTCAGATCACAACATTCTTACAAGATAACGTCAACTAATCTCTCATAAAGGTTTAGCGGTTGCATTGCTTGGAGGACAAAGCTCAAGTTGGGAAAGGATATTAATTGTGTTAGCACGTTGGATGGAATATGCATTGAAGGTTTTATGACCTATTGTCTATTTAAAACACATGTGCTTGTGGCCATCTATGAGGTCATTCAGTCCACATTTCCTTTGTTATGACCAGAAGAAAACAAAGGTTGCAGCCCCACCCCTCCCCCCCCCCCCCCCCCCATTCAAACTGGTATCCTCTGAACTCCAGATCTGTATGTATATCTGATAACAGCCTTGTATCTAATTAGTCTGCAGGCTGCAAGTTGATTTCCCTAACCAGTGCTGCTCAATTTCACAATTCATTCTAATTCATGCGGCAGCACCAACCCCCACCCACACAAACTTTTTGTGTTTCTAATGAATTTCCTCTCGGTTGTCACTAAGCATACAGTGGGTCATATTTTACACATTTAAGACAAATTGGCAATGAGGTTGATTGGAATTTCCAAAGCAGGTAGTTAGGCATGTTCTTCCATTATTGGAATACTGAGTTCCTGCCCGCTGACATAATCTAATTCCATTCTCTCTCTAAATGTTCCTTTCCTTGAATTATGTTGTATTGGTTATTGGGACTAGTTTGCCAGATACAAACTAAGCCTTGTGAATTAAAAAAGTATTTTTAATGGAGAATCCCTGATTCTCACACACTTAAATTGACAGCAGGAACATTGATCATGCCGATGAAGAGGCATCACTGAGCACTGCTGTACTGTAATGCATATGATTTCTGAGGTTACTGCCACTGGCACAGTGCCTTTTAATTATCTGGTATGTTTAAAAAAAAAAAAAAAAAAGCCTCCCGGTCTGGGTGGTATCCATCTTGCTGTCAGTGTCAGCATGATTTTTGCATAATTAGAACTATTGACGTATTTCTTGCTCTTCGGATAGAGCATTACCTTTTAAAGTGTGGGCTTACTTTTCAGTTATTAGTCTAATGACCCATTATCCAGTTACCACTATGAACAGTCTATGTTGGTTACCTTCTCTGCACATTTTTGTTGTTCCATTTCTTGACCTGCACACGGGACATGTTTGACCTGCTCGTTCTGCTGCACCCTAACCCTGTCTCCTTCATCCAGAGTATGTTCTCTGTCTCGTTTACCCCTCCTCGTCACAGCTCTGTCACTCCAACCCTCTCTCTGATTAATCACACACAAATGTTCCCAGCAGCCACTGGGGCTGTTTGTTGTGATAGCCCGAGAGTGAAGGAGTGCAAATAAATAAGCGCTAGGTGTCCTCCATGCCAGACAGTGATTAATGAACGAGGGATGGGGGGAGATGGTGGAGAGCAAGCGCACACTCATTCTCTCTCCTTTGTTAATTCACATGCCTCTTTCAGTCCCCATAGCCCCTTTAATTTGCCTTCAGCTTCGATGTTGTTTCTTATATTTCTAATTTAACATGTCTGTGTGGTTTGAAAACTGACCAGAAAATGTAAACGTAAAGGCGGAGATATAAAGAACCTGCATTGCAGTGTTGAAGGGTGTCCCCTGTTGCACTGAGTTGTGGATCTCTTGCCAGTAGCTGCACATGTTTGTGCTGAAACCGAGAATTCCCCATTCTCAGTAATCTGTGAGAGAAACCCGATGCTGAGGGCACGCTACCTGTCACGCTGTTTGCAGCTGTGCAGGCAGAAAGGGAGAAGGGAGATAAAAGGAGACGATAATCTCCATAAACAGAAAGGTAGGCCAGGTCAACTGTAAAGGGAGTGAGGTCTTAATTATCTGCCAAATTTCTGTTAGTATGGAAATCATCTTCGTAGAGGTTAGCTGGCTGTGCTTTTTTTTGTGGAGAATCCTTGAACGGATTCTCCACAAAAGCTCGTCTAGATCTCTCAGACATCCGTGAATCACACTAAAATATCACACTAAAACATCTTTACAAAAAAAAGATGACAACCTGTTGGTAACTTCATTCCGTGGCTTTGCAGCGCTCTACCCCAGGGGCCCAGGATTGAACGATGCAACTCATTAAATAACAAAAAAGCCTGGCCATGCTTTATGGCTCCTGCTCGGTTCTTCCCCACCGTGTCTAAGCCATCAGCAGCCAAGCCAGGATTAGCTGCACATCCTGTGTGTTTGGGGGTGCCATTGAGGGGGCAATTTAAGAAACTGCAAACAGAAGACAGCACTAACTTCAACCCCCACCATTTCCAAGTCCTTCCTTTTCAGTACTTAAGACGGAGTCTTCCAGTCTTGCCTTGGCCTCTAGCATTGTTGGGAGATAGGAGGCTAGACTTTGCGGTGCTGTTTGGGGTGTTGGGTGAAATTGTTGTCTTGAGTTTTACTGTTTTATTAGTCACATAACTAGCACAGGAAGCAGGAAATTTGAAGTTTGGCACCTACCTGTGGGTTTGCTAGTCAACAAAGGCTTTCATGGGAACAGACAGCAGGATTATTTCAAGAAAAACGTAATTGGTAGTGGCACATTGCGGCATGTTTCGTCTGGTGTGTATGTTTTGTTGATGCTAATGCTTGCACCAGTGCGACAGGCCATTATACTTCATAGTTTATTAATGAAATAGGAAAGTTCATTTAATTTGGACTTCAAAGGAAGTCAGCCAGCTGTGTAGACATTTGTATGCTTAACATGATTCATAATTAGGTTTGCTGTTTTAATCAGGTTGGTTTATTTTCCCTGTTTAAATTTTCTGGGCATTCTTTTACCTTCACTCATATAATAACCACATGCAATTACTACATACAAAATAGATAAAGGGATTTATTATTTTTTTTCCCTCTAACATACCACTATAGAGGGTGGAAAAAGTGCTAAAACAGTTGCCATTTCCAAATGCACTAAGGACTCAGGGATTTTCTCTCCCTGTTTCTTTCTTTTTAATTAGAATGTTTTCCATTTAGACTTGAACTGCTTCATTTATTTTGGGCTGGCTGGGGATTCCTGGGCCAGACTCGCTGAGGGAATAAAGCAATCCCTGCCTGGGCTCAGCACAACCCAAGCCATCATTTTTCAGTGTTCCACTCTCAGGCTCAAAATGATTTACCTTCGTTCAGACAGCTGCTGACTGGCTCCTGGCCAAAATGCTAAGCTCAGAGAGGGATCATGCAAATGCTTCAGCAAGGCACCTCAGAGCCCAGTCCTTTACCTTCTCACACCATCCAAATTCAGTACTTTTTGTACTTTCATCTCTTACTTCTGCTTATGTGTCAGTTACCTTTTTTATATCACATCCTTACTCTGGTTAAACCCATCTGTTCTCCTTATTTCTTCATCACCTTTCTAAAATAGTTTACCCACTTCCTGCCTCTTCATCCCTCTTGTCAGGACAATCTACTGTAACACTCCAGTCTTACTTCTGCCACTTTATTCTCAGTAGAATGTAAGGTTCACTGCTTGTGTGAAGGCAATTCTTGGTACATTTTGAAAGCAATTCCCAGATATGCTAATTTGAATCTGAAAATTCAAGAATATTATCGTAGCTGTGTGAGAAAAGCATATGCAAACATATGCAAAACATATGGAAACAATGGTCTGTTAAACTCCAGTCCTTTCCCTTTGTAGCATATTTCTAGCAACTTATTTCCACTATTTTCCACTGATGATATAGTACTGTTTTACATTTTAGACTATAAATTCATGGTTTGTTTGTTCACCTTTCATGATTTGCTTTGCGGTTAACTGAGTCAGCCTAGTACATCATGCTCTCTCAAAAAGGGGGAAGATGACTTCCCTTTAGTGGCCATATTTCCAACCACTTTGTTCTATAAAATGCATGCTGATGTTATCCAATTTAGACAGAGTTTAAAAACGCCATTCTTTATGTGCTGGAGATATATAGCACTTTACCGTCATGTCATACGTTATGGTATTAGCCTGGTCTGTACCCTGTGAGACCCTGCCAGGAATGGTGCCTTCCAGTCTAGAGGCCAGGCTGTTGATGATATTAAGTTGGAGCTAAACTTAGACATTCAAGAGAAGACTTTAGGTAGGGGTTTGAATATGCACATAAATTGAAGTAGTCTGATGGGCAACTAGGTCACGGGTAGCGGTGTTTTCAGGTCTTAGGTTTACACTGTAAATTGGTTTAGATCAACCTGAGATAAACCTGGATTGTGGCCATTGTGGCCAGATTCCATGTGGTTAATTTTCATTTTTGGGTAAAATATGCTATCACAGTAAGCCTAAATGCTTTTGTGTCAGCTAGTATGATCATTTCTGAGCTATGAATTCCCCCGTAATACAAAAAGGGGGAAAAACAGACTAGTTTCCAGTTCCTCATCTGAAAATGGATGTAATGGATATGGATCAGTGGATGCAGCTGAGGCAGACACTGCACCTGACAGATTCTACAAAGCTGAAGCCAAATTCCTCTCACACTGAACTGCAACAGAGAAGAGAAGGCATGAGAGCTTGTCTCAGTTCCACACTTGACTATTAAACTGTACTGAAAGCCCTAAAAGAGAGGGTCGAGAAAAAGAGAACACAGAGGGAGTAGAGAGAGGGTAAGTAGGGACAGAGAGAAAGAGAGAGAGGGAGAATGAGAGAGGGCTAAAAAAGAGAGCAGTGAGAGTAGAGGTTGGAGTAGGAGGGAGAGGGTGATGAGAAAGAGAACAAAGAGAGAATGGGAGAGGGAGTAGTTAATGATGAATGAATTAAGAAGACAAAGGAGTTAAATCAAAGGAGAGAAAGTGATGTGGAGAGAGTGAACAGTGATGGACTGGAGTTTTTTTTATCAGGAGTGTGTGGTGCCATGAGGCGTGCTGTTCATGTGGAGAGCAACAGGGGAAACCACGCGCACAGTTTAACTGATATCATATGTCACTCTCGCTATTTGTTCACGCTCAGTAGGAGCGAGTGTATACCGGTAGCTCCATTGCATTCTCTCCTCTGCTGTCTAGGGATGGGGACAGTGCAGGAGACCCATACGCTTCTTCACTCCCTGTTCATTGCTGTCGCTCTGCTGGTTTCTTTTCCCTTCATGGGAAAGAAATTTCATCCTTGTTTAGCCCACAAACAACACAGCGCCATGTGTCTGTGGTTATTTAAAGAAAGCTTGTTTACTCCACATATATCCTGGCCTGGCATTCCGGTGGCATAACATGTATAGCTACAGTTGCATGACTGAGCATGCGTTTGGGTGAAGCTAACCTTAGCCAAAGGCTTTAAGTAGAGGGTTTGTGTGTGCTTAGACAACTGTCAAACATGAGACAATGACAGAAGGGTTTTAAATGCTCAGAAATACCCACAAGCACTTAATGCACATGCGTAATCCATAGTTCGGAGTAAGCCAGCAGAATGAAGTGGAGGCTCAGGAGTGTTGACTAGCGACCTCTTGACCCTACTATTAAATCTCAGCACAGCTCGTGGCCTGGAGTTGGCTGCTGTGGAAGGTGACATCATCTTTTGGTGCTCTTAGCATGATGTAACCATTTTCTTAATCAGCAGAGGAAGAAACTGTCACTATGTTACCGGCAGTAGTTGCTAGTTTTACAAGTTAGAATTGCAAATACAACAGAATGTAGACGTCGTTACCGTATCTCTTGTACCTCTGAAAACGGTGTATCAAGGTGCTGATGTTTGTTTCTTAAATTTTTTTGTTTAAACATTGAATGAAAGTTGTGAGACATTGGTTTCCCAGGTTAATGGACCTCCTTAACGACATTATTTCATTATCTTACCCATTAACTGCAGCAGAACTGCCTTCTGCTCTAGCAGTGGGTGATATCATCAGACTCACAAAAACAGAAGCCGAGTCTGTGACGGCCCCAGGACACATTTTCAGCAGTCAGCATTCACGTTATTGGCCTACAGATCAATAATGGTCATTAAGGAGTCAGGATAAAGCTTCTTTTTTTAACTTAAAAATTTTACATCCCTAAAAAGAAAATGCACAGGTGAGTGTGAATTAATTTGGTGTTCACTTTTCTGCTACTGTCTTCATTAGCATATGCCAACTGAATGTGTTCTTTTGAAAAAAAGGTGAACATTAAAAGATATCTGAGTGGGACAAGGGGTGGACACAGATGGGTGTGCATGGGTAATGTAGTCTGATATCAGCCTGGGTGATCTGATCCCTGTCTGAATGGCCAGAGCACTGTTATCTTGTCAGGTGAAAAAAAACACCCTGATACTAAAAAGCAAAATGTCAAGGATAGTAAATAGGGCCAGCGTGGCAATTAGCCACAAGGACTATCTTGACAACAAGAAAGAGAGGGGGATGAGAGGTGGGGTGGGGTAGAGAAAGATCCTCACAAACAAGCTAATGGGTCTACAGGGCTAATGACTCCACTGGCCAGAGGAATTCTTCTTGCTAATTTGACAAAAGCTGAATAGTAGAAAACAGGGTCTGGGGATATTATTGACAACAAGCCAAATGGTTTTGGTCCACACAAGAGTAAGAGGCTGCCTACACATGATAAATGCATCGACCTGCACACATTTACACAAATATCCTACGCGTCACCCCCTCATACAGAAACACATATCCATTCTGTCATTGGTGAAAGCTTAAGGGACCTTTTGTAGCCATTGACAGAAGCACATTGCATTTCTCTTAAGTGGCATGGTGTGTGGGTATGCAGAGTGTGCACTTACATATGAGCCAGTGTTTTGGTAAAGCTGTGATTTGAGTATGCTTTTTTTTTATTATCAGTGCATAATCACCTCTGATTAACCAGCAAATTCAAAAACTTGCCTGCATCCAGGAATTCATAACCTGTGTTTAATGAACGTGCACATGCTGCCCATGACATCTCCAGCACTGCACTATTTCTGTAAGTCAGTTTGCATTTGGATATTACTGCATTCAATTCATCCCACAACTAGACCACAAAACCTTATTCTTTACATTTTGTGGCCAGACATTTGCTCTCAGAAATGCAGTGCAAAGATATAAGGTAAAGCCAAATGCTAATCACTGTAATGTCACTAACCTAGTCGCATTTTTTGTCATCTTTTAGCTGGAAAACAGTGAGTTTGTGAAGAGTTTGTTAACTGATACAGTCGACTAAATTATGTTTAAAGTTTCAATCTGTTACACCTGTATGAGCAGAGTGTAAAACATGTTTCTTTTATGACATAGCTACGCTTTGTGCTCAGTCACTGCTTAGCTCTTGCTGCTATTCAGTGTTGCTTTGGTCAAGTTTTCAGTTTGTAGCAGGTTACCAGATATTGTCATCAGATGAGGCATTGTGGTTGTGTTGTGTGTGACGGTTTTAATATAATATTACCTTTTAATAATGCAAAGACACTGGTTTATATGTCTTTTATGATTTTTACCATTATGTTGTAATGACCTTGGCTCTGTTGGAATTTTGTGCATAGGGGTCTGGGGATGGCTTACTCTTTTTTTTTCTTCCTCTTAACATTCACACATGTGCTCTGAATTGCCATTGTAGCTTGAGAGAGTGATGACTTCAGCTCTCTGTCACACTGAGCGATCCACACATTAGTATTTGTATCGTTCCAGCATCGATTGCTGCTAATGCTTCCCCAACTCTGGGCTCACAGGTGGACCTTGTATCAGCAAGGCCTTTGGCACTGCTGAAATAAGTGATTCCGAACAAATCACTCTCTCTTATTTTTGCTTAGCTGTCTTCTTTTGAGGCGAATGAATGGTCTGCAGGCTGAGGCCGAAAGATATGGACATTGTGCTTGGTCACTTTCCATATAGTGATTTTTTTTTTTTTGCTACAAACTGCAATAAATTCGCACAGCTCTGCTTTCATCTCTTCCCTCCTGACACACAGCTGTGGACAAAACCAAGGAAGTAGAGGCAGGATGGAGGAATGAACTGACAGAGACAGATAGACAGGGGGAGAGAAACAGTGGAAAGATAATAGAGGAGCAGAACACACTGCATGGGTTACAGAAAAACACAACAGCATGAATAGAAAAGGAAAAAGTGCCACCAGAGCGGAGGCAAGCTCAATACACTTTGGTTAAGATATGCAGCTCCAGTGTGGCATTCTCTTTTTCGTGTTTTTGAACAACATGCTCTTTCTTCTCTCGAATCCAAATACTTCTGAAACGCCTGCTTGAGGAGGACTGTAATTTAGAATTTGAAGTACACAGAAGTTCTGCATCAGTAAACTAGACTTTTATAATGCTGCGGTTTGAACCTTAAATGTTTAAGCCTTAAATGTTTGCTATCGATAACAAAACCCGGTGTCATTTAAGGTCACTGAAGCAAATGAAACTTCTGTCATAAGTGAGGATTCAAAACTTTCTGTCGATTACGTCCGTGATCATAAGTCGCATATCAGATTTTATGATTTGTATTTGTCAAAAATGTGTTGCATCATTTACATTTGTACCACAATTTTCTAATTTCTTGACATTAAGGGCAGACTCTTGGCTAGGACCCCCTGGAAGAAGAGTTATTGTAACTCAGTGGGACCTTCCTGGTTAAATAAAGGTTAAATAAAATAAATAAATAAAAACTTAAGCTTATTGGTACATGATGTAAAGTGAATGTAAATGTAATTAATTGCTTAACTTACTATGTAATTAAATTGTTAGATAGTTCATTACATTCAAGTATTACAGCAAAACAAAAGTAATCCCTCTTGACTTCTGATGATTTGTTTGGGACGTTCTGTTTTTGAGGAAACTTGACCCCTCAGTCAGGCTACATCTGCATTCAGTTAGATGTGTTATAGAGCGTGTGCCAAGCGTTCTGCAGCCCAACTCGATTACGGCTATCAGACAATCTTCCATGTGGGATATTTGAAACTGTGACTGTTTAGTGCTTATTGTGTGTGTGTGTGTGTGGTTTTTACTGTGCTGCCTCTGCTCTTCTCTTGCGCGAGGCAGCGGCACTGTACACTTCAGTGCGCATATGTAGGGCAGTGTGTTAGGGGGGCAGTGTGTGAAGCTATACTACTGTGAGCAAGACTCAGTTTCAGCATTCAGCCGGCACGCTCATGCACACTCTCTTTTACACACACTCCGTCTGTCTAACCGACTCAAATTGGCAGTCGAGGGAATACGGAGCTTTCGCTTCAAGAACTTTAGCGGCGATCTTTTCATTGCTTATTCCCTGTCTTCCTTTTTCACTAACTAAAGGGCAAGGACACTTCTGCCCAAAGCGTGCGGCTAATGTACATATGGTGGACAGCTGCTATGTGCAAATGCACATTTTTGGTCGTACTTTATTTAAAGCGTGCTTACATAGACACTTCATAAAACATGCATAATCAATGAATAACATAGACCTAACTATTTATTAATCGATTATGTCACTATTAGGTCCATATGTAATACTGTCATGAAGCATAATTTCCTACTAAAGTATTGTCTTTTAAATACATAATTCAGCGCTGATTCTTGGGTTATGAAGTTCCTATGTAGCCTTCAAATGAAGTTTAAATCAATCTTTGGTTAAGGGATCACCTGAAGACATACAACCATTCTTGCTCACACACACACACACACACACACACACACACACACACACACACACACACACTGATCACTGTCTATACAGACTCAAACACAAACATGCACACACAGTGTGCTACTTGTTTGCCATTTGTGGTAACGAATCTCACTCATGACAATGATCACATCATCGACTAAAGCACATGCTCAGTGTGCCACTCAGTTTTACAAGGAAAATCATTCAGTGCATGGACACACACATACAAACACACAGCCTTGCCACCACCTTTCTCTGTCACTCCATCTCTCCCTTCTCTCTCCTGTCTTTCTCTTTTCTCCCATTCCTATTCCAAACCCACACTTGCACACACACACACGCACACACACACACACACACACACATGAAGGCATGAAGCACACACTAAGCAAATCTGTTTGATGTCTGGGACAGAATATAAAAAAGAAGGGGCTCCTTTACACATGAAGTATTCATGCTGCGAGGGGCATGTGTGTGTGTGTGAGAGAGAGAGAGAAAGAGCAGTTGAGAGAGAGAGAGAGAGGGAGACGCTCCCTCGTGGAGTGCGGACTCCTTTTCTGGCTGTGGGGAGTAAAAAGGGGCAGGGCTGTGTAAAGAAAGAGAGGGAGGGAGGGAGTGTCTGCGTGCATGTGTCTGTGAATGAGTGTGTGCATATGAGTAAGGGAGAGAGACAGAGAGCCGCACAGCGCCAGCAGAACGGCTGCGGGATTCCATCCACTTTTCAATCCTGGCACACAGCAGAAGACGAAACAGAGGAAGAGAAGGAAAAGACGGGGGAGGTGAAGGACTGAATGAAGTCCTACAGGCAGAGAGACTTAGAGAGAGGAAGAGAGAAAGAAGAAAAAGAAGAAGGATGCAGAAGAACATTGCACAGGGTCAAAAAAAATGGAAAGGCATGAATGGCAAGTGACGAGAAATGAGGCAGAGTGAAGAAAAGCTGCCTGACTCAAGTGCATTGGAGTGAATGGGACTTACAGTGTGTGATTTGTCTGCAGTATGTTGGATGTGCAGCTGTAAAGTGGAGCATGGGAAATATGCAGTGAAGGGAGACTTTTTGCCCTCTACTTTCTTTGCCTTGGACCCCTCCCACACCCCACATCCTTCTGTTCTTGCACTTTATCCTCTCTGCAGAAACTCTTTTTGTGCTTATTTTTAACACATAGTGGAGTATTAAATGTATCTTAGTGAATAAAAATGTAGTGGAGGTCCTGTAGTTTTTCAATTGAGCTCGCTCAACTCTTCTCCCTCTCCATGGCACAGTGTGGATATGGACACGTGGACTACAATCTGATCTTTGATGGTTTTTGCCTTTCCCTGGCAAGACTGAGTTCTCACTATATTAGATGATGGATTGGAAAGAAGTGTAAGTACTTTCAGTCACTCAAGCTTTGCATCTATGTGCTATGTTTCTGTGTGCGTGTGTGTGTGTGTCCCAGGGGAAAGGTGAATGGTACTCTTTTTTCAACACTTTCCTCCATTTCCCTCCCTCTCTCCTCTCTTATTGACTTCAATATATCATCTTTGTCCATAATTTTTAAAAAGAAAATTCTGTCATTTCAACATAGCAGGTTCCTTCTACAATGGCTCAAAATGACTTTACTTGAATTGAAATGTTTTACCTTAACTTAGATAAGGAATAACGAATGTTCTGCCTTCTGTTGTAAAAATGATCATTTGGAGGTACTTGTTTGTTTTTGATATGCTTTACAATGTCCTTAATGAAGCCAGACAAAGCCAATGTTTTTGTTATATAGATATGACTTTCTGATTGTGAAAATGATTTCCCAGCAACTTGTGAAAGCGTGCATGCTGCGTAGGGATGATCAGTGAGATACTATTCATTACTGCAGATATCGCTTGCACAGTGTGCTTTGTGTCTGTGTGTGTGTACTGCAATACGGTTGAACAGGTGGACAAGCAACAGAGAGTGTAGGCACTTGGGCATATTTGTTATGGCTTGTGTCCATCTATGTACTGAGCCAGCTTCTTGTGTAAGAAGAAGAGAGGGAGAGAGAGAGAAAGAGAGAGAGAGAGAGAGAGAGAGAGAGAGAAAGAGAGAGAGATCCCGGGTGAGTCAAACGGGAGGGAGGGCACATACATGAGATAAGCAGTTATTTCCAGTGTGCTTACAAAGTGGGCTAAAGCTGTTGTTGCAAGTTCATTTTGTGGTTCATCACCTCACAAGGTCCCTCTTTCATACTCTCCTTCTCTGTCCTTTCTCTCTCTCATTCATTAGGCCTTTGTATGTGCATCCTTGGTGAACTGTGAACTGTACTTGTTCGGCTTTTACCACATCACCCCTTTTCACCTCCACTGTGTCACTGCAAAATGTATACTTCTCTGAATGTAACATGTTTAACAATACACCTACTGCACACAGACTGATTATGCAGACTCTTTACATTTAGTCAGTTTCAGGTTTTCATGTGTGGTTCAATTTTAGGGTGCTGAGCTATTTTGGGGACTGTATTGTAATGCCTAAAATAATACCATTATTTCAAGGTTCAGGAAAGGTAGTGTGTCTCCCAGAGACATCAGTCCTTACAAGGCCTGCACAATATGTCATTCTTAACTTTTATTACATGGATCCTGGTGGTACTAATAACAGAAGTGTGCTGTATACAAATGAGTCTCAGACAAACCACTGAATGTTTTTGACTAATCACAGATGTTCTTTGGCTGTTTAATTGAATCAACAATTACATGATTAAAAAGAACATAATTAAAAATAATCCAGGCTAATACTTAACCACATCAGTTCTCAAATGTTTATCTTCACTGTGCAGTCATAACCAGAATCCAAACTACTGTCTTAACTCCTCCTCTAAATGTGATGATTAGCTTTATTTGGAGGTTTGGGCATATTTTTGACTCCTTTTTTGTAACAAATACAACAATATTTATCCAAAGACAATACCGTGATATAGCTTTTTGACAGTATCGTTCAGCCCTAACCACTACATGATGCGCAGAACTGCTTACAGTACATCACTGACAGCGGATCACATCCTTATGGCACTCTTTTTTCTCTTGCTCTCCCTCTCGCACACATATACAGCTTGCACAGTTCTAAAACATTTCCCTCCCTCCTTTCCACTTACACTCTGTCTCTCTCTCTCTCTCTCTCTCTCTCTCTCTCTCTCTCTCTCTCTCTCTCTCTCTCTCTCTCTCTCACACACACACA
>JBBPCZ010000001.1:34391558-34403795 GCA_037974445.1 Brycinus macrolepidotus
CTCTCTCTCTCTCTCTTTCTCTCTCTCTCTCTCTCTCTCTCTCTCTCTCTCTCTCTCTCTCTCTCCCTCTCTCTCTCCCTCCTAGTGTCTGGAGGTAGAAGCAGACTGCATCTCATAGACCTGGGCAGCTGTGAGAAGGTGCTTAGTAAGAGCAGAGATGGGGGAGGTGGTTTGTGTCTGTCCCTCAACGCCTTAGGCAATGTCATTTTGGCTTTGGCAAACGGAGCCAAGCATGTCCCATACAGGTAGGTGAAAGCAGTTTTTTTTAAATATGGTTTTCAAAAACTTTCTTATATCTTAAGATACATATATGTCAGGTAGAATCTGATGTTATGCAAAATGTGCAGTAGCTCCATTTTCGAGACATCCCTCAGAAACGCCACATACCTACGTATGACAGTTACATTCCATGTGGACATGTAGACGTGTCTTTTAGAGGTTTATTGTGATTCCATTTTCCAATGACGTAACAGAAAGAGTGAACACAGAATCAAAACTGTCAACAACAAGACCTAGCATGTTAGGTTGTGTTGACAGGTTTATCATCAGGTTGGCACGCTGCTAATGTCTGAGTTTATGCTGATCATACATGAATCATTGTGTGATTGATCATGTATGACTTAATGTGGAGACACTTCCTACCTAGTTTTTGAAATTACTTACAGTATGTGCTTTCTGGTTTAGATTAATTGCATAATTAAGAATGAAGGGATAACCTTCATGAAAAAGTAAGTCCTATTCTGATTAATATAGTAATTGACAATTGTGGAAAAGTTTAGGACACGTTCAGTTTTCCAGGCCTGGCAGCATATAAGGAAATTCAATCTATAGGCACTGTAAACACCTGAAGATATGTTGATGACATTCTGTATTTTTTCTTGGACATTTTGTATTGTTCAGGGACAGCAAGCTCACAATGCTCCTTCGTGATTCGCTTGGAAACATCAACTGCAGGACGACAATGATAGCACATGTCTCAGACTCCGCAGCGCATTATGCTGATTCTCTCACCACTCTCCAGCTGGCATCTCGAATCCACCGTGTGAGGAAGAAGAAGTCCAAGGTCAGTGGAAATTTAAAGCTTTACATTTTTTTGTGTATAATTACAACAATTTACTGGCAGCATTTTGTTGCAGTATATTTCTAGTATGCATACTATAATTACTGTATTTTGAAATACAGGTAATAGCTGTAGTTTTACAGTCTGCACATCAAATCCACCTAGCTTCTGGTACCAGATGTTTGAATGTTCATGCTGACAGTTACCTTAGAGTTACATTACGTTACAAAGAACCATCACGCCATTTTTCACAACAGCATAGGATTGCTTATCAATAGTTAAAAAGCATTAAATCTAGTTTTCTGTATTCCTGCTATCTCATAATCATGTAATCAATAGAGTGTCATGATGTACAGAATACTTGTGATTAAGGCAGTAATTGACAAGCAAATATAGAATAGAGAGGTAGAATGATAACACCTCTGCACTGCAATTCAGGCTTAATTACTATTCCTAACAGCTTGGTCGTTCATGTTATTGATGTTAATTTCTGCTATTGATTAAAACTTTTTACTTGGTGGTTTATAGTCGTCTCTTTGTTTGTGTAGTATGCATCCAGTTCTTCTGGAGGTGAAAGCTCCTGTGATGAGGGAAGGATTCGCCGACCACCACATTTAAGACCTTTTCATCCTCGCACTGTGGCCCTGGACCCAGATCTGCCTTCTTTACTCAGTGATCCAGACTACTCTTCAAGCAGTGAGCAGTCATGTGACACTGTCATTTACGTTGGCCCTGGTGGTGCTGCAATCTCAGATCGAGAACTCAGTGATAATGAAGGTCCTCCAGCCTTTGTTCCTATAATCCCCTCCCTCAACAGAAAGCAGCGCAGCAGGGAAGGACCAGCTGACCGTGACCATTTTAAGTGCAACACTTTTGCTGAACTTCAGGAGCGACTGGAATGTATTGATGGGAGTGAGGGACCAACCACTTTCGTGGGGGAAACTAGAGGAAATCAAGAAAGCCCTATGATGGACATTAGTGCAACAAAGCCCACAGAAGGGACTGTGTCTCTTTCAGTCTCCCCCAAGGTTTCTGCCAAAACAGCTTCCTCCCAGTTGGATGGTGTATTATCCAAACAGCTCCATTCTGCTACCAGTAAACTGCCCAGCAGCCCAAAACACAAGTCCAAATCTGAACATTCCAAATGGCCAGGCGCCACCACATCAGATAGAGACATGCCTGAGAATGTGTACTGTTCAAGGAAGGATGGTGAAAAGGGCCTGGCATCGGAAAACTCTGCTACATGCTCTCCGGGGAAACAAGGCAAATCATCTGCATTTCAAAACTCAGAGCCAGTGGTGAGGGAAAAAGTCTTTTTAAACAATAAACAGCTTCCCAAGCCAGCCCCTTCACCCCCACAACAAAAAGAAACTATAAGACCTAATGGGGAGACAGAAGAAATGTCTGCCACAAGAGTTCCACCCATTGGAATGAGCCATCAAACTCAGAAGCAGTGTGATTCAAGCAGCAATTCTCCTCTTTTGAGCAGAGTCCATCATCTTAATCCCAAGACTCCACTTGAAGTGTGCCAACTAAGGTCTACGCTTAGGGAAAGGTGCATGGACAGAGATATCCTGAGAACTACAGTAACCCTCCAGCAACCAGTAGAGCTGAATGGAGAAGATGAACTGGTGTTCACCCTTGTAGAAGAACTGTCTATTGGAAATATTGTGGACAATGGGAGACCCTCTAGCATCATAAGCTTTAACAGTGATTGCTCTGTACAGGCCATTGCTTCAGGGTCTAGGCCAGTAAGTATCATAAGCAGCATCAATGATGAATTTGATGCATATACTTCCACTGTGGGTGCATCTGAGGTGAACATTGAAATGGTAGCACCCTTGCAGGAGGAAACATGTGCCTCACTGGATAGCCGTAGTTCCTCTATCGGTTCTTGGCTTAGTGAAGTAAGCGTCTGCACGTTAGAGAGTGAAGGAGCACAGTCTGCAGATGTCTTTCTCATTGATGGTACACATATTGGCCCAGAAAGTGCATTCTGCCTGGATTCCCTTGGCATGTTCCAAAGCAATCCCCAAAAGGAACCCAAGAACTCACTGAATGATAGTGGCTTCAGCTTCTCCGAACTGGATAGCGACAGTGCCACTTCAAGTAAGCTGTCCCTTAGTAAATGCTCATCCTCTCCAGAATCCATAAAAACATCTATCAGAATTTCACCAAAACTGTCAAAGTCAAATAATATTAATTCATCCCCAACCCAGGTCTTGCAAGACCCTTACAATTTTCAGTCTAGTCTTCCCAGGAAAATAAAACCTACCTCATCCACAGTTCAGAGTAGCAGCATTAGCGAGAGCAGTAACAACAGCAGCTGGAGACGTGAACCCCCAAGGCTAGAAGAAAAGCCAGATGACCCATGGTATCGGATAGAGAGCGTTTCAGAGTTGCCTGTTCCCTCAAATTCAGGTTCTTATTCTAAACTACTGAAAAATGGGATTAGTGGCATTCCATCTAGGAAAACAGGCACAAATTGCAATAGTATACCTCGAATACCCAAAACACAAGGGTCTAATCCATCGCAGAGAGTGGTAGATGGATGTGAAAAATCCAGTTGCAGCAAAAAGATAGAGACTCTTAGCAAAATGCCACAACTCAGAAGAGGTGCAACCACACTCGGGACAGTTCCAGTCATCCATACATCCATTGATGTCAAGGTTGGCCTGGACATTGGATCTTCAATGGGTAGTTTAAAGTTCTCATCTTTGGAAAAAAATGGAAAGGCAATTAGACAGGACACTAGCATGCTGCCGAAGCAAGGTAGTGCATCACCTCCTCCACCTCCTGTACGTAAGTCCAGTCTGGATCAGAAGAATCGAATTCTGCTACCCCCAAGTGCCTTAAAGTCTGCATATGAGGCAGGAAAGTCCTCAGGACCTAGGCCTGCAAAGACAGAGAACGAATTTGATGTCCGGCACAGAGGAGACTCCCACAGTTTAAAATCATCCAACTTGAAGTCAGAGCATAGTTTACTTAAAGCGACGTCCAGCCTCAAGGCCAGAGGGGTGAGAGGGGAATCTGGACAATTGTATGGAAGCCAGATATCTCTAGAAAGGTGTGACAGTTTGACATCTTTGGGATCTAAACCTGTGCTCAGTCGAGAGAACAGCGGTGCCAGCCTCAATGGAAAGTCAAGCAGATCTGTGGCTAAGTTTGGATCACCTGTTTCCACGTCCTCCCCGATCAGTACCTCACCACCTCCTGGTGTTAATCTAATAAACATGGGGAAAAATGGGCAAGTCAAAAGCAGCCTTAATGCAAGACCAGTGCCTGTAAATGGAAACAAAGCTCGTACATTATCTGCGAGCAATTCGAAAGCCCTAAGTTCCTCAACAAAGTCTCTTGCAGCATCTGGATCCAGGAATGCCAACCTTCCACCTTCAGGGAAGAGTGCATTACCTCGTTCAGCAGTGGGATGCAGTGGGAAACCAACAAGAGGAACAATTATGGGTACTAAACAAGCGATGAGAGCAGCCAACAGTCGTGTTAGTGAGCTAGCAGCAGGTAGTCCACCTGGGAAACACCTGGGAGGATCTGGTGATTCAGACAGTGGCAATGACAGTGGAGTGAACCTCAGTGATGACAAGCCCACGCCTATCCCAATACTTCCCTCTCCTTACAGCAAGATCACTGCCCCAAGACGGCCACAGAGGTATAGCAGCGGGCATGGAAGTGACAACAGTAGCGTCCTGAGTGGAGAGTTGCCCCCTGCCATGGGCCGAACTGCCCTATTCTACCACAGTGGAGGGAGCAGTGGATATGAAAGCATGATCCGGGACAGCGAGGCCACTGGAAGTGCCTCTTCAGCACATGATTCCATGAGTGAAAGTGGGATGTCTTCCTCTGGACGCACCAGGAGCTCCAAGCCACCCAAAAAAAGGTCAAATGGTGAGTGCCATTAGTGTATTATTGGGCTTGAATGCTTGTGACATTCTTTTTTTTCCTGTTATATCCTCACAGAATGTTTTTTGTTTGTTATTCTTTCACACATCATTCTCAGCTGACCACCAGTTTTTAAAGTAAAGTGTCCCCTTATAGTCACGCGTGAATACACCACAGCACAGCACACAGTGTGAACAATGTGAAATTCTTTCTCTGCATTTAACCCATTTACCAAGTGAAGCAGGGGGCTGCCGTCTATGAGGGGCGCCCAGGGAGCAGGGACGGTACCTTGCTCAAGGGTACCTCAGTGATGACACTAGCAGTTGGAATCGAACCCAGAACCTTCTGATTACAGGGCGAATGCCTAACCACTAGGCCACCAGCTGCCCCTAACTACTTTAGTTAGCTGGTGTATAAATTTAGTTTATGAAGGAACTAAAACACTGCAAAGGCATGGCTGCAAAATTGAATTTGTTCTTTCACAATCCATATGTCTGTGTGCATGAAACTAACATTATTATTGCCCCTTGTACATATGCTATATCAACTACATAAAAGGGATCTGCATAAAATCTGTTATCTCTCCATCTAAGTCAGCATTCTCATAAATATATGCATACAGATATATGCATACAGCAATAAATCTTTCTGCTATATCGTCATATTTTCTGCCAGCCAGTCTGAGGTGTTTTGTACTTTACTTCAATTGAAACATTTCTGTCTTCTACCCTGGGCATGAATTCATCCATCCATTCACTTAGTTTTTTCACTCTGTTATGCCCCTCTTTCTTTTGCTGTATCTCATGCTCCTTTATTTCACACCCTTTTGGTACTCTAGGCCTTCAGAGGCGGCGTCTCATCCCTGCTCCTCTGCCAGACACCTCGTCCTTGGGGAAGAAGGCTGGTGCCACAGGCCAGTGGGTGGACCTGCCTCCCATGTCGGGTCCATTGAAAGAGCCCTTTGAGATCAAGGTGTATGAGATTGACGATGTGGAACGGCTACAGCGGCGAAGACAGGAGGAGACAGTTGAGGTGAGCTAACTTGTCTGCCCTGTTTTTGACATCATCGTCTATGCACTCAGCTCTGGTACAGTCTATGTGTAGTGGGGCTCCACAATATGGAAACAATCCCAAATTGCAACTGTATCTCCACACATTGCAAATGTCATTTTCCTTACAATATATTACAAAACACATTAATGAATCCTTAATGTGACATGATAGTGACAGAAATGGTTTATGTTTGTTTCATTTCTTGAATTCATCTATACACAGTTTGAGCTTGGTTAGTGCACTCACAGGACACACTGAAAAAATGGAAGTTTCTTATTTGCATGCTACACTCTTCTGCAGTATCAGTATTACAAAGGCTGATGTTCCGATAATGGTTAACAAATTACATACTTTGCAGCCCTTTTTTTTCTGTAATATGATGAGATGCTTTCAGTATGACTACTGGTTGAAAATGTGTATGTTGATGAACAATCTCTTGATGCAGATGCCATTTCTGAAAGCGGATTTGCATTCAAAGCAAGCTTAACTGCTCAGTCGTTATAACATGTACTCAAAAGTCCATTCGATGGCGGCACAATTAACATAAGTCATTTCGACAGCAAGACAGCTGACATATCAGACAGATATTTTTTTCTTTCTCATGTTTCATTCCTTCAAAAAACCTCCCAGAGTTCAGTCTGTATCTTAAAGACGATCATACGTCTGGTATGTGAAAGAGAATGTCATTAGCTCAGCAGTATGCCACATGCGTCACCTTCAAGCCCTTCACAGTGACTGAAGGACTTGTCAGCCCCCTTGCATCTTATTAAAGAGTGTGATGATAATTTGTGGCTCAGACTATTGACCTTCAGCATGTCTGATAGTGGATGGCTGTGTCTGAATCTCACAGCTTCCTGGGTAACCAAAGAAGTGTCTGGGGTTGAAACAGAGACTAGTTCAGAGGCAGTTTTCTGTCAGTTTAGTTTAGTGAGGTTTCTCAGCCGCTTTGTCAGTTACGAATGGGATCGTAGTTCATAGTTCTTCTGCTTTTGATAACATCAAGAAAAACAACAACAATAACACCTGCTACTAATACTTTAAGTATGTAATTATATTACTGTAATACTTTTAACAACACCCCTGGGCAAATTACATGTTTAGTTGATTTTCGTAAAGTACATCCTCTACAGACCTCAAACCTAAATATGCCATAACTTTTGCACAGGCCATTTGGCCAGGGGCACCCAAACTTTGCACACAACTGTATCATGATAACATTTTCCCACATTATTTTGCTTTAGATTAGATTGTGAAAGAATGTGTATATGGCTGTATGTGTATGTTTATATTTGGCTACACATTTTCACATTTCACTGTAAACCTGACATTGTTTCTTGTGCTCTATCCTACCTTTTCCCTTTCCCCTGCATCCGTATCTCTCATGCAGCAGTCAGTTCAGGATGTTGAGAAGGTATGTTGATTAAGCCAGTTGCTATTGCTTGATTGTGTAAGTGAAAACTGCAATGAAATACCAAAACACGTGGAGCGCCTACCAACATATTCCTAAGGGGAAGAATGCTCTTGAGCTACACTCTTAGAGGAAGCATGTAGTTCTACAAAACAATATCTGGAAACTGTCTCAGATCCTTATGAGTCACTTATCCTTAAGAGTCACTGTATCTTTGCATTTTATAATTCTTTGGCAGAACAAAAGGCCAAGGAAGAATAAAAAACAACCAAGAAAGCTCTAAGCACATTTTCATAGTGCAGTTACTAATCATTTCAGTCATTATTAGCTTGGTATACGTTAATACTGCAGTTATACAGTATTTTATATTGAGTTCTCCTAGTTTGAAGCCTACCGTGTATGAATCAGTACTGTTTTGTATTGCTTTATGTCTAATATTATCATGTCTTTGCCTGTAGGGTCTGACGTACTTTAACACAAAACTAAAGGATGTGGAGCGAAGGCAGCAGCAGATCAGAGAGCTCAGAGTCAAACATGAAACTCTGAAAGAGGAACTTGAGGACACCAAGGCAAGACTGATGATGGACCCCAGCAAGTGGATAAGAGAGTGTGAGTTTTAGATTTAACATTCTTAAATAATGTACTTGAGTTCTGTACTTTGAGACTCCATCCAAAATTTCCCCCAGTAAGTCATGATTGGTTGTGCTCCTCATAGTTGATGTGGACCAGGATTTGGACCCGGAGTCACAGGAGTACCTGGAGGCGTTAGAGCAAGCCACAAGTGAGCTGGAGTACTGTGTCAACCTATGCAAGTCACGCGTTATGATGGTGACCTGCTTTGACATCAGAGTAGCATCGGACATTCAAGAGGGGCCGCGAGAGGTTGAGGTGTGAAAACGGGATGGGCTAGAGAGAAGGAGACAGAGTGGAGGAGAGGAAGTGAGAAGGAATCCTGGAAGTCTGAATGGAAGGATACTGAAATGTAGCAGCCGCTGATACTCACAAAAGACGAAGAAGAAACTTCAAAGACTGTAGTACTGAACACTGCATGGAACACGTTGTCATTTAAGGAGTGACGGGTACTGGTAATATACAGTGCCACGGTCTGTGTGATGGACTTTTTGAAGATGAAGCAACAACCTGTGATATTTTTTGAAACATCCACTGTATAGGGAGTGAAGAAGAAAGAAATACTGAAAGAAAGCAAGAGGAATTGTCACCATTTACCCAAGAGTTCTTCTGCTACACCACAAAGTGCCTTTTGTCATATGACTCTTTCAATCATTATTTTTTGGTATTGGTGCTAGAGCTCTAACCAGCATACCTAAGCCAACCCTTAACATATTCCTTTTGCAAAGAAAATGATTTTATATTGCATTGTATAGTGTATTTATATGATTAAACAGTCTGTAAAATACCATTTTGGGGGGAAGTTTAAAGGAAAGACAGAAAGGAAAGCAATAAGCTAATGTTATTGCGTTTTCCCAGGCTTTGCCTTTCTCTTGTACTATCACCTCTGTCAGCATTTTGTCATCTAACCTCTGGAGCCTTATGTTCTATTACTAGTGACTGTGTGTGTGACTTTCTACCTTACATATCAAACAAACCTGTGATGTCTTTTTAAGAGCTACATTTGTAATACTGTCCGCCAGCCTTGGTTGATGCTGACCCAATTTCAGCTTTGACTCAGTTGCCTTGAATGATTTAAGTTGAATGGAACAATACAAATGGTTCACAGTATGGTCAGTTCTACATAAGAATGTGCATTATTGTAATATGGCTGATGTCTTGCATTGGTACTGCATTTTTGTCACGCTCTTGACTGTTTAAGGAGTTCAGCCTCACTGAATGTACATATAGAAACCCTTTTTAGCGACAAGTGAAACAATGGCTAAAATGTGACATTTTGAGCTGTTTATCACTGTTCATCAGTTAAACTCAGCCATTTTGCATGACCATTTATGCTGATCTTTCCAAACGCAGTGCAAGATCTTGCACTCATTTATGTTGCCTGAGACCTAGGAGGTGGGAGTTTATCAGTGAGTCCTACTGTCTGTACTAAATAGTTAAGGGTCAGGATTTCTCTGTGGGATAAAGGAAGGAGTCATGCTTAGGTTTCAATTTTAAAATGTATGATTAAGAACCCTCACATAGACTTCTACAATGCCTTTTAGAGTTTCTGATCATGAGGTGCTCCCTGTGTAGTGAAAGCCTAAATGTGAGCACAGCAACAGTTCATATTGCCCTCAACTGACAATTCCATTCTCTTACACATACAGTGACATACAATGACTAAATCAACAAACTACTTCAGACTTTTCAGCTGTTTCAGTGTACCACTGTGGATGATACACATTGAGCTAATGGTGCCAGACGTTGGTTCTATGCATTCCTGAAACGCAGTTCTATTCTTGTAGAACCTCAAAAAATCTACAGTTTGCCTTCAGCACAAATGGCCTGGCCTTGTTTTGGGTTTCAACATTTTCCCATTTCTCCTCTTTTTATCTCTGAATATGTCAGCTTGTCCAGCCTCTCCCAAATACCTCTGTATTTCTGATGTTGTGGAGTCAGGTGAAGATTCTCATCCAACATTATTACTGGGTCGCTTCTCTTGTTACCAGAAAACCCGATTTATTTACCTTTACAAGTATACACTCTCAGGCCCTTTTTTACAATGCTGCATGAGATTTCTTTTTGTTATTATTGTTTTTTAGATATGTTCTTGGCTTCAGTTTTTACATTTACTTTTGTAATGATGATGCTGGCATTTACTGTCATAGGAGGTTAGGAACATGGATTAACCAACTAACACCAAACTGAACCTTTTTTATTCAAAATGTTGTATGTCATATTTCATATCAAATCAAATCATATTTTCTAATTTTTTTGATTTTGTAAAGGCTTTTCAGACTATGTGTAAAAAATGTACAATATGGCAGCTTGGGATGGGATTTTTTTTTCTTGTGAATAAAAATGTTTCTTCTTACAGTGGTGTCTGTGTCACATTCTAAGACCTAAAACAATACAAGATGAAGGTAAATAAGCAGTTGTAAAGGCCTATTGTAATACAGATCTATAAATGTTTATTCTAGCCATAATATTGCGTAAAACACATTTAATGTTACCTTTTATTTAATTTGGTAAAAGGTATTCTTAGTCCAGATCAAAGTTAACGACTGCTTCATTCAAAACATAAATACGATATGGCCTGATCATGTATTGATATCAAATATGTCACTTAAAAATTCTAAGAAACTGTTCTAAGGGCTAAATGTAAAAGCTTTATGGGTTGTGATTGGCCACAGTATTGTGGCACATTGCAAACCAGCATGAGTGTCACACCTGCTGTAGGAGTCACTATGGACCAGGAATTGCTTAATATAGACGGATTAGAGGTGTGACGTCAGCAATGTGTCGGTCTACTATCATGTGTGTAAATATAAAGTCACTTTAAAAAGCTTGATTTTGTACTTAAAGAGCTGGTTTCCAGTCCCAGATTAAGCCTAAGCCTAGACTAGATAAGATAACATGAGCTAATGATGAAACATTTTGGCACTGTAGTTTAGCCCATGACTAGGATTAATCCATATCCAGGAAGCCAGCCCAGTTTGAACAGGAGGCGATGTACATGATTGGGGACATTTTAGTCCTCAGTATCCATTGTATAATGTAAATGTCACACATTATTCTTATGCACGTGTTTACAGCAAACTGTACATCAAAAGCCACAGGTGCTGGATTATGAGAGGTAGTGAAATCTGTGGACAATGATTAACTGTGACAGTAAATTGTGTGTGCATACATACACAAACACAGACCCAAACACACCAGGCTGTCCTGTCACCCCGTCATCCTGTTGTGCTGCCACCTGCTCTGAATTTTACACAGGAATGCCCCATTTGACTGAAGAGATTGCTACCCCAACACACATACTATTGTATAAGAAGATGACCTGAAGATAGACAGTTCACAAACAGAATCACAGTAGGAAGAAGCAGTTTGGCATGGAACATACCATGTTCTCAGCAGTGATGAGTTTTAAACTGCTCAGTACAATTACTGCATAATAAGGTCTTCTGCATTTATCTGATTAGGATTATGTAGCTTGTGGAGTTTGCCCGAGATTCAGAGGATATTTTTGCAATGTGTTCATAATCCATTTCAGTAGAGCTGCTTAAATCTAGAGTTAGTCTGCATATTGCCAAGTAATCCCCTACTTACAGAGCAAATACAATAACCTCAGCCTGCTCCCATCTTTCCTCCCCACTGTTGATTTAATTTGATTGAAACCAGAGCATACAGTAGTGATGATTTGGCTGCTCGGTTGGAGCAGCTGGCCCGTATATTGCTAATCAAATCAGTGGCCTTTAGTCTTGCTGGCTGTGAGTGCTTTTTGACAGCAGGAAAGAGGGTTACATGCTTTAAATGACAATTATTAAAATATACATATTATTATTTGGGGGAAAAATCTAATATGGGACATGCTTTCATTTTGCCTTTGTCCATCCCAATTGCTGTCATCATATCTTGAAGCCTTTTTCTCTGTTCTTGAGCTCTCATGGACTTGAAATATCATCAGTCACAGCCCAATTCAAGCACCAGTTCAAAGTTCACGTCTAGTCGAGTACAGATCAAATACTCCGAAAGTGTCCTCGATTAGTGTGTGTTATCAAGGATGCATCAGGAGGTGACTTTTGTGCAGACACACTACTTCCACCGTAACTTCCACAAATATTTGACGTCATTGGCCCTACTTCAGGTAACATGAATATATATATACTGTATGTATATATTTGTTTATGCAGTAGTGTGTGTGTGTACA
>JBBPCZ010000001.1:34403895-34433460 GCA_037974445.1 Brycinus macrolepidotus
TATATATATGTATGTATGCATTGTATTGTGTATTGGTGTATTTTATGTTATTTTATTGTAAATATCGATCAGGTGAAATGCAGGGTCTCAAGCCTCAAGATGAGCCCAGCTGAGTTAATGTCGGAAATAATGTCAGAAAGTATGCTGCTCTTCCAAATGCAGACTGAACGTACTGCAACCCCCTATCCTCATGAGCCTGGACCCCCAAGCTGAACTTGCTAGGAGTTTGTACTTTACACACTCCACACTGAGAAACACCCTCAGCTCAGTATGACACCAAACATTTCACACTGCATCCTTTTTGGACTGTTCGCGTATCTGCATCAAGTGCATTAGTCAAGGTTTATAAAAACATAATACACGATTTTTCCCCAGTCATCCAGACAATGTGAATCTGAAAGCAAATTTGCTTGGCAACTGCACGATACACCAAATGTTAATTTGTGATGTTCCCATTCTATTGCTTGGACGTTTGCCTATCTATTCTTGCTCATCCATCTTTGTGCAGCCAGGCCCTGTGGCGTCTGGTCTACAGCCTGCTGAGAGTTACGACTCTTGCTGAGGAAGCTCGGCTTTGGGCGAGAGACAATGAGTGACACGCTTTGACACGTCTGCTGCACTCTCTGCCGAAGAAGAGGCCTCATTGCCATGGAGACGCTCCAGAGTGGCTGTGGAGAGTTGCGGTAGGCTGCTGAGTCCAGGCTTTTTAAAAGCTGCTTTGACCCTGCCTCTGAACTGAAAGCCTCAAGCCTCTCCTGGGGTAGAGAACGTGAGAGCAGCACAGTGAAAGAGAGTTCAGGGAAAAGTCAGCAGGATCCCCCGCAGCTTTACTCAAGCTGTAGCCATGCCTGTTCGATCAGCATGCAGACGTAGACTCGGAATCCACCAGAGCTTCATAAACTGAACACATCTGCTTACTGCTGCTCATCCCACTTTCTTCATTTAATCTTAGTCATGTACTAATGCTCAGAAGCAGCACAGAGGAAGGGATGCCAAAAAGAAAACAATGCAAAGATGAATAGCTAGTAAAACATATGAAGAGATATGATGTCTGTATGAATAAAAAAAAAAAACTGTGGCCCCATTAACCAGTGTCTTTGTTAGTAATTGAATGCTGGCCTGTGTTCTAAAGTCTTCAGATCAGATGCTCTCTGTGCCTGTGTTTTCACCCAGTGCTGACTGCAAGGCCCATAAAAAGGAAGTGATCTTTAGATTTACCTCCTCCAGTCGTTTCTAATGAGCAGAGGTACCGGCACCTTAACGATGCTGGGTCCCTCAATCGGTCACTCCCATAAAAATGCACCTTTGATTTGTAGGAGAACTAAACCAATCCCTATATTGCTTAGGGAGATCAAGGAGAACATTATCACCCCCTCTGTAATTTATTTTGGTTCAGCCCTGACATGAAATATTCATGCTTTAATTTAGCTAGGTCCTTGTTTACTCTACACTCTCAAAGGTGCTTTTTGACACCTTTGCTTTCTGCCTGTACATGGTTTGAATATTTATTTGGTTGCTTAAATGGCTTCATTGATTGGGTCGCAAGAGTTCACAAAATTCATTTTACTCACTTTTAATCAGTCTAATTAATGTGACACAAATCATACACAAATGCTAAGAACTTCACTTTACAAGTCAAATATAAAAGACAGCAAGCAAAGCATGGGAAAATGACAGTCTTGTTGATGAAGTTTTTAACAACGATTGCCTGATGTTTCATGAAGTGAATATAAGTACACATCCTTTACAGAGAACACATTTCTTCACATTTCCAAGGTACAGTTATGTTCAATTGAAGTGTTAAATAAAATGTGGCCCGTGCATCCTTATAATAACACAAACGAAAAATATAATGTAATCTTTGTTTTATTTGTCCAGTGTGTTAAATTCAGGAAATAAATTTATTCTATGTTTCAATAAAATGCCACATTTAGATGTGTTCCCTGTAGAGAACGTGCATTTATTTTCACGTACAAAATCAACAAAAAACAGTTTCTGTTTTTTGACTGGGGGGGGGTGTTTTGCATATGGCAGTATCTCATGTACATGTTTTGCATTTCGTCTTCAGCATATTGAAACAGAAACTGCTAACAAGAGCATTTCATAATTTACATTTTAAAACATTGCCCTGCGACCAGACATTCCTTTTCATCTTTTGAGACTGGACTACATGTGGCCTTTGAGTGTTGTGGGGTTGTTTGTGGCGTCCATTGTCTATGTGAGTTAGAAAATTAAAAGAGAATTTATGAGTGCCCTCTAGTCAAGGGGTTGTGCGGTTGGCCCGAGCTTTGTTAGTGGGCCTGCATGAGTAGCGATTTACAGCTCTGCAATCAGACAGAGTTCGCCGTCTAAAGCAGGGCCCTGCTCTTTTAAGGGGAGCCATAAACCCAACCAAATGCTGCCACTTACTCTAAGTAATTAAAACAAGCTGGTTTGGAAAGGGACCTTAAATTACCCGAGTATGCGGGTGAAATTTAGCACTGCACATGTCTCTCTTTCTGCTTTGGTTCGCTTCAGGGGTGCTGTAACTATTGACAAACCTTAACAAACACACACATCATTATCCAGCAGTTCTCCTCCACTCCTACCCACTGCTTAAGGCAGGGACGTCTCGTGGGACATGAGGTCATGGAATGGGCTTTCAGCTTTGGGAGAAGCAGTTGCACCAGGGACTGAAGCAGCTTCTTTGAAACTGACTGCAGACACTAACAGCCTAGAGAAAGGTTTCTCTGTCTGAGCACCACATATTAAATAAAAGAGGCTTACAGAGAAAAAATGTCTGGCGCCATGGAGACAAATGATTACAGGAAGGGGACTATATCACTTACGCCCGGAGCTCACTGGTGAAACAATGTGAAGACCCCCCCAAAAAAAAGTCCTGATGGTGAAGAAAATTTATAGATCACTCCTAGTCACTTTTACGTAGAAAACTCCTTAAAGAACCACATGATGAAAGGTTCTATAGGGCATAACGTGGTTCTTATATGCTATTGCTCCAAAGAACCCTTGACTCTTGGAGCAATCTTCAGTTCTCCAACTTCCACATGCCACTATTTCAGGACTCCACCACCTACGACGACTCTGTTTGTGCATGCACCTGATTTGTCTGGTGTGGGGAGGTCAACCCATAGTGGGCTGGCATACTGTTGTGAGCCCAATCACCACCCAGGAGCCTGGAGTAATGGAGACACACAGCAACAACAGGCCTGATCGGAGCTGACAGCTACCTGGCAGCAGTCAGGCGGGCTGGGGCATCCTCATCATTATCCCCTCTCACACTCCCCGCTGGGCTCTGATCTACAAGAGGAGGGGAGCATGCTGGGTGGCCAGAGACAAGTGACCTTTACACACTGCTGCTCTAGAATGAGAAGGGGCACTAATTATTGCCAGTGTAAGGAATATAATGAATAGAATAAAAGAAGGATATTTGATTGTTTCACATTAAGATGTTGAATGGGATTGCTTCTGCACACACATATTTAGTTACATAGTGAGTTACAATAATGAATTACACTTTTGATTTACATTCTGCATCAATGTCTGCAGTTCTAACATTTTCAGTGTGTTTTGGTGTCATGAAATGATATAAAAATTATAATTAAAAAAAAAACCAAAAGGAGCTTTTTCTTTTCTGGCAAACGAGACTGCGTACGCAGTTTTAGGCTGCACCTAAAATCATATTATACCAGCGGCTCCTAGAAGAAAATAAGGTTGTGTTATCCTCATTTGTGCTATAAACTAAGTTTGCTTAACCCCTTTTATGCTGTTGAAACTTTATGTCCAGTGACACGCTCAATGTGTGGTAGCTTTACTGAACCTTAATTAAGCTAACCTAATGCCAATATATAGACCACACACTAATGTACACACACACACACACACACACACACACACATACGCACACACACACATATACACACACATTCTAAATGTGCATGGAAGTTGGTTTCTCTTTGCTCTGTTTTACAAGTTGGGTTTTTTATTTAATTTTGTCATATTTTATAAAACAATTACAAAGATGTGTTTATATATGCTGTAATACTTTATAGAGGTTTTACGATGCTATGATTTAGTAAAAAAAATTGTTTTTACAAAATCGATATTTTAAGGAATCATGAGAAGGATCATGATCTAAATTCTAAGCAAAAAATAGTCCCATTTAATCAATAAAGCAGCCCTATGAGCAATGAGTAAGGGCTGAATATTTTTTTTATTGCCTGCAATGACTGTGACTTCTGAGGGTCAGTGTACTAAAAAGAACTTGGTCATGCATATTCCAGAAAAAATGGTCTCCTTTCAGCTTTCACATTTGAGGACTTTTTAATATATAGGTCATTTAAAAAAACAATAAGTGTTATCCTTTGTGCCCTTTAAGCTGATCTGTGACCTTGAAAGAACTGAGAACGTGCTGAAGCAGCAATCCGTGAACAGTTGTTCACACCCCATATATGTCAAGACCTGGGGAAGTTAAATAGTGTAATTATCCAGAGGAGCACTCTACCCTGGCATCCATACATCAGGCCCAATATATTTATTAAAACTCTCCAGTGACAGCACCATCTCCTGACCTTCACATGTTTCACGTAGCTACAGTTGTCATGTAACTGCCACAGCATTCAGCTGTAACATGAACTCCGTCGCAACTGCTGCTATAATCACCAGGCAAAATACAGTAGATTACAGAGGTAGTGACAACCATTGCTAAACAACTGTGTTTTGAGTGTCACATGAAAGCTGTAACTGCAATATTTGTTAGACAGTTCATTTGAAAAATGTCCTTTTCTAAGCCTGTAGGCATTCTGTGGTGAGAGGTATGAAACCAAATTACCATTTAATCCTTCAGATGCAGAGAGAGAAGAGCCAGCCATGATAGCAGAGTGTGTTTTGAGCATAGTGTTCATACTCACATTTACTTACTGAATATGTTATTCAGGGAATTACCACTGTTATATGACAAATGAGTCAATGGCCATTTGTATTATAATACCCATTAATGTTCATTGCATTACAGAATAGAATACTTGTTTCTCACAGTGAGATGGACTGTCAATTTAGGGATCTGCATCTTGGTGAATTCATGTGGTCATATCAGTATCACTAAACAAAATTAAATTTGGTTGTTTCCAATATTGCATTCATGATGACTGACACTGCCCTAGTGACCTAGTGGATCTCTCTCATCTCTCTCATCTCACATTCATCGATTCCTCTTATGGCACTCATAGTCACAATCTAGCTCAGCACATTTAATATTCATTTGGAAAAAGGGAACAAAAGAGAGGCTGATCTGGACAGGTGGATGTGATTGAAGTCCATTAGCAATGCATTTTTGACCTTATGAGGAGAGGCACAACAATTACCTTGATAGTAAAGCTTTTCTAGTATCGATCAGTCTGTTACACGCATCATTGTCATTCAGAGATAATTACAAATTTACACAGATATTTAGATAGCCTAAGGCATTGTTTTCTCTGCCTATGCTAAAACAGATAGTAAAAGGTAATGAAAATGAACATTAGGTCAAATTAAAGAGATGAAATGCAATAGGCTTAGTAATGATCGCAATTACTCAGGCCAAGCTGCAGATTCCGCATATAAAATGATACTTAAGCAGATTCTAGCCTAGAATCCACCAAACTCTATCTAGTCCCACAAGAAGGGCCCAAATCGCTTGACAGGCCCAAATATAAGGTTTAAGTGCCAGCTCATGCTGCTAGCCTTACAGTGGCTCTGATTCCATCAGGTCCTGCGTTCCTAACAGATGGGCTCCTCTAATGAAAAGAGCCCTTTTAATTAGCCTGTCCGAGGACGTTTACTTACTTCGCACGGCCCTCTCTCACCAATAAAGTTTCATTGACCGAGCTGGCCCTATACCGAGCTCCCAGCAGCTGCCATCTGTTGGGCAGAGGCTGCAGGATGGCAGGGTGGCACTCGTGTTCCTTCCCACTCCAGTGAGCTGGAAAGGGGCCGGGGATTCAGGCGAGAGGCTGGCTCTGAGGGGGGCCTACTCGTGTCACCTCTCATGGGCTCATTGGTGGTCTGAGCAGTGGTTTCTGAGATAGGGGAGGAGGGGTCCATTCGTCACTCCACACCCTTTTAGCTTAGCAATGACAACTGAGGACAAGTGGAATTGACAGAGGGGAAAATGTGGGGATATTTGTGACCCCAAAGGCTGAAGGCATAAACAGCTGCTTTTGATGGTGGCGATGAAACCATTTTCAGCGTAATTTTTACCTTTGTTCTCACTTCAGCTCAATGTCTAACTCTTCTCTTACCTCTTAAAGGAGGCATGCATGCTTTGTTAGTGTCATGGTACACACAGTGTTTCTGTACCTCATTCACACTTGGTCATTTTCTGCATCTTAAGTATTTGGATAAAATCTGGATGACCAAGTATAGGAATACAATCAAGATGTATTTTAAACATTTAAATGTGATCATTAAAGTCACCTCAAGAAGTAGTTTAAGATACATTGTAATCAGATAGAATACAAGTGTAAAACATTAATCTCTACAAACAACTGACAACTAAAACCACTCCCAAAATATTGTGTCATGTCCACTATTCACAAATGCAGTGAACAATTAAATGCAAAATTGTTCATTTCAAGGCAGCAACAATTGTTTGCATGCCACAAGAACACCAAACGGAAGCGACATGGGAAAAGAATTGGGAAAACAATGTGCAACACAGATAAGTGGTTCATTACTAAGTGTAAATGCATGTGGTTAAATATGATCAGAAGACAGTCTAAATACAAGTAGCATAAAATGAGCAGGTGCAAACAGGCTGCAACACAGATTGATCTAAAGCTGGCATTATAGTCTAAAACTATCAAATATAACTGTCAATGTATTTTTGTCATCTTACAAAAAAAAGATCATGATCCATCTCAGATGGCCTCTAATTTGACTGATATGATTTTAATCCAATCACAATGCAACCCACCCCCAGCTGGCCTGGTGGTATCATGACTGGGGGAGTCACTGAGTGCAAATTCAATATTACTAAATTGGAAAAAAAAATGCAAAGAAACAAAAATCACTTGTTTTGAAGTATTTGATTTGCTTTTGTAACTATGATTTGCTTTTGTAAAATTAGATGTAGATCAATACATGTTTTATCTTCTTTGTAAATGGTCCAGAGTCTAGTGACTAGCATCAACTCCTTTACCCTCTGTCTTAGCCGCTAACAGATAAAGCATTTGTCAAACCCAAACATCAGTAGCTTTATTAAGTGAAAAGCAAAAATATACTGGTTCTGGTTCAGTTTGTCTGAATGATTTATATTTTTAACTCACTGAATGCACGTTCTGTTCAGCTCACACAGATGCACTTCATTTCCACTTGGCCTGAGGTTTACCATATTTCACTCACTTCACAGGCCAAAGCAGTGGCTGCTCTCCATTATAGGAACACGATAAGATGAATTGGATTGATGAGTTTTGCTTGTTGTGCGGCAGAACGCACAGATTAAGTCTTTTCTCTATCCTATTTGCTCCCTTCTCCTTGCAGGAGAAAGTGTTTTTTATTAAATATGGTCTATTCAAAAAAGGACATTTGATTTTGCAGTGCTTTGATTGCTTTCCCCACCAGACAGTGTGCAGAAGGTCATTTTGTAACTCTTTTCTGGATAAATTGCTTGTCTGCAGAGAGAGAAATGCTTTTTGAGCTGTGCAAAGGCTGAGAAAAAAAAACATCAGACAGATGTGGAGCTTTCTTACCATGTTGCAAACACACTGTTTGAAGCCAACTTTGTTCCTCAAAGGGCTTTACCTCCATGTAAACTAATGGGACACAGACAAAACTGGTCAGTAAGAGACTCAAAGCCATGGATGAGTATACAAACATGCCTTCAAATAGAACTCCTTTCAGCACATGTGCAAATAAGAAATGTTGCCTTCAAAGCACACCTTCAAACATGGCCATGAAATAAACATCAGGAACTGTTGCTGCTCTTTCTAGTAACAAGAGAAGTTTTTCATTTTCATGAGAGCCAGAGGTTCTCATTCAAAGGAAGAGAAAATATTTTTATTTTCTCTCATCAGGCAAAGTAGTTCTGAGCTGGAGCAGGCCCTGATCCAGGAACGTGAGAAAGGACACTGAATTAGGTGGTTGTGATGCCTTAATTAATCTAATGGCCAAACAAACCCACTTATTTCTAAATAGTAAGAGAAAAAATGAATAATTAAACATGAGTCCCTCTGGCTTTTCACCAAATCAGCATCATCATCATAGCATCATAAGAAATTGCATGTATCTATTTATGTGTGTGTGTGTGTGTGTGTGTGTGTGTGCTTTATAAAATATGCTGACGCTGTTGTATGATGTACTTTCTTTTTTTTTTTTTTTAATATTTGATAATACCAGATGTCCTATATTACGTGAACATTTAATGATCCGTGCCACAATGTGATGTTTCAGCATAGATGTAGATTTGGGGTGGTTGCCCCCCCTGGAAATGTTTGTGTTGTGTTTCAATCTGATTGTTAAATTAGACAAGAAATGAACTAATTGAAACTACAGCTTAAACAGAGATAATTTTTGGTTTAAGTATTTTCTGGCATATATTTACATTCCCTGCTCTGCCAAGATGAGAAATGCAATCTGTCCGCACTCACCATCTTCTATGTTCCTTTATGACTTCCACTGACTAGCTTTTTTACCTACCACAGACAGCTTTCCACTACTTAAAAAGACTAATGATGTTTGTTAGTAATAACTAGACTTCTGGTTTAGTAGATCTAGAAGATTTATTTATTTACTTTATTGCATCTCCAAAAGAAAAGCTTCTACACCTGCCAACCAGATGCTGAAAATTGAAAGTAGATAAAGAGCTGTAAGACACTGTGTTAGATCAGAGATCTGTGGGTGTGAATCAGGGTGAAGGACATTTTTGAATATCAATAGCAAAGTGTTTTCTTTTAGTCACACTATATAGCAATAGTACTGTGGTCAGTTATAAAAAGTTGTCATGATATATAAAAGGTTATTTTGATATTACGTTTTCGTATTAACACAGGAAAATTAAGAACATTCCTCTTCCTTCTGGAGGTTCATTTGGACAGTGGTGATTTGTTTCAGTGTGTTCGTTTCTCCCTTTCTCTCTCCCTTTCTGTTATACCATTAGCCAAAAATGCTTTTGTCATATTACCTACAATACAGTGATTTCCTGAATCCTTCACTTTATACTGTAGTGTTCTGATGTGTTAGTGATGCATATAAGTTCTCTCCTCTCAGATTCAGTGTTGTGTGTATCCTACATTTACATTTCAACAGTAGAGCTTTCTTCTGACTGACAGAGATGCAGTTTACATCAGAGCAGCCGTGCTGACTGCTTCACTCTTCAGTCTGTCTGCAGTGATACTATTGTCTCAGTGACAGGACAAACACTGTCTGCTCTCTCTCTCTCTCTCTGTCTCTTTCTGTCTCTCGCTCTGTCTCTCTGGCTTTCTCTGTCTCTGTTTCTCTTAAATCTGTGACTGTATTACACACACACACACACACACACACACAGCTCAGTGTGTAATCCCACTCAAAGGGATATCAGCCTGTGATTAGCCAGCATGAGTGACAAGAGCCAGACATGATTCGTATAGAGGTTTGTAAGCTGGCGAAGAGCCTAATTATGTCACATTTAAGTTCAAATTCTCTTATTCTCTCTCGCTCTGTCTCTCACTTCTTATCTCATCTTCTTTCTCTTTCCCCATCCATTAAGCCCCCCTCTGTCGTCCGCTCTTCACTATCTTTGAAACGTGGGTGCAGTGTGGGGTGGATTGGCAGGCCGCCTGGTGCTGTAGCAGGAGTGTGTGTGATGGAGGTGTGTCTGGCGTGTTTGTGTGACTTCCTGCTGTTTGCTTATTTGAGTTAGCTGGCAGGCAGGTACTCGCCCCTGCCTCATCTTTATTCATTGCTGGCCGAGAAACAGGACAGGGATAAAACTCTAAGCTTTGATAGAGATGGAAGCTGCAGCCCCTCATGCTTGTCCTGTCCAGCTCTCTGGGGTTGCCTCAATAACGCAATGTCCTTTTGGCTTCAGTCCTGGTAGTCAAGGCAGAATGCAGCTGATTTGCACTTGACTTTTAATGAGTAAGGCCCAGCAATGTTTGTCAGTGCTATAAACTGTAAATATCAGGTTAATTTATGGTTTTGCTATACTGTTTAATTATTCAATTACATGATTAACTACATTTTTTCTTTCCTCAAAACAAGACTGCAAAACAGTAACTTTCTATCACATTCAAATCACAATTAAATTATTCTTATGCTGTTTACAAACACAAATGTCCTATCAGCCACTTCATTCATCGGAAAATTTCTTTGAACAGTTTTGGACAAAAAAAAAAACCATTAGATAATTAAATTAAATAATTATTAACTACTCTGTGCTTCTTTTATCTCTGGCAACAACAGCAACTTCTCAGGCCCACAATTTAGTTCACTTGCATAACTACTTGACGATGCATATCAGTTCTGTAGTAGATGCTGAATAGATTAAAGTAATTCATCCATCTGTCTTTTCTGAGCCACTTATCCTAACCAGGATTGGGAGGTTCTGAAGGTGGTCACAGGGTGAAAGGCAGAGAAACACCTTGAACAGGTCACCAGTCCATCATAGGACAGACCAACAGAAACACTCAACATATCCTGTAACACCTACGGGTTTTCCGGCTTCTGGTATTTGGACCGTGGGAGGAAACTGGAGCTAAATATAATTTAATGATAATAAAGTACTAAAAAATACATAGTAGTTTTGTAGTTTAAGAGAATAACAAGTTCAGTTTGCACCAATCCTTCTTTTCAAAATTGCAACAATTGCAAACATTTTCTTGTGGTACTACTGTATATGTGTCATGTTCTGTATATCTAGTTGCTCCTTGATTCATAAAGTAGCTTCCTCCCTGCTGTGAGATAAGGGCTGAAGTACCGAAACTCATGGAGAAAGAAAGAAAAAGTATTGCAGAATAAAATATTTCATCGAAAGTGCCATGGCCAGTCTACAAAGAGGCTGGGTTATCAAAAGATCTGCCGGACGGCTTTGATAACGTGCTCAAGAACTAATTACTGTATTTTAAGGCATGGGTTCATGATGAGGAAAAGTGCAGGGAAATCCCAGAGGCCACTGGAATCAGAGAGCTCAATTTAATACATGCTCTTTTATGAATCCACCATAATGCTCCACTAGGCCCCGGTGTAATTCTGCCTGAGTGTTACCTAAGATATGCAGCAGGTGTTATTGAAAGAGAGGGCAGTTATTTCTCATCCAGCAGCTAATCACTTCTTGCGAATCTTTGTAGACTGCTATTCGCAACTATATAAGATGCACTATAGGAAGGTCAGGGAGAATGTTGATATGACACATAACCTTAGCATGAATTTATATGAGAGTTTATCTTGAAGTGTCTCTAAAAACTGCTGCATGTGTTGTTTTTGAAGAAAACTGTGAGGGGGACCAAGCAAGAGAATCATAGGAAACCTCCATAACATGCTGAGAAACTAGAGAGTTATTGTACCTTTAGGTCCCATCTCAAGAAATGTCTTCCTATTGATGCTCACATCAGATTATTTTCCCAACTGTTAGAACAAGATGTTAGCTGAGGCTCCTCCCCAAGGATAGATTCATTGTGTTTTAGTGTTTGTTGTTCCACTGTTGTGCTTGAGATGAAATGGTTTTATTGATTTGTTCGAAGGAGCAAATTAGGCCCTTGCTCTGGAGGCGCCCAAACAATTCATTTTGTGTTGCCTTGCTTGTCTCCCAGCTCACCAGCCGTTCAGCAGATATTTCTTTCCAGGTTTAATTACCGCTGGTTACCTGGCTGGTGCTATGGCAGAAAACATGCAGTGCCCCTTTAATTAGCTGTCAACTGGTTTAGGGCTACAGCTCATTGATTAGGGCATGATGGCTAATAAGACGTGAGGTCCCCGACGCTTCCTTTATTGAAATGGATGAGCAAGGGCTGTGGGAGACGGTGGCTTCATGGGTCTCTGTCCGTGTGAGTGGGCAGCCTGTAAGGAAGTAAAGACTATGTTTTATCTACAAAATGAACACAAAATGTTTGGCTTTTATTCATTGTTGAAGTGTAACTTGCCAATAAGAATATTAGCCCTGAAGATACACAGTCTATATGAGTGCATTTTCACTTGGCTAATGAGGAACTGCTGACCGCGTTTTATCGAGAAATTAAACACAAAGCTGCATTGCACTTTTGTTTATCTTTTCAGTGTAACATGTTAATATGTATGTCAGCCCCTGAAGAGATTCATACACTCAGTCTTCATAATCTTACATAGCCTATTTTACATGTGGCTCTCTTTTTGCAGACTGTTGAACATTTGCCTTTGGCATTATTGCTATCCAGACTTGTGCCTCTAAGAGTTTTGGCAGAATCGACATTGCCTTCCCCCCTACCCCTCCGCCTCCAGCCCCCCGTCAGCCCCTCCTCTTCCTTTCCTCACAGTTGTTCATGAATATGGATGGCAGGCAGGCCTTGCTAGCATCGTTAATGTGCCGCAAGTCCACATAAATCACATCAATATGAAAAGTCCAAATGCTTTGCCACTAAAGGTAGGCAATAACAAGAGATGGGTTTGTATGAGCAAAGTGTTATTAAGTAAAGATGCTAAAGTTTAGACGTATTGTAAGCAAGAAAAGACGAGGGGTTCATGCAAATTCACATCAGATGAAATCTTTGCCTAGCCACTGGATTCCAAAACATCAGAACGGACCCACTGTGGTTCTACGCAGGGAGTACCTACAGTCTTTCTCTTTTCCCTCAAGCTGTGTTTTCTGGAGTGGCTGCATGCAGTAGACGTTAACATGTCAAAACCAGCACGTTAGCCAAGCTACAGCATTAAAAAAAACCTGCCATCAATTTCTGTTTGGTATCCCTGTTCCTGAAACTAAGCGAAGTAGGGAGGAACATTCCCCACTGGATCAATTCTTCCCTCCTTTTTGTCTCTAACTCTCTCTCCACAACAGAATTCCACTTTCAGGATGAGATCACAGTGTGATGAAGCATGCCGAAAGCCAGTTTCTGGCTCTCAGAACCTGCATTTCCCTGCCTCAGCTGGAACAATAGTGACTGACACATGAAATAAAGATGCTTTCGGGTTGTCAGAATGCCTCAGGTTAATTACATCATGCAAGGTTCCCTCACACGCTGCCTGGCAGGGCTCGACATTCGAGAGCGTTAAAGAGAATTTCTCATTTTCAATGGCCGCTAGTTTTCAACACCCCTCCAGACCTCTGCCACGAGTGTGGGCAGGAATATTGATGTACTGTATTCCGAGCTTAGGTCTGCTGCAGTATCTCAGAAGATGCCGGCTTTGAGTTTAGGGAAGCTCCAGCCTTGTAGGGGGTCTAAGGCATGGTCTTACAAGTTCCACAGAGCTGGCACTTGAGAGGGGCTTTTGTCTTTCAAAGTCAGAGAGGGGATACCATGTAAAATTCATAAAGCATGTGTGCCACACTCGAAGATGGCTGGAAGGGATAAACAACGCAGAAAGAGCAGTTGGTGGAAATGAATATGCTGACAGTAGTTACCGCTGCCTCTCTTTGGCTGTGGTACCACCCAATGCTCTCTCGCTCACTCTCTGCCTTCGTTAGAGAATTCTGTTTGCAATGATTTTCTCTTCGGATGGATGGCCTGTCCTCACCCACTAATCTGTTCACATTCCAATCAATCATTTCTGCTATGAACCTAATTCAATACTGATGAATATGTCTGAGCATAATAAATATCTAAACATCAATTGTGTTCATTTATTCATTTTTTTTTTCCAACTTGGAATTAGAGATGAGCCGTGTCTTTTTTTTTTGTAAGTCTCCTGGGTCAACATAAAATACGGAGAGCACACTTTACCCCAGCGGCTGTTTCTTTCTGATAGGATTTTAATGAGGCCTAGACCTTATTGTACACTTTATTGTATGACCATTTAATAATTTATCCATTTTAGAAAAAGGCTTATGAGAATGTAGCTCAATATTTTGTCCACAAGGTAAATACTTCTTAAAAATACATGAGTCCAACTGTCTTTGAAAGCTAAATTTGAGTATCTGAGTTCTGGTCAGTGCTTAATTTGGGAAACTTTCCATGCATCCAGTAATGTTTGCATACCAGCATGTATATCTGTCTGTAATTCTTTAAGAAAAGGATATGGCAAATGACTCTTTTACAGGAACTGACAATCAGTACAGATTAACCGACAGTTGATAAGGAGTCAGCTCACCTTAGCACAAACTTTGAAAAGGTTCTCTGGTTTTAAATTGGAAGGACTAAGTGTTCTCAGTGAGCGTGTTCAGTGAGATACAAACGTTCAACCCACCTGGAAATCTGATCTGACTTGATGTTAACTGACAACATCTGCCAAGGTCAAACAAGAGTGTTTCTAACATTTTACTATCTTCCTTATATGTGAAACCTTATAAGTGAAACCTTAATTTGATGTAACAGTTATTTAAATTTAAACAACTAATGAACACATTTGCAATACATTTGTGATTTTAAATATTTGAATGCGTTTGTTTAAGTTTTTCTAAACCTCTCCTTGAGGAAACCAAGTATTTACAGTTACCATCTAATACCTAGTTTGGTTGATCAGTACCCTTATACATTTATTCTAAGTTGTATAACATTTATTCTAATGGTTTATAATGTTTTCCAGGCAATATACACTTACTGCTAAGATAAATTGCTGTTACCTTGTTGCTTTAGATTTTTGCACAGTACTGCAGTGAGAAATGTTTTCTTTTACAAAACCTGGGCTTTCGCATCTGGGTTCATGTCGTTGTTCATTCGTTTCTTTTTTAGTTAACAAATGCATTACTTTAAACCCTTCCTAACCAACTTCTAGTCTCTTGGGATTCAGCATTTCTCTGGAAAAATTCAAATAAAGGAGTCAAAAAAGATTGTGCCATTAAATCAAATGGAGTACATTTGAAGATGTGTTTTGACTTGACTGGTCTAACACGTGAGGCGCTAACATTAAATTGTTCATACTGAGCTTCTTTTGATGGATGCTTTATTTTGATACCTTTCTGGTTCTTTTGTTTCTTTCGTCATGTTTGATTTGTTTTTAATTTCCTCGGGGATGTGGCGGGTGAGTGAATCACCCAGTTAAGTCCGCTGAAATCTTGCCGAATTGCTGAAAATGATAGCAGCTAACCCAATCAAATAGCCTTAACAGCCACGCTCTTCCACTCCCCGCTGAATTAGATTAGGAGAGAGTGAATGCTGATATTAACCTAGTGATGTAATTACCACCACAGGTTGAGTGCTAATGCAGTTTTTAGGCATGCTGAATATTCCCCAATCCGATTAGGCTCTTGCACCTCCCTCTGGAGTGAGTCCTGTGTAATTTGTAATGGAGGTAAGACCAGTGCTATATCTCTTCGTCTTTGAGGTGACTTTGTGGGGGAGACGGACTCTGCCTGACCCTGACCTCTGCAGTCAGGTTTAGTTATGGTCATCTTCCACTCTAATGTCTTTGGTCAGCTTGTGGCAGCTCGACTTGTATTGACTGCAGCTTTGAAATGAGGAGAAGACCTGGCCGGGCCATGAACCATGTGTGACTGGTATTTCATTTTTTAGTATTGATGGTCATCGGAGGATCACCTAGAATCCATTACATTTTTCTGTTTTGTGTGTTCTGTTTTCTTTAGATACATTTTTCACATTCCTTTTTGGCAGTCAGGCCTTTTTGTAGCACATCCAGATGGTTTTTTTTTTTTAATGTCTGACCTCAAGCACAGAATAGCTGGAACATCATAATGTAGCAGCATGTAGAAAAAGAAATTCATGAGAGAATATTTAAAAAATAAATAGCCTTATAATTAAATATCCAATAAAACCTTCACCCAGAAGTCGCCAAGAGCGGTTCAGCTTCAGTGGGAGAGGCTCAGTCTTGGTTGTAGGGCATGAAGGTTTGCGATTGCTTGTGCGTATATGTGTGTGTGTGTGTGTGTGTGTGTTTCATTATTTGCATGGTCCTGGACTATGATTGTAGCTCAAGGTCATGAATAGTGAAACAGGGTCATGACGATAAGCAACCATGGCCGCATCAGCCCGGGTCGGTTCCAATGAAATTACACACTAGAGGGAATCATCACTATGACACTGCTGATAATGGCGTAGCACAGCCTCAGCAAATACTGTGAATATAGTAATGCCATATCACCACTAATAGATGAGACCTGTAGGACAAACACACGGACATGGAAAATGAAAATATGATTATGAATGTCATTTTTACCTCTGATGGAAACTGTTACCATTAAATCATTAAAAACTACATTTTAAAAAACAGCTATACTTTTTAATTATTTATTATATTTTGCTGTTTTTGTGCTGTGGGTTAATCATCCTGCCAGCTTCCATCTTCTGTATTTGTTTAATGTTAAACATTAAATTGTGTAGGACTCTTATAAAGTTATAAATTATTGCATTATTAACAGCACTAATTTTTTAGTGCCATTAGAACATTTTACTAGCTTAATCCTTTGAACTGTCCATAGCAGGCCAGACTAAAGGCTGAATGTTTAATATATATACTCACCGGTCGGAACAGGTAGCCAGGGTTGCTCTCACTGGACCCTGGGGATGAAAACTGGAAACTCTACGGATATTGTGTGATTTTATAAGGAAGGTTATGTGAACTCTAGGCATTAACATGAATAGAATGTCACAAAATTATTGAAAGTTATAAATGCACTCTGCTTTTGAAATCCTCAGCTTCCCTTTATACTGTGTGAACACAACTAATGCATCAGTTGAAATGGTCCTGAATGACTTGGAATAAAATATTTTTACATTAAGGCACATTTATGTTAGAAATGCTTTCTGCTTCTCCTGTGTTTTGGATTTATAAGTTTTTTGTGATGACAACAGTATGTACAAAAGTCTGAAAGAGAAGAAAGCTGTTTCAAACCATTTCTCTCAGCAGTAAGGATGATTTTTACCTTTAATGCACTGTATAACGTTAGAATAAATACAAATAAACAGCAATCCAGTAAAGCATAAGATTTCTTGCTTTTATTTTATCTTTGTTAAAAGAACACAGGTTTGGTTCTTCACTACTACCCTCCAGATGCTGCATGGATTTGTTTTTGGATTTTTTTGCATGGATTTGCATGGATTTGGTTTCCACCAGCAGCACTTGATTTAATATAATGAATGCCTGATTAACTTGTTGGATGGCAAATGTAAATGGGTTTCGTCAAGTAGAGGTTTGGAAGTGGTTAAACAAGCATAATATATGACATACAGTCACATTTTGTTTACTTTTTCTTGTATTTATTCTAATATTAGTGGGATTTTTAAACAATCAACCGCTTATTCAACAGATACCAGGCTTTACATGTCATTTTCTCATTTGCACTGTACAGTATGTGCATATAACACTAACTTAAAACAGCTTTAGCCTAAGGTACAAGGCTGTGTGGCAGATCTGTTGGTTTTGGGCAGATATGGTTCTACTCTCCTCCTCCTCTGTTACTCCCTGAACTCCTGATGCTCTATCTATCTTGGCATTCCGAGCATGCTTTGTTTGGAGTGATGCCTGTGTGCCTCTAGTGCTTTTGGTTGAGTGCCTGCCTTTTGTCACAGTGCATGGTGTGTCACACTCCACCTCTCGTGATATCAAACCAGCATCTCTTCTTCGTTTGGCTTACATTTTAAGCTATTGTTCCGACCAGGCATACCTTTTATCGGATGCCATGACAACATTTGAAAGCAGAAATTGTTGGTATTAATAAACTAATAGCTATTAACAAAGAACATGCGCATTTACTTCTACACATTTAATTGATCTTGGGTGAAGCTATTCAGTCGGCTTTTCTTCCAGTGCTCCAGAACAGCTGCTGAGAAGAGATGCCTCCACAAACCTGCTCACAGTGGTAAATGTGTTCAATAATCGTCCAGGCTCAGAAAAGCAAATTGAAATCTGCATTGATTTGTAGCTCATCAATACAACTGACTTGACCAAATCCATGAAATCAAAGCTCATCCCAATCAGGCATTAATTATCTTATAAATTGCATCTGGTGCCCCCCTAAATACATGCAGTGGCAATCACTTTGGTGACAGTGTGTCCTCTGCTCTGTCAAGTTAATGACACGTTTGCTTGCTTTTTGCCTGCTGCTGACATGCCATCCGAGACAGCTGTGTAAGAGTAATACGTTAATATATTGGTTTAGTTTAATTAGTATATAATGTTTAATGGAACATGTTTAATGGCACATATTTGACATTGCAATGACACCAGAAGAGACAAAGATAAAGAGTATGAAGTCATGGACCACTTGTGGTTCTGTGGTGCTAAAAAATGGGACAAATAAATGGCGTGTATTTGATAGCATTGTTAATGGATTGGTAGACTGGCTGATTTTCAGAAATGGAGGGGATGCCAAACCCTGCCAAATCCCCATTTACACACTGACGTGTCAGCACTTTGTATGAGCTGATTCAATACAGGCATGCTGACTTAATTACACACAGCGCCAGTCAATAGTCTCTGCATAACAGACAAGATGTCCAACTGACAAAGATTAGATTACTGCAGATTTCCTGTGCAGATTGGTGTACCCTACTTGCTTTAATCTCATTTGTTTTGTGTTGGAGCGTAATTACTGGAAAATGTTAAATGAACAATCCAGACAAAATACCAGTTCCTGAATTTTTTACTTCTGATTTTTCTGCCTTTGAAGGTGAAAGTTCTAATGAAGTCATACATTGTTCAACATTCTTAATGATGTCCTTGAAATATTTACCTGATGGGGTCAATCTGAACTGCACAGAATGTAATACATTGTTCTAAGCAACACCAATATTTTAACATTTTAATCTTGTGTCCTGGCAAAATGTTCCTATACCAGTTTGAACAAAATTAAAATGATTCATTATGTTCCTATGATTTAGATTGTGTATAGGTAAAGTAGGTTTGGACAGCTGTCAGACTCGGATGTCCTGTTTGTATTCATAAGGACATACTCCCACTCCAATAAGCCACAGAATTTTACCAACAAATAGCACCAGACAGGGATGGTTACTTTAATTTACTTTAGAGGTAAGGCCTAAATAATGAGCCAGTTGTGGGTTACACAGAGTGAAAAAGGAAAAATATCAACCAGTAACCAAGATACCAAGATTTCAGATGACTGGTTCTGGTGCAGAACAGTTAAGAATGACATTTTTGGGTTAGTTTTTCTTCATACCACAGATTGGTTCTGTTTTTTTCAAGTTCAACTTTTATTCCATGAACTTGTTTGGAGTCCTGGGTCCAAGAAAAACTTTCTGCATACATGTGGACTGGCTAGAAACAGGCAAATAATATAGTAGGAAATTAAGGTTTTATTCATAGTGAAGGAAAATGGGAATTTAAATAAAATGTATGGCGCAGTCCACAGTTTCCTTAAAGCAATACTTTGCTGGTTATGTCTCTGCCAGCCTGCAACAATTGATTCCACCTCAAAAACAACGTAGAAAAAATGTTTGCCTTAGCAGTGGCTGCTGAGCAAAATGCATATAACTTGACATTTTTTCTCTGTGATTTAAAATGACTTAAGCTTGTTAAGTAGCACATTCAGCTAGCTAATACATGGAAACACGTAATGATATGGTTCCAGCAGTACAGGAACAGCTCCTTTATTTCAGTGTTTTGACTGGATCTGTAGGTTTTAGCTTCTTTCTTTACTTTTGCTGCTGCTCCAGCTTCAAAATGTTGTTTTAGTTTTCCCAGGCTGCTGAAATACCATGTTATGTACAGCAAAGGATCAGTTCAGACAAACAGAGAATATATGTTCACCAAGGTTATCCAGATGAATTATATCATGCATTCCCAAAACAAAAACAGAAAACAGGATAACACTATTTCAGCTCTCCACACTCTATAATTTACACGGTGATTAATATGGTATTGATTTTTCCTGTTATTGATATGCCAAATTTACAGGAGAAGACTTACACTCTGATGAATGTTTTGATAGGAAGAAACTTAATCTATTAACACCGCTATCTCTTTGTCACTGAACTTTTTTCTCTTTGTTACTGAGTGTATTGCCACCTCCATTATTTTCCTTCACCTTTTAATCCCTGCACCTCATAAGCACAGCAGTTAGTAGGAGGCCCTATCTATGGTTTGCTTGATTAGCTAAACTGAACATTAATTTCAGATGAAAGACACATTTTGTGTGCCATGTGAACCTGAGATCAAGCCCTGAGATTTTGTAGCCATGTGAACCTACGCAGACCACAACAGAGTAGTGTCTTTTCTGTGTGTGGCTTGTGTTAGACACCAAAAAAATCTCAAATTTCATAATCTTCTCAGAATAATAGGGCTGAGGAGGAAGGCCAAAATGATAGTGTACACTACCTTCCTATGGGGAGGTTGGTAGCCGGGCTGCAAACCAAACCAAGTTTATGGTAATTACTCTGAAAGGAATCCATGAATAATTCAGTGTTTGGCAAGGGGACCAGCAACCTCCAGCAGAAGCTTTATCCCAAGCTACTATGGACTGAACACCTGTGCTCAGGACATGGTTACTAGGTATGAATGTCCTGGTTTGAGAAAAAAAAAAAAAGATATATATTTTGATCACTTGCTAAAATAGCCAAATTTTACATGCCCATTTTACAAATCATGTGTGCAACAATCCCATGGGCCAACATTATAATTTCCTACATCAGAGATCCCTACAGAGCTTCCTCCTCACATATATATATCCACATATTTCCACCTTCAGTTTAGGGCTGCATGCATATTTATTCCTGGTTTTGCCACACATGTCTATACTGTAGATGCATGTAGAGTAGGAATTCATTGCAAGCACACACAGAAAGTAGTAATTATGAGGGAGAGGCTGGTGATATGTGCTGCATTATAATTAGTGCTGGTAAATAAATAGTAGTCTTCAGGGATCTTATTTGGCAGAAATGCTGTTCCTGTGCCATGCGCAAAAGTCTGGTTTGTTTTAAAGGCGTCTGAGGTATGGTTCTTAATGATTCTATAGATGGGCAGTACACAGTAGCCAAAGGAAAAACAGATGGACCATCAGATATCAGAAGAATGTGCTTGGTGTGATTTTAAGGAAACAATGTATAGCCAGCAGTACCTGACGTGAAAGGCGATTATGGCGCACTAAAATTCTTTTGTGGGGTTGTTTATTTATTTAAGATCTCATAAACTGACATGTCTATTTCTTTGTGTGGGATTTTGTCAGGAAGCAGGCACTAATTGACACACACACACTTCTTATTGCATCTCATATATTTTTCATGGTGTTTTTTTTTCGGTTGCCAAATAAGATAGCAGGGGTTCAAGCCCCTCCCCATCACAGTCACCCCTCTCCGAATACAATTTTTTAAAAAAGATCTACGTATTATGTGACTTTTATATAACTGCTCAAAATGAATTCATTTAAAGCATCTTCTTCAGATGCTATTTTACAGCAAGACAAACTGGAACATTTCACCAAGTTATCAATTCTGAACGAGATTTATGTTGCTGTTATTACGGTTGTTTCACTCATAAAAGGTTCTATCAGTTAACATATTACATGTATAAATGAACAGATCCTTTGGACAGGTGTACAGTATATTATTTTTATTCTAGCGATATGCTTGCGATAGAACATGAACTTCAGTAGAATGCAATGTGTTCAGTAGACCAGCTAAAATAACATATTAAAAAAGAAAGGTTTTAAAGATCGGCCTCTTGAACTTCCATATCATCGCTGTCCAGTTTTTAAAAAATCCATTTGTCTCCAAACACAACAACTGAACACCATTTAAAATGCTGTTCTCTGCCTGTCTGGACTGTCATTGTGAAAAGGGATGTACAAATCAAACTTGTCGTTACAATTTGTTGAAATAAATATTTTGATTATAAACTATGTAAAATGTAATTTGTCACAAAGGCAGTAATTATTATGTATCTAGGCAGAATTTACCTCAGTAAACAGTGGCCATCCACTGCTGTTATAGTGACATGCAGAGCAGCCAGAGTATATTTATAGTACAGGCATTCTTTCATTTTACTGATTTCATTCATCATACTGCTAACAAGGTTCTTACAAATGTCACACTATTAAGTAGAAGTTCAAAGAGAACAACATAAAAACCACGCTTTTATGGTCTGAAATGAAGAGCTGACCAGCAATCTCCAGATCATTCAAACGAGCATAAAATGTACGAGACAGATCCATGTTGGACCAGTTCTTTTTGTTGAACACTAGTTTCTGTTAGGTAAATGAGCATGTGCTCGTTCATTTACATTATGCCATGTAAAGACAAGTCATTGTTGTAGCAGCCTTCATTGGGATTTTATTTACCACATAGGCCTCAAAAACCCCACCCTACTCAGCCCAACAGGTTCTATAGTCTTGGATGGAGTGAAATTAATCAGTGATGTAATACATGCACCCTGCCCATATTATTCAGATTTTCTAAACTCTTTCAGTTTGCTTAATACAACATCCCCTTTCAGTATGCTACACTGTTAAATGCCTCTTGATTGTGAAAGGTGGACATGTTCTTCCTCTGGCTCCAAGCAGCCCATTAATCAGAGTGATGGCATAATCGACATGAAACCCAACAACAGGTAAAACTTGCCCTGAACTCTCAGTGAGGCGGACAGGCTGATTCATGATCCCAGTCTGGCCAATCTGTAACATTCTTCACCTGGTTCTTCAGCCCCAAACCTGATCTGGCTGACACATATTTAACCCAGAGATGAATGGGGCATTGGCCTGTGCCCATGTGTCACCGCACGGCTTGTAGCTGGGTGAAATAAATAATGCGGGCGGCAGACGGAGCTCTAGACAGCGCATCAGAGCAGGCCTAAAAACCCAGGGTAATGCTGTAAGGTCTTAAATCACCTGTAGAGAAATATGAGCTCAAGGTTATTGAGCGGCGGGTGAGTGATAGAGATTTCCAGCACGTCGCGCTGCTCCAGAAATGAGATTTTACTTTACACAGTGTCATCCTCTGCCCTACGGCCGTGTCGGGTGAAGAAGGGACCCTGGATTTATTCCTCCACGTTCAGTAGTTATAGCTATTCAATACACATTCATCGGAAACACTTTAGTTTAAGGACCAAGCATAAGAGCTACGAGGGCCCCTGAGCATGACAGAAATATTCAAGACTTGGACTCAGTATAGCACACTGCGATCACAGTTTGAGAGAACAGATTATGCCTAAGAATGGATGTATTTGCAAAGAGAAGTGCTTAGAGAAGTATGCCTTCATCGCGCACACCAGTATCATAACATCATTTACCACAGACAATCATTTTATTTTATCTTAGGAAAGAACAGAAAAGCCATTAACCCAAGGTACACATGTAATTAAAGCCATTCGGCAGTTGCTGAATTACATGAATAATCGTGTTTTCTGTAAAGGCTTGGTGATGTAATTCCAGCACCTGCCCACTGGCTTCTGTTGTAAGATTGTTTTGAGTCAGACAATTTTCTATTCTTCTCTACAAACAGGGTAACATATCAAAGTCATTGTTTGCAGTGACCATACGCTACAGATTTGGCAGATTGAGATAAGGTTGTGTTCCTTTAAAAAGCTTTTGCTGTGGAATGAGCCTGAGGTAGCTGGAGAAAGAGGAAGGAGAGGAAAGTAGAGGGAGAGGCCTGAACTTAGAATTTAGGAGGGACAGCTGCTACCCCCTCAAGCAGGTTCTTTACCCAAACGGTTCTAGTAAAAAGCCCATCTGTTTGGAGGAAGGTCCACTCGTATGTCTTCACGTTTGGCCAAAGGCATTTAATTCTGGAGGTGTGTGTGTGTTTGTGATGAGCATGTGTTGCTGGCTGTGCCTTACGTGGCCTATGAAGAGGAAGTCCTGCAGTGATCCTGCGACTCTCAGACTCAGACAACATAACACAGTCTGTCATTATTATGCTCATCACACATGTCTCCACAGATGGGGGCAATCCAAATTTACACTCACTCACTCTTTGTCGTTGTGTCTGTCTGTCTGTCTCACTCTCTCTCGACATTTTTGTGTCACTTGTCTCAATGGATGAGTGGAAGACGCCCACCCATGAAGAAACATGCTCATACTGTCATTCAGGTCTTTCTGTGTGTAGACATCAATCCCACAAGCTCTTAGCTACGGCAAGCCCTACCCTACATCCTGTTTGGTGTTCTGTGCTGTGTCTCCAGTTATAATAAAGTTCCAAAGCCTGTGATATTGCTCAGGGCAAGCTGGAGGATTAAGGGCCACCCACACACACACTACACTGTACACTCCTAGTATTTCATATCAAGTCCTGATATATTGCTCTCTTTGCTGTTGCCTTTTTTTTTTGTTTTATATCATGACATTGCAGTATTATGTCCGGATTTTGTAAGTGAGAATCGTAGGGTAATACTGTTCACATGTACTACTTGCATGTAATGGGAACAGTAGAGTTATAAGCCATAAGTCCTTTAAAGCAAGGCCAGTAGACAAAGTCTGCTGTGGAATATTACAAAAGCACAGAAAAGCAGATTTTCCTCTCCTGCAAAATATTCAGCCAGCTAAGTAGTTTTGAACAGTATATACAGTACACTGTATGTTAAAGAGAGTATTTATATGCTACTAAAGCTGTGGGCTAAACCTTGGCTACTGATTGCATTCAGGCTTGAAGGGGTGGTCAGATTTGAATGAACTTTTGTTTGTTTGTTAATCTTTTCAGGCTTTTTGGTTAAAAGTTCCAGCACGAATGCACTACTGCCAGATAAAGAACAGTTAGGGTTGTTTTGACTAAGAGATTTTTACCCTTTTTGTTTCCTCGGTTGGACTTTAGCTCGACTACATTGGAACATGAAGACTGTGGTCGCTTAAACTGTCCAGAATTCGGACACTTTTTTGTCCCCCAACACACAAACCACAGTCTCTTTAGTTCTGACTAAAGTTAGCTGACATTTAAAAACCACCCCTTAAACCATGTGTACATAATTTTAAAAAAGAATCTTTGGTGCCCACTTTATTAGATCAGTTCCAAAATTAGAGATCAGCTGATTAACAGAGATGTTCATTCTCTCATTCTCTCCCTTAACTGTCACTGGATGCCTGAGCTTTTAATATTTGGAATTGAGTTACCAGCCCCTTTAGCGTGAACAGAATGTTTGATATGCACAGTTAAGATGAACTTTCAAAAAATGCACTTAAGGCATCAAACAGGACATTATTCATGTGTGAGAGACTCAGAGGTGGGACTGTTGTGCCTGTAATCTGGTGGCATGAGAGGGCTAAATGGGCGAATTACTCACAAGCAGAGCTCAGAGAACATTTCGAAAGCGTACTCTCACTGCTCCCAAAAAGCACTAACACATCTCTCCATTTTCACCCCATCCACCTCCATTTAGCCCGCCAATTGCAGTCTGTCTATCTCCATAAAAAAAAGTCTACCAGGACCGAAGGAGAAGACTTGTCTCTGTCTCTCACTCTCTCATTTTGTGTCTCGCTAGTCCACACATCCTTGTCGGAAAAATAGGAGGATCAAAAATAACTCTAGTTGTCTAATTTAAGTCAGAAAATAGGATGGCTTCCCATCGGCTTCAATCATGACAGGAAGTGTTGCAGGTGTATTGTATGCGTGTGCACGTATATGTGGGTGTGTATGTGTGTGTGTGCTTCCTACTGCGAGATTCTGGGGCATAAATGACACTGCCTCCACTTGGGAGCTACAAACCATCATCATCTCTGTCCTTGCAGGATGTCCTCTGTGCTTCAAGGTCGTTTATTAAGTCTAACAGGACCATAAAATGGCAGACAGTGGGAGAGAAGGAGAGAAGTCTGTCACCTTGAAGAGCACAGGATATCTCCAACCCAGTTCCATTTGCCTTACTTACTCTTTTGTTCAACATTCAAGAGTCAGACTGTTTGATAATTGATAGTCTGAACTGTTGATAGACAGACCAACTATACATTATAACCCTAATCATCCCAGATACACACTGAACATTTTATTCAGTTCAAATAAAAAAAACTGCTTGGTATGGTAAGAACTGAAATAAGGGAATGCTTTTTCAAAGCCAGATTTTAGATGTGAAGCACTTCATGGACCTGCCTTGTAACTCTTTCGCTCATATTTAGCAGGCTGAAGATTCTCCAAAAGGCACTTAGGTTAGATTTTGGTGCTTCATAAGAGCGGTGTGTCACATCAATGACACTTTGTGTCCGTGATATTTCTCTTCAGATACGTTATTGAAATGTAATTCTGTAATTAGTTATTTAGAACTTTCACTTCTCTTAGAATTTCTCTGCTACAAGTAAAATAATATTGAATTATGTGATGCATTTGTTCTCACCAGTAATAAAGTCTAAAACAAAGCAAAAAAAACATTTTTCACCAGTCTAAATCGTCCTTCACATCAGCCTCTGCCCTAATCCATTTTTTCAAGACATTGCACAGGTGGACATGACCATGTATTGTCCAGGCTGAGGAATCGTTCTACTGCCCTCTGCTCAGACTTGGCATCTCATTAGCTGTGTTCCACTCACCTGGAACTGTGTTCTGCCTCTGTCTCTTCTGTCTGCTGCTGAAATAATCAATCCCCTAAGCCATGATCAATGGGCAGAAAGTGTGCAGTCATTTTAGTTAATTAAAAGCTTGAGGGAACCAGGCATGTAGGGCTGCACATCCCACATTTTGGGCCCCTGTAATTAACGACTGCACGAGGTAGCATGGCTGCTAGCTACTGGGTACATCCTGCCAGTTTGTTTGAATATTCATCAGGCATTGTTAAAGGCAGAGTCAGAGCGCTGTTGTTTGTGGACGTGTGCTGTCACCCCTTAGGGGGTCCCGTACCCCTGCCAGCGACTCCTACTGGGAGTGAAGTGGAGATGGGTGGAGAAGCCTTTTGAAATGATACATCAGACAACATAAATGTAAAATAGATCCTGTGAAAACGAGCTCTGTCTGTGTGCGTAGACACACGGAGCATATGAATAGCTTACTGTACATGATACACTCACTTACATGCTCTCAAAGGCCCTTTTCTCATTTAAAGTGGATGTTAGATTTAGCGATGATAGGGGCCTCTCCTAATGCTTATATTCTTTCACATTGCTTTGGTGGGACGGTGGCATATCCTAATCAAACATGGGCAATTATCCTTTGCAAAATGGACTGCTTTGGTTTGGCATCAAGACAGAGACTGGCATTGGTGTTTTTGGCAACTGTGAAATATGCTTCAATACACTGGAGAAATGGAGAGAAAGAGGAAGCGACAGCGACATTAAATCCCGTCAGATAAGACAGAGACAGGGAAAAACACCAGTTGTTGTAAACACATGCTTTTCTAGGATTCTCACACTCCAGATTGTATATTAAAAACATCTCCATGGTTCCAGCAATGCAGCACAAAATCATAATTTAGCATTGATGGAGGGAATAAAAGAATCCAGATGGCACATTATCTTACTGGACAGAAAATCAGTTTATTTGGAAAGGAAGGCCTGTCCTTTTTCTGTAAAGGGTGAGAGAATGCCAAGTAATGCAAAATAAACACATTATCACTTTTACGTCTCAGGCTAAGCTTTTCTGATAGACATTTACCAAAAAAAAATCTTGTTTCCTTCAACAGACCTGTCCATGCTTTACCCAGAAGTGTGCTTTTTTTCTTAGGGGCTGCTGTGGACCAGCTTACTAGAACACAAGAAAAAATCTCCTTCAATCTAATGAGAAGACTTTTTTATTTTCAAAAATTATTCTGTTGTGCATGTGAAAGGTCAAATTGTTAGAACAGACTGGATGTTTTTTGTTAGATCTTTGACAATATCATGATGGCAAATTTGTTGTCATTGTAATGATTAGCACTGGAGTCTGGATTTAGGCTCGAGCCCACAAGTTTAATTCAGATACACACAAAACACTAACACTAACAAAGGGTCCAGGGCAAAAGAGAAACATGAGATAATCCAAGAGAAAAAAATGAAGGCATAAGCAAGGCACAACAACTAATGAAACACAGGAGTATATAGACTAGCCAGACATGGGGAACACCTGGGCAAGGGAGGAGACAAGAACAAGACACAAGTGAAAAAGATCACCAGGGACCAAGGTGGTCTTAAGACCAAAATAACAACAAACTCACATAGAAGACAGAAACATGGAAAACGTTAACAAAGACATACATAGTCACAAAACAGGGACATAGCACATTACAGTCATTCCTAGCTTCAAAACAAACATCATGACAGTTAGGTTGAAAGGGATTATGTGGGGGGTTTTGACAATGCTTGTCCAACCTTACAACAATTGCTATTAAAAAGTGCATTTGTGAACACGGATAAGTCAGTTATGCAAGGATAAGCAGTTTTGTCTGGGATCAATAAAGTTTTCGGACCCTGATTAATTCTGCTATTACAAATTCTTCAAATAGGTCTCCCTCATCATACAATAGCAGTAAATTGGGGTTCAGTATTGAACTTGTTTCCTCTGAAGAGCTGTCTTCTGCATTTTTTGCTCACTGACCTCACGTATATTGCATCCAAGAGATAGGACTTGCTTTGACACTGCAAGATTTTTGTAGGTTGCACCACTGAGCTAAAAAGCATAAATTTAAAAAGGAGAAGATGTCCCAGTTACAAAATGAATTGGTTCATTTTCACATTGTGAATTTTACCCATAGGCTACAAACTGATTTGTTTAGTAAATCAACTTTAGATATATTACAATGAACAGAGAAATGACTTAGATCAGAATAGGCAATTTTCTATCTGAGAATGCCATCTGAGCTGCTACGTGAGTAACTGGCATGTTTTGTCCATTTGCATCAATAGATTAGACACCAACATGGTTCCAGCATGCACTTGGACATGATGGCTCTGCTAAATGTGCGAGAATTGGCCCATTTAGTGCAGGAATGTGACAAGCTACCTAAGTCTCCATTTATTGAACATATGGCATGTAAGTCTGCCATATCCTCTGCACAGAGACTTGCATATTTCACAATGCTTCACTCAAACTGCCTTCTTGCTGTGAATATAAGATGTGCATTAACAGCAGCAGCATGAATTGCTTAGTTAGCGCAATCCTAGGGCTGAGATTTACACTTCCATAGGATTAATGCCTGTGTTTGTATGTAAGCATTTCTCTACTGTAGTTAAAGTTACTCATTTCCAAATCTGATTCACTGCATGCATGAAAGGAAAAAAGTAGTTTTACTAAACTGTCTCTAAAGAGCTTCTCATAATTTTACAGTCAAGTTGAGATAGTGATACTATTTGTGGAGTTTCCTTGGGCTGTTGTGATGTTTGGTGGTAATAAACCTTGAGATAGTGATCCTGTTTGAGGAATTTCTTTGGGCTGAATTTCTGTTCAGATAATCTAATTTGGATTGTGGAGTTGTGTCTTGGACATGTATTAAACCTAGTCTTGGTCATTCACCAAGACCATGAAAGGTTCTTTGAAGGTATGCTAGGAATGAACTATTCGAATGTGAAGAACAAATCTCCACATAATTTAGATCTTCTGTTTCAGGTATAGATTTTATAGAACTGTAAATTCAAGCAAATAACCATTGAGGAAGAACCTTTATTTGTAAAGTGTAAATTGCAATTATATATATATA
>JBBPCZ010000001.1:34439947-34454875 GCA_037974445.1 Brycinus macrolepidotus
TATATATATATATATATATATATACACACACATACACACACACACACACACACATATATATATATATATATATACAGTATATATATATATTTATATATAATATATATTTTTATATTTGTGTCATATTGTTATATGCTATGTGTATATTCTAAAGTATATATACAGAACGTAATGTAATATATTTTCAACACAGTCCTATTTTGGTCAGAAAATCAGGCTCGTAGACTACACACATTTTTTTTTCTAAGTGAATTACAAATCATTCCAATTATTCAAGAAATGTTATGTTATGCACTGAATGATTAAGGGTTTTAGTCATATTTATTGTAAATCTTTTAAAATAATCACTGCACCACGGGTGCTGAGCCTGCCTATTATAAGCAAAAATGAGGGATGACTGATGTTAATGACAACAATGTTTTTCACTGTTTTTGATGTAAAACATATATGGATAGATTATCTCATTGCTAATTCAAAAGGCTTTTAGATGAATAATAGATGTTGTCCTTTGAGACTGCTGCCCTTGCTCCTGCTCCTCTTATTATTTAGGAGAAGAACAGATAGGATCACCCTGGGGTTTCTCTTATTGCCTTTTGTTTAATAGTAGATACTTTGAGGAAGAGCCTGGCTTTTTTTGACTGTCTGACACACTTTACATTAGAAAAAATGTCAAACTGCACTTGAAGTGCCGTGAGATATATACTCTCTAGCATTGCTTTTGATATTCATTTTTTGATCTGCTTAGGGCCGGTTCAGAGATAAACCAATCTCTGCAATAGCCATCTCTTTTCTCACCTTGGTTTAAGGGGGACAAACAGTCTGCTTTGAATTTCTTAGCAAATCTTGTGCTCTACAAGAGTTTTCTGTGAAGGGCAAAAAAAAAAAAAATGGATGCACTTACACTCATTTTGTACCTGCATATATTTAGCAGATAAGATAATTTAGCAGATAAGATAATTATATCGGGTGTGTTTTTTTAAAGAGTGAGAATAGATGGGGATTCAATTGCGGCTAATGCACAAATCATATGCACTTCATTATAATGTGCTATGTTTGAAATAATAATAATTAAACATCTGCCTCATTACAATTACTTCCACTTGTAGGGAAAAGGAATGCCCTGCAGCCAAAGATGAGAGGCTTTGCTCCATCCACCCTGCATAATCTATCCTGAATAATCAAGATAATTATCCCTGCCATGGTGTTTTTCCACTGGAATTACCATAAAAACTCTGTGGTAATGCCTGCTCTAATGATGGGGGAGGAAGTGCTCACTCACCCTCAAAGGGAGAAAGAAGTAAAAGATAAGGACTAAGTTGTAATATTAGTGTTTATTTCAAAGAGAAGTGTTAGTGGCTGATTGAAAGATAGTGGTCTGGCATTTTAGCAGTGGCAGTAAGTCTGACTCCACTTTGAGCAATAACTGATGCTCATTACACCAAAAAAAACTGTTAATATTAATGGCATAACAAGAGCAAAACCCCCAATCCCCCACAGTAACTGTCCTTTTGGGAATACTCACATTTAATGGCCTGTTGGTAATTGTTAAAACAAAACATTCCTTTGACCTTGGCTCAAGATCATTTGTCGAGATAAGTGTGTTGTTTTGTATATTAGTTGCCTCCCCAGTGTTATTAAACTTGATATTTCATGAATTTCTAATACAATCCTTGAAAAAGCAGGTGGTAGACATAGCAGGATGTCATGAAATGTTTTTTTTAATAGAACTCACACTGGTTATGTTAATATGGGGTGGGGGAATCAATAATCTATTCACTTTTGCCCTTTTGGAGTAGAGAAGGCTTCTGTTAAAAGAGTGGGCAATGCTGATTTGCTGTGTACAGCTGAGTTAAGAGACTGCTGAGCTGAGGGAGAAGCAGCATTTTCCCCCTCCCAGTCCATGAAGAATCATCTCCCCTCACATTTATGGACCAAGTGGACCAAGCAATCCAATGGCCGTAAAGTGCAGTAAATTCTAGGGCAAAGTTACTGTATAATCCATAATGATATTAGTGAGGTCTGGTCAGATAGTAAATACCAAGGCTGGTTGCAGTGCTCTGTGATGCATTACTAGTGGAGCTCCTGCTAACAAATACACTCTCAGTGGCGCTCCCCTGTCAGGGACCGATTTTCAAGGTTAAGTACTTCTCAAGCCCTGCCTTATTTTCACAAGATTTGATTGCTGTAAGAATGTGCAGCTGTCTAATTCCTTCTTGGCATGACTTACAGACACTGTTCAAGAATGCACACGCTTCAGTGAAATGTTAGATTCAGACAAGAGACCAGCAACGTCTTGCACTTTCTCTTTTCTTCCTTCTGGAAGCATTTTTAATTCTCCTTTTAATGATCAATAACTTCCCACTCTACCTGCACTAAAGCCATAAATAAAGACATAAACCATGAAGACATGAGGGAAAAAAATGGATCTCATAGGCAGAGTTCTGAACCTGCGTAGCTATTTCACTCCCGAACCACTAAATTGCTACAGTAAAGCTAACCGTCTGTCAGTCACTTGCTAGCTTTGCTAATCACATGTGAATTAATAGCAGTGTTTTCAGTACAAGGCATCTGAAGCACACCCTAACTATACAGCCCTTCCCTCATAATCACATTCGAGCAGAGCAGTCTTCTCTCATTAGCGTGGGGGTTTGTAAATGCTCCCTGCTCCTTTGATGTTCTCTGAGATGCTCACTATTGTGCCTGGAACAAAGAGGCAGCCCCACTGGGACCAGGAAGGCTAACTTTTCCTCAGTTCTGCCAGGCTTTTCAAAAACTGTTTGTTGGGAGGAGATTCTTTGTTTCAGTGCCAGCGCCATCACCGATGAATTTAATTATCACTGAGCTTTGCTTTTCTGGGATGCTTGCAAAGATGCCTAATTTTGAAAGAGACAGATCTTCAACGGAATACAAATTGACACTATTAATGGTGTGCGTGTGTATGTAGGGAGAAGAAAGACTGGCAAAAATGAAACGTGGAAGAGAAAAAAGAAAACTGAGAGAAAGAGATGCAGAGTGGAAGCTGATTCCCGCCATGCTTATATCTAGCTAATCTACTAGCCGACTCCCAGGACTGAAGGAGCGGACATGAGTGGTAACCTCTGGACTATAAAATCAATGTCTTAAATACCTATTTACGAAAAAGGATACAACTTTGTCCATTTTCTTCTTGTGTACAGGGCTGCTGTCTGAGCCTGGGAAGGCCTAGGTCTCCTGGTGGAATGATAAGGCCCCCTCCTAATGTTAAACCCAAAACAGTATCCAGCTCCCAGTAGATGAGCATGCTTCTCCCCAGCAGGACATGGCTGCTGAGCGGAGATAAGACTGGAAAGCAGGGGTCCCTGGCCCCTAGTCATACCGCTGGAGAAAGAGTGGGAGAAAAAAAAAGAAGGAAAGAGAGACATCCAAACCAAGCCCTTATTAGCTAGCTCTCTCGGATGTCCATGGGGCTTCTGTCGTACCTGAATGCCTCATTTCCCTTACGTTTAAACATCTTTTCTCTGCCTGTCAGAAAATGGAAGTACTTTTTTAAAATTTAGCTAAATAACTTTAGGACAGAACGTAGAGACTGCTAATGAGTCAGTACCAAAGACTTCTGTTGGTTTGGTTGCTCTAGCTGTCTGCATAAACAGTTACACATGCATCTCCTTTGGCATAAGTAACTATTCAACCCATTTTAGTTGGATTCCATTTCAATTTGTTTTCCTATGTTTGCACGACAGATATGGTTGACAGAGCAGGCGTAGGTATAATCAGGGATTGCTGTTAAAGCTTTGGCCAGCTAATACTGTTTCTGTCCCTTTTTTCTCTCAAGCCAGAGTGTACATTCCTAATTAATGTGCATTGCTTCAGTAACCTGCAATCAATAAAGCATGGATGAACAAACTCTAATAGCTTACAAAGCTTAACAGAACAGATCAAACAGGACTAAAACCCAGTGAGAATGGCCTTCGGATACATCAGCCTTTCTTTTTTTTTCAAGCTAAGAATGTTTACCACTCATTCTGAATGACATCTGACCAGAGAACAGATTTTGCTTGTTACTAATAGATAACAGATTCATTTCCCTATTCTTATATTTCTTTTTTATTTAGCCCTTATTCATGGACAATGTGCTTTGGCATGTGCTTTGTTCAAGGTCGTACCAGTGTCAAACCCACCTCTCTGCTGTAACCTATTTAGTCATCCCACCCAGGGAGTAAAACAGCAACCCTTTGGTACTAAACATGTTCCATTCCTGCTGTGGAGTGTAGCCCACTGATCTTGGACATCTGCTCTCTGTTCTGCAATTGAAACAAACAAAGGAAGAGCTAAAAGCATAGTAGCATTTTTTATAAGCATAAGGTTTCATTCATTTGATGCATCCTTAGGTAAAGATAATGGACTTCGTCAATGCAAATGTCATTAATGTAAATGATGGGAAGCATCCAATGTGGTTAAATGTTAGTGATTAAATGACTAAAAATTGAAAATCGAACTCCAAACAAAACAGTACTTTTAGCCTACCCATCTTTCGGGGCTGGGCTGCTGGAGCCAGCTGGTGAGGTGCTGAATGAGGCGGTAAGCATTTACATGCACTGCAGAACGCAACCCTATTGACTGCTTGGAAAGAAAGCGGTGGAGAGGGACTCATCTCGGAGTCTTCATTACAGCTGCTTTGTGACACCTCCGAGAGTGATGTGGTGGACAGTTAAAACTGCCATAAATATTCAGGACAAGTTTACTGTGCGTGCTGAAGTGCAGGTATAAAAATCACATCTTAATGGCTCCTCAGTTGTGGCAGAATTGATTCTTTAGCTCCTGGCTCCATTTTGCTGCCTTTGCTGATCCACTTGACTGGAAAGAGGTGGATTTTTGTGTGCTCACCATGTCTTCCTCAGTGCAATCACTTAGCCCTCTTTACTTCTACTTTATTCCTTTTATGAAATTGTCAAAGTCTACTCTGGCTATCTCTCATTTTTTGCTTCTACACAGGATCTACCAGGGCCAAAGTCCCCACCTTCCCCCTAACTTGCTTTTGTGATCACAGCCTCCTACTGTTTTATTGACTATCTCACTAATTGAAGCTTGCATAAACAAAGATCTGGAAGTTGGCTGTGAAGAAGTCTCAGTTGATTGGATTGGGGGAGGGCCTGCTGAAGTCTTTTTTTCTCCATCTCTCCCTGTGAAGTGATCTGATGGAGTGTCTTATGGAGGGAGCTTCCGGGCGGGCATGTCTTTCTCCCTCTGGCAGGTACACACCGCCTCTGATCATAGATCATTGATCCCGGCCATCAATACTCACCGTCCCGCCAGCATATCAATGCCCTCTTCCCATTCTGGATTAGGATGAATTGCTTTCTTTCTTCCAGAACTGGCCGGCCATTGATTTAGGATGGCAGATTGGGATGTACTGGTAATTAGGCCTCCAACTTCTCCCTATGTGATTGTCTGCTCTGCTGTTTTATCACCATTTAAATCTCAGAGTCCTGGCATAGCAGAAGCACAGGCACCTAGCAAGGGACCAAGAAGTAAAAGAAATAAAGGAGGTTTTTCATTTGACCCAAAGCTTGAATTAAGGAGATACTGCCACCCCCATGTAAAAAAGAACTCTTGTTAAAATGCTCTTTCCCATCATCTTTAGATGTTGTTATATGTAGCAACCTAAGATTAAGACTATCAATATACTTATTCCGTTTATATTTGTGATTTACACACCACATTGCCTTTGATATGAAAGGTACCAATAACTATAAAAAACAGCACAAATTCATTGTAAGCTTTCATGAGTTGTTAATATTCATAGTTGGCTGCAGCAGGTAACCAAGCAAATATTAAAATCAGTTTTAATAACATGGTAGTCTAATTATTGCTGTCTTGGCAATTTAATTAAAGTATGAAATGAGAGATGCATTTTCATGTGTTAAAAAGGTTAAAAATAGTTTAAATAACATTTACAACCACCATTCCCCTTGAAAATGATTCATGACTCATCCACTAATTTCACATCTCACTATAACTGTGTTTGAAGTTGTTAGAGAGGCTGGATGTGTCAAGGGTCTCTCCTTCAGTAACTTTAGTTAGGGATTGTAATTGTACCACATTGTATAGTTATGTTTTTAGGTTGCATTGCCATCCTTTCTTGACTTTATTATTTTTTTTTCACTTAAAAATGTTACGTCATTAAGGTACAGATATGCACAAGGTAAAGTGTGCCTGTAAAACTCTTTAGGACTTTACATTGTTTGTTTGGACTGAAATTTACCTGGAGAGATATTCCGCAGTGTTTTGTTCACCTGTATCAGAACAAGAAATCTATAATGATTAATGGACTGTGTATCTAATTTTTATTACATTCTTAAAAAGAATGAGCCAACTAGAGATGGTATTGTTAGCAAAATAACAATGTCAAACACGACTCAATATTTTTTAACTTCAGCATAAAAACATGTTTACTTTTGTAATTGCAGATATTTTTATTTTAGATATTTTAGACATGTATGCATTTTACTGATGTCAGACTATACACCGAATACCCACAACATTAAAACCACCTGCCTGATATTGTATAAGACCCCCTTATGCCGCTAAAACAGCTCTAGCCCACTGATGCATGGACTCCACAAGACTGAGGGTGTCGCCAAGACGTTAGCAGCAGATCTATAAAGTCCTGTAATATGCAAGATGATGCCTCCATGGATTAGACTGTTTGTCCAGCACATCCCACAGATACCTGATCAGACTAAGATCTAGGGAATTTGGAGGCCAAAACCTCTGAACTCTCTGTCATGTTCTTCAAACCATCCCTGAACAATTTTTCCAAAATTTTCCAAGACATCAGCTTCAAAAACTGACTGTTCACTTACTGTCTAACATATGACACCCCTTTAAGGGTGCCTTTGTAGCCACCTGTCAGTGGTTTTGTATGTTGTATCATACAATTAACTGGTGCAGTGTGACTCACGCCAGTATATGAATTTAGTCAAATGTGGTCATGTGGTTCTCTGGGTAATGAGGCACTTAACATTTTTGTTAATTCTCCCCTCTCTGTTTCCCTCAATAAATCCAGTCTTTTTTTTCCCAGAGGAGATCGAGGTTAAACAGGGTCAGCTCCCCCTCACCACCTGAGTGACACGTGCTGCGGATGACTGGGGGAAGCCGCACAGGGGGACAAACACAAGGGGGCCCGAGGTGAAAAATAAGGGGGTGGGAGGATTAACCTTGTACATAGAGGGACTGGGGCCAGTCAGCCCACCATCTGTCCTCAGGCCTGAAGAGATGACCTGTCATCATTGTCTGACCAACTTGGGTCATAGGGAGGACTGCAGTGGGAATTGAGGTGGTCAGAAAAAGACAGAGGCAAAAAGCTCCTGGTATGATGATAAATTTACATTGTAGTCACTGCAATTCTTGCACGAGTATGCGTATTATGGGCCATCAGTCTTTTTACAGCAATACAGCAACTTGCAGGGGATATTTCTGCCATTTGTGGAAGCATTTTTTAACCTCTGGCCACTGTAAATGTCACCAACAGAAAGCTTTCATGAGAGCGACTGCAACTCTCCAAATGCTTTCCAGTGATTTCTGCTATGTTATCAGCTGTCTTGCTGAGAACATTTATTTATGAAAATTGTAATGCATTACTGTTTACTACAAAAGACTGAATATGTGCTGTTGCTAGGCACTTTGGTGAAGGAATTTCAATGGTTACTTGTGAATTCCAAAGAATGGACCACTTGTGTGGTTCCACAAAGCAAAAAAATGATAGGTTTTTAAAAATGCCATATTATTTCTGGTTCCTTTATTCAGACCCCCTGTGAACAGCTACATCACATGCCCAAATCTAGCAACTGTGGCAATGTTCTTACATGAAAAAATTGTATGAAAACCTACCACTTATATCCTTTTGCTTATTCCATCAGATTTGTGACATTATTTAATTTTACTATAAAGCAAGTCATCCCTCACTCATGATTCATCTGGTTTCTGTCACTTGTACTACTGGGTTTGCATATGGTATACTGTAGATAGAATACATTCCAGACAATGTACCAGACAGTCTCTGCTTCCTAGGGGTCATGGTCTTCTTGAGACCATGATGATTTACTGCAGCTCAGTCTGCACATATATTTCAGAGAAGGTGTCAGACGGTTGACAGTTTGGAATAATTTAGCTGTTAGATGAGCGAAGTCTGTCACTCATAAGGGACCGAGCGCATGTGGAGCTGACCTCTACCCCGGCACACTAGTGCCTCATTATCACCTGCTCCTCATCTCTGTACATCCTAATATCGCCATCACTGACTTCTTCACACACACACACACACACACACACTAGCAATACTGCAAAAAAAATACTCTACAACATCATTTGGCATTGTCCAAACAACTTGCCTGAATCATCACACATTTGCAACAAGCCACACTGAGTTGTTAAGTAAGGCTTGCTTATGTGGTTTCTAACACCATATGACATACTGTTTTATAAAAATGTTGAAGTTAGGGTTAGGGTTAGGGTTAGCATAGCTAAACAGTATAAACCCCCTTCATTTAGCTGAGCTCAAAAAATGATTGTAAAATGATTGTAAAATGTATAGGCTTAGGGTTAGCTGCACATGCACATTTTAATTGTATGATGTTAATATTACTGAGGAAGTTGGTACAAATATATACTGAGGCAACTGATGCTCTTGAAAGAGAGCATGACATAAAGTGCATGACATAGAACTGTACTTAAATTTTCAGTGCAGTGTCGCAGCCACCTTGAAGCCTGGATTCTGCCTGTACTTTTGTCCATTTTTACAACAGTTGTCATAAATGCCTAAAAGCTATGAGAGTTTAACAATATAACATAGTAACAATACAACATTGTTTGTAATAAACAATGATGGTGTAGGCATAGTTTGCGCAATACTAATTGGTAGGGTGGCAGCTTCCATTACTGGAAATTGCCAAAGTATTAATTTAACCTTAGTTATTAAAGCAAGTGTAAAATGCTTTTTTTCCTCAATGGGACCAACACACACATATACGCATTTAAGGAGCTTGGAAGCCATTCAGCAGTAACACATTCAGGGCAGGCATATTAAGGTTTAAATCTCAGGCTTCCACTCCCTTCCATAACTGCCATGCCGTTTTAGGAGCTACTGCTGACTGCTGCAGTTGCTTAAAGCTCAGTCTTGTAAAACGAGTCTATTTAGAAGAAAAAGGGCTCCTCTGATGTGGCCCAAAGCTTCATAAACAATAGAGTGGCAGAGCATTTGATGGCAGTTCGAAGGACCCTGTCATGGCCTGCCCTAATGAGAATGGTTTATATTCAGAGAAACAGAGAAAGAAAGCAGTTTTTAGTGTGATTAGCTTACAGGAATTCTGCTCATGTGCTTGTTTCACACATGACTTCAAAGGCATCACTTTCTAAATTTCCTGGACATTGAGGGGAACGGGTTTACAGCTGCCTCCTCAATGTTCAAAGCGAGTGTGTAATCTGCTGTGAATCTGCCACTGTCGCCGGTTCATAGGGCATGGGGTAAACATGATTTTCAGCAGTGAGGCTAATAAAAAGTGACCAAGAGTAGCAAGAGGCTAATGAACCCCTCTATAAAGCGGCTTTTACTGCTTTGTGCTGCAAAGAGGGCTCTGCTGGTTGCAGGAGATTTCCTAGAAGCTAACCACTTATCTAAGTGTGGGAGCTGTCAGTTTAGTTCAGGCCAACATGGTGCAACTAAAAAGGCCTGTGAACAAGGAGGCAAGTAGGGGATTTCTCTAATTGGCCTCTTATAGGAAAAAACACCAGAACACAGTGTGCTTCTGCTCTCCCATCAATTCAGTGCCATTGAATATGACGATGTAATTGTGCCAAACTCTCTGCAAAGGACAACAAATTAAGAAATTGGTTCAAATGATCCGTTTAGAAGAGTTCTGACAAAAGTGAGCTAAGCTGACTTAATGGAGATGGGCTATTAGTCTGTTGGGTGTGTGATGGTCAAGACTAATCGTGCAGCATGATTAATGCTGTCACACCTGACTAATGATGTCTGGACTCTAGTGACCCTTACCCTAGAATAAATGAGGGACACCAAATCCACCTGTGTCCACTCAGAATTTGTCTAATGACCCTTCTTGTCAGCAAGTGGCCCCTCAGACGTCTTTTAATCCACAACAGAAAAACCTATTTATCCTCTCAGACAATTGCCATATGTTGATTGGATGAGTTATTTTTTCCAGCACTATATCCCCTGGTGTGTGCTTATGTTTCAAGACCCTGTTTTGAGTGTTAACCCTTACTTTTAAAATATACAAAGCACAAGGAAGATGTTCATGTTCAGAGCTAACTATGTTTTCACCGTAGCATCCTGTACCTTGACTTTGACACATTTAGTGCAAGGAGCCATTCATCCTCTAGAAAAAGTGCCACCCATTCTCATTTAGAAGGCCTAACAAAGGAAGCTTTCAAATAACAACGTCACAACACTTGTTAGACCACCAGTAGTCTCTCATACTAATGTACCTTAAGCCAGTTCTTCAACTGAGAGAAAGTATCTAATCTTCTTTGACATGTTTTGGCTGAGACTCTTGCTCATGATTCATGCTTTAAAGACTAATGTATACGTTCAGTTGTTGTTTGGTAATTTGAGGCACCTCCTTCGTTTTGTCATAGATGAATGGGAACTGTCTGGAAAAGAAAAGAATACTTTGCTGACAAAAGGACCAGAAGGCAGCTTTAAGCAAAAATGACTTTGACAAATAGAGTTTAAATGGGAAATGACTTAAGACTTCCAAATTTGTTTTATTGCATCTTATGCAACAAAGTGGGCTTCAAATTCTACTCTGTATGTCAACAAAGGAGTGCTTCATGCTCTAACATGGGCCCTGAATACTAGGTAATGGGCAAAACATACATTTCTTTTCCAATCATATATCGTGTCTTTGTGTCACACATTTTGACACCGCCGCATGGTCATAGTTTCACGTTTGGTGAATCTTGGTTCAAGGTGGAGTTCCCTCTGACTGGCCTTTTACAAGAGGTCTCATGTTCTCATAATATCACACAGTCATTTCACACATCAAACCAATCTGAGGCTTGATCACTGCATGGCACGTATGCTCATATCCAGCACATGTGCTTTGAGCAGACCCCTGCAGTCTAATATCATGCCTCTGCCACTTCACTGCATCAATCCCTGGCTCCCTGCTGATGTATATGGGAATATTTGTCTGGCACTCTCTTTATCATATTTAATGGAAAGCATTTGAGCATGTGCTTATGGTGTGCTTTGTCTGCTTCTGTTTTGTCAGAACGCGAAGATCATATCACAGTGAAAGTCACTGCATTTAATTTGTCAGCTATGCATGAATGACTGCAGTATATCAGCATTGTCCTTTTTTATTATAACGATAATGAAATTCGTGTGGAAAACGCTGGTGATTATTATGTAATTTACCATTACTATTCATTTCTCAGTTTTCAGTTTTATCTGGAAGCCATAAGACCAAATCTGGGCTATCAAGATTAATTAACAATCACATCTTCTACTTTCATTTATAAAGATCGCACCCTCTCAGTGTCTACCACAGACAAATGTGATGTCAAGCCCTAGCATTTTAGCATTTATCTTAAACTAGCATTTATCTTAAACTTCACCACATCCTTGCAGAGAGCATCCGTGACTATTTCTTCTGGCTGGGTCATGAACCCTCTTTCCAGGTCGAATGGGTCCAATGGTTAACATCATATTTAATCAGGCCTTAGAGGCATTTCACCATTAGGACTACAAGCCCTCTCTAGACCCTGAGCAGAAAGACTCAACTTAGAGAAACTCTCTCCTTGCCTTTAAAAGGATTTGTTTTTTTAAGAGGCGAGCCTAATCTTTCCGTGCTTTCCTGCCTAGGTCATTCCTTTTAAGAGCCTTGTAAAAGTCGTGTTCTATAAAAACCTAAACAGTTTTGCAAGAATAGAAGTCCTAATAGAAAGGGGGGTATATTTGTAAGCTCCTTTTTTGCTCTTGACAATTTGCAGCCTTCTGCACTTTACCCTTTTTGTGCCAAGTCTCCTAGCATCTACAGAACATCAATCCATAGTCAATACATAGTTTTTTTTAAATACACTAATATGGCATAAGCCCTGCGGTGAGCTGGCACCCTGCCCAGGGTGAGACCCTGCCTCGCGCCTGTTGGCCCTGGGATAGGCTCCGGGCACCCACAACCCGAATAAGGATTAAGCGGTTACAGAAAATGAATGAATGAATGAACAAATGAATAATATGGCATAAAGGCATAAGCGAGCTGCCACCAGGAAACCTGGTTGACTCACTAAGCCCCCTGCCATTAAATAAGCCTCTGCATAACTAACTGGTCTCACTCCATATGATGGCTCACCTGTATATGCTGGACATGGCCTAGGAATTTTGCCTGATATCCTTAATGAGCAGTGTCTGTGTTTATAATCACTATCCTGTGTCTCCTCTGTTATATGTGCCTCTCAAGCTTTGACTGCTTTATTCTCTTCAGTCCTCTCTTCTAGCTCTCCTTTCTTTGGTAATATTTTGCTCATGTAGCTGTTTACAGGTAGCAAAGTATTCTGATATAACAGTTAAACAGATCTCTCAGCACACCTACAGTTTTCCTAATTCTCCTTTTTTTCAAGAGGGGTTTCTTGTCTCCTGGTTGGAGTGCCGCTTCTTTCACTTCATGTTGTGTATTTTAGAAGCAGTCTTATGCAGGTCCATAGCCAGTAATGAGGTCTCATTATTTGTTTTAAGAGCTAAAAATAAAATTTGAAGCTAAATATTCATCTAAATAAAAATAAAACAGCAGCTGAAAATGTGCATTCTTAATTCATTTCAAACGTGTTATTAATAGTGTCTCCTGTGTGTGAGTGAGTGAGCTTGAGCATTCAGTATCAGCATGATAGAGGATGCGCAACTCATGAACCACACAAGTGCCCTTCACTGTGTAGTTTGAATTCATGTTGTGTACGTGATCATGCAGCATTGTGACAAAGAGAGCACAAGCAGCATATCATCCGCTGAGACAAAATACTGATCACTGTCTGTAAAAACATTCCCAAACAGAGACCTGGAATAGTATCTGGAGTAAAGATAATTGTATGAAGCATGTAAATATAAGCATAGGCCAGGCTACTCTGGCCATGTTAATGGTTGGGTTTCTTTCATCTTAGGCCTAATGGGGTAGCTTAGGCTGACTAATGTTTCACATAATGTCATTAATTTAAATAAAGAAATAAACAAACAGAAAACAGACAGAGAACATACAGGCTTCGCTTTGCATCCCTATGACCGTGTGAGGATGAAAAATAAAATCATTAAGCTGTTTCTGCCTAAATATTCTTTATATTTTGTCATTTCTGTGTGCTGAGGACTGAACTGAAGAAACCAGGAATTTCATACAACACACACATGTACACTGTAGGGAGGGTTAGTGGAGTGTGTTTTTGCTCTCTGCTCTGGCAAAGTCACCCAGAGTGAACTGTTAAAGTTTAAAACTACTCTTACTCTTGGCACACACATGACATATAATGCTTTTTTCAGAATTTGGAAATTTCAAAATAATAAAAATGTATTTCTTGCAAATAGAAATAGGCCTCCTGTGTGTAATGTGTGATTGACGATTGACACTTTACAGTGGCAAACCATTTAATGTGATTAACAATAAGCAGTATATATTTGTACTGTTCCATGTGCATGTAGTCAACAGATTTACATTCAGCTGGAATCCAGTTCAAACAAGTAATTTATACCAATTCGTTTCTTAGCCGAGTTTCTTATGTCTTTAACCATTACTTGTCTGTGCCAGTTCTGAGCTTATCCTGACTTGTAGTGCTGTAAGTGCCTGTATTTGAATGGATTTTGTTTTTTACTTGCCTTTGTTAAAAGTTACTTCTGCACATGTATCCAGTCTGTTTTGATAAAGTTTGTTTCACAGATGAATCCCATACAACATTAAAAACATGTTATTATGAAAAGAAAATGGTCTAAAAGGTTGTCTATTTGGTTTCGACTATATGTTTAATCTTCTACATTTCAGGGGCAGCTGGTATAAATAGGCTAGTACAGCAAGGCCCTCTCTCTCTAAAAACAAAAGGGCATCGCAATAAGGTTTTTGGCAAGAATGTCATTTTTTCACTGTTAAGAAATGTCTAAAAGCTGAAAAAAAGAAATAGCTAAGACAGGACTGATTAATATGTCTTGCACAAGCTGCTGATTCACACAATCTGTGATTCCATGTCAAATTTGCTGTCATGTACTACTCGCAGTGAAAGGCCTCCTTGATTTGTTCTCCATTTGAGCTACAGTTTTTGAGCTCACAGATACGACCCATAGGTCCAGTTCTAAAGCCTGGGTGCTCAAAGCCATTGTTATTTTACTTCCTAAAAACTGTGTTTTTATCTGATTTCCACAGGTGTAATAATGCTAATTTCTATGTGTGTTTTGTTGCATTAGTTAGGACTGAGGATTGACTTTTGAAGCTTAAACTGCTTGAACTGAAATCTTGATGGGTGTTATTGTTTATGGCCCTGACATCCAATATAATGACCAGCCATCACTGCTACATCTGCTTCCGCTGAGAGGTGTTTTCAGTTGCCTTATCTTGGTGCATTGTCTCCACAAATGCAGCCTCAAAACCCCAAATGTGCTGTAACACTGAGAAAATTACATAAACGTATTTCATGTAATGAGTATGAACACATGAAATTCCTGAAGGTGCCATCAGCTCATAACTCTTTCAGTCTTACACTGCATTTACATTCAGGGAGTTTCTGGGAAAAAGTGATGTGAGGTCTAGGCCTGTAATTGATGGCAAGACAAGGAACGATGCCAAAAGTGAATGTGTGCATGCACACCAATAAAAGAGAGAGGGAGAGAGAGACAGACAGAGAGAGAGAGAGAGAGAGAGAGAGAGAGAGAGAGAGAGAGAGAGAGAGAGAGAGAGAGAG
>JBBPCZ010000001.1:34466306-34488582 GCA_037974445.1 Brycinus macrolepidotus
TTTCCCCCCCCCCCCCCCCCCCCCCCCGGAGTAAACCTCTGCCCCAGGAGAAGCCTCATTAGAGCCGGCCTCACTTTGGGAGGGGAAGGAGTTGAGGAGCTCTTTAAAGCTCAGGAACCTTGGAGGACTGGGGCTGCACCCCATTCCCCATGGTACAGAGGGGTGGTCAAAGTGTCGCTGTCAATCATTTAGTAGAGTGGAAACAATTAAGTGTGGTTATTTTTTACACAGTGGTCAAAGCAGCATGCACTCATTGTTCCCTAAAGAAAATGTTCACGTGTGGCTCTTAAAAAACTACTTTAGCAAATGAAATGTTTAGAGAAAGTTCTATACGAAGTTCTTTTAACTGACTTACACATAGCATGCAAACATGGGACCTAGTGGACCTTTAAACTTGTTTCTTCCTTGAACAAACGAAAATTTAATTAACCTTGGAAAAATGTAGTAGCTGAATGAAATGAATGGAAATATAAGAGAACGTAATATTTCACGACTGCTTTATGAAATATGAGAGTGTAATTAGAGTAGAACAGAGCAGAGGCTTGTTATGGATTTGATCCACGCATTGTGGATTCAGCACACCCAGGGAGAGCCACTGATAGCAGCACAGCGGAGGGAAACTGTCCATTAACATTTAAATGATCTTCCTCACAACCACATAGTATTATCAGAGAAACTGAAGAATTATCATAACGCTCAGGTCTCAGCAGCTTCAAATGAGCTCTTACTATCCTTCAGAAGGTAATGAAAGCCCCTCACAATTACTTCTAATGAATTTTAATGTGACTTTCCCATTCAGTGATGCTGCCATTACCACATGTGTACATGAAATCAATCCTCAGCGTTATGAGGAGGGCACATTCCAATGTTCAGGCTGTGCATATACACAGATACATGTGAACTATTTGATCAATAATATAACTGTCTGCCAAAATATGGATGAATTAAGGAATCAGTATTTATCAGTATATACAGCAGTATATATCAGTATATATCAGTACAACAGTATATATCAAACCAGTATATAGTGGTTTGAACCAATAATGCATGACCTCAATATCATACTGTACTTTCAGAGTTGAATTATACACCCTGACTTGCCACTTCATCAGTCCATTTTACTCTGTTCTCCAGTGTCTTGCACAAGATATGATTTAATCATTTGTTTTATTATAGCAATTTTGTGTTTGTGCTGTTCGAAGTGACCCGGTGTGACACTGGCCATATGCCATGGATGTAGTGCAGAATCGTGATGAATTTCTCTGACAGCTGTAATGCAGATCAGTGTTTCCTTTGTTCTGGTGGGTGCCAGTTTGTGGAGGACTGGTGGGAACCAGTAGACCTCGATTAGACAGAATTGGAACACTGCCACCAGATGGCCAAGCTGCAAATCTTACTTATAGAGGCTGTACTTATAACATCTCCAGTGTGAAAATGACAAAATGCCTTTTTTGAAATTATTATTTTTATTATTTTGACTTAAATATTGTCTTAGTAAGTTTGCAGTAAAACTAAAGAAGAGAATCACTCTGATAAGCAGGCTGTCTGATCCATTTCCTTCACTGCTTTACTCTGAAAATCAAATTTGCGCCAGAAAGGAGCCAAATGGTTTTCTGCTGCCTGTAAACAAGCTAGGAAATTAGCTTCATTTGGAAAGTGTTTCTTGGAAGGTTCCATGAGGATCATGTTATGAGTTGTGAAAGCCAAGAAATCTTCTCTAAAATCACTAAAATACAACAAAACTGTAGCAAAGAACTGATTTATTTTCAAAATATACATAAAAAGGAAAAAAAATTAACACTTCACTGAAGGCCATGATTGACCTTCATAAACGTTTAGATATGCTAATTCCAACAAGCATCAGTTGCCATAAAGGCCCCTTTAATCAGTTTTGATGTCATTTCACTTTAGAAAAGGGTGTCACAACAGATGCATGTTATAGGCCTTTATGAATGTTATGTCAGTTGTTATGATGGGGACGCATGTCATATAGCCATACAAATACTGGCCTTCAGTGAAGTGTTACCAGAAAAAAAATCCTGACTGAAAACCTGATCTACTGCAGTTTCAGCAGTAGGAAAACCTATTTGTGGAACGTCGCCTTTGAATTGACCCCCACGCTTTGCTTCACACTCGATCAAAGCGCTTAAACACAGACAGATTTGGCTGTTTTTCTGTTCTCCTGTTGAATTAGCCTTGTCTTGTTTCAGTTTGAAATTAGCATGTTGACTATTAGCTTTGGAACGGATTGCAGCTCACAGGCTCGCTTAGGTTTAATTAACCTGCTAATCATGAATCAAGTAAGCATTTCTAATCTGATTAACAAAAGAAATTGTTTTCTTTCTTTCTTTCTAATTAATATTCCAGGAGTAATGGATCATTAAAAACCTAAACACTGCTGTATTTCCTAAGCCTCTGACATCATGCAGTGGTTGATATAGCATCCACTAGGGAGGTGAAAAGTCATTAGCCGTGCTCTGTGTTACAGAAGTATTCTGTGTTTAAACAACAGGCAGGGTCCCACTGAGTAAGAGATTATCTATGCTCTGTGTAGTGCTGTGAAGAAAGTCCCCTTTCCCAGAAGCCTTTGCATTAGGAACATAGGTGGATGTTGTCTTTTGGATCTTTTCATAAATGTTTCTTTTTCATTCCTTTTCGAACTCATTTGAAATTGTGTCAGATCTGGGTGAGCTATTGTAAAAATGCAAACGAATCTTGCTTGTCTACACTTTAGAATAATGAAGTACTCCGAATATTGAGGTGCTTGAGTCAACCAGCCTGCAGTGATAAATAATACTATTTGTGTAGCTTCTTTTGTTTTATTTAATGTATTACTTAATTCCTGTAAACCGGTGAAATAACCCAGAGGTGGCTCGCAGCAATCACTCAGCGATGTCTTGGCTGATAATGTGACAGGCCTGTGAATGTGTGAGTGTGTGTGTGTGTGTGTGTGTGTGTTCATTTGTAGAGTACAGCGTAAGCCTTATGCTGTCAGAACATAGCTTTCTCCTATTTATCTTTTTGGGGTTAATGGTGAATTTTTTTAATGTTTTAATGGAATTAGTTCAATCAGTAGGTTTCGATCAGCAAATGTATGCTGTCCTATAACAATATTTATCATTATTGTGATACATTATGTGAAATTATGCACTTGAGCACATTGTACAGTATCACCAGAATGCTGACCATCTTTCAATACAATGTGAATATTATTAGTCCTGTTCAACTGTATTTAACGCAGGGCAGTGTGTGAAATGATGTATAAAATCACTTTAATTATAGTTTTTCATAGTACTTTAGACAACACTTTATTTAGATGGTCCACCGTAAATGTTTTGTAGATGCTCAGCTCATTTTTAACCAGCGTTCAATTAAATATCTATTAAATGCAACTGAACTTTAAGTTGAATATAAAAGATTCTAGATACAAGAAACAATAAACCAACCCTAATCATAAACTTAACCTGAACCTAAAACTTTAATCTAATCCTAATCCTAACCCTAATGCTGATGCAATTGATAATCCACTGAATTTCACTAGTTTATGTAGACAACCTGTAGATAATCTATAGTTGACCCTCAAAAGTAAAGTGTGTTTATCAGAAAAATAGTGTGATGCAATTATGTTGGATGAAGATGCCTTGAAGTATCGTGATGCTATATTTTTTCTCTCAATCTCCCACCCCTACTCTCACATACAGTCTTTCACACATTTCTCTGTAACAGTGACAGATGTATCCATTGGTCTGTCACGCAAAGAAAATGCTTTCTAATATTCAGATAAATAATTGAACAAATAGAATTGCCCCATTTCTGCCCCAGGGGCTGGTTTGTTCTGTCGTGCGCGAAGACAAAGGCCACTTCACTGCATTACGTCTCTCCAGCGCAACATCTGTCTGTGCTCACACCTCTGCCACTTATCAGTGTAATAAAGATGGCTCTCAATTCATCTTTCTTTGACAGACTGCAGAAGAATAGGATTTGCCTACACCTACAGCGTGACCCACTGAACAGCCCCCAGATTCCCCACTCTTTCGATCTCCCCCTGTAGACTCCCCTAGTAGGTTCCTCCAGGGGCTGGGCCGGCACTTTTACCCAGAGAGGATTCAATTAACCAGTCATTGCACTCAGGACGATTTAATCCCCCGAGCTCCATTTATCTCCACAACCACACCTCGCGAGGGCCAGAAACTGGAACAGTAATGCCCTGGATTAGCACTTTGCTTCTTACTTTGTATACGGTACCTCTTTACTGTAGGCAGATTAGGTGAAGACACGTTAAATATGGAGGATTAACCCTTACATGCTTTGTGAGTTTGAAGGTACTTCTCCGTGTGCACAGTCCAGTGGACATGTTGTATCGCTGTTTTGTTTTGACTTTCAGACTTGACCAGTGAATTGCAAACCATACTTTGCTGGTCTGTGTGTTATTCCAGGTAAAACAAGAATTTTCACTCTTTGTGGGCTGGAAGGTCCAAATATTAAAAGGAAAATAATGAAACACGAACATGTTGGTTTAGTTTGTTGATTAGTCATTTGAATTATATTACATGCCTCTGTATGCATTATCACTGGGGATTCCCACCTAAAAACACTCGCATGAACAAATGAAAACATATATATGATTAATGCATCTATCCCTGGTTAGTACATTGTTCCTTGATGTTGTCTTCACACCTGACATCATACAGTCTATTGACTCTAACAAGAATTATGTAATTGTTATGCGCACTATTGCATCTTTTTTTGTTTTCTGTCCCAATATAAAATGAGATAAATAAGCTGATAAATAAGCCTGGTGTTCTTTCAAAACTGATTTCTGGTTCAACATGCAGTGCTTTTTGGTTTTAGTTGCATTGGTTTGCTTTTAGATGATGTGTGTTGGACGCCCACACAACCACAAAAAGTAAACAAATTGTAAAGAACAAAACACAGCAAAGAAACAAAACAAAAAAACAAGTAAGTGGACCAGGTTCATTTGGGTTGTGAGGGTCAATAACACCTGCAAGGTTTATGCATTAGATGGGTTAAGCACAAGTACAACTGAACTGACCTATTCACGGTCAAGCAACAAATAAATTCTTTTGTGTCAGTATTAAAATGTTATGCTGTCAAACTGGACTATGTTTTTGCAGATTATCAGAACTAGGCAAGCTGGAAATGACAATGAATTTACTACTATGATAGCATTACCTCCATTACACGACAATAAAAACTGCATCCAGTCTATCCAGCAATCTTTCACAAACATGCAAAATAAATATAAACTGAAATTTCTACCACACTCTAAATTGCCATATTTTGATCAAAACTGGTTTGTACACTACTGTTTCTCATTTGATTCAATGGGATTTTTGCTAACATTCTATAAAAACTTGTCCAAAGTCGAAACAGTTGCCATGGAAGAACATATTTGTAGGTGGAGCACAGATAGGTCAGCTGGTTTACTTACAGAGACTAACAATGGCAAAGAAATATTGTACAGTTGACTTCCTATCCATCATGTCCCAGCACTTCATGGCCATATGTCATGGAGAACTGTAGAAGACTCCCCTGTGTCCTAGGAAGCCCCTCCTGTAATCCAGTGTGACGTATCTGCTCAGAGATTTAAATATGAATTAAAGGATCACATCCTCCTGTCCTCCATGCACCTGGATCTACATTTTAATGGACTCATTACAGGACAGGCAGCTGAGTGAGGGAGCAGCGACTAAAAGGGCCATTTTTGCCTTCAAGAAAAGCATCCTCACCGCGTCTCATAGAGGATAACAAACTAGACCTGCTCTAATCCATTTTTCCACTCCAACGTGTCTTTGTCTGAGGCAGAAGACTGTGTAAGTGTGACGATAAGACAGACCCAGCATGGGTTGTTCCCAATCCCTGCCCAATCCTGAGCTTTAAATATTGAACAGGGAGAGACAATTTTATCATTAATGCTTGATTGTACGTACTGATGAAATATTTATAGCCAGTATGTTTGCTGTTGTTTCTAAACACTAGAATAATACAACAGACTCAATGACTAACTAAAACATGCATAACCAGATCACAATAAGTCAACAATCTGTCTATTAGAGAGAAGATTCTTTAATACGTACTGACTGTATGTTACGGAATAAAAAGATTTTCATGGTACATTCAATATTTCAGGTTTTTTTGGACCATTTTTCTCTAAGAAAGCATTTTTGAAAAGTTCGAGTGATATAAACTTTGTTGATATACAGATTCATTTTGATAGTTCCTTGTAGATTGTCTACAGAGGCTTTAATTGTAATGCTCTCTGGTTAAATTCAATATTAGGTTTTGATTTGGGAGTTAAAGTAACAATTTTGAAAGTCTACAGTAGGTAGTAAATATCTATTAAATGCAGCTGAACTAATTTTAATGTAATAGAATTAAATGTAATATGTAATATGAAATATGCACGTAATATAAAAATGCAATGAATAATTTAAAGCTACATCAAGATTAAACCCTAACATCAACCTCTGTAATTGGTTTTATTTTGAGAATCCACTATAGATGCTTTGTAGATGATCACTTTGTCTTCGATTGACATTGAAATAAATTTCCATTAAATGCAAATTAACATAAAGTTAAATGTACTAGATACTACTGAATAGAACTCTCTCTAACGTAAACTTAACCTGAAGCTTACCATCAACCCAAAAATGTAACTTAATTCTAAACCTAACACCAACCCTACACTGTTCATAATAAGCTGAATTTCACCAAGTAGTTTTAAAATGTTTGTTATTGTCATCTATATCACTTGTAGACAATCTATCCTATCAAAATTTGTGTAACCAAATGTATTTGCAGAAGCAAAAACAATATGTTGGGAAAATGATACCGTATAGGTTTTAGTATTAGTGGTGAGCGTGTATTTTTCAAGCAGACATGAACTGACTGATAATTCCAGGCTCATTCTGTAATTGGCAATGTACTCTGAGATGCTTTTCATTGTTTTGTTTGATCTATGAATTTTATCTGTGTGGTCAAACTGAGCTAGCTTTTGTATTTGGGGTCTAAATACAAATTGCTTATTCTTCTCTTCTTGTAAATTATTCTGTTCTGAAATCAGGATTGGGGTCTTCCAATCCCACTTCCTCAACACTGATGTCTGATGCAGACTAAAGACATTTACCCCACCCCACATTAATAACTGGATATGGAGAGCACTGTGTTTAGCAGAACAGGAGCTCAATCTGTTGCAGAAGAACAGAAGCCATGGGAGTAGTCATAGCATGTTGTGCTAATTGCTTTATGGCAAAGATAACTTTCTTGGCAGAGTCCCAGTATCATGAATTATACCCCTTATTTAAATAGCTCGGAGATCTTTTCTCTTTGAATCCCCACAGAGCTTCACACCTCGGGCAAATGTGATCATATCTCAAACACCGACTGCATGTTCTATCTTATCCCTATACCACACGCAGGCCTTTTATTTTATTTCATTACTTATTAATTTTGTTAACCGTTTACATTGTTATACAGTAATATTATGTAAATGGCCCACACTTATGTAAATGTAGAATTTTCAGACCCCGGCTCTCTGAAACATTACCCACCGCAAGAAAATATCCACATGCGTCTGCACTGTGAGATATGATTTCACTAATGTGAAGTGCAGACATCCATCTTTGGACAAAGAAAAATTGGTCCCATCAAAAGCAGAGCAATGAGTTTAATTTACGCAAATGGCGACAAAGTAGACACATTCAGGATATTAATATTCCTAATAACAAAACTCCTGCATGCATCTCTGCCTGTCTGACACTAGACCTAACCAGGAACCACTAAACCATTATTAATGTGAAATATTACTCTATGTTGGTTGTTGCTCCAATTCTTTTAAAAGATATATAGCTTTACTCATTATGGTGGGTTCAAGAGATCTTATATAATTCATGTTGGAATTAGATTCCATGTACTAGTGCCAAATTTTGCACTCTGTGCTCCTGTACCCAGGCATGGATTTTCTCTCTCAAATGTGGACTTGGATATCTTGGCCTTTGTGACTTAATTTATGCAACATGATAAAAAAAAAATCTCCAGATTTGACACTGAGTAGTTTTATATGTCAATGTGTTGACCTGCTTAGATCAATACTATACACCATTCGATCATTAATACAGAAAAAAACAAATTGCTTTCACTGAGGGAAATCCCCCAGGACTTTTGTTCTCTTTCATGCTCTCTCTCATTTCAAGCCTTTACTGGTTAAAATTCGGTTGACACTTTGACTGGGGAGTTGTACATTTTCTTGGTACGTTTCCATTTTGAAGGATTTTATTATACATGATCCCAGGATAAAGTTGCTAATATGTTGAGTGGCACTTTGAGCAGTTTGAAGAACTTAAAGAAACTAGTTAAAGTCTACATTAATGTTAGCATTAGCATCCGGTTTTAATGAAGACCTGTTGCCTGATCCATCGAGGCAGGGACTCCACAAGATCTCTGAAAGGTGTACTTTCATATCTGGCATCAAGACATTAGTAGCAGATCCTTCAAGTCTTGTAAGTTAAGAGGAGGGGTCTCCATGAACCAGATAAATTTATCCAGCATATCCAACAGATGCTTTGGAGGTCAAGTCAACACCTTAAACTCTTTGTCATGTTCTTCAAATGTTACCATGAAGGTGTGTACAAGTAACAGCCACATGAAAACCAGGGTTCCAGCAAAACACTGCCCAGAGCATCACACTGCCTTGGCTTACTTGCCATCTTCCCACAGCGCATCTGATACAATTTTTACATGACACATACCCACCGGTCCTCCACATAATGTAAAAGAAAACATGATTCACTGGACCAAGCCACCTTATCCACTGCTCCATGGTCTATTTCTGATGCTCATGTGCCCAGGGTAGTAGCCTAGTGGGTAAAACACTTGCACACTTGCCTGCGAACCCGATGACCACAAAGTTGCAGGTTCGAACCCCCACTTTCTACCATTGTCCCATTGAATAAGACACTTGACCCTCAGTTGCTCCAGGTGGACTGTCCCTGTAAGTCGCTCTGGATAAGAGTGTCAGCCAAATGCCACCTTTACTTCCACTGGTGGACAGGGGTCAGCGTGGGCACTTTTACCAGCCTGTGACAACTGTGTGTTCTGTTACCTTTCTGTCGTAGGTAGCTCTTCTTTGGGATCAGACCAGACAGGCTAGCCTTGGCTCACCCCTGCACATCAGTGAGCCTCGGATGCCCATGACCCTGTTGCTGGTTCACCGGTTGTCCTCTTTTGAACCACTGCAGACCAGAAACATTCCACACCTGCCGTTGAGGAAATACTCTGACTCACAATTTGACATGTTCCATTGGAATGAGACAATAATTGTTATTCACTTCTTCTATCAGTGGTTTTAATGTTGTGGTTGATCAGTGTTTATGTCACGCTCATCGTGTACCATAACTCTTTGCAACCTAACATTTTTCATAAGACCTCGTTTAATGTTGTTGGGATCGTGTAGGTGTGAGAGTTATTAGCATTTTAATTAGCACATAGATATAAAATGCATAATTCATACAATGTCCTAATGAGAATTATGTTTAAAGCTATAAAATCACATTTGATTTAATCATATGCCTCCATTTATTGTTTTTTTGTATCTTTTAGTGCTACTCTTTTTTTTTTTGCCTTTTCCCTTTTGTGAGCTCTTACTTTCTGTCCCAAATCTTATTAACATTCTGTGGCTGCTGTTTGTTCAGCTGAGATAGGCAATCAGAGAGCAAATGTTCAAATATGCAGCATTGTAGAGTCTAGCAAGGATATTGTACAGAACCTGTGAACCTTGACCTTGGTGCTTTGAAATGTCATTGTTTTTCTGTTCCTCAGACAAGCCTGCCCTTTTAAGGTGACTGGAAAAATAGCGATACTAGAAGGTGATATAGCTGATGTGAAGACTGTTAACACTCTCCATATCATTTCAGTTTATAGGCGTGACAAACGCATTCACGGAGAGATGACCACTGGACATAGCAACCAGCAGCAGATCAGAACATACTGCACCTGGGGGAACGGCTGAACATCAGGCCTGAATGTATGAGGCTTAAGCCATAACCATGAAAACATATTTCCATTATCTATTCCATCTCGCCATTTCTCAACCATCAGCCTATAATCTTCTGTATAGTAATGTATATGCCTCGCTCGCCCCTGCTTTATTCCCTGGCCCTATTATTCAGGATAAATAAGTGAGATGCAATTTATTCTGTGCTGTGAAGGTTGAACAGTTCCTGTGCTGATCTGTGACGCCCATTATCATACTCCTTGTCAGCATTATGCCTGTAAACGCACTGCTGAAACAGTGCAGAGCTGACAGACTGATATAGCCATCAATAATTTCATTTGAGGGCCACTGGGGTCTCTTAGTACCTGCTGTGGAAACTGGGGGGTGCTTGGGGGGTGGGGGGGGTGGGGGTTATGCTGGGGGCTGGTGGTGGTGGTTGCGAAAAAGGGACGACTGTCAGGGGTCAGGTCGCTATGAAAGAATACTAATGCCACCCACCCCCCGCTACCCATGATTGCTTATCTGTCACTTCATCAGGACACCATGATGTGGACACAGAAACTGTCACCCCTCTGCTCATCCTGAAGAAACCCCCCACCTCTGCACATGCATGCACACACACTGCCCAGGCTCACTCACCAGGTAATGACGCATGATGGCTCGTATAAGAAATTTACTGCTTTATCACTGCTTTTTTCACTAGGTTTAAATTGGAAAAGGGGAGGGTTTACTGCGGTATGCCTTCATCGTTGGGAGGGGGGTGATGAGGGGACGGATGCTAAGGGTCAAACACTTGCATGTTTTCATATCCCACTTTTCCCTGCAATGTTGCATATACAACAGGCCTTCTGGAAGGGATCTGAATGGAAAAACAACATTATATTGCATTTTGTAGATGGTGGTGTTCTCTCTTTCTAATATACTAAAGTTATTAGTATAGAATAAGAGAACAGCAATGACAATATGATTACGTCATTAATATTAAGATCATTAATTGTCAATGGGGAAATTAGAGAAAGGCAAATCAGTAATGTTTTTGAGCACACCAGTTACTTTTTAACAATTTTCACCAGTGAAAATCTATACATCTCTATAGTTGCTCATTGTAACCTAAAATCTACAAAACTGCAGCTTCATAGGAGAGTGAAATACAAGTTCTTAACTTCAACGCACATCAATGTAAAAACAATTTACAATTCCGAGTAATTCTGGACAATTTCAATTGGTCTATTTGTCATAAAATGTTCACATTATGTAAATGCCAGTTATGATGCATTTTTTAATAGAAAGTAAATAACTGACATTTTAAAATGTTTTATACACAACAAGTTTCACAGATCAAATGAGTTTGATTCAAAGACTTGGTCTATCTGAAGAAGAGCAGAAGAGATTCATTAACTACTGTTTCATCTTTTTTCATGCTATTAATTAGAGATGCAACAAAACAAGCACTTAGATCTTATTTCTGTCTAAAGCTGTTGATTGCAATCCTTAAAAGCCTCATCAATTTGTGTAAGATTCCTCATTCCCTTCCCTTGTCTCCTTCTTTGCCCCCCTCCTTTCCCCCTCTTTGTCCTCTACCATGTGTAGGAATAGATAGATCCCCCTTCACTGAGATCTATTCTTGAGTAAATCCTGGGTGAGTTTAATGCACTCAGACATGCATGAGGCTACAATGAGCCAGTGTTATTAATACCCAGTTGACCAGGCTTTGGAAGTGAGAATAAAGGAGGAGGGTTCTGCCAAGAGGGAAGGACATTCTGCCACACAAAGATGAAAACAGCTCAGACTCTCACTTCTCTTAAACCCCTTGAGCTTTACTGAGACACACTAGAACTTTCACTGAAAAATGTTAACCTGCTATTCTAACCTGTACCCCATGCTATTTTCCTCACTTTTGATCCTTTGGTGAAATGGAAAGTTTGAAGGAAACAAGTATAATAATGTGCTATCATTGGCATTATCTATGTTTTCTCTGTTTTACATTAATGTGTATGGAGAAAGGAGCCTGCTGATTTCTCTGAAATAATATATTTATATATAATGATCTTCATTGAATTTTATTTAGTACCATCATCATACATGTTGAATTTAAACTCTAGTTGGAAACAAAAGGGTTAAAAGCTTGCAATCCCCAACAGAATCAGGACAGAATCTGATACAGTAAAGCAATTTCTTACACTTTAGATTAACTACCAAAATAATTGGGATGTGCCAGTGGAACCAGACAATTATATTTTGATTTTCAATGGGTGGGACTATTTTGTGAGAAAAATGTTTCATCACTTTAGGGGTCCTTGAGGTCTACAGGTGTACTAAAGCTGACTTATGTTCTTGAAGCCCATCATCTCTCTGGTTAGACATTTTTGTTGGGATCTTTGTGTGAATGTCCTCCTTCACCCTCAGATGTTTTTCCGGTTTTGTGCCAGACAGGAATGTCATCAACACACCCACTCACTTGCTGTCAATTCTCTGGACGACTGCTTTATTCACACATGGACTCAACTAAACATTACATGGACCTTTACTAGATAGCTGGCAGGGTAAAGTCCGATTAATGTCTGGTTCTGTTTCTAGCCTTTGCCTTCTCATATACAGTTCCCCCAGCTGCTGTTCAGATAAGTTAAGTCTGAAAACACCATTAGGTATATTAGGTATACACAAGTCATAGGCTAGACAGTCGTTAAAAATGGAAAAATGGAAAAACAGTGGCAGCAGCTCTATGTCAGGAATATTTAATGAAATATTCACTGTGAAGTTGCAACAAGCAGTCTACAACATATGTTAATGTCAGTTACAAGCTCTAAGTAAATCACATGCAATGCCTTTACGAGCTTCTAATGTCCGTGTTTAATCTAGAACAGGCCAAAAATGTTCATGGGTTTTGAAATTTATGACCCAAACGAAATACCCAGGTTTAATAGTCACAGTTCACCACTGTGAATGCAACTCTTTCTTTTACATCAACCACCACTCCCCAGCAACATTCCTGCTTTTGGGTTCATTAATAACTTGTCCAGCAGTGGCACTGTCGTGATGCTAGTATAAAGTTAATATCCAGTTAATCTTCTGTTTTCTGTCCTCTTTTTCAGCTGTCTGTCAATGTGAGGGCATTCTCTCAGACGCTGAAGAATATTCAAGAATATTCAGTTAAACCAAATTCAAAAACGATCATGTCTGTGGACCTGCGATTTTATTTACAAGCAACTTTCCATTAAAAGCAATCTCAAATCCAAAGGGATTGCTGACATGCCAAGTTTGTGGGCCCATAATCAACATACTGCTAATTCTAATTGGATATATAACCCCTTCAATGTTTTATAGCCTACATTTTAATATCCTTAGTATTTGTTATTTCTGCCTGAAGATCTAATTTTGACTTTCTAATTTTGAGAGCTAACCTGCAAGCAAAGACATGTTTCATACTATTCCATAATTATGCTATACCATATCCACTAAAAGGGTGCCAACTTTCTGCAAGAAACTATGTTTTGATATGAATCAGAAAATGAATTTCAGTTAATGACACAAATGCAGAAATGCCATTAGCAAAGAATTCTCAAATAGGGCCTCACGTAGATGCATAAATACTGTTCCTCACATCATGAAAAACATGGATAAGGAATGGACTTAATCTCATTAGTTCCACTCTAGAATTTCTTATAGAATCTGATGGGCTCAATCCGGGCAAAGGGGGGGTGTGATGGTACAAATAAGCCGTTATGAGCCCTTGATGTGTCATTCAAGTGATTTGACCTTCATGTGCATTATCCATTAAAATACCCTGCAGGGAGGGCACTACACCTGCACCATATTTTAATGGGCGGTAATGTACACATTTAAATGCTCACATAAAAGGAGACAGACCTAGAAGCTAACCAGTACGTAAACTGCCAAGGACCTTTTTTATGTTTTTTTACGCACAGACTTTGTAGGAGGTAAATAGGACAATATATCTCCCAAGTGACTTGTCTATCATTGGCCTGGAAAATGACTGGAATGAGCAGGTAGACTGTCCCTCTTTTAAGCTCTAAAAAAGTCAGAAATTAACCTCAATTCATGATCTTTCTTTTTTTTTTTTTTTATCTTTTGTTTCAGGAAGATCTCTTACAGCCAAAGCATTAGATTCAATTTTGTCCTCATAAATGGCTATTCAGAGCTAGGGCCTCCATTCAAAATTTTAATTACTGTTAATTATGATTTGCATAAAGCTTTTCAGTCAGTGCCTTCTGAAGCGCTGGGTCTACAGTTGAATGGTAAGCTGATGAGGACTTGAGAATGGCGGTGCTCGGAGAACAGGAAGCGATTGAACCTGCAGGATAAAAAGTGGGGCAGACAAGGACGGAAAGAAAGCACTGCAGCTTCTTTCTTATCAGACACCAGGCTCTAGATTATGCAGGTTAAATCTCTCTCCCTGTGTATACTGGCATGATAGTGGTAATGGAAAAGGAAGTAATTATTGTAAATTGAAATGATCTTAGTGAGATATAGCGAGGTTTAGTAACTTATTATTGCTTTAATGAAAGCTTAAAAGAGCTTTTAAGAAAGTCAAGTAGCATTTGTGTGTCTTAGTATATAGTCCTTCAAGGTAGATAAATTGTGCCTTTATCAGTTGCATAATATCTCTTAGAGATGCTCAACTGGACTTGGCCTTGAATTAACCTTAGTCTGTCTCTTATAATGACTGTGTTATTTATGTTACAGTAGACACAGCCACGGCCCCTATCATGATATGCTGCCTCTTTCCTGAGGTGAACAGCCAAGACCCCTGTAAATTATTTCTCTATCATCATCTTCGGTAGTCGTTATTGTTAGTAATTCAAAAAGAGCATGTCCTGACTAAGCCAGTACAAAGAATCCCACTGTAGGTCACTAATGGAAGCAAACAAAGACACAGGTGTAGGCTTCATCTGAAATGTATTCCTATAATGAATGCATGCTCTTTATATCAAAGACAAACTGCTTATGGTCAAATTATAATGCCAAGGTTTTTATATTTTTCACTTTGAGCCAGACTGTGTTCAAGCTTGCCTGCCAAATTTTTGTTTAAAGGATTTACTAATCTAGTTATTTAGCTGGTCAAATGGTTTTTAATGACAAATTCAGGGCAAAATGTAAAAGATATAAAAGAAGTCATTTCAAATCACAATAAAACCTATTTTCTTCTACTTGCAAACACAAATGTTTATTAGAAAGTTGAGAATCTGCATACGTCATGCTTTATTTTGACGGCTCCTTAAAGATTATCTACAGATATAACTGTTAACAAACTATCTGGTGAAACTCAGTGGATCATCAACAGCATTGGTGTAGAATTAGGACTAGAGTTAAGTTTTAAGTTCAGGTTAAGTTTTGGGTTAGGATTAGGTTTAGGCATGGGCGCCGGAACCATTATAGCAGGGGGGGACCCCCACAACAGCCGAGACGTAGAGCGCTGCGTCTCCCCCACATTAAAAATGCTTCCAGTGCCCATAGGTTTAGGGTTAGATTTAATACAAGCTTTTATATTTAACTTTAGATTTAGTGGATATTTGAATGTTGAACACTGGTTCAAGACAAGCTGAGCATCTAGAAAGCGTCTACAGTAGACCCTCCCAATAAAGTGTTAACCTTAAATCTAATCCCAATCCTAAATCTGACCCTAATGCTGTTGATAACCTCCTGGGTTTCACCAGATAGTTGGTTAACAGTTAAAGTGACTGTAGATCATCTTTAGGGGACCCTAATCTTTAAATGTGACCGTGGCGTGTTACTGGGGAACATGTGATTCAGATACATGCTGTCCTCACCATCTGGAGGTCGCTAGTGTTTTTATTTCATTACTGAAGCTAAAAAAGGTTGCGGATAAAACTGTGTGGAAGACCACACTCACAGTTTCAACAGCCTCTAAGGGAAATTAACCTTTATCTGGGTAATGGTATTTACTAACACTCATGATATTAATATTTAATATGAATGATGGTTTGGTTATTGCCATGAACACAGACTTCTCACAGATTAGATTAAACTGATCTCTGTAGAGAAGAACTTCCAAAGATTACAGATAACATTAAGCCTTCACATCTGTGGCCAGGAGTCCAAGAGAGCACAAGTGGCTTTGCTCTATCTGGGCGGGTAGTATGTGCCCTGCCTCTCCCCCAATTGCTCAGCACAATGCTAGCCAGCATCATAGAGATTAATAGAATATCTATAAAATTATGTAAATGACGTAAGTAACCATTTCAAAAGATGTGCTATACAGTCAACAAGACTAGAAGACATGATGGAGATTGACATTTGTCACAATATTTACAGAATTTGTTGTACCAAATGTAATACACTGATGTTCTATAGAATGTTCTTTTTTTACTTTACTTTTGTAAAAATAATCTACTTCCAAGTGAAATGAGAATGGGATTCAGCACTAACCTCAGTGCATGTCCAGTGAAATATGAAGGGGGTGGGATTCAGCCCCTCTTCTGATTCAGTGTCTCTTTCTTCCAGGAAGTTAAAGCTATAAGTATTCAGATACACCACACACAAACTCAAACTCAAACACACACACACACACACACACACACACACAAACACATACAAACACACACATACACACACACACAAGCACACAGATTAATGCTGCATATTGCATACAGTAATTATTCATGTCTGGCAGCTGACCGAGCAGAAAGATGTAATCTCTTTTAAACAAATGAGAAAGATGTGATGATATGACTAAACTGTTTAATCAGCACCAGGCTCTTCCCTCTATTTCTCCATATTCAGGAATATCAAATTCAAATTGATGTAAATTTAGTTTTGCATTAAAAAGGTTGTGAAATGATAACGATCTTTAAGTGGTCTATACCTGACGCTGTTATCCAAACCACACACACACACACATGTTCAGTGGCACCATTCTTGGTGAAACATGCTCTTGCATACAAAAGAAGAGGTCGCACTTTTTTTGAAGGCCACCTACATAGAGACTTCATAACATCCACATAAGTATTGAATAACATAGCACTATTACAACAAAGCAGCACGAAGCAATTCTTGGGTATTTATGAGCTTAGATCAGTATTTGAAAGACAACGTAAGATATTTTAGGAAGTAAATGACTCTGGAATAATATAAAGACCCTATATTTAAAGTGACAGACCTTAGTTCCAGTTATAATACTGCTGTGAAGCATCATTCTGAAGTAATGGGACTTGTTTGGCAGAGTCCTTTTTAATTATGCCATATGTTGATGAAACATGCCCTTAAACTAAAGTGATACAGAAACATACATATGAAAATGCTCACTTTAGTTTGAGGACATCAAAATCTCTCATAGTTATGGCGGACCCTGCCCCCACAGTGGTTATTAATAAATGAGACTCACCGCAATTCATGATAAACTGAAAATTTGTGTCATGATAAATAAAACACTTAAATTAAAACTGTAAATATTGATGCAATGTTTCTTTTGTAAGGTGGGTTAAAATGAAGCAGTCAATGCCATTTGACAAAGAATATTTCTTTAAAGGTACTGACTGATGAGCCTCATTGACGCCAATTACTAGTCCTTTAAGGCCAAATAAGTCACTCCTTCAATCTTCTTCCTCTCCTGTGCACCACAGCACCAAAAATTTTATCTTCATTTCACCCACTGTCTAAATTACCCCACCTTACCTATCCATCAGGCCCACTTTTGGCATCTCAGTCCATTAGTTCTCATGTGCTAAATTAAAAGCACACATATTTGCTTTACATCACTGTTTGATTAACATTGCTAATGGAGGGCTTCCTCGCATGTGTGTCGCAGACTGATGTGTCTATGCCAAGTGGCACGGTTAAGGGGTGACAATAAATAAATTGGTCTCTGCCGAGATAACCATTTCTGAAAGCCCGAGTCTGATTTGATGACAGCCATTAGCTTTGGTGGGCCAAATTGATCATGTTGTCTCCAAAGGGTGAGCCAACCTACTTATTAACCAGCATGAAGCATTTGGTGATTTCCACATTTTTCCACACTGATGCCCAGGTCCTCGAGATGAGATGATTGTGTTTATGGGCCCATGAGGTGCTGCTGTATCAATTTCAGGAGACATTAGTTACATTACAAATGTGACATTATGAATAATTTTACATTATAAGCAAAGAAGGAAAAGACATTCCTGACCTTTTGTGTGAGACTTATTCTGTTATTTTGGACCATTTCTATTGATCCATTTCTTTTATGAAATATTCACGCAATGTAAAGAATAACTGGTATTTTGAAATAATGTAAAAAGCTCCATTGAGCTCCATGCTTTTAGAAAAGTCCAATCCTAGATCTCCTCATGAGAAAATGAACCAAAGGTCATTGCTTTGCCATTCTTCTCTACATCGTTGAAGAAAGTGAGTACTATTTAAAGAAGAAAGCAGTTTTTCAGCACAGAGAGGTGTGAGTAGAGGGGAGCATTTTTGCTTGGTGCACTTTCTTTGATTCCTCTCAGTTGTCTAGAACTCCACAATAGCGCTTCTGTAGCAGGGCTTTTTGTTACAGTACAGTAGGTCAGTGTCTCAGGTCTTTTTTTCTGGCATTAGACGCCCACTTACTGCATGTTAACACAGCCTCTCTTTCAGAGGCCTCAGTGAGGCTCCTGTCTCGATGTCACCTTTATCTCCCTGCCTGTGCCCCATGCATTCAAAGCCACAATAAGGACATGGCTGACAAACGGAGCTCCCATGAGACGCTGCCCTCCTTTTATATTGTCCTGCACTTTAGCTCTTTCACTCCTTTTCCCCCAGCGCTTGTTCCAAGTGTGTGGTCTCACCTTTCCTCTCAGTATCATCTGTCCTTTTACCTTGTTCTCCTTTTCCCAGTCATCCATGTGATTGTCTTTATTTTCTTCTCTGCCTTGCTGGATTAGACAAGGTTATGTGTCTTTTAACCCTTAACATGTGCAGCTATTTCCAACAATTACAAAAACAATCATTTCTCTTTAGGAAGAGTAGATTCTGTGAGAAGTGCTCTCTATCTAAACTTTAAATCAATGACACATTAACACTCCACAGACCTTTTTTTTATACTGAACAGTAAATATAAAATGAATTATATACTGGCTTGATTTCAGTGAAAAGCTGTAGTAGGTTTAATTGGTCATATGGCTAGAGCCATTTACTTTTATGCACTGAAACTCTGCAAAAGGATGTAATGAAATATACAGTATAATGCAGCTAGAACGACCATGTTTTACACATATAATCTTAAAATGTCTATTATTATTATTTCAAAAGCATTCTATTGTCATATTTATTTCATAGTCACAGGAGATGTGAACATGTGAACCGTGGAAATGGGGCCCAGGGGATGACACAGTGGCTCACACACTGTTGATAATCCCAATTGTCAAATGCTTTCTTTCATATAGCGTGACTTTGTGTGAAGTGTTGGACATGCTAGAGCATGCTGACCCCAATAAAGACTACATGCTGCATTTTCATCATTTTATCAGCACGCTGCCTCTATTATTTTTTACACGGTTCACTTTTTTTTATTCCTCTTCTAATTGGGTCTAATTGATCAACTGTTGTGGCTTTTGACTGTGTAGTTTCCTAGTGTTCACAACCCCTGGCCACAACCAAAATTTGCATTTTCACTACCTTTTCCAAAACTTTTTTTTTTTTTTAAAAGGTTCATAGTTTATGTCATGGGATCATCCAATGAAAAAAATTCATTTACTCACATAGCTGGAAATAAAATTCAGAATAACCAGATTATGTATGATTTGAATTGTGTGTAGAGCATTGTTTTGTAATATCACATTTTTGCCACATTTTTTTTTGCCATGTCTTGGTATGGAAACATATGTAAAAGGGGGTAATGTAGACTTGAAGCTGTCAGTGCAGAACATAAATTAAATGTTAATTAAATTGATTAGTTATTAAACTCAGTAATACAGAAATATACAATTACATAACCTAATTGTGATCTTCAGTTATTTTAACCATCAGGTTATGTTGAATTAGCAATCTTTGTTTACTTTTCTCTTATACCTCATTTTTCTTTTGGTGCTTTTCCCTCATTTCTCTTCATTTCTTTCATAATCACAACATCTGAGCAAAGTTTCTAATGCTCTGATGCTATTTTCCGTGTCTTTTTAGAGTAAACAGTATTATTCACCTACTCTTCATAATCCCTTTCCTGCTTTGCTTCTCTCTCCTCCTGCTTCTCTGTGTTTTTCTCTCTGTTTCACATGATGCTGATGTTCCTGACAGGCTGTGTCGGGTTTGGAGGAGGAGCTGGCGACCTTTGCTTAACTAATGGCTCCTTCATCATAGGCTGCTCACCATCAGAGTGAGCTTCCTCTTTATTGCTCTTTATTTCAAATTAAAGCAGGAGCAGTGGCCATCCATCATGGCCAGGTCTGACCTTTATCAGAGGAGATGACTGGGCCCACACACACACATAACAGTTGCACACACACGCATACATGCAAGGAGGAGCATTGCATGCAGAGCGTCTCTATATAGGTGGTCCTGAGAAACAGAAAGACGTGTGTTTCACAACAACAGAATATCTATGTTGCATGTGCCAAGCTCCTGTCATAGAGACATTACAGGAGTGCAGATTATATTTTGATGTCTCCCTTTTTCTTCTATCCCTTTTTCTTCTAAAGAGTCAAAGCAGGTCACCAGGGAGTGTCTTCAACTAAGAAAAGTCTAATATCTGCCTGTACTCTTAAATACAAAGGTGGCTAAAGGGGCTTTAGGAGTAATGACACAGAGGAAACACGTTTCACATTTCAATTGATGCTTCTGTAGAGAACTATTTTTGTAAATGAGGTGTGTGTGGTAAGAATCTTAAAAGAGTTTAAAGAACCTTAAAGTAAGGCTTAAACTTTGGCTTCAAGTCTTTAAACATGCAAAATGAAATCTGAAGTATGTTTCTGACTTAAGATCTTGCCTGATCCCTCTCTGGGTGGGAAGGATGGTTTGTTTTCCTCTTACTGGTTGGGTGGTTGGTCAAACTAGCAAGAACTGGCAATGAGAAATCAATTCTAGGAAAATCAAAAGAAATATCACTTGGTGTATTGTTTTTATTGTCAAATATCATTACTGTGCCAATAGTGCCTTAAGTCACATTTGTGTAATTGGTGTATTTTGAAAGCAATTCTAAAATGTACAGAAATAAGCAAATCTTGGTGGAATTTGAGATTTCAAGCTACAATGACATGACACCTAAAGACTCATAATCATATGGATCTGTAGTGAGGTCAAAGACTGATTGCCTTTCTGTCTAGTGTGGTCAAAATCCATCCGTTGTCACAATGGGCGGGATTAGAAGATAAATATTTCTCTGATCTTTCGATGTCTGTTACTACCTTTTATGATGTTTTGTTTGGCAGCATAAACGTGAGATACTAGCCCCTTCCTTGACTACTTGCTGGCTAATCAGTAATAAGCAGCCTGTGCTAGAAATGAAAAATGTGACAGCTATGTCCATTATTTTCTCATATCAAAATGAGCAGCCCCTCTCTTTTTCCCCCATTCCTTTCCTTTGTTAAATCCAATAAGTGCACTGAAGGACTTTTGGGAGATTAAGGTTTTCTATGTAACTGGGCCTCCTAATTTCCCCTCAGAGTCATGGGCACAGTCATTACACATGAAAAAAAAATGTCTTTTTCATTGTCAAACTTCTTTTTCCCTGTAATTTTTTTTGAAGGCTCAGGGACTCCGATTTAAGAAAAGCACTTTATGCTAAGAGCTTTGTCCATGATACCTTTTATGCAAATTGTGCAAGAGAGAGAACGGGCAAATTGCATTGACGATGTGCGAATAGAAATGTTAAAATGCAGAGCTGAGTGGCTTTGTCTCGCTGGATAATTGCAAATGTGATGATGCACAAAAGCACAAGTATGGGAATACACTTAGCACTGAATATTACATTATAATGAAAACTATCATTGCACAGATCTGTTCTGTGTAACGTAGTAGATGGTAGAGGAAAGTAGATGGAATGTGCAGTGCAGACTCTTGATTATATTATGGTGCTGTGGGTGAATGTCTAGTTCTGTGATATTCCTTGATTCTAATTGTCATGGTTGTCCTTGTGATGATCAGTTTCTCCAGATAGAACAATCGTGCAGTTTGTATCTGTGAAGGACTTCTTTCAGAGGGTGGAGTACTGAGACTTACAGAAGGCCTTTGGGAAGTCCTTACTGATGCGGTTGCAGTTCAGTGTCACGCCCACCAGTCCGTGACGCGCACTTGGCACCGGAAGTGAAGCGCGTCACACGGTATTTAGACCCGGAAATG
>JBBPCZ010000001.1:34495493-34524283 GCA_037974445.1 Brycinus macrolepidotus
CATTTCACTGTGTGTTGTACTTGTATGACTATGCATGTGACAAATAAAGAGAATCTTGAATCTTGAATCTTGAATCTACTTGACTGTGAATAGTGCCCCAAAGTGGATAATTTTTAGCCTGCCAAATGTGAGTGAGTGATGCTTTGCATCTCAAAACAAGACTGCAGAATGAAAAATTGTTTCTAGTAGTTTCAGCGCATGACCTTCCTTTAATCTTGTTAAGTAGAACGATGTATTACAATAATAAAATCAATTAATGAAATCACATGTTTTGGGTAGTTAATGCTGGCATTTCTGCTACTGGGAGCTAATTGGTTGGGGAGCTGATCACCTCACTGCCTGTGTAAAGCAGTTAGAAAATCCTTGAGTTAAAAAGTGTTTAAATATCACAGCAGTGTTTAAATACTTCATGCAAAAAAAAATGAGCAAAATATTCTGTGTAAAAAGATTAACCAAGTACAATGTACAATTTTGCATTAAAGCTCCATAAGAACTCAGAAGCATTGGATCAACTTCACTAGAATTCCTCTGGTTAATCAGGCTCGAACCATCCTTTCAGGATTCCAGTGCATTCTGTTTGCATGTTTACTTGAACAATTATCTGAAGCGAGATCTAAAATATACATTTTGTGTTAAGCATTTACTCAAAAAGCAAATTCAGAGGTACAACAAAAAGATGGAGTAGATTATTGTTGAAGGGAAAATAAATATTCTGACATGTGGTCATGTTTGTCTTAGCATGAGTACACGCTAGTGAATTATTGGAAAATTTTCATGTTACAGAGCACGCAAACAAATGAATGTCTAAAGGGATACGATGTGGAAGTGCACTTCTCTGTGCATAACAATGAATCAGAATCTCAAGACGCCATTTGAATTCCAAGCCAAAGGCTGCTTGGCAAGGGTAAAACATGGCTACCTCTGATCCACACCCACAGATTCATATTAGTCAGTGCAAAGCAGGAGACACAAAGGAAAACAAGAGCTAGTGCTTGTGGGCAGAGCGAGAGTTTCCTGAGAGGTACTGAGCTGTATGACCGGAAGCTATGTAGAAGCTGTGTTACCTGTAGCACAGTGTGGGCGTTAGCAGCTATCAACGAGTGGTTAGGCACATTTTACTCTCCACCGAAACTCAGTTTGCACTGCCGGAGATTGGTTCACAGCTGGTGTGCTAACACTCTTAATTCTGTCTCTGTCCCTGCCCCAGCCCATGGAGGGCCATTATTCCAGCTAGCAGTGCTCTGGTAATTGGGCTGGGACTCCATCATCCCCTCTACAGGGCACTGGGTTGGTATTTATGTTAATGGCTAGGGTAATTAGCCTCAGGATGCAAACTATGGAAGAGAAATCAAGAATTCCATTCACAGCCAAGGCAAACAATACAATGAATGTCTTTTCTTTCAATGAACCATATTTTATTTCATTAACAAACACATGTTAGAGTTGTTTGACATTAAGAGCTGTTTACCACTATCTCTATCATTCTAGTAGACAATCCTTCCCTCTAAGGGGACAAGATGACCCAAACCATGCTAGCAAAATGCCCCCACAACATGACACTGTCGAGGTGGAGGTTCCTCACCGTAGAGGTCAAGCATTCAGGGCTGTTCTTTTGTGTATGTCACACATGCAGTTGCCCACTTGTACTAAATGAGGTGAAGGATGGCATCATCTGACCATGTCACTTTTTTCCCACTTTATTTTCTCTGTAGACCTGTGTCTACAGAGGTGCCCAACTCCTACTGTCTTGTACAGTTTGGTGATTTCCCTTCAAATACACCTGGCTCAGCTCACCTGTTAATTACGAGGTTTTGTGAGTGCTGGACCAGACTGTGCAGGACATTGATTCTAGAGGACCAGAGTTGGGCTCCCAACTGTGTGTGTGTGTGTCACTCAATCTGCCACTCTTGGACGGAGTGTCTCCAGGGACACTGATGGCACAGGGAGACTATTGACCCCTGAGTTCTGTAGAGAACAGAAGACTTTGATGGGGGTGCCTCTTGACAACGATAATTGGAAAGTGTTTATGCACAGCTGACATTTAAATATTTGTGGAGGGTTCCAAATAATCCATAAAGGCCATTCACCAAGGGTCCTGCACGTGATCGCAAGTGACATTTAGGTTTGTTACGGACCAGTGCAGAACTAAATCACATCAGCATGATTCCGTGAACAAATGAGCTGAATTACAAAATTATTACATTACTTGTCATCATCTTGATTTAGCAGAGGTAATATCCATAAGAATGAGATCTGCATATTGGGTGAAGCTTTAAGGCCTCATTTGCTCTATACTAATCACTTTGTCTGTCCATTTGCCTGACCATCAATCAACAAGTTTTATTTTTCTGCTGAAAATGTGCTTAAAGTGTTATATGTACTGGAAAATACTGGATCTTGAGCCTTTGAGTTTCCTCAGATTTACAGCTTATACCATATAAAAATTCCATATATCCACATATCCATATTTCTTTCTTTTTTTACCATTGCTTCTCCTTTCCCCGTGGGGAACCAAATCCATTCATGAATTATAGCAAATATTCGAGTAAGGAAGTCAAAATGCATGTTTCTGGTGTATTAACATGGGTGTACCATTATCTATATGAAGATGCCGTTAAGGTTTTTGGGGTACCTGGCTGCCATGGGCCCTGGTCTGATTGCCCTTCCTGCCCCCACCCCTACACATCAGTAGTTCCGCCACTGAGTGCTGGTATTCTTCATTGCCTTCGTTACAATTACTCTAAAAAAAATAAAAAAGGGCGCCTGTCCAGGGATGATGAGTTGCACCCACTTGTAAGTTACTTACTACACATAATTATATTACATACATATTATTGGACCTATTGTACTGACAGGAATATTTAAGGTCTTTGCTGGAGCTTTTTATTCCAACGCTATTTTAAAGTGCTCCCAACCAATAGCAGTATTTTTTATAATTACACCAGGTGCAATTTGCATGACATTTCATTTCATGAACATTTTTTTTTTTTTGCCACAGCAGTATTACTATATGGAATTTGATTTATGTTTACATAACCTTTACACACACACACATACACACACATACAGACACGTGCAGTCTTATCTTTTTATGTTTATAAAAACTTGATATTCTTCTTATTTATGAGTACCTAAAGAAAGACACTAGGCGTGTCTGGAAGTACATTAAATAGGACAAACACAGTAAGTATAATAAATAAAAACAAAAGTGTCTGAATACTTACCCTCACTGTATCTCAGAACAGTGTGAGGTTTTACAATTTTAGCTCAATTTAATTGATTAGAGGCTGCTGTAATATCCAAATATTTGTATCTACCAAATGTTTCTGTGGAGTTCAAGATCAGATTTTTTGTAACACTAGGCTGTACACCAGGCTGTAACCATGTGTCCAAGGGCGACTTTATATCTTAAGAACTGTTCACCAACCAGAAAGCTTTTCACAAACCTAATAGTGATCAATTCACAAGAGTTTTTTGGATCAATTTTTACATTTTTTAAAAGCTTGTATAAACCACATTGGAAAGTAGTCCCAGGTGTCACTCAGTCACCCACCTCAAAATACATCTTGAAGTAGTTAGTCATATTAATATTAAATTATTTTTAAAAATTGACTTCCCCCCCAATATGGCCACCATGCATCAACCAAACAGTGTGGGCTTTCCTTTTCTAATGCATGTCAATAGAAGTAAGGATGATCACTAAATTTTACATCAATACATGTATAGTCAGTTTACTTCAAATTTATTAAAAATACAATGTAACCTAAATCCAACTCATTCAGTTCTGCATACCCAGCATATTTTGCAATCAAGAGACCATAGAAATGTGGCAATAAGTCAATGTTTTCTAAATCATTTGGCAATAAAAAAAATAATTTTGTCTGCAGTTTTTGAGATTTTAATTTAAGACATTACATTTCATAAACTGCACTAATTAAAATATCAGACAAAAAAGAAGATAAAAAAAACCTCTCTTTTACTTTCTTACAATTACAAATGTATGATCATTGTACTGACGTGAAGAGGTATGTGCCAGTTAAAGTGGTACCAAAGAGCTGTCGGTGAAAGGTAGTATAATTCCTGGGATGAAACTATAGCAATCAGTTTTCTTTGCACTTTCTCACTGCTTACAGTCGTCAGGTTAAGATAACAGTCCTGCTCATCAGGGACTTTTATGAGTTGCCCAAACATGTTTCTGTCATTTTAATGATGTGTTATATTCCAACCCATCTTGGTAAATTATGCAGCTCTTATCTGGGTCAGTATGTTAACATTCGTCTCATCCTGTCCCTTCAACCTACTTATTAAGTGCCTCACTCCAGGTTTCCTGAGAGGCATATGAATATGAACAGGGTTTTTGCACGCCAAAACATCCGTGGGTGTCACAGATCGGATATAAAAATGTACCGTTTACATATTGTCTCAGTTATGTTAAAACCTTTTGAAAGTATTTGAATACAGAAGCTGCCATTTGTGTATGTTATTTAAATTGGAATACGTATCACATCAGCATAAGTTAATGGGAAAAACCTCCTCCTATAAAATTGCCATTTTGAGGATAGGGGGTTTGTTACATGATGATATGAGATGATACACATGTCATTATTTCAAGACTCTCTATTTAAGCCCTAGAATTTCAGCACTATAATATAATCTGCAGATGTGATTCAGACACGTTGCAGAAAATGTGTTTCCGATGATGATGACTTATTTGAGACAGGAGTTCTGTTGGACAAACACACACATCACTCCTGTCACAATGACAGAACTTTGTGCGTCACTAATTATTGTTGTCAGTAACCATGACCCGTAAGAGAGCAAACATGGCACCCTCACCACAGGAATGTTCTCCATGTAAGTGCTTACCAGAAGTACTGCCCCCAAATGATAGCTCTTGGCATGAACATCAGAGTTTTTGTTATAAATTCAGGATGTGTGTATTTTCTGAGGAAAACGAGGAAAACATTTTTATTATTTCTTTCAAATTCCATGCTGACCCTTCAGCAGGTCTCCTAAATCAGAAATGATATGTACCAGTTCTCTCTTGATTTTACTGCTTGACTCTTGCAGCTGAATGGATATTACATCATAAATATCATGAATTATATTATGATATTATCATGAGGAACAATCAATAATGAAAAAAAAAATGGGGTGGTTTTTTATGACTGATACTCTGGGATGAGGTGGAAGTGCAGCAGAAAGTTATTCTCCAAAATGAACAGGTTGGGTGAGGCTCGGAAATGAGACCTCATGACACCACCCTTCACACCTGCTATGTTTGACTAGAGGCTATTGGTAGTGGAACATCTGAAGAGTGGCCACAACTGTTCAGTATCATTTGTACAGCAGTACAGATCTGCCCACAGTTTCACTGAAACTGAAAGGTTTATCTTATCTTATCTTATCTAAATCTGGAATCTTAGTGGGATGATGCTGGCCTGTGATTAAACTTACACATATATACATATATACACATATACATCCACTATGTACATATACACATACTTATATATAGGTTTATATACACATATTTACATACACACACATACACACACACATCTCATCTCATCTCATTTCATCTCATCTCATCTCAATCTGGAATCTTAGTGGGATGATTCTGGCCTGTGATTAATTTTGTCAATGCATTTTCTGTGGGAGAAAATACAGCTATAGTTTCTTCCTTTCTGTTAGTTCTGATGTTTTTGGCTGGGTTTTTCTTTGGTAGTTCTGATATAGTGATGTTATATTATACAGAAGATATTCTGTAAAGTGGCCATTTTTGTCATGCGTAAACACACCACAGCACACTGTGTGAACAGTGTGAAATTCTTCTCTGTTGTTTTCCCTTTTTTGGCTCCTTAAGTTACTGTTACTTCAAGTATAATCTAAGTGAGTCCTAATTTCACTGAAGAAGCCATACTTTTAATAGAGTATGTTTTGTGGCTTCTCTATCCACCATTGCTGCAGGCTTCAGTCTGAATACTAATTACCCTTGTATTAACGGAGTTTTAGCACTCAGAGTTATCACAGGTGAGTCTGCCAGAGTTGCAGATAGGCCCTCCATGGATTGTACAGCATGGGTACAATCCAAGTAGGGTCACAGATTTAGTGATATCAAAATGAAAAGTGCTCTATTAAAGTTGTAACAGCGTTTATCTATTTTGGTTAATCTTAATGTAGTGATATACTATATATATGTTCTTATCTTTCCATATATGAAGATTCACACCAAACAAATTTGAAGACGCGTCACTCTAGATAAGATTACAACGGCGATTTTAACCATAGAGAAGATTGTAGTGCAGTGTTGTAGAATTTACACAGTCAGTGATATGCAGTCCATATTGCTGGGTTAAATCTCAATTTCAGTATGAATTACTGGTATTGGCGTTAATATCTATCACGTTTTAGTATGTGCAACCATTTACAGATTCATATGAGCAAGTGCTGCAGTTAGTCAGTCATTTATGGACAATCTATACTAAACAAGTTTATTACCAAGCCATAATCAATTACAGGAGTAGCTTTGACCAATTATATTGTGGGAGACAGACTATTATAGTATGAAGGGACAGAACACTCTATAATTCCAGTTTAGAAGTTTTTAGAGAACACCACAAGGATTTGATGTGGATTTCTTAGCCCGAGTATGTTCTGCCTATTGTTTGTTGTGTTTACAGCCTGGCCTGGAAGGGTGCTCTAAAATCCCAAAATATGACTTCTCTGCTTACAGTTCTTGCTTAAATAGAAACATCAAATCCAAAAGTACAAACCAGTTTTCTGCTTTGAACTTTGTGTGCAATTCTGCAGAACACTTCTACACTATTTCTTACATGAGAGACATTCAAGAATGATATCGATTGCAATCATTGGGCAAACACTTCTTTCAAAATGTAAAACAAATCTGAAATTAGGAACACACACACATACACATACACATACACATACACATACATACTTATACAGTAATTGAACACCAGTCATTCTGAGGCTTAGCACTACAAATAGATCTTATGTCTTCTGTGAGAACTATGAAAACATGGAGGCAGGGAGAGTTGGAGGAAGAGGAATAAGTAGAAGACGAAGAAGAGGAAGGGAGAGAGCAGTAGGAGAAGGACAAGGAAAAGAACAAAGAAAGGGACCAGGCGATAGATGGAAACATATTCCCGATGAGAATATGTGGACCCTGTCATTAATCACATCATAACATATCGATTACTGTACTGTAATTCTACTTTTCTTTGTTTTTTGGGGTTTTTTTTGTAAAAAATCCACAATGGCAAGCATATTTCTTTTCTAAAGATATTTTTTGTGTTCATTTAAATGTGAGTACTGGAACAATTGTCATGTACTGGAACAATCTTCCACAGAAGCCTGTGTGAGAAAATTGAAAAATCTCTACAAAGCACTAAGGACAGGATTATAAGGGATAAATCTGTGGGTTGTTACTGCTTTTCAAATGGTGCTTGCGTGTATTATTTCATTGTAAAAAAGCTATTTTGAGAAAGGATTGGTAGGTTTTGATTGCAGAGTTTCATTTTGGCACAGAAGTGAGATGGTTCTCTCCAAGTGCTGTGTCTCGTCTGTAGAGTTTTGTAGAGTTCCACAACAAATGTGTAAGCAGTCACAAAATCTATAAGAGCGTATGATATAAAATGAAGGTTTGGATAAAAATCATTGTCTTCATGGAAAATACAACAATTCAGTAATAACCTTATTTTGACAGAGATGTGGCACATGCTAGATCCCTAATTTGAAAAATACAAGCCATGTTAAGGTTAGAGGAAGGGTAGGAATACTTTCAGAGGCATTTGTGCGTTTAACATCTGTGCCATTTTATAATTTCACAACCATTTAACAAATTTACATCATCTGCACATTTCCAGTCCACCTTTAACTGATTTTCGGCACTAATGATTTCAGCAGGGCCACCTCTCAGTGGTTTCTTAGGTTTCTGAGGAGCTTATTCAGCTGGGAGGACTGGGCCAGGAACTTGGTGGTTTGGACTGTGGACCTGCCTGTAGATCAGAGAAGCTGTCATGTGAAAGACAATAATCTTGAGTGAAACATTTGACTTCTAGAGGTCATCAGAAGTGTAAAAGCCACCCAGGCCGGTGAATATTTGAGAGGGAATGGGGTGCTGGGAGAATGGCCCATTAGAACGAGCATGCACCCAGAGGATAATCAGACACTGGCTAAATTACCCACAGCTGGAGGCCAAGACTGCACTTCCAAGGAGAGTGAGTGGAATTGAAAGATTCTGTGTGTGTGTGTGTGTGTGTGTGTGTGTGTGTGTGTGTGTGTGCAATTATGATTCCATACAGGACAGTGTTCAGGATTTTGACCCTGACCCACTGAGAGGTTTGATGGTTTATGGGCAATTGGACTACATTTAATTCCACACACAACAGAGGCCCATTATGGGCATGACTGGTTCACTGCATTCTGTAACCCTTTGACTTTGTCCTCTAAGAATGCACATTTCTGGGCATCTGCTAGTATGAAGAACAAGATATAAATAAAAGAATCTAACAGAATTTACATTTCATTAGAATCTCTACTGATTTCCAGCATTTCCCTGTACAAACAGATAACCTGCTTGCTCAACCCAGGTTTACAATAGACGCCACCAGTAACCATGTATGCAAAACAGATTTTTGAAGAACATTTGAATCCTTCAAGCAAAGGTATTTGTAAATTAAGCTGTAAATCTGTGTAATTGTTTTTTTTTTCAGACATTGGTCACAGAGTTTTGTTCTGCTAACTTACTATTAACTTTTTAAAGTTGCAATATCATTTCATTTTTACAGTGTGGTCATGTATGGATATAAAAATCTAATGGCGAGCAGAATTAACTGGAACTACTTTTTTGCATTTTCTTCCAGAAGTTGGATAAACATGTAGAGAAACAGCTTTCATAAGATAATCTTCAATACTCTAACTGTTAAATTGTAACTGTTGTAGTTTCAAGTTTGTATTTACATTATATAATCACATATTTCAAATGTTGATTTATCAAATTCAGCTGCTGCTCAATGGCTTCTAATATGTCAAAAACTTTTTCCATTTTTTACTAACTACAAAGAATTCCTCATACATTTTTGTCCATGATAGTTAAGGGTATGATACAAAGCAGATAGAGATTAAGTTGAAAAATGTTGGAATATTCGCTTAACACATTGCTGGAAAACAAACATGAGTGTGTAGTAAATGGAAGATATGAAGCATATTTTTATTGTTCAGTGATATACAGTGTCCTCAGTGTCATATAGAATCTTTCCTGATTCTTTTCTTTTGGGATTAAGTCGACTCCTGGCATTAAATAAAGAATGGTGTGAGGAACATCTTTTATTTAGAGGGTTTCCAAGAATGAAAGAGAGAAGCACATGACAGAAAAGGAAAGGAAAAATAGAGAGGGGTTATTTTCCAGGGACATGCATGGACAGAGCCACAACACTGAGGAGCTGAATGGGGGATGCAAAGGGAGTGTACAGTGTGGCAGTGAGTTTGTGTGGAGGAGAATAGTGTGCATACTTCAGAGCTAAAGTAACTGATTGTTATAAGGAGGTGAGGGATGCACTGACATGTTTATAAGAGAGCAGCTTTGTAATTATCACCGTGAATTATTATTTATATGATCAACTGACTTTTTTTTTATTCGGGACATATCCTGCAATTTGACAGGAATTTACAAGGTAAAGTTACAAGCTGAAAGTGTGTGCGTGTTTCTGTGTATGAAAGGGCCTCGAAGGGCATAGTTTGGCGTAACTGAAACTGAACCTGCTGACCTCAGAATACGGATCAGGCTGCACATACATTATATGGACAAAAGCATATAGGAAGCCTGACCATTACATCAATAGGGACTTTAATGACATTGCATTCAAATACAGACTTTAGACTTTAATATGGAGTTGGTCCCCCCTTTGCAGCTATAACAGTTTCCACAACATTTTGGAGTGTTTCTGTGGGAATTTGTGCCCATTCATTCTGAAAAGCATTTATGAATGTTGGTTGAGAAGGCCTGGCTCGCCGTCTCCACTGGAAGTAATGGGGGCTAGCCCAGAGCCTGAAAAACAGGTGTGTTCCAATACTTTTGTCCATATAGTGTGTTAGGGTCTGATAGACACATCACTTCACTGATAAGACTACACAGATATAACCACCCACACTCATATGTTCTGGTCATGCCTTGAACATACATAATTTTGGACTCGAATCTTTGTCAGGTTTCCTGAGTAGACCCAAATCTCTACACCACTTGGTTGCTATCTTTGGTGTCTTTACGGATGTGTTTCCTCTTCCAAGAGCAGAAACTGACTGCTTTGTCTTTCTGTCTTTACTAGCAAGATGTTTACTACTACTAAAGTGGAAGGATAATTATCCACCATCCTTTATCAGCTATAATTTTTCTTAAATTACAGGAGATAAGATATTCTCTTAAGGAGCTCTTCCAAATGGTTTAATAAGTCGTGGGACCCCTTTTTAAAATACATAGAAACGCATGTTAGACTGCTTGTTGCTCCTCAGCCGACTTGAAGCATCAGTAATCTTAATTTTTTATTTATTTCCCTAATCTTTTTTACCTTTATGCCACCTTTGGCTACCACATTTTTCTCTTTTTCTTTGTGTTTTATGTGATTATGTTCTGAAATGTCATATGTGCATATATTATACTTTGAAAACTCTAATAACCAAGGCGAAAAAAAAAAAAAAAGACTGCAACTGATATCAACTGATATCAGTAGATAACTTGCTTGGTGTAATATTGAATGCACTACTCTAACACAAATTAAATCACCTACTTGTGATACTGGGAAGCTGCAATATGCATATTATTTACTGACTGAGTTTGCTGTTTTGGTTTAACCCTATTTAACTTCAAGGTTTATTACTGACTTATTTATCCTAAGACTTAGGAGTCAGTAAGTAATACAAATGATATGTAAGTACATGCACCCATTCTTTAATGTGTAGCTGGTGGCACCAGCAGAGTTGTGCTTCTCATAAGCATAAGCATTTTTCCTCCATCTTTAGAAATATGGGCAACTTGAGCAGAAATGATAGCTGGCAACTACATCATATACTACAAGCTGACCATGAGGTGAGCTTCAAATTAAAAATCAATATAGAAGTTACAACCACTTAAGCAGGAAATATGCTGTCCCAGGGGAAAGGTACCACCCAGTGGAATGTCTACAGGCAGAAAATACACATATGCTCTTCATGAAATGAAATTCCATGAAGAAAACTAATGAATATTCAAATAGCTTTTTTTCAGTGAACAAGCAATATTTTGAATAGTGAGCAGGTTGTTCAAGTCAGAACCATTTATGGAACGATTTATAATGAGGCCAGGGAGTGGAAATGTGGACATTTGTATGAGGATGCATACACACACATACTCACACACGCAAACGCACGCGCACGCACATGCACACAGAGAATCACACAAATATGTCTCATCTAAACACATATTACCAGTGATTTGTAGGAGTATTAGCAGTACTAAACTTAATCTCAAAGCCCACCCTTTCCTTCAATTTCTCTCAGCGTCAGTGTTACTGGATCTGTTTTCTTTTGATTCTCTTCATGTAGCAAAAACCCTCTCCCCCTATTCTGCTTAAAGGAACAGTTCAGCCACAATTTTAGTCCAGGAGTTCTGTGTGCAGGCAGCGACTTTAGACAACAGGGTCTGTTTTTACAAACCACATCACGAGTAAGAGTGCTGATCTAGAGCCAGTTTATGTTACAATAAACTCCTTATGATTGCTTTGTGAATACCAGCCCTAGTGCTGCATGAAACAGCTGCCTGCAGTGGTGAGGTTATCACTTTCATAGCATTTTATTCCTTTGAGAATCCTTTAAAAACAGTAAAAGTGCAACGGCATTGTAAAGTATATGATTACCAGTGGTATTCTAGATGTTTTGCACTATTGATCTGCATTATCAATTTTTAAAACCCTAACAGTAATAAATGAGGAGTGAGGAGTGAATGGCCTTCTACATTTCACTGAACCCAGAGCTTCCTCAGTAATGGCAGACTTGTTTGAACTTACCTTGAACAAGTCAAGTGTAGTTTTTGTCTCACGGCTACAGAATCATCCTCTATGTTTTTCTCTTCATTTCTGTTACTTAGTATCTAGACATATCTTGACTTTTTATTGATGTGTCTTAATCCAATCAAATGTTAATCTCTAAAAACTTGGAATCCCTAAAAAACTGGAACTGTCTTGACTGTGTGATCTTAAACATGCATAGAAAATACATTTTAAATTAATAGTAAAAAAAAACACATTACACTGACACCAAATTATCACTCTATACATAAAGTAGTTAAGTCTTGAAAAATTACAAATATGCCGCAGATTTCTGGGAAAGTGAATGTACACAATTGGACGTTATGGACCATGTTTTACCTTTCAGGGTACACTTACACCGATCAGCCCTAACATTAAAACCGCCTGCCTAAAATTGTCTATGCCTCCCTTGTTCCACCAAAACAGCTCTGACCCATGGAGGCATGGATTCCACAAGACCTCTGAAGCTGTGCTGTCATATTGGTACCAAGCCATAAGCAGCATATTGTTTAACTTTAGTCCTGTAGGTTGCAAAGAATAGGACTAGTTTGTCCAGCACATCCCATAGGTTCTCAATCTGATCTGGGGAATTTGGAGTGTCCACACTTTGAACTCGTTTTTATGTTCCTCAAACCATTCCTGAACATTTTGCAATGTGACAGGCTGCAGTATTCTGCTGAAAGAGGCCACAGTCATAAGGAATATTGTTTTCATGAAGGGGTGCACTTCCTCTGCACCAGTATTTAGGTTTGTGGAACAAAAGTAACATCAGCAAGAATTCCAGGAGCCAAGGTTTTCCAGCAGAACATTGTCTAGAGAATCACACTGCCTCTGCTGGCTTGCCTTTCTCCCATAGTGCATCCTGGTGCCATCTCTTCTTCAGGTTAGCAATGCACACACACACACACACACACACAAACACACACACACACACACACACAGACACACAGACACACAGACACACACACACAGCCTTCCACATGATGTAAAAGAAATTGCTATTCTTTGAACCCGGCCACCTTGTACTGTGGTCCAGTTCTGGTGCTTAGGTGCATTGTAGTTTATCTTGGCAGTGGACAGTGGTCAGCACAGGCACTCTTATCGGTCTGTGGTTAAGTAGATCCATATGCAGCAAGCTGTGATGCACTGTGTTCTAACACCTTTCTATCCTAATTAGCACTACCTGTTTCAGTAATTTGTGCTACAGTAGTTCCTCTGTGATGGCAGGCCGATTTAAAGTGACCTCGTGTAATAGCTCATTGCTGTTGGACCAGACAGGCTAGCCATCGGTCCCCATCTATAACAATAAGCCTTGGGCACCCATGGCCATACTACTGGTACACTGGATGTCCCTCCTTGGATCACCTTTGCTAGGTACTAACCACTGCTTACTGGGATTGCCCCACAGGACCTGCTGTTTTGGAGAACCAGGTGTCACAGGTTGGCTTTTAACAAAGTCTTGTTGATCCTTAAACTTGTTCATTTGTCCTGCTTCCAACACATCAACTTCATGAACTGACTGTTCTCTTGCTACCTGATATACCCCCCGAGAGATGGATATACTAGGTAGTAAATGAACAGTCAGTCCCCTGCCAGGGGATAATCAATGTTTAGTAACCTGTAAGTGGTTATAATGTTGTGACTGATCAGTACACAATGCTTTTGCTGAACCTAAATGGATGGTACGCTTGTTTTGTCCTTATGTGTTGAGCAGAATTCCTACCAACATTTTTTAAAGCTTGTCCAACCTAGCAACAGTAGCTATGAAGGTATTTGTGGGCAGAACACAGAGACTTTTATAATGAATTTGCCTGACCTTTTAATATAGCACACAGCACACAGCACACAACACAACAGCGAGCTATTACAATACCATAAGGGCAGTTTGAACAGGACTGCCATTACTTAGGAACCTCGAATAGTGTTTTAGAGGTATGGGTAGCAGTCACAGGTTCTCAAGTTTTCAGGTGGTTTCTGTGTGGCTTGTAAGGATTTCACTTAAAGTCCATGAAATTTCATATGAATAATTAGTGAGAAGTTTTTGTTTTCTTTTCTGAATGTGGACCCAGTAGCCTGGAGACTGATCGGATTATCACACATGATCTAAACAGGTAAATAGATAGCTGAGCTGAAGATTGCCTCATAAAAAGCCCTATACGAGCGTGGGTGAGTCCATTACTGAGGCTCAGGCGATGTGGTACTGATGTGATCATTCTTGTAATGAACTTTAATGTTTGCTGTGACTTCACAGCCAGGCTGAGTTTAGCTAATATCCTGTTTTTACAGCACCACTGCTGGAGCTGATCTTGCCTGGGAAATGAGTGCTTTATCTTCTTTATACGCTCATTTTTCTTTTAAACATTCAGTTATTGGTGCCATCCTACCACCCCCACCCCCACATCTCTGTCATACAGTGTACGTTCTGCAAAAAGTCTGATGTACTCCCTACAGTTCCATGGTCTTTGTCTTATCAGTGCTGTTTTTTTTGCTGGTGTGTGTACAGGTGTGTAACCATGGCAGGTGTGCAGCTATTGTGTTGGAGAGCAATGCAAACATTCATACGCCTCGTGGAGAAACATGCATAGCACCATCCCCCACATTACATATTCATACATGCATGCACACACATACTCGCGCATACACACACATACACACATACACACTCATATACGCACATATACACACATATACACACATATACACACACGCACACGCACAAATGCAAATACGTTAGCACATAGAAATTCACATTTAATATCATACTGTTGCTGTGTTTTAATAGTATGTCTGAACACAACATCATTATAGACAGGAAGAATAACAGTTGAGTGCTCTGAGAGTGTGTTCAAGTGTTTGTTTGTGTGTATGTGTGTGAGAGAGGAAAAGGGCAAGGCCACTACACAGCACATGCCAAACACAAACAGGCCTGCCACTCAGAATGAATGATTACCTCTCCCCACAAGTGAGGAAAAGTCAATTTCACACGTTCACCCATCCCCCAAACACACACCCAGTGCTCCCTAGATTCTGTTGGGTATTTCAAATCTGTAATCATTAGATTAACACCAGGGTGTCAGTTTCTATCATTTTTTCTTGGCATATTTGTTGGAGATCATCACTGTAACGTGCAAAGGACGCCTTTCTCTTCTGAGCCTCGGCTGACAGAGGCTATTGGAATGAATGATGACCATAAAGCTATTCTGGCTTGCCTGTATTTATTTTACTGGACTCTCTGTGCAATAATTCAACATTTTTTGTCAGCATTCATTCAGACTGTTCATTCCATTTGTCTACCTTAGCCAGTCAGAGCTCATTGTTCACCTGTTTGAGGACACACACACACACACACACCTTCTTTAACAGAACATCAAAGTAGAAATAGCAGTGTTGATTTTGCACCACACACAGAATGTATGATTGGTTGTTTTGCAATACTTTGCCAAAGTATTTTTTAGGCTATGGAAAGCTAAATGAGGTTTACGGAGGGTCCTACAGGTCTAAATATCTGACCAAAAAACCTTACTCTTAATATAGACAATAAGATGTGTTTACCATCTGAAGTTTGCTTCTGTAGGGTGGTGGTGGAGCTATGAGGTAAATGTAGCTAACGAGAAAGGGTTGATTCATATTTTAGCGAACATACATGTAAGTGTATGGCATGGCAGAGTATGAGTTTACAGGCAAGAGTTGCTCTCAGAGCTGTATATCAAGTGATCAAGTTTCAGAATCAGTTTGCAGAAGATGAGTGACTTTACAAACATTTACTCATATTCAAAATATTACAAAACGTGAGTACAGACAAGACTTTCCTCTTTGTATTCTGGTTTGGACATTGCCCCGTGTTACAGTCAAGTATGCTGGCAAACACCAGTGCGAATGTCTGCACATGATAACCACACATTCACGGACACACAGACAGAGAAGTGTATTCACCAGCCTTAATTCAAACTTATAGCTGCCAGTTTAAACTGCATGCCTAATACACTTGCCTGGAATAGACTTGCTTATGTGGTTTCTGACACTGTAAGTCACATTAAGTATGTTGCAATGCTAGCAGTAACAGCTAATACTAGTATAAGGCATCCTGAAACCTGAATTTTGCCCTTAGTTTGGTCCATTTTCATGGATAATTGCTCTAATAGCAAAAAAAAAAATCCACCCAGCAAATTTGTTTTGGTTCATCAGCTGTAACTTTGTATAAAGGAAGGACTGTGTCAATTTCATTTTGGCTAAACTATCACTTTAAAGATGGCTGATGAGGTGGATGTGGAATTGAAACTGCACTGCCACCTCCAGGCTCACAGCTCCTTTAAGTAGCCTTCACAGTTGCTATTCACCCTGAAGAATGACAAGCAATTTGACTTCATGAAATTTTAAAAGCATTTGAGATCATTGCTTGGAACCATAGCTAAACTTACTCCCTCCAGGGGGGAAAGTGCCATTATTAGCTTTTCTCACCATGAGCCTTTCTCACAGACAAAGCCACGGTAGGAGCATGTGTACCTAATCAACACACTGAGGCTGAAATTGTGGCCATATTATAGAGAAGACTGGTGCAGGCATGTGCCCCCTCTCTGTTCACCTCACCGAGACCCCTTCCCCTCCCCAGGACGTCTAATCTGGCCCCAGGCGTGATTCTGAGGAGCTTTCCATAATGGCCACCAAGGCTCCCTGACCCTCCATGATTTATGCAGTTTTTCACAAATAACGGCCACCAAGGCCGTGCACACACACACTGATCTCCAGCCCCCACAGTCCCTGAATGGCCCTAAGCCCCCATGAGATGCCTGTCTCTGTATCAGTTCTACAGCTCAGGCAGCCCCATCTCCACTGCCCCACTGCTTCACTAATGTCCTGTGGGGTCAGAGGCCATGCTGGGCTTGTCAGCGGAGCGTGTGTGTCAGGAGTAAGAGGGGTCTGCTGGGAATACTGCTTACTCATTCTGCGCTAGGTGTGTCAGCAAGAGGTCTGGAGGTCTGATGAGAACCCTGGATACAGTGGAAAAATAGGGTGCAGTGTTGCTGTTGGTACAAATGTGTCACTGTTAGAACAAAACCGTGGATCTCCATTTTTCTCATTTTTATTGTTTATTTAATTTATTTATTCATTTATTTTTGCATTTATTCATTTTATTTTGTATGTATATAAGATTGCAGTTGATTGATTGCTGGTTGAAAGCTGGAAATTGTATTCATCCTATGGAAATCACAATTTTGATCTTTTTGTTCATGTGAACATTCACTGGAATATTATTGAATCAATTAATGTAATAACGACATTATGATGAAGCTTTTTTGTCTCATATAACTATATATCAGCAGCACAGCAATCTTTGGTGTACAATTTAGACAAATGAAACAAATGAAGTTACCATTAACTATGTAAAATTAATGCAATGTGTGTGTGTGTGTGTGTTTGTGTGTGTGTGTGTGTGTGCGTTACCATGTTTAGACATGTCAGACTCCATCAGAGCGTGTGTATATACAGTATATGGCTTTACACCTCCCCCTGTATATACACAGCAGTCATCTCTCTCAACAACCCAGGGCTTTACGATGTCATGAATTGGGCTGCTTTTAATTGGCCCAGCATGAGGGGAGAGAAGCCTGCGGCCACTATGAGCTTATCAGCTTCTTGGTTCTATCAATAATGCATGTCCAGTGTATTAACTTGCCCTGTTCTGCCTGTTAGGAGGAACAGCAAAGTTCCAGCAGCTTCTCATTCACTATAGAGAGAGAGGGATCAGTGCTGTTGAATAGATGAGCTGAGGAGCAGAGGTACTGTCTCTGCTGCATCTCAACCAGTCTGAAGCTACCCCACATGCACACTGTATATGAGTCGAATATTACAGAGGAAAGTGCAGATGGATACTGAAGGACAACACGTGGCCAAATTAGATTCTAGAATCTTCTGTATTGTCACGGTCACGTCAAAACATCAATTTCAACATTCAAACGTTTCACAATGAATAGATCTATATGTTCAACGATCACTTGAAGTAAAATCTTGTTACCTTAGAGGTAAGAATTTTTTTTTCCGTCTTCTACCATTTCTCTGATCTTGTAATTCAGGAATTAAAGGGTCTGTATACTGCAAACAACCTTTTCTTTGCTTTTCTGAAAGAGAAGAGAGCATCAAGTCAAATGTGTCACATCACACTTTTGACACATCAAAAGTGTCACATCATACTGTTCTCCCTCCAGCCCAGTCGGGAGAAAAATAAATAAAAATAAAATGGCAGCATATGGGCCATTTAATATAATACTGCATTGCCTTCATCCTGATGTACATAGTCATTTAGCAAATAGAAAAACATAACAGAGGCAAATTAGTGTAATGCTCTGACAGTAAGGCACATTATTGCTGAGATGTACAGTGTTCAGATGCAACAGAATGTGGCACGCACTTGTACTTCAAAGGCACGGCAACTCCGCAGAAACCTGATGCATGATGGGGGAGAGTCCCCTTTAGAAAAGGAGGCAGATCAATTATGGTAATGTTTTGTGCACAAGCAGAACACAGCCTACGGGCAGGAGCGGGATCAAAGCTCTGGTTCTCTCTGGGCCCCCTGTGTGACCCCCTTGTCTGATCCCCCTTCCTCTTTTGTAAGACCCTGTGGCAGCAAAGCATCTGTTACTAAAGGTAACACTAGGTTACCTGCTGCACGACACTGCAACAGTTGCTGCTAAGTACAACTGTGCAAAAGAAATTTTATTAATGACTTTGTAACGAGTATTCACTGCTTTTTTATTTTTTGTTTTGCTGCTATCATAATTTAGACACTGGGTGACTAATGTGCTACTCTTACCTGACACTTGTTGATACACCTTGCAGTAGAAATTATGGAGATTATTTTTTTTATCTTTTTAAATTTATGTTATAGTCCTCCTCTAGCTCCAGTGGTCGGGACCACTGTTGGCTGAATATTTTTGATTGGCAGATGACAGAATGGTGTTTAAAAACCCAGCAATGTTGCTGTGCTTGATGCAAAACACACTAACATGCCACTACTATGTCAGTGTCACTGCTGTGCTCCACCCCACATATATAATTTCCCGTCGTGAACCATGATTACTACAGCTAGACCTGCAGTTCTGGCCATGAATGCAAAAACATGGTTAAAAAAAAAAAAAAAAAAAGAACACCTCTGCTGCAAAGCTACTAGTGCTGCAATGTGATTCTGGTAGTACTTTTGTGTAAAGCTAATGTCATTTTTGGCCATTCTAGTACAAACAAAAATGACATTTCTGGAAATTCTACATTAAATATGCGTATCTGAAGCTTGTAAAAGATACTCCATGTTTTATCTGAAGTTTGTGGTAAACATATTAACATGAGTTACCTTTTATACCCTTCAGTATGGAGTTCTAGCAGAGTTGCAGCTGTTTACCATCTGACAGAAATTCACTGGTTAGGCTGCTGCCATGGTTCACAGTCAATGGTGAATCTAGAACTACCAGAAGGTCTAGAATGATGTTTTCCCTTATGAAATTACTCCCATCTGTTGTAAATGAAAATATGATTGGTTGATACACATTTTCCATTAATTATAATTCAGCCAAATGACCCCACCCCCTCAAATTAGTAATCATTATTAGGTAGTAAAGCACAAACATTGGTTTTACTGACATAATAAATGGGTCACACTAAGTTCTCTATACATTATCTACAGATACCTTAATTATTCACACTGGTGAAACTCAGTGGATCATCATCGGCATGCGGATCAGGTTTAGGATTAGGACTAGATTTAAGTTTTAGATTCAGGTTAAGATCAAGATTAGATTAATAGATTTTTTATTATTCACCCTAAAGTTCTGGTACATTTAATATATGTTTAGTTCATGACAAACTGAGCATCTACAAAGCATCTACAGTGGACCCTCCAAATAAAGTGTTACCAGTAAATGTTGTAGTGAATAAATGTTTTGGGTTTTAAGAATTCAGACAATAAATATTGATTAAAGGTTGTACCTTCAAATATGTCATATTAAACTACAGCATTTCTATGAGTAATGACATGGCTTTGAGGTGTTCAGTGCAGATTCTGACATTACTGTATAAAAAAGATGTTTAATGCAAAGAGCTTAGTGTGCTATAGTCTTCACCACAACAAAGTGTGTAGGCATTCAGTGCATATCACCGAGGTGGAGGCTGAGGCTGAGGCTAGCATTAACATTACATGATTTGTGGTTGTGGTTGAAGACGACAGTGCTGAAATAAGAAATTAAACCAGCTTTAAATGTAGCTGACCATTTTTTCCCCTCAACTATCACACACATAGAGCAATCTTGACAAGACATAAATGGCAAAATGATGGGTTAAAAGACACATCTGCCTAAATTACTCGATATTGCCTAAATTACTAACATATCTATGCAACACTGCTCCTGTGGTCTGCTTGCTTCTAGGTAACACCATATGTTTCCTTGTATTAAAGCCTTGTAGAGCAAGGATGATATTGGTGTGTTCTTATGATCATCAGACAGAGAGAGAGTTAAAAAAAAAAAAAAAAGAGAGAGAGAGAGAGAGACAGAGAGAGAGTAAAAAAAAGAGAGAGAGAGAGACAGAGAGAGAGACAGAGAGAGAGACAGAGAGAGAAAGCGAGAGGATGATAGACATGAGGGGAGAATATAGTTTTATTATAGGCAGAGAAAGAAATAAGAATCAGGGCAGGGTCGCTTAGAAAATCGTTTTCAACAATTGTGCACTTTCTTCTGTTTAACTTCTATTATGCAGTGTTTGTGGTGAGATTAAATCATTCTATTATTTCCACAAGCTGTTTTACAGTATTTGCAATTTCTTTCCTATGGCAGCAAACATTCAGACCCCCAAAAAAAGGGGCAGGGGAGGGGGGTTGCGGTGGCCTAGTGGGTAGGATACTTGCCTCTAGACCAAGAGGACCAAGAGGTTCGAATCCTACCTTCAGCACCACCACTGGGTTCCTGAGCAAGACCCTTATACCCAAGTTGCTCCACGGAGACCGTCCCCTGTAGTTAGGGAATGGAAGTCACTTTGGATAAAAGCGTCTGCTAAATGCCGGAAATATAACATAATATAATATAAATAAAAGGTCCTGTTCCACCCTCAGTTGTTCATCCAATAGTTACACCCTTGTTTCACCCACAATATATCTGGTCAGCGTGGTCCTACAGTGGTCTCTTTCCATTGATTGACAGGGCAAAGAGGAGCAGATAACAACAAATGGGCTACAGTCAGTAGATGTAAACCTACGATGTGCACTTATATGGTACAAGGTAGGTTTACCTAAAAAACAGGTCACTTAGAATATATTAAGTCTCAAAATCTCAAAACACCAATTTCAGTTGATCTCTTTTGACACTGACTAAAGCTTAATCATAGTTGTTCGGATACCTCAGTAAAATCCCCCTGAGGCAGCCTGTCATAGTGATATAAAGGCGCTCTTCCCCACAACAGCTCTTTGATCAGAGCCATGATGGTGAAATCACTGAATGTGGTTTTGTCTTATTGGATTTAAAAGCAGTAAGAGAAGAAAATGTCCCCCTCCGCAGAGCAAGGAGTGAGTTTCACTCAATTACTCATCTGTGACATGAATAAGCCCCTCCACAGTGCCATTGGCTGCTGGAGCGGTGGCACTGGCCTGCTACAAAAGACCAGAGCACGCAGCACCAGTGCATGCCTTGTGTGCAAAGATGAAGCACAGAATGCACACACAGACCTTTCCAGTGTGTGGGGGCCTGAGAAAATGGACCAACAATGCCCCCCTTGAGTGTTAGCTGTGAGGTTTTTTTTTGTTTGTTTGCAAAAGAGAGAGAGGGAGATAAATGAGGATGTTTTTACATCATATGGGCCTCTGTGACAGGTCATCCATCCTATGGGGAGTTGGTAATGCTCACTCAGCATTGTCATTGCCCAACACACTTGACGTTACATGACAAATATATTCAAAAAGGAGCAAACCACACTGCTAACTTTTGCATCAATGAATATATTACTAGTTAAAGTGATCATAGGCCACTGACAGCACATGGCACAGTGTCTCCGGTAGATAAGTCGTGAGGACTAATTAGAATTAGAACCCATCCATGATCTGCTGACAAATAAGCTGACATCATTTAGCAGATGCTTTTTTTCAAAGTGACTTACAATTTTTTTGCGTATCACAGATGTAGGGATGAATGAAGTGTTAGGAGTCTTGCTGTTTGTCTAATACAGCAACAGTTGCTAGGAATGATTGCATCTGTGGGTGGAGCATGAAGTAATGCACTGACTTAACCCCATTTAAATGTTCATGTGAATACACATTTAAACATGAGAAAATAATGTACATGTTTGAATAAAATAAATTCAATTATTTGTGTAGCACAGCGTGTTACCCAGGGTTGAAATCAAGCCTCACTATCTGGCTTGGACAGGAGCGATGTTACCCACTACACTACAGCAACCACAAATACATTAAAAGGAACATTCAAACTACTGAGAAACTGGAGCTCCCAACTTTGTTCAAATATCTAAAATCAGAATGTGTTATTAATATCAAGTGATGTTTGAGGGTGTGGGAAAAGTCAGTTTTTGGGGTGTGTTTTTTCATGAAATTAAGCTTACATTCTTTCTGATTAGCAACAGCCCATACTGCATTCAAATTCTATTTGAAGATTGTACATACCAGTAGTTATGGAGATTGTACATAACTACTACCTCCTAACTACTAACTCCATTTGGGTACTTTTAGAAAAATAACCCAGCACAAAAAAGAAGGCATGGAGAACATGAACCTATGCTTTGTCGTTACACTAATAAAAAGCACAGACATTACATAGAGGTGCCTTTGGGAACTTTCCTCCCCATTCACCACCAAGTTCATTGTTTTTCACTGGAGTACAAAATGAAAAGTCATGTTCTGTTAAATTCCTGCATCTTCTAGAATCCCAAGTTTCTAACATGTTGCTGTTGAGTGCACTTTATAAGTGGGAAAATTGGTATTCATAGTTTCAGACACCACTCGAATGCATGAACGGTCCAGCTTAGCATTTTAATCTGGAAGCCTAATTTTAGACTCAGTATGCAAACAGCCTAACTTATAGTATAGTGCTGTAATGTTTGGTTCAGTTTCTCATTAGTCTGAAAGGCATTTTTGCCATCAATCTGTAAAGTTTGTCTAATACAGCAACAGTTGCTAGAATAGATTGCATCTGTGGGTGGAGCATGAAGTAATGCACTGAATTAACCCCATTTTAATGTCCATGTGAGTACACATTTAAACATGAGAAAATAAATGTACATGTTTGAATTAAAAAAGAAAAATCAATGCATCCCTTTTTTTCAGTGCAACATGTTTAGTCTGGCCTTCACATACCATTGCATAAACACACTCAAATAAAGGCAGCCAGCTCCGGCAGGCGCGAACTCCACACACTCTGACAGTCTCTCATGATTTATCTAGTGCAGCTGTGGAGCAATAGGACTGTGAGGGATAATTCACTTCTCTTTATTTTTCTCTGTGACTTGTTCTCTGTGTTTGTGTTCTTGTGTGTGAAAGGGAAAAGAGATTGACAATCCATCACACTTGCTGATTGAGAGGATTAACTTTGGGCATGATCCGATACTTTACAACAGAGGGTCTTTTCCTGAGTGAATAATGGTAATGCCACAAGGCCCATTTTCATCACTCACCCCAGCCACTGCTCCATCACTGACACCTTCACTACAAAGCCTGCAATACTTGACAATCTGTACAGCTTTTATACAGCACTAATCCACCCAGTTCTGTCCACATTTCATCCCTGCTTTATTTTTCACACATGACCATGGTACGTTTTGTGTGGTGTGTGGCGGTGCGGCTTTACGGTTTTGTTAAGAGATGAAATGTCAAGTACCATAAGACAAGCCAAGCTTCCTTCCCATGGGTGCTGGCAGTATATACTTTTTCCTGAAACGAAGTCAAGCAATGAAGATAGCATTAGCAGACTAATTAGCAGACATGGCATGAACAGAGCAAACACATTTCATCATGTCATTTGCACCAGGCAGTCAGCAGTCAAGGGCTGATGTTTCATAGCCAGTTTGCAGTGCACTCTCTTTATTCTGTGACCTTGGCTGGTAAATCTTCCTTCGTAATCATTTTCAGCAGAGCTGAGGGGAGGTTTCATGCAGCAGCCATCATGAAGATGGTACTTTACGGCCGTTTCTATTGATGCTTTCATTATGAAATGTTCTCACAGTGTTAATGGCAGCTGGCATTGTTTGTCCTGTTAGGTGTTGTCCTAACAGATTTGTTAAGATTTTGTGCCAGCCATAACAACAAAAATTGGGGACACTCCCCTGTCAGGACAGTAAAATGAAAAAAAAATTAGGGAAACTGAATAGTAGTTACAGATATAAAATAGGTATTATCTGATTTGAATTTTGTGATTTTTTTTTTTTGATTGACTGTATTTCTGTATAAATATAGCATAAAACATCATCAGATCTCCCCCTAATAGTAGATAAAGTGAACCCAAATAAACAAATAAGACAAAAATATTACGCTTCATCATATGTGAACGTTTGTTTCCAGTATCTAGTGTGATCCACTTGTGCAGCAATAACAACAACTAAACATTTCTGGTAACTGTTGACCAGTCCTGCACATTACTTTGGAGGAATTTTAGCCCGTTCCTCCATTCAGAACAGCTTTAACTCTGGGATGTTGGTGGGTTTCCTCACAGGTCCTTCCGCAACATTTCTATTGGGTTAAGACAAGGGCTTTGACTTGACCATCTCAAAACATTTATTTATATATTCTTTTTAAACCATTCTTTGGTAGAACTTGTGTGCTTAGGGTCATTGTCTTGTTTTATGATCCATTTCTTTCTTGAGATTCAATTCACAGACACATGTCCTGACATTTTCTTTTGGAATTCACTACTATAATTCAGAATTCATTGTCTAATCAATGACGGCAAGCTGTTCTGGACCCGAAACAGCAATGCAGGCCCAAACTATGATACTCCCAGCACCATATTTCACAGATTGAATAAGGTTCTTATGCTGGAATGCAATGTTTTCCTCTCTCCAAACATAAGACATCTTGTTTTAAAAAATGCACTGAGCTAAAAAAGTTTACCTGAAAGCAGTTCTTCACATCATAAGTTCTTTTTTTTTCTGAAACATCCAACAGTGAGGTTTCTAAGATTTGACGACATTTATGGCTTTGAATAAAACATCCAGGGCTAGAAAGTCGTGTTTATTAAGAAATCATAGTCCCTAATAACATAGACAGCATAAGTATTTTTCAAGCTGTACATGGAATATGCCCAATTTCCTGCCAAATATTTCATTAATAACTCTGGTATCCATGTGGAAACCATTCTTTCATTAAGAATTTATAACCTTTGTTCCACTTAGACTCCCACGTTGGACTCCTATGTTGAATTTCAGTTCTCAATTTTCACTCTTGGCAATGAGGAGAAAGATGATGTGAACACCCATTCCTTGTTGGGTTTAAAAATGCTAGTATTTCTGAAGCTGGAAGTGAATGACAGAGCTTGTTTGACCTGGTGTCTATGTATTTCTGGTCCTTGTGCAAAGGGCCCCTTGTGAGTAAGATAAAAACATGTTCTTTTTGCCCTAACAGTGGGAATGAGCAATTTTTGGTGTATAGCTTTTTACTAGTTGCCTAATTTATGAACATCAACATTTTATAAATATATTCCCAAATCTTTTCCATGTTGATGAATGTCACCTCATATCTATGCCCCAGTAAAAGATGTAGTAAAACTGAAACTTAGAAGAAAGTGAGCTTAAAACATGTACACATAAATCGAGTAAACTGCATGTCACTTGTGCATCCTTTGTTTCAGTGTAACATGTTTAGTCTGTCCTACACATTCCATTGCTTAAAGCACACTCACTTTCATTTCTTGAGTATTGTCACAGATAAAGTAACAAATGCTATCTCAAAATAACTGAAACAACCAATTCACCATTTTATGTATCCCTGCTTTCTGAAGACAAAAACTGTGAAAACGAGTCTTTTTGACTGAGCCATAACTGGAGAATCAAACAAAAACACTGGACTTAAGTTCAGTTTGCTGAAATGCAGAGGCTTTGCAGAAATGATCCTAGTTTTCCTACTTTCCTTTACACAAAACGCCTGACATCCCTCTGTCATAGCTTTCTCATCCCCCCTCCCCGAGAAAGGTCACCTAAAGGAGATTATCGGCATCTTTCTCTATTCCACTCTTTTATCCTGGGGCTGTGGAGGACAGGGTTAGCATCGTTGGCACTGTGGAGGTAGCAGGTATTCACACAGATCAAAAAGCCAGGAATCCCTCTTCTATTCAAAGGTATTGATGAGATGTGAAATATGTATGAGCTAAGGTTATTTCAATCCTCACCCTGTCTCAGCAACTTTTTCCTTTTTATGTTTCAAAATACACTTTTTGGTGTTTTCACATCCAGAACCTTTTAAAGTCACTATTCTGAAGAAAAACAGAGACCCCAGAGTGCCCTATGAGGATAATATTTTATCATCAACCCTATGAAAAGACATTGAAGTTTTAAAAATACTCAGTACTGAAAGTTTTGTCTGGATATCAGACTGCTGATATCATAAACTGTGATTTAGGAACATTATCCTCAGGCACACAAGTCAGCTTAACTTGACAGTATAAACGCCTGTCTCATCCAGAATATGATAAGAGCAGACAAATTAAATTCACACAACCCATGATGTAGCCAGTGTTACGGAATAAAATATAATATTAAATGTATTTCAATACATTGCTGAGATGGAAATAAAGTAATGGATGACCCTGCTGTAAAATATGCTTCTGCACCCAGCTACATTTTTGTAATATACCATTTTAATGCATATATTATATGGAATATTATGATGCAGGACATTTTTGCTTACATTCACTCAAGGCCTATCAATCATATCTAATGTTGACAGTGGAATAAAACGACACACATGTATATATGTATGTAAATAGGGCACATGTCCCCTTTTTCATAAAGTATATACACATAATGTCTTTTGACATTGTAATTATATGTAGAAAGAAATAGCATGTGTTCATTAGCATAAATAATGGTTTAGACATTAGATATTATGTGAAAAACAAGAGTGTAATCCTAGCAATAACAAAGTGTGCAAAAACACTTTGTATAGTGTCATAGTAAGACGCATTCACTTTAGACTTTGTAACTTTAGTGATCAGTGTTCACTTTCTTACCGCAAGACCACTGCTGACAAGATACTATCTGGGTGGCGGAGCAGTGTGGACACATCACTGGTATGAGTGCCTACATACAACACAATGTCTGCTGAATTGGGGAATCTGCCCAAAATGTCCTGCCCTCAGTGTACCCGTGGTCACAAAAAGACATTGAATAGTCAGAGGACAGCTAAAATAAATTATAATGGCACCAAATTGACTTGTAGTCTCTAACTGTACGCTTAACATGGTGTCATTTGACTGAAGTAGTAGTAGTTTTGTGTATGTGATGTATGCTTATATTTCTTTTCTTTACTTCTCAGGCAGTGCAGGTAAAGCCAGATGTAATTGGGAAGGTGCTGAGGTAAATGCAGTTAAACATCACTTGATGAGATTCATGTAAGCTACCTCAAAAACGTGAGTTTGTCCAGTGTTTACAAGTTAAACCAAATGGACTAAAGGCTCAGTGTCACGATAAAAGGACATAGCTTTTGTTTTTGACTAATTTGGCTGTATTTGGCCAGTAATTGTGGAAGTGTACTGTAAACATTATCATGGTTGACTTTAACAAGGAGGATGTTTCCCTTTTTGTGTGATTTTACATTGGCTGCATTTTCTGAGGATGCATTGATATCTTGTTCTTTATATACAAATCTGTATCAAACAGACAAATTGGCTGTATTTTTCAGAACAAAACCCTGCTCAGTGGTGGTCCTGTGAGGGTCCTAGCCATTGATGTAAATACAAGGTAGGTCTACGTACTTGTGGCATGAGGGACCAGATGGAAAACCAGTTTACAAATGAAAGGTGTTAGACAATAGTCCAGGTACGCCAAATTGTGGCGTGAGGGACATGATGGGTGGTAGTAGCCTATGGGTAAAACACCTGCCTGTGAACCTGATGATCACAAAGTTGCAGGTTCAAACCCTCGCTTTCTACCATTGCGTCCTTGAGCAAGACACTTAACCCTCAGTTGCATTTCATTTGATTAGTTTGTTTTGATGTTTGACCCTGTTGCTCGGGTTGATTAGTCCTATTTTGTTTTGTGACCTAGTTTACAATTGGGCTACTTGTAGCAGCAAAAATGAGTGACAGGGACACACACCTCACATGTGGTCACACTCATTCCAACACCATCACACAGGTCTATTGTAAGAAAAAAGAAAAAAACTGATAAGTTAAGATCACTCCCAGTTAGCACCAATGGCTTGCAGAGGAGAAAAACAAATAATCCACCAAGACAAGTTGGAATGGCTGCAGCCCAAATCAAACAAAACAAACAACAGTCAACAGTAATAACTGAGGAAATGATAAAAACAAAAAAACACAGACAAACAAAAAAGGACTAATCAACCCAAGCAACAGGGTCAAACATCAAAACAAACTAATCAAATGAAATGCAAGTGTCACATCTGGTTCGCCTCGGTCACGCCCCCTCCTGAGCCTGTCGCCTGAGTTTTAACCACGTGCAGCCCTGGACACGCAGTGATGACATCATATGTTGTGGTGAGAGTGGCTATCGGTA
>JBBPCZ010000001.1:34533789-34559412 GCA_037974445.1 Brycinus macrolepidotus
ATTTTTAATTTCAATTCATAGTCTTGCTTCTATTTGTTAAGTGCGTATCTGTGCTCAGTGATATCTTGTATGAAATGTATGGATATATAATTTAAAAATAGTATTTATAATTTATAATTAATAATTACTACATTTTTAGGGGGGCTTGGGATTTTGGGGGGTCTTCAGCCCCCCCAAAACAGACCTAACGACGTCCATGTTTTGGCCACTGACTGTGAATATTAGCAGTAGTCTAACCAGGTTTCAGTCAGTTGTTAGAAATGGAAACCATTATATTAGGATGAGAAGTGGGACCGACAGAGACAAGAGCAAGTAGAATACAAAGTGCCCAAATGTATACAATAGGCTCGAAGCTAGAGAACAAGGGGGGAATATTGTAGCACAGAAAGACATGTAGGTGGAATATGATTGGATTATGAGCTGGTGCAATAGTTCAAGAGTGATAGAGAGCTTAACTGTGAGAAAGGAAAGACAGAATGAGGTGAGAATGGGGCAGAGAGGGTTGGAGGGGTTCTCCCAGCAGATCTAAAGCATTAATTACTCATGATAAACCACAGCGCCAGCGCTGTCACTGCCACCACCGCTCAGGACACTCAAGGTCAGCCTAGCTGAGACTGACACCTCTGTATAAGAGCGACTGTGCGTGTTTTATGTGTTAATTCATTACTGTCATACCTTGACACAATGTAAGTAACCTTCAAATTAAACTGATTAGGAGCTATAAAAAATGATAAAAATTCACTTCCTCATTATTCTTTACTTATAACCATAATATAATGCTCGTTGTCAAAGAAAAATTAAAATAAAAAAAAAAGCATCTGACACTGCATCACGATAGTAATGCATCCAACTGGATGAGAATGTCCAACAGAAGTTCAATAATACTGCAGTTTCAGATTATTTGAGCTGTTTTTCTAAATGAAAAGTTAAGAGGATTAGAGTTTGTTTGTTGATGTAAGAGGCTGGCAGAGGAAGATAAAGTAGGCTGGAGCTGTGCAGGTGTGGCAGCTAGACCTTGGCTCAGTGCACTGGCATCTGCGCAAACATGTCTACAGAGACAGGCATAGAATGTCACAGGTTTCAATTGTCGCTGCGCCTTAGTCATTTTAAGGGAATTTAATTTTGCTCATGCAGGTAATTAAGCGTTTATCTTGGTCAACCTTCACGTTTTCTGTTTGTAGAAAAATCTCTCTGGTACAGACTTTCTCATAGCAGAGTTTGGATTATGAAGCGCTGCTACATGATGCTTGCTGGAATTTGATATTTTTCATATATCCGTGATATTAAGGAGTAGTTATCCAAACCTCACTTAAGGCTAGATATTGACTAAACAAGTTTTTCCAATGGGGAAACACTATTGGCATTGCTGTTTAGTCCGAGACTAGGTTTAATCCATTTGCCGGAAGTTGTTTCTGATCTCATTCTCACATCATGACACAGTCAATAAAATGACCAGGGTATTTTAGAACATCTATTCATCCATCCATGTCACCCATTCATCCATCTACCTATCCCCAAATGACGTTCTCATCAGTAGCAAATAAACTTCCCTGATGATGACAAATGATGGCTCTTGTAAAGTATGTCTATCAAAGCTATCTCTTCATGCCTCATCCGGCAGCGTGTGTATATGGTGCTTCTTGGCAAAGTGGTTGGGCTCACTCCAGTGCTAATAGCCATGTGGTGGGAGCGTGTGGCATCATGTTCTCTGGAACAGAGCTGCCTGCCAGACTGCAGTGATGGAGGCTGGGACCCATTCCTGGTGTGTCCTTAGGAAGGAGACAAATTAGTCATGAGTAGGGGTAGAGGAATTCCCCCCAGCCCAGAGCAGTCTCCTCTAGCCTCAGGCAGACAGGCTGAAAATGACTGATGCATACACATCCAGTCAATTCTTTAACCATAGGCAGTGTCTGGGTGTGTTTACATAGCTGGGTTTTTTCTTCTGTAGGCATTGTTAACACTAAAACTTAACACCGCCATCATTGACTTGTAGAATGAAAAAAAAAATGTGGTTATTTGCACATATGATTGGTCATTTGGAGAGATCTCCAAGGTCTAAGTCTGTCCCAATTCTGGTCCTGAGAGCCACCTGCTCTGCATATTTTAGGGATTCCCCTGTTCCCAACACACACATGATTCAGTAGAAGTGGGTGTGTTAAAGCAGGGAAACTGCTGAAATGTGCAGAGCATGGAACCAGGGTTGGGGAAAAGTGATTTAATTGTCACTGATCACACATACTCACTTAGATATGGTTCACTGTACTTAGTAAGTGAGTGAAAAACTCATAGATGCTGAAACATATTCATACTGGCTTCTATTATAAGTGTGTTTTGAGTCAACAGGCTTTCTTTCCCATGTATGTGTGATTTACAGTCTGTGGAATCATATGTTACTTATGAGGCAGATGATTAGAGTGAAAAACACTGGAGCATTCCTATCATTTTCTTTGATCATAGAGCAGTGAAGTCAGTATTCCTGTGTGAGACTGTCAATAGATCAATCACAATCAATATCTTTTATAATAGGCTAGTCTTGACTTGAGTCTAAATAACAACAGGGATAACACTGAGCATAACAGCATGTACAGTATTTGTATCTGATTTTTGCAACTGTAGAACTGTGGAACTGTGTGAACTTGGCATGCCCTCGCCAATTGATCGTCACATACCAGCTGGGCACATCTTGTGACAGGAGACGCTTGGTGCACAGCCTTCAGACACGCTCCCCTCTCCTCACCCCTCTCTGACCCTGCACTTCTGAATACACCAGACGCTTAAAGGATTCCAAAAAATCAAGGAGCATTACAGCAGCTAGATTACTGACCCATTCTTCGCTGTGGGATTAGAGTGTGCTGAATGAAGCAAGCTATTTAACTCAGCATCTCAAGAAGCTCTGAGACTGCGTCTTAGACACAATGGCTGTCTCCTTGGAGGAATTACAGTATCACACTCACACAAGCTCAGACAGCTCATTCCTTCCAGAAATTATTCACTTCAGATCGTTTATTAATCTCAATCAAGTCTGTGAATGAAAACATGTAACTCTACCAAGACTGATAGATGTGGTTCTGGATTTTATTGATTAATTAAGCAATTGATCATTGCTTACCTTCCAGTCCCTCCATCCACGCTATGTGATTTAGCTGTCTGAACCATCCACCTACTCATCTATCATCTACTTAAAGAATCAATCAATGTAGGGTATGAACACACATGCACAGACACATACACACACACACTCTCATGCATATGCTGCACCCTGAACATTACGCAGCACTATTGTCAGGAAGATTTAGACCTTAGTCCTAGCAACATTACAAGCATTACTGTCCAATTACGTTTTTTGCTTAGATCCGATGTTTCTACCTTGATGGAGCCCTATTTGTGAGAAGTGCTCTGAAAATATGTGTATACACACTTTTTTTGTCATCAGGTTAGTTAAAATAAAGGTTGAAAGAAAACTGATTAATGTAGCATTTAGTGTTTATAGGTTATTCATGGGACTGTTTGTTCCCCACTTGTAAGTCACTTTGGATAAAAGCATCTGCTGAATAAATGAAAATAAAACAAAACAGTCACCCATGACATGCTGGAGACAATGAGGACCACAATATGCACACATGTAAACAATCTGAATTCTTTGTGTGGTCACATGGTTATGCGTCCGATAAGGATCTGACCCAGGGCCACATATTGTTGCTCCCTTAAGAAAACCTTGCTCTCTGAAATGGTAATTTTGTAGAAGAAGAAGAAAAAACATCCTAATGTCTATTACTGTAATAAAGTCTTGTTACAATTTTTTTTATTATTTTGATTTGTCATACAATGTCCAACACACTATAAAGGGCAACGTTTCCAGTTGTATAAAAATTAAAACATACAAAATAGTTTTTCGTCTGATGGTGATCAATCAGATTTTTGTGTTCACACAAAATCAGATCTGTCAGATTTAGTCAATAATGTTGATTTGTGCTGTTTTAATCTGGCAACGTGATGTAGCCTTAAACAGAACTTTTGGGGTTTCATAGGATATCGGACAGGAACAGCAGATTCAGCCTCCAAGCAGCCCACATTGTCATAAACTCTTGATTAAAATGGTGCTGATTCAGACAGAGAAAAGTCTTTTCAGGGTCAGTCTAAAAATTGATTTTTTGTGTTGGGGCTGTGGTGACTGTGAGTTGCAGTGACCGTTCTATTAACTTTGCAATCCATTGACATCACAAATCACACAAGGACACATAGGAGATAGACAGAAGAAGCTATGAATGAAGTTCATAATTTAAGGACCCAACGTAATTGAAGAGAAAATGAGTTTTGTTGTTCTTCTTCACAGCTGAAGAGGAACACTTGGACTCCAAGCAAATGCTAGCAAGTCATTTGTGGATGCAAACCGATTTTTAAACCAACAGAAACAGATAACAGGAACAATACAAGTCAATACAGGTGTTCAGAGCAGCACAGATGCACCAACTGGCTGCATTTCCCTTGGTCCCTAAAAAGAAAAGCTAAATTAGCAGTGAAGCCAACGTCAAAATACTTTGATCCTGTACTTTTACACTTTTTACTGACAGACAAAACAATGACATCAGGCCTGCTTCTGTGATCAACACTGTTTTGTTCACACCAATTAGCCACAAAAAGATGTGACCCAAGTGTTGAACTTTTGTGAAGCGTACTACTCTTTTCTCGGATCCTGACAGCTGCAAAATGTCCACAGCTAGACTGTTAGATTAGATTAGGTCTTTTCATACTCTTTCACTGAACAGAAGAAGTAAGACAATCAGTAAAACTGACCTCACTGCATGATTAAAAAAAATCTTAAAAACAGCCCAAGTGCCATCAAATATTTAAACAATCCCACAAGTCCAAAAAGCCCAAATTTAACCATGTTAAGAGTTTCTGCAAGCCACCAGACCAACTTGCTGCAAGCAATTGAAATAAACAGAATTATATTACTTTATTACTCTGTCTGTATATTTACTCTAATTATATTACTCTAATCTTAACACATGAATACCTGACACATCACAATATACTCAAAATCAGTCAGGGTGTTACTGAGTAGAATAAAACAGTATGTGCTACTCTGTTACCGAAGACCCACAGCTCACCTTTTTTTATCCCCATGAAAATTGTTCTGATATCTGAAATTATATCTCATACTTGTTTTTTTTTTATAAAGCATTTCTGACATCTGGCTTCCTCTGCATGTACATTATTCTTCACAAGAGGTGAGGATGGCCAGCATACCAAATGACTCCCCTTCCCTGCGACCACAGCGAGCCCACAGGAGCCTTCTCCTCTCATACTTTCATTTTTTTACTCAAGGCACTGCACTTTCAGGTTGTGTCAACCTTCAGCCACCAACACATTCTATTTGGCTTCCTTATAACCATGGAAAAGGCATGTATAACTGTCTGGCAAAAGGGAACAGGAGCGAAATGAAGGTAATGCCATTATCCAAGGAAACCTGTCCAAAGTTTATTTACAAATGCAGAGTATTAATTACATGAAAGTCATTCAGTCTGGCATCATGGAATCTGCCAGACTGTCTTTTTGACAGGCTATTTATCTGTTTACTTCTTTGAGAAGGCAGCTTTAACTGTGGAGTGATAGCCTGATCTGCACCCATGGTTCATGTCCTCAATTTAAGAGGCAGTTAGCTTTCTGCTCTGACAGACTAACACTAATAATGAATCATCACTGAAAACATTTCACGTCAAACACTGAGGATGGTATCAAACATAATGTATCTCTAGATTGGAGTAGAGCAAGTCCATCTAAGCTTACTGTCTCCCCCTAGTGGTCATTTGTTTCCACAAAGTTCATTTTTCCACTTGGAGAAAAAAAATCCTTTGCATTTCACTGAAAATAGCTATATGTTTTGCACTGTTTCATATTGACTAAATGTACTGTGTTAAAACAATAGTTTCCTACATTTTGTATTTCTCTCTTTTATTTCCTTCTTCTGTCTTCTACTCCAAGTCTCTCTACCTTCCCTTCTCTCTCCCTCTTTCTCAAACTCTCAGCTGAATCATCCACAGCCACCATTCTGTGCCTAATGAATAGCATTCATCAAAGTCATAATCGCTTTGATCACAGTTAACACACATTGCCATGCTCTCTTTTCTCCTCATCTCTCCAACACAGAATTAAAGCTGCACTGGAAGCTACCTTGTGTCTCAGTGCAATAGCTTCATGTACCATTTTTTGTTTTCAGCACTCATCAAAGCAGTTCTTAGTTGACATTTGTTCTTGTTGTACATTAAAAATGCATGGCATACAAAAAAAATCTTTAATGAGTATAGGCCCCTTGGGTTAAATGGAAGTTCTTTAAAATTTCTTTATTTCATTTACAAAAGTGATTTAAAGAGTCTTGAAATGTTCTTTAAGATAGCAAAGGTAGTTCTTCTATAATATGATTCATGTCTTTCATGATTCATGTACTGAATGATTCATGTCTCACATGATTCATGTATTGAATTAAGAGTAACTGAAAACCTTCCTTTATAGTTTTCTGATAGTTATCTTGAATATTTAATGTTAGTTCAATCTGAAATATAAGGGGTGAAACAGAGGCACTTTACTTACTTCATCTCCAGTGTAAAAGTTTGCAGCAGTGATATAGACCCTGGGAGATCATGGCATCTAAACTGTCAGGTTTCTGCACCCATTCTAGGAGACAGGACATGGTCAAGTGAAATCTGAATGAGGGCCTAGTTCCTCACTGCTAAAACAAATGCAATAAGAATGAAACTGGGAAAAAGTTTTCACTTGAACTTTCCACACTGAAAACATATGTATTCATTTAGCTATAGCCGTATATGTCTTCAAGGTGCAAATAATTAATCAAAGTCATAAATACAGACTTTGCTGAGACACACAAATGGATTCCTGACCTTTACAGTCCCGTAGCCCCTTGTACATTCAACCTCCAGCTGCATGCTCCCTCTCGCTTCTTACACTCATGTGCGTAGTTCCATGATGCATAAGATATTTACGCTTGTAAAATCAATCCCTCTCAATATATCAAACATGTTTACGATGTGAACACACAACACACAAGATGTACTGAGTAATATTGAATGAATACATTTTGAATGTTAGGGCTGACTCTGCTGTCTGGGTTATAGGTGTGGTTGACTCTGGAGTGCTGGTCAGAGCACAGGAATGAGAAAGGGATGAACTTTCTTCATTTTGAATCACAAAGACTGCATGATTAGCATGTATAAGAGCATGTGTGTGTATGAGAGGGAGTCTGTAGCTGTAAAATAAACAACAAAAACCAAAATGTTGTGTGTACTCTCATTATCCATTTGATCAGTTTCACTTTGCATATGCATGCACTGTTCATCTGTTGCTCTGTGTGATTTTTGTTTACCCCCTTCATTAATAGTCAGTGTTACTACCTTGATGAGAATGACCTACTACCCAAATGATACCTTCTCACTGCTGGCTCCATGGGGGTCCTGACCATTGATAAGCAGGGTAAAGGGGCTAATAAATGAGGCAGAGAGGCAGAGATACTACAGCCTGTTATTGTAAAAGTGCACCTATGTGGTAAATAGAGCTGATAAAATGGACAATGAATGTAGGATACAATGTAGGTTTAGTTAATAAAGTGGCTTGTCAGTGTACGGTCAGGTGAAATTTGAGAGGCTACTTTGGTTATTGTTATATTTGTTTGCACATTAAACAAATTGTGTCATTTAAATCTTCTTTTGTTGTTGGTTGTGTTTAGAGAAATATCACCACAAACAGTATATACTTCCTAAAGAGATTATGATAACTTGAACAGACACCACCCACTTGGAGGTATTGCCTTGTGACCATGTTAATTTTACTCCTCTAAGCCTGGCTCTTTCCTCAGCTCCCTATTCTCCACTGCACTGCGTGAGCACTACAGCAGCTAATGTGGCATTGATGAGTTTGACTTGCATGGAAAATGACTCATTCGGGGACAGAAAGAGAGAGAGAGAGTGAGGGTGGAAAAAAGAGAGATGGGGTGAATGTGCTTAGATTACTCTGGGGCCTAATTGATCTGACCTGCGCTATTATGAATGGGCACTTAAGTAACTACTGATCCATCCAGCTGATTCTTTATAGTCATTTCCCCAGGCCTAAGCGGAAGAGCAATTGTTCGTAAAATGTATATTTGAGATGAGCACTAAATGCTTCTGAAAAAGGGGAACTCCTATGAGCTCAAAGGCTCAGTGCTTTGGAGATGAGGCCATGGATTTGATATCAGTTTCCCTCAAACAGTGCTGCTCAGATGAAAAAGAACTCTGAAAGGCCAGATAATAATGTCTTATATCTGCTCCTGCGGTTGCCAGTGTATTGTAAGAACTGTGCATTTGGAGAAAGTGGTTCATACTCATTTTGACTGGGAAGAACCTCTTAGAAAAAGCTTGTTTTCAAACCCAACAGCTCCCATTTTTCTTGGAGGAGACTCCTTGGTGAAGCAGTGTGGAATCAATACAAACATATCTTGCCTCCTCAGCACACAGCATGGAGGACAATTCAGCAAACATACATTTTTAATCAAGAGGAATTTCTGTTCCAATCTCTGACCTTCAGCCCTGAAATTTCTTCTCAATAATTCATTATTTTTCTACCTCCCACCGCCTGTTGGCTATAAAGGCTTGTTTGCACACCCGCTCTTCAAATGGAGGAAGGGCGTGGTGCGCCTACTGTATATTTTAGAGGCACTGGTTTGGGATATTTGTTCTATATTAACTCCAAAATTGTATTTGTTTCATCTCTGAGCAACTGATGAATAATCAAGCAGCTTCCATCAGTTCCGCAACATAAGAACACGACTCAAAGTGAATGCATAAAAAATGGCATTATTCCTGAAGTAGTGTTTAAGTGATATCCAGTGTAATGCAATTTATGCAGCATGAAAGTAGCGTACCATTTGAAATAACACTCCAGTTCTTTTAATCATACGTTACACACTCGGCGGTGACTAGCCCAAATGCCAGGTTGTATATGGCGGCTGCATCTGAATGTCTGTCTCATATTGAATTTCACAGCTGAACGAGTTCTAACCCACGGCAAAGGAAAAAAAAAAAAAGACTCTCACTCACCGTGTTTTTTCTGTGTATGTGTGTGCATGTGAGTGAGTGTGTGTCAGTCAGTTCATTCTTCCCTAATCTGTTGAACTACACCAGCCAGTCCGCCAGTATCAACCAGCAGTCTGTCTGAAACTGTTATTCTGTGAATGTAGTAAGCAAAGAAATCATTCTCTAATGCTAAATAAATGCTAAAACAAGTCTCTTTTTTACATGTAAGGAAGCTTAACAATTTGGAAGATTCTACTGAAACATTTAGCATTCTTGTACGACCTCCATGCATTTGTATTATACATGTTTTGTTGTCCTTCAGTTGAGTGAAGCTTTTGTAATGCACCTTTTCAAGCCTCTTAAGTTTTCCCATTAATAATGAATGTGTAAGCGGAGATTTCTTTTTCATAGCAGATCATACACTGTATACAGGTCATGTAGTGATTTCCACACCGGAGAGGCAGCAGACGTGAGATAACCCAGCCTCCACTCACAATCCTTTACTTTTCTGCCTTAAAGCATTCAAGCCCTGAGGTAACGCAGCTCACTGGAGCTTTCCTCCACAGGCCGTCTGCTTTCTTTTATCACTCAGTGGGATTAGCATAAACAGGCTATTACAGCACTTGTGGCTTCCTATGAATGCTGCATTTCTTTAGCCAGTGAATTGTGCTCAGCAGAAGAACATGAATTTGTGCCATAGCAATAAATAGAGACATTTAAGAGAATGATCAAGTAATTCCCTCAAAAGTAAATGTGCCCCAAATGTTTAAATTGAATCATTTAGTCTGTTTTCAGGTGACAGAGGAGAACTAGAATTTAGCAGCAATTTCAGTACATTGTTGTCCCACAGCTTTCCATCACACTGGGCTAAGTAGCTTGATTGGCACCAATGGATGTGAAGAGGGCGAGTGCTTTTTGTCCTTTTCTGTTGTTGTTGTTGTTGTAATTGTTTTGTTTTCCTGCTACTGTGACTCTCAAAATTTGCATACAATCAAATTTTGTGTCTTTTTTTGTGTTTGTTCCACAGTCTTGCCCAAAGCGTTTGGGATATTAAATATGGCACAACTACTCCACCACAAGTGTTCTGTTCACTTGTTTATTGTTTTTCTGTTTGTTTGTTTGTGTTTGTTTGTTTTTTTGTTTGTTATGAGCATGACTACAAATGTGTTCTGCTATTAATAACAAGGTACCATCAAGAATTCCCACATCAGGGTTAGGCTAGCCTCAAAGCCTTCAGACCTTGACCACGTTTTGTTATGACACACAAGTCACTAAGCTTTTTCTTTGTCCAGCTGCTTTGGTATGGTATTACATGCTTTGGGTACAGTATGGACTGCATTGCATTGCACTGTGTAGTTCGGTAAAAACAAGCTATGTTGCCCCAAGGGCCTGTTTTGTTCTTCTTTTTAAGTTCTTCTTAATCTTGATCTCTATCAGTAATTATACACTATGTGGACAAAAGTATTGGGATGCCTGACCATTAAACCAACAGGGACTTTAATGACATTGCATTCAAATACACAGACTTTAATATGGAGTTGGTTCCCCTCTTTGCAGCTATAACAGCTTCCACTCTTCTTCTAAGCTTTTCCACAAGATGTTGGAGTTTCTATGAGAATTTGTGCCCATTCATTCTGTAGAGCATTTATGAAGTCAGGCACTGATGTTGGATGAGAAGGCCTGGCTTGCAATCTCCGTTCCAGTTCATCCCAAAGGTGTTGGATGGGGTTGAGGTCAGGGCTCTGTGCGGGCCAGTCGAGTTCTTCCACACCAAACTCATCCCACCATGTCTTTATGGAGCTTGCTTTGTGCACTGGGGTCATACTGAAATAGAAAAGGTTCTTCCCCAAACTGTGTCCACAAAGTTGGAAGCATGGCATTGTCCAAAATGTCTTGTTATGCTGAAGCATTAAGATTAAGCCCTTCACTGTAAGTAAGGGGCCTAGCCCAAACCCTGAAAATCAGGTGTGTCCCAATACTTTTGTGTCCATATAGTGTATGTATGCCACAGCTACCAGCAACTGTGTGTGCTATGAATGGCTACAGTGTTCTTATTTCAGCAAGGGGAGGTAGCAGCAACCTAACGTGATGATTGCTAGGGAGGGCTCTCCTCACACTTTGCACTTTGATATTCCCCCATGATCTCTCTGTGCACTCATTTTAAGTGGCCTAGCTAGGGTGACACATTCTAATATGGCATGTGAAACGTGTCTGACACTTTTGTATCATTTATAGGCTCTCATTCTCAATGGAGCACTAGATGAATAATGAGTGTCATATTATTCTCTGCAATAATCCACTGTAAGAATAATATCCGCACAAATTCTCAGCTAATGCAGGCTTAAGCAGAGTCTGTAAGCTTTTTATATGCATTTTTTGTCTTTGTTATCAGACTTAAACAGTAGCTATGTGTTTGTAAATAGGATTGCTGTATGAGCAGAACCTGTGCTTTATATTCTGTGTTACAGGGAAAATCCACAGTTTTTCAGAATTTCTGAAAAAGCCAGGTTTTCAATTCAGTGATTATGACAGGAATCAGAGTTTGCAAGTTCTTCAACAAAAATATAGCATTTTTTCCCCTAATCTAGTTTTAGAAGGTTTAATATGTAATATGCTGATAATGGTAAAATAGCAGTACAATCTTAAAAAAATATTATTTTGGACGCAATAGTGCCTGTCAGCACCTTGCATTTACTACCCCACCATGACTGGTTTTAAAATATACGTTTCAGACCAAAAGCTTCTCAGAACTGTCATTAGAGGCATTAAACACTTTGTATATCTTGTTTCTATCACAGCCACTGTGAACAAATCTGACTCATCAAGTTTCTTTAAAATTATGCATTTCACATCAGACACCTTACTGATTCAATTATGCAGTATTTAAAATAGCAGAAATCTCAGTTAAGGTGTAATTTGGCCTAGCTTAATATTTTCTGTACAGTCTTATGATAGACTGATGCAAATAAATCAAGGGAACCAAGTCCAGTTTTTGCTAGTGTTGCCGTCATTAGTTTTGATGAGCTCTGAGAAAGGACAAGCAAGTCCACTCCCTTGTTGCTTTTTCTGCTCCAACACACCTGATCAAAGGACTTCATAAGACCTAGATGATCAGAATCAAGTATGCTCTCCCAGAAAGAAACCTAACCTGTGCAGACACTCTATGAATCAAACAGAGCACCATTATATTTACCCAGTGGTGATATCTGGTATGTGGTATCTGGTGATAGTGAAGACATTTCAAGCCTGTGCGTTGTAACAAGAGCGTTCTCCAGTGTAGTGGTCATCTTCCAGCAGAAATGTAGCCTGAAATGCCAGTGGACTCCACGAGGGATTTGATTGCTGCTACCCAGCAGCAGTAAAGGTTGAGTTTGAAATTTACACACACCCACCAGTGTACCCCTAGGAATGACACTGACAGATTGGGTTATAATAAATCAGTCAGATATAGCAAGTGGTTTGATATTACACAGTTCTGATCCTCCACGTACACCCATCTCTTAACCTCCCCCACCACCCCCCACCCCCTTTACTGCGTTTCATCTGTTTGAGTAAAATCATTATGGACGTCAGTAGCAAGGGGCAGGGGTAGTGCTGAATAATTGAACAGGAATGTTTTCACACAAACATGCAGGGCATGCTGGGAACAGGATGAGCTCATCCCTCCAGAATCTTCCGCTTTCTTGCTCTCCGCTTCGATTTCTGTCTTGCATACTCCACAAAAACATGAACACGAACCGCCGTCTCTCACCGCAGTGCCGTTTGTAGCTCCTTCTTTGACTTTCCGTTCACCCACAATTGTGAATACTTCACAGGAGAAACTGAATTAAAAGATATCCTGCACAATGTTATCTGAAATGAAGTGTGAAAAGTAAAGGACAAGAGAATAAGCAGGGGTGGAGGTAATGCCAGCGCAGATGGAATTCGCCACCTTAGATAAATGACTGTTCCTAATAATGCCTGTTCTTTATCAGCAGCAGGCAGGGATGGCACTGCACTGTTCCACTCACTCTGTCTTTGTCGTCTTCTCTTAATAGGGCAGGCAGGAAGAGCTTACACTGGCATGGCCCATGAAGGAACTGATGATGTATTTCAATGAAAATGCCAGGTTGGGATTCTGCTCTTATTATGCTGCTGTAATGCTTTTACAAAAAAGTACCAGCGAGGCTTCTCTGGTGCAATTGGACAGGGGTGTCCAGCTCCGGTCCTGGAGGGTCAGTGTCCAGCACAGTTTGGTAGTTGCTCTTCTCAACCACACCCACTAAACATGCCCTCCAGGAATGGAATTGTGCTCCTTTGCCATAAAAGAACTACTTCTAGACTGCTCGTTGTACTAAGACATCCTCTAAATTATAGGAAGCACAGCCCAACCTAACTGTCAGTTGCAAGGTCAGAAAATTCTTCGTTATAAACAAAAAACTGCATTCTGCTTTGACTGAAAACACTTTTGTTTGTCAAAGTATTGATGTAAAAACTGATGTAAATATTTCCTTTGGGCACATGAAAAAATTCACACACATACATGTAAAATAATTCACCTGAGACAAAAAATAAGATGCCAATTGTTTGATTTTGATGGCATCAAGTTCATACTAGGTAAATAACATGAACTTGTAAAAAGATAAGTTATTATGCATTTTTGGTAGCGATTAGCCAGTAACGTAAGTGTTAGTAGTACTCTTGTAACCCACTCATGACAACAGCAGGCAGGCGCCGCCCATCAGAGTCAAGTAAGCAGTGCCTAGGATACGCCTCCTTGTATGTCTGATATGAAACTAGAGTACAAACTTATTACAGAGTGCTAATAAATAGGATCATGGGTTCCCAGCTGTCGATTTTGAGCTGACTAGATTTTCAATCTACTATTAAAAGTGTGCAATAAATGGACAAATATGTGGCGCAGTATTTCCACTGTGAAAACTACAATACTCACAACTTTGTAGTATGGTGCTATGTACTTCCCCAGATAATTGCAGTATATTGTCACCCGGTATGTCTAGAGAACAGCTATGTTTGGAGACTTAAACACAGATTACATTTATTTGTAAAATAAACCATTCCAAATTCCTACATATAACCCAATTGAACTGCATTTTGTGTCAGAGTTACCTCTTTCTTTAACGTTATACAGTCAGATTACTGAAAAGCTTTTATCTCAAATTAAACCCACACACTTCTGTATTGCAGGTGGTAAAACACGGTCAGTATTAGATCACATTTGTGTCAACACAACCGCTTGCCAAAGAATAGTTGAACTTGGTATATAAGGTCCCAAAAAATTCTGATAAACAGCACACACAGATATTTACCCTTTCAATCTAAAATATCAAATGCTTATATAATGAATGTCATTGGGGCCCATACATTGGTGCACCTGAATTTCCAAAGACAGTTAAAAAATAAATAAATCCGCGTTTATGCAAAGAAAAAAAACAAGTTTGACCCCAGCAATTGCCACTACTCATCCCAGAACTGCTGGTTGAAGCACAGTACTCACATTACCAGGCAACGGTGGTGTTGAAGCTACGCCACAGCAGAAGTTCTGATGGACCAAGTGTAATCCTTGTAGCTCTCCAGGCCTCGGGAAACAAACCCTCATGATCTCCATTGATTCTTTCCTCTAAGTACTAAGTCTCCAAACATTTGCTAGCTTTGAATTGTAAAAAAAAATCGAAATCACACATTGCTGGTAACTTTTTTTAATCTCTCTTCTCCTTTCACCTTTCTCCTTTTCACACTCCCTCAACTCTCTCTTCTACCAAACCTAATTAAATCCCTGATTGGCTGGAAACCTGTCTCTTATTGAGAGGAACACCAGATTGGTTGAAACATGAATGGGCTCTAGAATTTTTTAATGGGAACAAATTGCAAAGATCTTATTATTAATTCACAAACTACTTGCTAATACCATTAATATGAGTCAGGAAAACAAACAAATAATAATAATAGTAATTTACACACTCTGACTATTTCATGGCTGCTGCTGGGGCTTTATGGGAAATGTAGTGTAGTGTCTATAGTGAATTATTTGGTCCGTATAGTTTAGCCCAGCAATCAAGGTTAAAACAGACAACTTTATAGCGTTTTGACTTACCCACCACCACCCGATTACAGTGGGTCAAAGCAATGTTATACTGGGGCATGTAATGGAGGTCTAGTGACGCCCCTGTGTGTTCATGTGAAGATCCATTTAAGAGTCGTAAATATCTCCACATGTAAAGCTTCTATAAATAAGCCTTAAACTGATTAATGACAAAACATTATGACAAGTTTTTAAGCCATTAAAAGGCTCTTCACGTTCACAAATGTCTTTTTCGAACGTGGTTTAAGGAACCAAAAGTGTTTTCTGAAAGAGCCCTTTGTAGTTCACTCGTTTCTGACTCGAGTGTTTTTGAGTTCATGTAAGCAGCTAAACTAAAATGTATCACTTTCGCAGCTATGAAGCATCCACGTTAGTTCCACAGTAGTTACAGAAAAACTTCAGAAATTCTTTCAGACAAATGTGCCGTCATTTAAGGTGCTCGGTCGTGCTGCATTGACTAAATGATCAAAGGCTGTTAACAATTAACTGAGCCATTCATCAGGGCCTTTTAGCGATGCTACAATATCGCGTTATAATTGCAACAACGGTACATTTCAAGTGCAAGACTTAATAGGTTTTGTACTTAAAAAAAATTATTTAATTAATAGCAAGTAATACTAATTATTTATCAGACTTTATTGGGCCACACCTCAATTCAAGTAAATCACATGGCTTATATATAAGTTTAGCTGTAGTATCTGAATATGTACAGTAGTTACTGGACAGATGAAGGTTAAATTTAATTACTGAATATATACTTCATGTTAAAGGGTTAACAAGGACTGTGAGCCGTGAACCCTAACTTCACTTATAGCTGATGTCATAGCGCCCCCTTAGTCCATTTACCTTTAGTGTATGCCCCCTTACCCCCACTCCACATTAGTGATGTCTCACTGCTTCACTCTAAACCTAGATGGTCCCCCTACGCACACACATTCACTAAGTACTCTCTTCTCTCACACAGAGGCAGACAGTAAGCATCCATCAGCACTCTTACTGCTGATGCGAGCTGACAGGACAACACTTACAGGGGCACGAATATTCAGGCCAGTGAGCCATTAAGACTTTCTGGTGACAAAGGGATGCTCCTTACAAGGCCCACCAGACACATAGGCCTCTACATACAGTACAGCAGGGATTGCTGCTGTTCCTACAGTACATCAATTTGAAGAGCAGCAAGAGGCAACATCCTACAAAAACTGCCTACACGAAAGAATGTGTACACTCTCAGAGACAGAGGTGCTAAATAGTGCTCTTTGGAGTGGTGTCATAGAAGAATCACTTTTAGTACTCTAAATCTTTCAATGTCTTTATATTTATATCTATGTAAATATATCAAAAATAAAAAACCATTCAAAGTGTAAAGAACCTCTACATAATGTAAAAGTTCTGCGCTAGCTATAAGGATTTCCTAGAACCACATAGGAACCATAAGAGTATATTACACTGGAAAAAAAAAAAAAAAAACAGAAAAAACATGCCCTTGTTGGTGTATTCCAGGATTGCTTAACTATGTGCAATAATTGTCTTAAGACTGCTTGCTGTTCATGCAGTCTTCATCCAGTGACAGATTTATCAGCATTCCACCAATCTGAGTTCTTCATTGTTATTGAATGCAAAATGATTTCCTTCTGTGCCAGGGCTTTATTCGGATTCACCTCTTGGTCAGTGACATTGAATGAAGCCATGGTCACTTGGAGCATGGGCCAGGAGACGAGACTCAGAAGACAGGTACTCTAATGTGTAATTCCCCTGTCAGCTTTTGGGGTTGTCATGTCAGCCCCTATTATCCTCACTTGACTGATAATGGCATGGAGAGCCACCTTTGCCTGATCTCTTAATTCCCCCCCCCCCCCAACTCCCCTTCTTTCTTTGTCATTTCTCTCCTCAGTGACACTGACAAAGACCCTCTCTTTGTTCAGTTGGGTGTGTTCAATACCACAGTGCTCTTTTCTGACTGATTGGTTTTACTCTAGTCTGGTTACGCCAAACTTCACATTTATTTAAAGTGCTCGCTTATGCTGCATTGACTAAATCATTACAGGCGACCAACAATTAATCAAGCCATTTATCACAGATTCCAAGCAATGTTTCAATAAAGCATGAACAAAAACATTTAAAATGGCCCTTGAATATGTCAGCAGCTGAGACCCCTACTCTGCAGGAACTTTTCTAATAAAATCATGCTGTTTTAGTGGCCAATAATAATAATCTTTTATTTGACTTTTATTTCCCTGTTTATTTTTATTTGATACATTATGTTTGTTGCACCTTTTAGAGTCTATGTGCGCCGGCTAAACGCAAGATCAGCAGTGAGATCATCAAACTGGTTAATAGTGATGCACGCCGGAGCTAAATGTCTTTTCATAACCTGCCTGCGTACTGTGGCACGGTCAAAATGCCTCAGTGGTGATTTGCTATTTAATTAGAAATAGTGTAGCTAACATGATTTTTTAATGAGAGAACCACTTTCACCAGGCTTGGAAAGTCATTTAGTGTCCATGGATCACTCTAGGGAGTGCTAACATTTGTGGGTCATTTTATTGCAAGTTGTTTGTTTACTGAAGGTATTTGCAAAATTAAAACCGCATTAGAAGCTCTGGCTTCTTAAACATAATCTGTAACATCTTTCGCTCTAATAATTCAGTGCTTGTTTCATTTAATATCTTTAAATTTTGACTACGTTGTAAGACTAAATGTCAGACTGGCCAGATTTTGTCTTTTTTAATATTAGGCCCACTGGGTTTTGTGGTTTAACCCTTTTCCACCGCAGCAGGGGGTGAGTTGGGATTTTATTAATTCATAATGTTTGTGCAAGAATGAAAAACTGTGATATGTGTCTGCATGTGTGTGTTTGTGTGTCTGTATGTGAGAGAGAGAGTGTGTGTGAGCATGTGTGTGTGTGTGTGTGTGTGTGTGTGTGAGTGTGTACATAATTCCAGCAGCGATATGGTTTTTAAGCTAAAATGACACAAAGGCGGTGACCTATTGCCTTATTACATGCCTAACTGTGTCAAAAATGTCAGCCACCTGCCAGGAGACACTTTATTGTCACCTAAAATTTTCCTCACTCGTTCACTATTTTATACGACATGACCTTGTCCTCTTTTGATTGCCTGTATTTCAGGAGACTGTCTTCTTATAGCTTTCAGTGCTTTGGATCTGTTAGTTGTTGCAACTCCCCACCCGGATCTAAAGTCAAGACAGGCTCGGTTTGCATGATAAAGCTATTGCCTTTTCTTATTCGTCTCACTTAATAAGCATACATAATGACTTGTCGGCTGCTCAAAGGTTAACATGTGATGCATCTACTGGTGAAAAGGTTAATGTATGATCTGTATATGTTCTCTAGAGAAAAGGCATGCGAGTTTGATTTCCGATTTGATTATCTGCAGCAGCCAGCTGCAACAAGAAGCCCATGCATCATAACTCATCATTAAGCTCCAGCTGTATAATTTATGCCAACTCCAACTGGAAAATTGAACGTCCCCGTTGCGTATTTTGTGTAATAAGTAATGCAGGCGTGAAACAACTTTACTCCAAAATCCCTGCATAGCACACGAAACTCAGGGTGAAACCCATTACGTCGCGGCAATGCACTCGGAACTAAAGGAAATGCTGCAAAATGTCATGACAGCTCGGCTACAAGCCACGTCTCCCTCACGCAGAGCTTACAGAGATCAGACAGGCTGGCGGACAAGCATGTGACATGAATAAAAAATGTGTGGCGTGCTGTGGAGTTCTTGCCCATCAAACAGTGATTATTCCTGTTCGAGCATGTGATGGAGGTCAGTGACACACTGCTAGAGCCAGTGGCATCCATACCACTGATATATGATTCTCACATGGCTTTAAAGCTGCTTTAGCACAGACACATCCTGGAGCGCACCAGTGTTCACTTTTAGATGCTATCAGTGTGGTCCAGTGAGGCAAAATAAGATCAAGAAGGGAAGGATGTTTTATTGTGATTTTCACCTACTGTGGACCATCTTTCACTGTCTATCTGCACACCCTTTCCTACTTCACACACACACACACACACACACACACACTCTACAATCATTTATCAGGCTTGTTATGTTGTGTGTGTGGGTATATATTTTTTCTTGTTTATGTGTCTTAACAATGCCCATTTTATGGAAAATTGATTTTTTCTCTCATTTTTGAAAATTTGAAATAAATCCATGTAGTGTGTAAAACATTTATAACGTGCCATCCAGTCCTGGGGTTTATAAGGTCCATTTACAGGCTGCCAAAAAAATTCTATTTTAAGTTCACTCCTTTTGTGACGTCACAAGAACCAGTTTTGCCCCACCCATTCACACCGAGGTTATAAGTAATGTTTTAGCCTGGAGTGCTTGTTAAATGAGGCACAACACAGGACAGCCAAAAAGAACGGAGGTAATTTACATATATCAGTCTTTCAAGACACAGTAACATAAACAGCCTGTTTAATTATAAGGGATCAAGAGAGATTAGGAAACACTGATGCAAAAATGAAAAATGACAGAATAATAGTATTTAAACCCACACAAATATCACAAGTGGACCTGAGATGGGGGGTGAGGGGGTAAAATATGAGAAAAATGCATAGCATGGACGGGCACTTTAATTATTGCCTGTAAGTGACAGCTGAGTCACTTTATCTTCATTGAGGTATGTAGCACTGAGTGCTTGCTTGGTCAGCAGTAACCCCAGTGCTTTTGACCACTACCTCCCCCAGGCACACACAAACAAGGCACTCAGAACAACACAGAGCAGCCTCCCCGCTTGACACGGCCAGGGTTCACAAAGATTAGATTTGAATTTATGAAGATTGCTTCACCTAGGTCGGTGGCGTAATCTATGCCATTGTAGTATTTCACGTGTGGGCCCCCATCGTCTCCAAGCAGTCCAAGGGCCCCCATATTTCACCATGACAATGTAATCACAGCTTCACATTAAAAAGTCATTATTGTTTAGAATGGAGACCTCGTCCGGAAAAACACTGCCTATAAAATCTCTTAGCCTTTGTCTCTCCGCGCACATGTTTACTCAAGAACACAAGCTCAGGTGATTTAAACGGGCAACTTACAACCCCATTGATCTGAGAAGGGATTTTTCCCCTTTACTCGCCTATCCCCACTACTCTACCAGGTCAAACACAAGAGGTTTACTAGACTTTGCTAAAGGATGCTATCTCAAACCTTGTTTTCATGTCTTAGCGTCTGTAGTGACTAATTCTATGAGAAATGTAAATGTTGTAAAATGATCAGCAGGTGGTTAGTGTTTTTTAGCGCTTTGGTTAGCGGTTCAAATTTTTAGTAATGAAACAAAAGCTAAAAGCTTTAAAATTGGAGTCATTTTCATCTTGGCTGAGCAGGCCCCAAGCCTCGGTCACTGACCATCATGTTTTGTTTTGTCTGATTATGTTTAGTTTTACCTGCTGTTACCATGCTGTCACTCCTCTCCGTGCTTTTATAGGTTCACTCTCAAACAGCTTACACAGTAAGCTCTGCCCGCGGCAGACTAATTAAGATGTATTTCCACACCTGTGCACCTTATCCTTTATAAGCTCTTTTTTTCTTTCTTTCTTGCTTTTAAATGTTATATAATTACAATGAAATCATTATCACTAATCAGTAATCATTATCACCTCTGTGTAATAGCATTCTTGGGTCTCTATAGCCCTCTTATGTACTGGTATTTTAAAGAGAATACCAATTGTTCTCGTTTTCTGTATAACCAAGCGGTTTGATGTGAAAGTTCTAGAGAAAGTCACTGACTGAGAGTGGGATAGGAACCAGATGTCTGAAACATTAAATGCCTCTGAAAGTTACCAGTCAATATGTTATTAGATTAAATTGTTACAAATAACAGGCAATAGTTTTACAACAAGGCTTTGGGGTAAGCATATTTTTATCAAGTTATTCAACGTAGAGTGATGCATGTGAGCTGTTACAGCAAAGAAGCCTTTTTTTTTTAAGATTTAGCAGTCTTACCATTTTCAGCTTTACATCTAAAACTCAGGAGATGTGTAGGTTCACTGGTCATACTGAAAAGTGAATATTTGCATCGTAGACATTACGTCACTATGAAAAACAATGTTTGCCAAAGAAAATTTGAAAAGTCTGTGGAATTCCGTTTTAGGAATATTTCAATATCATAAGGTGTTTAGGCTGCAGAAGAGTTAAAGAAATCAGATCCTCTTTGATTCAGTTGAGCTGTTTATTCAGCTTTAATCTCTTTGACCTCCAGCCCATGGAACGACCCCTTATTCTGACACTTGAGCGATCAGTTTACCTGGAGATATTGCTCCAGAAAACCTGCTCTGACAAATCATCTCACCTCAGAGCGCCACCATGGATCCTCACAGCTTTGTAATCTTCTGCATTCCACAGTAGAACTCCTGCTCACAGATTACACCCGCTCTGCACACCCCGAGGGGTTAAGAGGAGAAGCCTATTGTGCTTTATAACTTAGCGATGTGGTGCTCAGCCGTTCATGGAGCCTGACCTCAGGGCTTATTGTCCTTGAATCTGTGGCTCTGCTATGGCTCAGAGCTTTGGAGCCCAGAAGCCAGTGGACACCGTGGACTGCGGAGTGAATAAAAGCTGATTTATGGGCTGTTTCTGGGGTGATGACACATGAGATGTAATTATGTATTAAGGGATGGTTGCTGAGCAGGATCACGGTTGAGGTGGTTAGGGTCGAGACTGACAGAGGAAGGACACTCATCATTTCTTTTCATCTCTTTCAATTCAGTTTTTTTTCAAATGAATCAATACTGCCTTTTCAGGTATCTGGCACCTTTCACAAAATTTGATTTTTCTCCAGCGCTAATAAATTCCCCACTGGCTGCATCATTGCCTTCACTGTCTAATCATGCCCTGAAAGCACAGCAGCTCCCAGAATGGAATGGATATGATATTAGTCACATATGCACTATTGATTATACAGTGTTTGTCTTATTAGTCTTGTCAGTCTTCTTGGTGCAAAACTAGGGGGGATAATCATTTGAGACACGTATTGCCATGACAGTGCCATACTGATGGCAAGAGCAACCTGAATGTGACTGAAAGGCCTCTTCTTCCCTTTTCTGCAAAGAGTGATTCGCAGAAAAGTCATGATACACGAAAAGTCATACTATTTTTGAGTTAATATCATATTAATTAATAATCATATTAAATAAATTTTGTCAGTCAAAAGAGAAAATCCCTGTATTTTTTCACTGAAGTGTAGTGACTTCCCTAAACACCTTCTGACAATTGACTGCATCACTTTGTACCACCCCCATCACTGAGCAAAAGCACTTCTGTCTTCACCTTCATTCCTGGCTGAACATGGAACAAGGATGCTAAAAGGTTTGGTTGCTGAAAGTAAAATAAATAAATAAATAAAATGTAATCAAGCTTCCAACCAAAATGAAAAATGTTTCAGAAAGTACAGAAAAACAATAAAAAAAGAAAAATTGCAAAATATTAGTTGAGTTTATTTATTTATTTATCCATTCATTAATTCATTCATTCATTTTTAAGCAAAACAGATGCCAACAACGTCCAGCAGGCCTCTGCAGACTATCTGGGCCCGGCTTTCAGAACATTCACTTTTTACAATCCAGTCAAATCTGCATTTTCCGTTCAAAATTATTTCATTTGTGAAAATGAAGAAGAAAAAGGCTTTCTGGTTTTTGATTCAGACCGGCTTTAAATGCAAAGTCGCTATGAGAGGCCTATAGCGCACTTGTACCATAAACAATGATTAATTTTTGCATGCACATTTCAAGCACATTCTCAGTTCTGATTCCTGAGTACTTCTATTTTCTCTGCCCTAAAGCACCCTCTTGAAGTAAGGAAGAGCTTGTTAAATACCTTAGTAGTTGGATCAAGTACATTGGACAGAAAACACTAAAATGTCCAGGGTGGGTGGACTCCAGAATCTGATGGGTTAAACAGGCTGTTTTTTGCTATTGTGCCTTTAAGGCTGATATATGACTGACTGGCTTGCCTGCATTGCGCCTCATCCAAAAAGCCGAGCAGTATGAAACTCTCCTTATAACTTCAATATGAATGGGTGGGGCTAAACTGCTGTAAGTAATTCAAAGTATCACATTTTTGCACCTTTCTATCTTACATGAACCGCAGGGACAGATGTTTTTAACTATGTTTACATACTACATCAAACTTTTGTTTTTCAAAAATGAGAAAAAATTAGTTTCCTATGATGTGGCCCCTTTAATAGAGACCTATCTTTTCTGCATTTAGGACACAGATGATTGACTAGGGTCTGAAACATGCAAGAAATTCAAGTAGTGAGCATCCGGTGAAGCATTAGTGGTTTGTATACTTTGGCCTAGTTTGACCACGCTGGTTTCACTTACTGGTCACATTACCGCTCCTTATCATCTCCAGTTGCTTGGGCTTTATTGTGTTCAGACTCTATTTCATTTGCAGATTTATTGCTATTCAGGAGGGACTTGGGGGAGAGAAACCAAGCCTGTTTGATCACTGGTTACATACTGATTTACAATCCGCAATTTAATTATGTTACAGGGTGCAGTGATGTTGGCCAGCTGCTGGAAGGTTGGGGGAGGGCTTCTCTAGTTACCCAGTCTTCATCACCTCTCCCCGGGGAAGGCTGGACAGAGGCCTTCCTCGATCTCACCAAAACAAGTCTGACTGATGCATGTCTAATACAATTACTGAGGTATGTTTATAAAGCTACCCTAGATGAAACATGAGGTGGCTTCATAAATACAAGCTTGGTTTCAGATGAATATGCAACCTTAACTAACATTTCCAGGAGAGACATCATGAAGTTTGCATCGCTCAGACTGCACTGGGGATCATTTTCAGTCCAAAGCCTCAATGTATTGTCTTACAAAGACAAGATCCTGTTGATTTACAGTTCTACCAGTTACTAAAATCCAAAAAATATAGAACATATAGTAACATACACTTGAAAGAATACACATAAAGAATCTTCAAAGCTTTACTTATCTGTTTGATTAATAGCGATTTCACTTGCGGGTGGATTTCATTAAGGACTAGTTTTAACTTTAATGTTTTGAAAAAATTGGAATTTACCCACCGCAGACCTAATTTGTTCTACAGACAGTGTTACGTGGCCTAACACAGAGGGAGTCCCAGTTCAACAAGTGGAAAGGTTTATGAACTTTTAAATTAAATTCCTGATTTATGACGCAATTGAAAGGCAATTTGCATTTAGTGGTTGGTTTATGGTCACTGAGATCCATCAAGACCATTAAATCTCAATAATGAGGTTTGCATTATAAAATGAAGAGGAAAGGATTCATGACTCTTCTAGGGAAAGATGGAAAATACAATACTCCGTCCCTCCCTTTCATCAGTACCCAAATAATTAGAAGGCATTATCTTAAATAAATAAATAAATGGACAAATACATGTAACAGTCAATACCTAATTAATCATGCTTCTAATGATAAAAACCTTTAATAAGAAGAACAAGGATTACTCTTGTTTTCTCTTGCTCATGTCCTGCTCTTGTTTTGAATTTCTTCATATTTTGTCTGTATGAGATTTTTGCATGGCTTGCCCATGTCTTGTGACTGGACCCCTGCCATGATTTCTGGCAGTTAGCAGAATCTTTTTATCAGTGTAAATTCGGTAATGAATTCAGGGAGTGATCTCACAGCCAATGCCAGTCTTATCCAGATTGTTTTCATGTTCCTGCTCCTGCCTTGCTCCTTAAATCAATATTAGACCTTAATTCCCTATGTCTCATTCTTTTTCTCCAATTATTGGAGTCCTGCAGCACAGAGAGAAAGGAATGAGCAACGTAAATGAATTTTCTAATGCTTCAAATGGTGACTTTATAATGAAGGATGTTCCTGTGTGACAGAGAATAATAGATTTATTTCAATGTCATTGTTCTGCCTTAGAAATGCATTCATCTTTCCAGTCAGCTTATCTTCAATTTACATTCAGCTTATTACAAAAGAATCACTTTGAGTTAGAATTTTACAGAAACTGTATTTTATGATATATATAACTGCATTATTTTCTGATTGCCTGAAATCCAGATTGATCTTTATTTATTTATTTAGTTTACATAGATATATGTATTATAAAGTTCATGTTTTGTATATTTCTATAACTTGAAATGCTCGGTTATCAGCATTAGTGGTTAATAAACCAAAGTACAGAAAAGTACAACTTTAAAAAGCATAATTTGTACACTAGTTCAGTTTAAATTAATGAATGCATAGAAATGATTCAACACCAAAATGTTGTTCAACTTGATGTACACTATATCGGCAAAAAGCATTGGGACGCCTGTCCATTACACCAGGGACTTTAATGACATTGCATTCAAATACATAGACTTTAATATAGTGTTTGTCCCCCCTTTGCAGCTATAACAGCTTCCACTCTTCTTAGAAGGCTTTCCACAAGATTTTGGAGTGTTTCTGTGGGAATTTGTGCCCATTCATTCTGTAGACCATTTATGAGGTCA
>JBBPCZ010000001.1:34576771-34617939 GCA_037974445.1 Brycinus macrolepidotus
AAATTAATTTGACACCTAGCCTGTGTGGTTTGTTATTAGGCTAATGTTAATGCATAAGAAGGTCTAACGTTATGTTCAGAAAATAACATTACTGTCAGAGAAACCTGTGGGGGCAACGTAAAAAAAAACTAGCTAGCAAATAAGCCCTATTATTTGAATTTTAGTGGTATTGACTCTGCATTCTGTACAGTACCCCCCAGTACCCCCCGTAATTCAAACCATGGGCAGTACCCCCCAATTATGGAGGGGTAATTCACACTCTACTCAAGGGTACCTCAGAGGTGCCACTAGCAGTCCTGGGATTCAAAAACTTCTGATTGCAAGGGCAACTCCCTAACCACTAGGCCACCGGTATCTAGAATGATGGAGTGTTGATGAGTGTAAACCTATTCTACTGCCATCACATGTTCATTTTCCCAGCAATTTTACACCCACTGGTGTAATTGGCTGTGATGCTGTAGATCTGGCAGTAAATTCCCAGTGTGTATGGTGAATATGTAATGAAGAAATGAGTCCCAAGTTTTGCCTGAAGTGTTTTCTTCAGTGCATCTGTGCCTAAACTCTGAGAGCCATTCTGGCGAACAGCTGTGACAGATCTGAAGCAATTGCAGCCAGTTTGCAGCTCATCATGTAAATTAGTTTTGTGGCCGGTAAGCTGTTCTGGTAAACCATTAGCAAACAAAGGAAACACAGAAGTCATGCTATTTACAGCACATTTGCTCCCAGTGGATTTCCCATTAGATTTCAGGCTAATATTTCCATTCAACCCAAATAAAACAAAGAAGCCAAACATAGATACTGGAAGTGCTTTTAGGACCTATAAAAAAAACAATAAAAAGAGATTTTCTGTAAAAGTATAGTCATACCAATATAAAAATAATTTTGCTAGCATAGGTTATTTTGTGTGCCACTTACAATGAGCCTTTCGTGTTCCTGTTAAGACAAGTCTGCTGCATATCATATATAATGTCCCTGTAAGAATAATAAATAAATAAAATAACAAATAAAAATCTCCAAAATGGTAACTTTACAAGAGAAGGTTAATCATTCTTTGCTTTTAATGTTAGACAATATGTTCAACAGTTTGTCATGTGCAATATAGTGCAATGTTCTCATCAGGTGTTAAAACGTTATCATTATGTACAATATCTTATGTGCAGTTGTCTTACCATGTCCAATATCACTGCTGCTTACTTGTGTACTGCTGATCTCTATTACACGCAATAATGTACTCCTAACTACAATCTCTGTCATTAGAATTCACTTAACTGTAAGCTACTTATCTATATTATTTACACTTATCTATATTATTTGTGTATATAGCATAGTGTATTTTCATACTGAGTTTTTTTTCTACAGATTTTTGTTTAGATTTATTTGGACTTCATATTTTATTTTGTTCTTGTCTTTGTAAGTCTGTGTAGTCAGAACATAAACAGTTTCCTCTGGGATCAATAAAGTGTTTTGATTCTGATTCTGATTCTGAAATAATAACAGTTCTGGAGCATTTCTATTGGTTCACTCATCTTTTAACAGATCAGCCATAACATTCAAAACACTTGCTTAAGACTGACAACACACCAATGACAGGTATCACTGTAAACAGACAATCAGAGTCAAAGTAATGGCAAAGTAGGAAGTAATCTATTTAAAACAGTATTATTTCTTTGGATACAGTGGTATATTATATGGCCGAAAGCTTGTTGACACCCTCTTATCCAACGTCTCCTCTGAAATTAAGGGTCTTAATTGGGTTTATTTGCTGCAGTAGCACACTCATCTGGGAAGGCTTTACACATCTGTTTACTGAACAGAGATTAAGCCTAATCCTGGACTACTCAGCATCTATAGAAATTCTCCACTGAAAATAAGATGTCGTCCAGGAGTAAACTTAATCCATGTCTGTAAAATAAACCCTAGATGTTGGAACATTAGGATTAGATTGCATTCAGACATGCACTGATGTTGGATGATTGGTTCTGGATCACAGATACCACTCCAGCTCTTCCTCAAGGTCCTGGATGGTGCTCCATCACTCCAGAAAATGTAGTTTCACGGCACCAGAACCCAATTCTGAGGGGCTTTATACCCCTTTTGTCAGTGCATGGTGCTTCAGATCATCCCAATCTATTGGCACTTCTTTACTATGAAGCTTACACAAGCTGTGTGCGCAACTGAACACCTGTGTCAGCATTGAACGCACTCTGAATTGGATGAATTCACTAATTCAAAGGTGTCTGGTGTCTGAATATTTTGGACATGTATTTTACATGCACATATACTAAATTAACTAAATTCTCACTTAAATAATAATAAAAAAAAAAACACCCTGTTCAAAATGAAAAGATTACTGTAAAGTATTGAAAGTACTGCACTGCAAGTTAAGTAAGGAAAGTGCTTGAGCTCAATTAGTTGTAGATGTTAAATACTCAAGTCAACTCAAGTCAAGTCAAGTCAAGTTTTTTATATAGGCCATTATCATACACAAAGGTCATTCAATGTGCTTTAGAAGAATAGAATAAAACTATCAAGCATAAAAATAGTAGGAAGTAAAAAATATAAAAGAAACTAAAAAATAAATAGAATATCAATAAAAGAACATTAAAAGTGCAATGGAGATGAAATAGTATAGCAGAATAGTACTGTATAAATTTAAAATAACTTTGAAGACCATTCTGCTTTTGCATTCTCCAAGTTGCTTGTAAACAGTCACAGTAAGAGGTATTTCCTGCCTTAGGAAGGATTTGGCATGTCAAAAATGTCTTTGTGCTCAAATTAAATATCATAGAAGAGATATAGAGATTACTGAGACAAATCCTGTGCTGTATAATTATGAAGGATTATATGCAGTGTTCCTATTTTAGGGTGGGATGTGCTTCTGTTTATACAGTATGACATTTGCGTAGGTAGGTCCTTTTGATTGCTCACCTGTTCTCGTTTCTCTGGGTTACCTTACATATCTTTAATGGACATTACAGAATGATTGTCTCTGTACATGTTCAGTAGTGCTAATGTCAATCAGAAAATATCTAAGATCATAAAACATTCAGGACTAGAATACTGCTATTTCTTTGTAAACTGTCCAACAACACAACAATAAACAACAACAACAACTGCCTGACTGCAACAGCATGAAACACACATAGTTTCTACTGCATTGCCTATAGTGTCCATGGGAATATACTTCTTCAAAAAAATAATGGTCAATACCACTTACTGATAAGGATCAAACACAGATCCTAATAATAATAATAACAACAACAACAATAACAACAACAACAACAACAACAATAATAATAATAATCATAATAACAATACTACTACTACTACTACTACTACTACTACTAATAATAATAATAATAATAATAGTTTCGCCATATCATAGAAAAGTAAACCGAAATAAATAAATAAAATAAAAGAGTTTGATATAACTTATATAGCATCTAATATTTTGTTACAGTTTCCAAACAAACGAATACATGCCTCACATATAAGAACTATGCATAAGGTGAACAGCAGAACTGGCACAGCAACCACGAATGAAACATTGATAAGTCAGGTGAGTTCAGAAGATGGTTCACAGACAACTCTAAAACTCATGTTCTTTTTTTTTTCTTTTCAAATGGGTAGAAAACAAAACACTGTACTGTGTTGGGATATCATGTTTCTTTATATATGGTCTCCTCTTATGACTAGATCTAAAATCTTTCCACATAGTTTAGTGAATTTACCCTATTTGGTATCAGCTAATTAATTCTTCACAAACTTTCAAGCTAAAAGATACAAGGTGAAAAATGATGTCACTAGGCTAGAAACGTAACATTTATCTGTTTGTCCTTATGACTTCAGAATGACTGTCTTTCTAAGTGTAAATTACAAGTCAGTTGTCACCTACTTTGGCTTTGAGGTCTTGGATTGGGTTTCACTTAGTTCTGTAATAGAAAAATGCTGAGTGACGCGCTGTCACATTAAGAGCTGGTTTCCCACACCCAGATTAAGCCTAAACCTAATGTGAAAACCTCTCATTGTGATTCATCACTAGAACTGCAATTTAACCAATACTAGGGAAAATCCAGCTCTGGAAAACTGGACCTTGGAGGAACAGAGCGATGCTGGAAGTCACTGACTGGAGGTGATTCACGAGCCCCTGAAAACACAGGCTGTATGTTAAAATGCAGGTACAGTAACTAAACAGTTTCATTCTAAAGGGTACAATAAGGCTGTCATAACATTGAATTAATAGAAACATATTAATTATTAACATTACTTATTAATGTCAGTTCTGGACGTTCAGACACATAATCATTATAGTGGACCTGAAGCGGAAAATACATGAAACTGTAGGATATGGGCCTTTTAAAAAGCATAGTGATGTATATACAGGGTGGGAAAGCCAGGGTGGTCAAATGTCGCTTGCACACACATTAGGTAAGTCAATGCACCAGTTGATGAGACTAGAACTGGTTGAAGCAGTTTGAATGCGTAAAGACAGAAAGCATTAACAAAACACCTCTTAGGCTCAACAGAAACCTTAAAATGTTTGAATTTCACATGACAGAGTAACATCTGTATTCCACATGTTTAGTTCTAGAGCCCTGCAGCAAAACATGTCTTACAGTTTGAACAGCATTAAGTGAATATACAGCACTGAGTTATGTCGCCAGGAGCGCAGTTTGCTCTCCCTCTGTATATTAATCCACACAGAAAGAGCACACAGAAATGGGTGGATTGTAAACACTTAGTCACCATAACCCGGCAAACAAATATTAGACTACGCGCCTATATTCAGGCTTTCCAGTAAAATATCTGTTGTCTGTCTAAGCAGCATTTCATATTCATCCTTACATTTGGTATTGCAGATTATTTGACTTTCGCTGCATATTGAGTTTTGTATTTCATGCATTTCTTTTATGACTTCAGACTGTGTTATTAAAGCTTCAGCAAGCTTATTTTCAGTCATGTTCTTCATGAATAAATCATAACTACATTGCAGGGTTTTTTTAGCCCAGTTTCCTACAGTGCTTCACTCTATAAATCTTGCTCTGCTAAATGTACCAAGAACTATAAGAAAAGCAGTGCACCTGCCCTTGGTGTTTACGACCCAGAGTTATGGCACTCTCTGCATGGCCCAAACCCAGGCACCTTGAATAAGTACCTTGAAAAAGCAGTTTAAAACTACTTTTGAATTGGTCATTTCTTCAGTTTTGTCACCCTTTCTATTTTTAAACCATATTGTTTTTACTTTTTCTTTACCTGTTTTTTATTTTCCTTTTTTGTTTTTTTTTTTCAGGTGATTTTCATGGCTTTTCATCTTAGAATCTCACACTTTTATACTTTATTTTGACTCTTAAGCCCTTTTCTCAACATTCTCTGTGTAAAAGATGCTATGTAATAAATGTATTATTATTATTATTATTGTTGTTGTTGTTGTTGTTGTTTTGTTGTTGTTATTGTTCCTGTTGTTATAATAATTATATTATTATTGTTGTTATTGTTATTATTATTGCATTATTATTATTATTTAATATCAAGGCACTATGTTATTGATCTAGGGCTTTGATGACTGTCTTCATAGTGCTTTTAAATCCACCTTGTTTTTTATTTGTATCACTTACTGTTATATATATAGTAAAGTTTGTAGTCACTACTCTAAATGTGCAGTGGGTAAGAAGCTCAAGCTCTCAAGCTCCCATTTCCTCAGGATACAGTTCCCTGCTGTGCCTCTGTCCATGAGAATCAATCTGATTGGCTGTGAGCCCTGTCAGTCAGCTCGTAGTCTCCTATAGCGTCCTGCTGGTGGGCGGAGCTGCTGATCTGTCACAGTGCACGCGTGGGCGGAGGCAGAGTGGAGCTGTCTGAGCTCCTTTCTGTCTGTGAGCCTCTTACGCTTTCCACACCCAGTCACCCTTGCTCCCTCCCTCCCTCCCTCCTTCCTTCCCTCCCTCTCTCTCGCTCCCGCCTACGCCACCTGCCCTTGAGTCTCAGCCTCCGACAGAACAGGAGAGCAGCTGGAATTCTCTGCTTCTTCACAGTCTACAGACTCAGCCCTCCCTCTGTCTCCACTTTCTCTTCATCCCACAGCCTCTCTGAACTGCTGTCCTCTCCTCATGCCTGCAGGGCTTTATCCTCGTCTGCCAGACTGACCTGCGATGGGATGGGAGGTGTCAGCTCTTGCCCTGTGTGGCACATGAGCGTGCTTGGCTGTGCTGTGAGACGGGCCGTCCCGGGACAGGGATGCTGAACGGGGGGCGTGAGGGCCTCTTTGAGCTGGGCAGGCAGCTCCAGCAGGAAGGAGACTCACAGGCTGCCCTGCACTGCTTCCTCAGCTGCCTGCTCGGCCTGACCCACGTCCAGAGCTTCCACTCTCTTCCCAACTGTCTCCATCAGGTGAGCCTCAACCTGCAGGACCTGCAGGACCACATGAAATGCACCAGGATGGACATCATAATAATAACATGTAATAATGTTTCTTTTTATCTCTATAAATCTTCAAGGCTAGTTACATACATAGTTTAGGCCTCTATGTCTTTATTTAAAGGCTTCCCATAGTCACCTAAATTATAATGCATTAGTTCGAAGAATACATGCATTGGACCTTTATAACACACTCATAAGCATTTAATAACTAATTGAAAATGCAATGCTTGAATACTTATGAATTGCTTATGTCAGCATGTCTACTGTATAGATGGTATGAAATGTTAAGTGAAGCAATCGACATTATACTGAAGTAACAGCATCATCACATCAAACAGTCAAGCCATAACACAGTGGAAAGAGAGTGGTGGTGGTGGAGGAGGGGTCCTCATTCATATCAACTTCATGATGTTATCCACTTCATGGTGTGAATGCTGATATAGGCTATTCATAAATAATCACATATCACTTTTGAAATAAGTTATTCATTGCTTATGTATGGGTTATAAAGTGCCTATTTAGATCACCCTCGCAAACAAAGTGTCTGTTAAATTTGTCTTGATTTGAATGATTGTTTAATTGAGTCAGTGCACTAAGCACTAATTCTACATTTAGTGGACAGACTGCACTCATCACTCACTCTGCACAGCAGAAGGCAAACGTGCAGCTTGGGATGTGTTAAATGGCTACACGAATGGTGTTGTTTGTGAAACAGACTTACGACAGTTACGTAAATCTCATGCATTCTTCAAAGACATCATATTTGACCCAGATCCGTCTCTGCATGTATGGCGTGGAAGCTCAGCATGCATGCACAGGGACATGCATGGGAACGTGCGTAGCATCTGCAAGCAAGAGTAGTAGACAAAGATCTGTGTAGATTAGAGAATGCAAGGTGTGTTGACACACTCACACACTGAGCAACTCAAGTGCACATTGCATGTAAAGTATGTGCTCAATGTGAAGTGCTGGCACACTAACCTAAATGATCTGAGTGCAGCGCAAATGCTTCAGCATGCCAGCCAGCCCCTGCATATTTTACATGGACCAGTGCATTTTCAATTACTGACAGCATTGCTAACTAAAAACGGAAAGCTTTCACATTTTTGTGCGGGATGTTACACACATATGCATACACGCGCATGCAATGTGAATGTGAATGCGTGTTAAGCCAGGATTCACTCATTTGGGCAAGGAAATGGACTTTAAATGAAAAAAGGGGATCAGAATCAGAAACTTAGCATTGCCCAGTAGCTTTTTCCATTCTGTAGTAGAGAGAAAGTACATAAAGCTGTTTACATCACTGTTCACATTATGGCACATTTTCCTGCATAAAGTTATAGCATGGCTTTCTCCAATCTAATCATGGACAGGGCTGTCAACTCTGACAACTTCACAGTTTCTAGCTGGTCCTATCAGCTCGCCCTGTCTGAACATTGCAAGTGTCCCAGGAAATGGAGTGAATATAAACAGTTACTCTTATACAAGTGTAAAGGAATGTCTGGTATTACTCTCCTCAGAGTCTGGCCAAGAGTGCATCACATCCAACATGCAAGAGTTATTTTCTAACATCCCTTACTTACAGCAATCCAAAATAAAGTTTATATGTCTTATGAATGCTGCATACCAGTTTGATGATTTTGTGTTAGTGTACAAGTAGGTCCAAGTAGAGTCCAAAGATACTTAGAGGGACAAATAATTGAGTTATTTTTAATTACTAGTTTTGCTTTGCCACAAGATTGTCTTGCCATCTATTAACCCCTTAAATAGCCTGGATCTGTTGCACACCACTATAATTTAATTTGTATTGTTTTGCATGGTGTTAGAAATAATAAGACTTCAGGGCAGCTGGTGGCCTGGTGGTTAGGGAGTTGCCCCTGCAATCAGAAGGCCATGGGTTTGAATCCCAGGACTGCTAGTGGCACCACTGAGGTACCCTTGAGTAAGGTACCTTGAGTACTTCTCCCTGGGTGCTGTGTTCCTGGCTGCCCACTGCTTCACTTGGTGAATGGGTTAAATGCAGAGAAAGAATTTCACACTGTTCACACTGTGTGCTGTGCTGTGGTGTGTTCACATATGACAAATTTACACTTAATAATCCTGTGATTTTCAGAAGTTAATCATGACAGCAGATCATAGTTATTAGATACTATGTGGTCAAAAAAGTTTTTTTTTTTCCTGACAGATTGCAGAACTTTTCATTGATGAGAAGAATTGTATCCTTTTCTGTAAATGTCTGAAAATAGTCCACTGCTGGGCATGTTCTCATCCAGTTTGTTGGCATGACGGACTAGAGAAGAGAGCATCCAGCACATTTTGTTGTTCTTCCTGTCCAAACATGCCTAACTAAGCTCCTAAGTTAACTGTGCAAACTGTGCTGGACTCCAGCACTCCAGGACCAGAACTGAGGAACCTCTGTACAGAGCATCATAGTCCTCTTAGTCCACGTAAGGTCTAGCAACACTCTTGTGAACCGGTAAATATTTAGGTATATAGCACGTTAGTTAAGGCCTAGATCAGATGATCCAAATTTGCATTACATCCACATGCCTGTTTAAACCATTTTCTGATGTTTGCAGATAACAGTCATGAGATTTTAGGAGGAAGTCAGACACATCCTGTATGAAGTTCTCTAGTTCTGGCACCTCAGGGTTGTCACAGGCATTTCTGCAGAGCTTTGTTGTTGTATTTTTTTCTTCTAAGAGGATTTGCAGGCTTTTATCGTTTGTCAGCTGAAAGAGCATCAGAGCTAATTAACCTGGCTAGACCCAGCCTGCGCCCCACTCTCACCATTCATCTCACGCCTTGCTGATAACCGCAAGGCGTGAGTTACATGATATACATTCCTCCTTAAACTACTTGCCCCTAATTGCAAAAGCATACAGTTTATATGAGTTTTGTATTATCAGCTCACATTCACGGGTCATTTTGAAAGAACCGAGACAGCTTGACTCCAAACTCCGTGATAAGCCATTAATATAAAGGATGGTAACATGTGTAGGAATAATTGTTGTAGAACTTTTAATAAGCTGCTCTGAAATAGTGATAAGTTGAAATGATCTAGTGGCTTTTATCGTTTAATTGCATGGACAGTTCAATAAGACTGGGCAAGTTATTTTGCTTTGTCTACGCGTGAGACTTGGTACCGAGGGGTTTGAGGACAGAGCAATGTTAAAGGTCATACAGAGAGCGTGGAGATGCTGGTAAATGTAGATTTGATCTGGAATGTTCTCTTCTCATTTGCTCTAAGATTGACGACAAAGGTTTCTGTGGGAATTTATGCCCATTCACTCTGTAGAGCATTTATAAGGTCAGACAAAGATGTTGGACGAGAAGGCCTGCCTCGCAATCTCCGTTCCAGTTCATCCCAAAGATGTTCTTCTTGCTTTGTGCACTGGGTCACAGTCATGCTGGAATAGAAAAGGTTCTTCCCCAAACTGTGTCCACAAAGTTGGAAACATGACGTTGTCCAAAATGTCTTAATTAAGATTAAGCTTCTCACTGGAAGCAAGTGGCCTAACGCAAACCCTGAAAAACAGCTGTGTCCCAATACTTTTGTACAAATAGTGTATATTAAGAGCATAAGTACCTAGAGGCATTATAAATGTGGATATAAATATTTTGAGAAATGCATTACACTTTGTCTGTATATATTTTTTAACCTTATGCAATGTAATCTCAGTTTCAGAACGAAACCTCCAAAAGAGTAACTTGACAGTACAGCAAAAAAAAAACTTTCCTACATTATAATTGAGGTTAATGTAAAAAATAATGTATTCCAAACCATTTTGGGCTATTTCTATTGGTCTGCCTACAAGTTTAATGCGATTTAAACTGATCCCTTCAAATGATGCCAAAAAATGAAAAATGGATAAACAGGATTTGTTCAGGCAGTAACGAGAAGCAGTGTACAAGTGGATTGGATCTTAGTTCAAAGCACAAAAGGGTGATTACTGTTGACAATTATCATGCCATTAACCTAACAAAACTCCATTACTCACAAACAAAGAAAAAGTAGGATAGACTACCAATCTACAGCCTTTGTTCTCCACCCCAAGGATCTTTTCCTTGCATCCAAAGCAAATGCACTGTGGTCAGTATTTATATGAGCTGCAATATAACTAAATAGGATAAAACATTGTAGGGTTAAGGACATTAGACCATCATAGTAATATATACTGAGTGCACAAGTACAGAGAGGTCATCCAAAATGTCTTCTCCTTTCTTTAGTAACATAGCTTACCTTTAATTAGCTATTAACTTATCACTGATGCTGTTGCAATATCACTTCACTAGAGTGTCTCCCCTCAAGGTTGGGTGTACAGGGCCCTTAATATCATATGACTTTTGCCACGACAGTTCAGTTAAGTGTTTCTGACAGCATGAATAATATATCACAGGTCAGGTTTAGGGAGGATAGCTTAATGATATTCTGAGTAGTTTTTGACATTACCAAGTACCAACAGTTGAATGGAAATCCATTTTGTTTTCTGTCTGTGGCAATATGACATTGAACTGATAGATATATCCAAAAGATATATTTGGATATTTATTGCATTATGAAATAGTCATAATTTTCAATAGATAATATATCAGCAGATCACAACATCTCTATACAGTATTGGGTAATGTATTTTGAAATCATTTTTAGCAATTATATAAATATTCATAACCCATTATATATAGATTTCTTAACATTATGCAATGTAATATCACTGTTAGGGCAAACCCTCTCAAAAATGACACATTTACATAAGATGGGGGGAAAACATTATAAATAAGTAATATTCTTTACACAATATATTATCAGTGCCAAAGAATCTAATACACAGTTTATATCATTTCTTTGGTATAGAAAATATATTATGAACACTACTTATAATACATCATGTTAAATATCATAATTCAGTTGTTATAAATATTTACAGTCATGTTATAATGACTTGTGATTTAAAATCTTATTAATGTGCCTGTATATTCAAATAGACAGGGTATTCGTTGAAAGCCTTCCTCTGATTTTTGTCTGTTTATTTTCATATATGATATAAGCAGCTATAATGCAAGATTTGTACCCATTTATCTTAGATGTAAATGTATATCATATTGTTTGGGAAAACTGTGACAGTGCACAATTAATTATACCTTATTTATTCATTATAAATGCTTCTTTTGGTCTTAGGCTTGGGGCAAGTATTTCATCAGATAAACTGTTATAATTTCTGCTTAAAAGCAATAGAAATTAAGTCTCTGGGCACACTGTAGTTAATCTAGTAGATTTAAGATATATATATAACCTTCAGGCTGGTATGTAGTCGATAATGTTAGAACTCCCAGTCCACATTTAAATCCATCCCACCCAGCTGCACGCTAAAAATACACGAGGAACTCCTGGGAATATGTGTCACATTCCAGAAAAAGATCACTGCGTATTAACAGCTTTGGCAGAAACAACATAAATGATCTCCAATGGTGATTCACACATGAGATTAAATACTGGTAATAAAATACCTAATTTTAGGACAGTAGCTTCTTGCCAGCTCATTCCTTCCTGGCACCAGTAAGTATGGTCACTGTAAGGGAATGGGGGAATGAGGTTGGAGGATTTCAAGGGGGGACGATTCCAAGGACGCAGCACTGTCAGAGAACACTATCTAAAAAAGAATATGATACAATATTGTGCGCCTAATATTATAGACTGTCACTGGGCCCAGTATTTCTACCAGTGAACCTGCCAGTGGGTACTGTTTGGTAGCTTTGAGAGCCTGGAATTCAGGCTCTCAAAGCTCCCAAACAGCTTCTGAAGATGTTCAGTCATCATGCTGGTGCCATCATCTCCAGTCGCTCAAGCGTCGGACGCTGTGACTGAGTTAACTTTTTAATTTTTTATTTTTACCATAAACCAAACAAGCATCAGTTCCAGACCAATAAAGCTAGAAAAAATTACCTGCTTAGCACCTATCACAAGAAAGTTTACTCCTTAAAGCAAGAGTTCAGTTCAAAATCCAATATTCACAATTCGCCACAATTTAGCCCAAAAATAGCCAGTCAAAGACAAATTCAGACTTCAAGACTGACCCTACAACACATTTACTACTAGACTTAGCTATGTGACATATTTTGTTCATTTCAATAGTTAATAGTGTATCATCCAGTATGAAAAATATTACTTAACACACTGATGTAGCTAAAGTAAAGAAACTGATCAACTATGTCTGGGGTACTGACGTTGGGGGTAAAATTGCGTAAAATCATTTTTTGCTAAACCGTCGCTTTAAAGTATGTCTTCTTCAGTTTGGGTCATCAGAGATTTTCACACCTTGCAATACCAAAATAGAACCATTTGCTCGTAGCTACACGTGAGTCTGTTATGTTCCCCTCTGAAGTGGGTCATTCAAGTTTATTTTAAGGACATTTTCCGTTCCAAGGAAAAAGACTTCAATGACATTTTTCAAGTTCACAGTGTCGTCTTACAAAGAATCGTGCTTTTTCCCCTCCCACATGCTTTTGTGTATGTGAATAAACCCATAAATAAATGGCTATTATTAGTTGTCACACATGCTTTGTATCTTTGTATGGACAGAGAAGAGTAAAAACTTCACTGACCAATCAGTACTGCAGAGGAGGAACAGTATAACTAACACTGTGTCTTATTTGAGCTCCATTACTTGATGTGAGAAAGATACTGGGGCGATACAGCAAAAGCTGATTTAAATTCATATGAAAGGAGTTTTTTTTTTGTTTGTTTATTTACTTTGGTCACAACGAGTGGCTGAACAAATCTCAATTTACACAGAGTATGAGCGACTGGGCCGTGTGTGTGTGTGTGTGAGAGAGTGTGTGTCATCATAACAACCCGCTAATCCCTGTGACAAGCATGGCTGATCCTTCACTCGTATAAAACAGATGAGAAGGCGCTGAAGTTCATTCAGGCGGAGAAGATGTTCTATGAAGTGGCATTGATCGAACTCACCGCCCTGCAGGGGAGCACAGGCAAGTCTGCTTTATGACTTTATGGCTTTAACTTCTCTTCTCTGGTACCTGCTTCCTCCTGTTTGTGCCTCTGTGAATTTCACTAAGGGACACGAGGGTTCTGGGTTTGCATGAGAATATACAGTCGTATGCAAAAGTTTGAAGATCTTCAGTCAAATGGCATGTTTTGTTAACTTTTGTATTTTTGTAATTTTTGTAAAAATACATGAAACTATGGCATATTTCTACTTTTCTACATATCTTGGTGCAACAACTTCAATTAATAATATTTAATAATAAAAAAGTGCCCTAGCTTTTGCACAGAGTATAATTTTTTTATTCATTCATTTCTACAAATATTCAAGACTTCTGTATTTAAATGTATAGAAGTGTGTTCTCTGTAGAAGATCTGTACTTATATTCACTTGGAAAACCAACAAAAGATGCCGTCTGAGCAGGGTCTTGCAAACTTGCATATGATTGTACAGGATTATAGTTTGGGTTTACTGTTGCGCTAATGTAATACTCCAGCATTTTGTAACCTAATCTCTACCTGTTGCATCTGTACCATACAGTCGATCGCCATAAAGAATAATTCGCTTTTGAAAAGTACGGAAAACCTCTCAGTTCAGAACACGCTTATAATAGAAAGTCAGAGGGCAAGCGTGGACACAGAGAAGTCTTAACAACAGATTTTCATGGGAATCTCATCCAATTTATCATCATTGGTAATGGAATGTATGCTACAGCTTGTGGTGGAGATCAGGCCTAAAAATGCTACATTCCTGTATTCCTTTAATACTGTGTGGTACAGTTGATTAAAAAAAAAAAACAATTTGGTTGGTACATTCTGCCTGATTTGCGCACTGATTTGATAGCAGTTTTGTAATTCCTTTGCGTTCAGTATCATAGAGAGTATTTTGACTGTATTGCTAGTGCCCATGCTATTTGCTCGAATGATCACGGTGCATAACTGGACTGAGCTCAGTGCTGCAAGCTATAAGAATAAGCATTCGATCATGCCATACATACACGACTGAGCCGAGCCTATGGCCGGGAGGCTAAAAGGAAACAAACACCAGCCTGGATTGCAGCCACAACCACAGAGAGCAGCAATACGTTTATCCCAGGTTCGTCTTTATTTACTGCGGGCCGCACCGGCGTTCACGGAGGGAGAAGGGCCATCCATCTCTTCTCCTGACGCATGTCTGCATGCTGTTCCTCTGGCTGGCGGGCCGTGCTGAGGCAGCAGACTGCTGGAGCGTGGGCTCAGAGTGGGAGTGCATCAGCCCACAGAGACAAATGGCTACTGTGTGCGTTGTCTCATTAAAGAGCCACTGGGCTCCATGGAATCACCGGAACCTGACTCAGCACTTGTGAGGCGGCCGTAACTGCCATGGCTTCCTCCCTCCAACCAGGGCCGGTACCTCGCTCACTCAGGCTCAGATAGCTACCAGCAGCTTTAAAATCTGCATCCCTGCATACCTCATACGTGCATAAGTTTGGTTTCTCTAGTTGCTTACAGAATTGCATTCTAGTTACTGACACTGGATATGGAAGTATTCCTCGAAATAGCATTCTTAAAAGCCTTTCATTTAAAGGGATCTCAATAAAGAGAGGAAGTATAAATTGGATTTGTTCTTGCCTCATTTAGTAGATTACATAGCTCATAGTTTTCCTCTTTACTCCAGACGTGACTAGCCAAGACCTTTAGTAGTGCCAACCTTGAATTTCACTCTCATGGCCAGTGATGTAACTTAACCTTAACCAAAAGGTAAAAAACTAAATCTAAACTGCATAAAACTTCTAATACCAAAAAAACTAAACTCACAATGCACAAGAAGCAATAATGTCCGACATAATGTCAATATGCTTGTTATTATCCTTTTATTATTCTGGCATTCATGTTAATGGATAACTGTTTGAACTTTATATTCGTTTAATGTTATATGGTGTGCTTGTTTACTTTAAATACTTTGAATTTATGTGTCTGGTCCGTACCTGGCAATGATGATCTTCCAAAAGATTTTTATTTTCTGTGAAGTGTGTCTTCTACTTTGGAGTCAAAATACTTAACTGCCTTGAAAATATAATTTCAGTTATAGGTCATAGGTACAGTTATTTATTTTAATTGAAATTTTGATTGTGTGTGTAATTTTGTATATGTAACAGAAATTTAAAGGTAATTTTGGGATAATAATTATTTTTCTTTCGGGTTTTTATTTGGTGGGCCAGTGACAGAAGTGGTTTTGCAGTGAGTTTAAAAGCTAAAAAGGGTCTGTCGGTCAATCGACTATATTTGAGGAAAGGGGATTTTATTCATTACATTTTCTGTCAAACCAAACTTCCAAATATTACTTTCTTAAATATTACACTGTAAACTTTAAAACATTTACATTTACTCAGTCTACAATTTGTAAAGTCCACAAATGTATTTTCTGAAATCAGCTTGCTTTCATATTTGTAGTAAAATATAGTATCATCTTTTTCAGTGATTACTCTCTATGTCTCTGTAAGTTTGAGTGGTCTTCGTGGCTGAGATTTCATAGCTAGATGCTTCCATTTTAGAGTACTAGCACATACATTGACCAGGGCAGATCTCAATTTCACAAACTAACTTGTGGAAAATGGCATCCCATGACAGTGCTGCATTTAAAATCACTGAGGTCTTCACTATGACTCATTCCACTGGGAGTGTTTGTCTGTGGAGACTGCATGGCCATGTGCTTGATTTTGTACTTGATTTTGTAATGGGTGTGGCTGAAACACCTGAACTCAGTCATCATACTCAATTATTATACTCAAAAATCATAATATACTATATTGTAATTACAGCATCACATTAGTTTCTAGAGGACTGACTCTCGCTTTCGTATTTTTAGATATGTATATTTTCTTACTTGAGTTCTCCAAATATAATCATTTACATCATTGCTTTTTCTATCACCTTCCTTCTACCATGATAATGTTTAACAACTGTTTGTTGAGTGTGTGACTGTGTGTGTTTAAGGACATCTTTGTAGGAGTATTTGAATACTCTTTGCTGTGTGGGTGGGGCAAATCCAGTTGCCCTCTAGTTCTCTCCCTCTTTCTCTCTCTCTTTATCTCTATGTCTCCCTGTCAGTTCCCCACTACGTCACACTGTTGTGCTTGTTCCATGTGTCTCTAGGGTTCCAGCTCTTGTGGCATATTGTCTAGGGCTTTCTGACTCAGTTTGTGTGTGTCTGTGTATGTGTGTGTAGGAAGCTCTCAGGAGGACGGTTCTCTAGGCTCTCCAGGATGGCTCTCTCAGGAGGAGTTATCAGAGCAGGCCTCACAGGCCCAGGATCTTGAGAGGCTGGCCCAGCTTTGCATCATGAGTAAAAGGTAGGAATTTGCCTATAAAATACTGGTACAGTGAATTTGCCTGGGAAATGCTGGGAATGTTTGGGCAGGTGTGAGGAGTGCCCTGTGTTTGATTTTATCTTTTAGTGTGAATAAACTACTCTCTGTAGTTTTTACTGGATCATTACGGCATAGCATAACAGCAGCCCCCAAGTAGGAGCGGTGCTAGATGTACTGTATTGATCCAGTAACTATTCTGTCAAGTTTATGCTAAACCAGTACAACCTATTTCATTTCTATTTCTGTTTCATGTATCTGTGTGTATTAGTTGAAGTACTGTCTTGTTTTCCGACTGGACCTGTTTTAAACCTTCAAATGAAAGTAATGAAAGTCTTTTTATAGCATTAGAATGTGCTCGATATTGACAAAGAGCACTCTGTTGGCAGTGATGGCTTCCTGGGATGGAGGATGTGAGCACATTAAAATGAGGAATGGCTCTCTCTGTACTGGCCAAAGTACCAGAATGAAGTGTTGCTAAAAGTCTGCAGCATTTGCCTTTGTTTGTGTAACTGACTGATGTCTTTCTCATTATGAGTACAAAACTGAAGACGTAAAGATCACATCAAATGTACATCTCTGAATATGTACAAATATTTTCAGCATATTTCCTTTGACAAACTAGCTGTATTGTTTTTATTCCTACATATTGTGGGTATCTGGGTTATGCTGTATAACGGTCAGTTGAGGTTATGGGTTTATTTGTGTGATCTTTATCTAAATGAACCACAGTTGCACATGCAGAAAGAAAGGGAGAAAGGTGACTGGTGTTATGTGAGTCTGCAGGCTTCGGGTGTTACTGGGACACGCTGACATAGGTGTCTCGTTTCCTCAAGGGGCTTAACATGACCAGTGAGTCACTTGTAAGGCCACCACATACTGTACATGTGGGGACAGAGATCAATGTTTATGCTGTCCCCCTCCCCTTCATCGCACGCCCCTGTTGGCACTGGTTGCTGACCTTAAGCATTTAACCTTATCATCCTACAGAAGGAGATGCTCTTGGTGCTGCGAGAACGAGAACGGCATTAAACTTGAATGAAATTGTTTTATTGGTGCCCTCATAAGATTACGTTTCCGAGGACCCAAAGATAGAAGGTGGTATTTGCATTGTAATCTCTTAATCTCTGCCAGTGGGTCAGGTAACACAGGAAAGCTGAAAAGGGCACAGATTCAAGCTCTCCGTGCCCAATGAAAGGGTAGTCACATTTGCAGTGTGTGTCTCTCCTCAGACAGCAGGGAAGCAGCTGTAATTCTCTGAAAATATTGAAGATGTATTTTCTTTGGTGGGTGAAGAAAGTTCTATATAGTGTTTATATTAAAAATGCAGTAAGACAAGAGTTCTTGCCATTTTTGCAGCCTTGAAGCTGATTTGTCCTAAGAACGACAGCACCACCAAATGACTGCAAGAAAAATGTAATTCGGCTGGGCTGATTTACATCTAGCTTAAGCTATAGCTGTAGACAAGAAATTACTCAGTGTATACACAATAAACATTTTATGTTTGTTAATACTGACAGTTGAATACGATAAAGCTTGTGAGCACAACAGTGCATCGCAATGTTTAATGAGGAAACTTTTATTAATCAGGTTTCCACTACTGTAATAATGCTACTTTTATGGTATCATGTTAGTTAACAGTGGTTTAGAGCAGCTGTTCTTTGACATGTAAGCCTGTAACATGAAAATTTAGAGCTCATATCTGAGAACGGCCTCTCAAATATGATGCCACTGTGTGCAAACTACTGATGTGTTTTTTTCGTATTTAGTATATTTTTTACAATTCTCATCCAGCTGTCAATGGTGACCATCCTACAACCGATCATTGCTCTTACAGTGATGTGGGCATGGGCATAATTAAATATTGTCCAAAGTCTAGTACTAAAATTGCATTTGGATTTAAAATAGCTCAGTTATAAATAGATAACAGGCTGATGATATCAGCACTCAGCTCAGGTGCAGCTTAAATTTGGGAACATCTGGAGGTCTCCTAAAACAATGTAGCCCAAAATACAAACACACATACACACACACACACACACACACACACACACACAAAGATAAACTCATTGAATTCATTTGATTCAAATGTGTATATAATCTTCACATTTTACATCACATACAGTATATTACATCAACACTGAGTTAAGTAAACTGAAAGACAACATTTTGTTTTGAAGTAAATTCAGTCTTTTTTAGCACCCAAACATACTCAGAATAGCTCACTCTCTGCAGAGTGAACAGGAAATGCTTTGGCCTCTTGAATCTTTCAGTGTCGTGGCAAGTCTCTAAACTATGTAACTGCTGATCAAGTGTCTCCTACGGACAATCCAAAACAGGGCAAACTGACACCCAGCCATTACTAATTGAAGCTGGACCATGGTTAGGAACAACCGCCTGGACATCTGCCTTACCCAGAAAGTTCATGTTCTACATTCATAAGCACATGTAAAGGTGATCGGCAGGCTTGGTGGGCTTTAACCCTGAATGTGAAAGTAATAGATACACGCTAGGCCTTGGCGGGCACTGGCCCAGAAACGTGTCCCCAACTTTCCTCACACCACCAGCACTTGATAGAAGTGACTTAGTCTTACTGTATTACGCTGACTTTCATCGTGATAATGCTAACATCCTGAGGCATACAGAGCCATCACGGAAACAAAGCCTAGTGTGAAGCTGAAATTAGCATTCTAAGTACACAGTGCAGAGTTAGTCAAATACGTGACCCTCCGCACATGCTTCCATATTTGCTGGCACGGTACACACGTTTCCACCGCCTCAGTTAGAGGCCTCAACTGGAATCACAGCACATGTGCAGCTGGAACTGTTGTTTGCTGAGCAGTGAAATGGATTCACATAGCTGACCACACGGCATGCCTCACTAAGCCTGATTAAGGCCTGTCATTGCTGCCTAGTCTTGGAGGTATTTGTATTGTGGAGTGCCAGATCAGAGGGATGAGTTTCAACTGTGGATCAGATTTACCTACTGTTAGAGCTGAACTACTATTCTACTCTTACATGGGAGCATGAATCTTAATAGACATTTGTAAAACTACATCTACTGATGCAGTGTGGATACATTATCTCAAAAATGTTGGTACTGTTTTTCATCTGGCATGTCTGTGACTTTTAGCTAGGTATTTTTTTTTTATTGTTGCTATCATTTCAAAAACTCATTTTTTTATTGATTTATTTGTTTATTTATTTGTTTGTTCATTTATTCATTTTGACCTCATCTGAAAACATTTCCTAGAGAATGGACCAAAAGCAATGGTCCAAAATAACTTGTTACAAATCTTGTTACATTAACAGACATTAACATCATGAACAATTAACATCATGGACAATGTACAGTAAACAGCAGAGCTATGCTGTACTGTGTGATGCCATGAACCTTTTCACAAAAGTCATGGTTTGTCATGTGAGGACCATCAAGGAACGGGTGACATGAAGCCTTTGTTGAATTCTCTTAAGTGTTTCTCAAGTGTCAAGAGATGTTAAAGGTCACATGAGGCCAATGGTGAAGGCCAGTGTCAGCAGTATGTCTGACAGCCTCTCACGCGCTGGCCCTGCAATGTGATCTGCTTCATGTTTACATTTACCCCATATAGCACACATTGCACTGTTGGCCTTCTATAGTTGCTTTTAACCCTTAGAAGGTTCAAAACCTTCTCAACTATTTCTTGATTGTGGCTCATTGAAACAAATGCACAAATACAGTAAAACTAGCATAATCATTGGATAAAAAATCCACTCAAAGTTGAATCTAATTTATTATGAGTTAATGTGGATCAGCGATGCGATACCCTGCCATATGTGGAAAATCCCTTATGACTGTTGTTTTACTTTCACAGATCCAAACTCGATACATCAACAGACTTATCATTAGTAAACAACTATTTGTGTGTCTTTCTCACAAATCCACATCCTCTTGAGACAGACACACTAACAACAACTCTGGAGGGTGTATTTACGTACACTGCATAAATAGCTTGACAAATTGTGATCCTTATTTTCTTTTTAAACTTTTTTCTTTTTTCTTTCAGGCCTCATCTTGCTTTAGAATACAGTGGCAAAGTAAGTACATAATGTTATTAGCTGATTTTGAAAACCATTCTTTAATTATACTGTGAAAGCCATGTTCACACAAACTATTTGTCCGTCACAGGCCACTAAAATACACCAGCGGGCGTTTGGTAATGACCACCCCATCACAGCCAGGAGTCTGGAGCTACTGGCCACGGTCTATGCTGAGATTGGCAAGACAGAGTACTCAGGTACCTGAACGACCTGCAGAAAAAACATTCAAAAAGATGCATCAATGTTTAACCTACCTATTAAAACTTTGAAATATAATATGAATACGATACCATAAATATGAAACATTAAATACATGAACTGTGCAGTCTTTAAGTAACTGGTTTAAATCAAATGGACAAGATTAAATTAAAGCCCATTTCAGTGAATTCAGTCTATACACTGTGATCCGAAGAGAATCCTATTCCAATGAAGGAAGAAGAAATTGCACTCAAATTGCATTCAAATCAGCTGAATTTTATGTATGAAAGTCTGCATATGCTCTGCTGTCATTTAACTGAATGGGAATGTGTGGCGTAACAATTTTTTACTCTTATGTTTGTTTTATGTAAATATTAATTTTAACATAAATTGCAAAGCAAATTAATTGATTTTGAGAACAATGCATAATACTAATGTCTAAATTATTCGAAACATATTGTATATTGTATTTAATGGGGTTTATGCAATACCTGAAAAAAATGTGTTTTGAATGACTTGATTCAAATGTGTATTTGTACACATTAATGAAATAAATGAAATACAAGGTTTCAACCACTCATCATTCAGTACCACTAGTATACTAATCACTGGCCTGATCATCTGGGATCATCTGCATCTGTTTCTTCAATGGTTCAGGCCTTACGTTGGATGGGCTTTTTATACTTGAATGATTCATACATAGGTCACTGTGTGGCTTAACAAATAAAAAAAAAACTCCTGATGCTGGTCAGGTTCAGGGACTGGTGCTACAAAGAAATACTTAATAATCATCAGTAGTTTCATAGCCATGTTAAAATATTGTCAGCCCTCCAATACTAAAGTTGTCCCACAGTGCATGTACACAGTAAAAATAATCACTGAATAAGTAATCATGTACAGTTAGCATGCTTTCTCCATCCTCAGCTGTAACTGAAGTTTTATTTAGAAAAGGTTTTCCATAATTTTGACAGTTTGAGGCCAGGCCTTTCTTCTCTTTTTATTATTTCCCATGCAGGCAATAATGCCTCTTTAACTTTCTGAAGACTAGTGGAGAGTTGCATTACCTCCTTTATTTCTGTTGTGCTGTGAAGCATGCCAGGTGCCCTTCCATGTGGTTTTATACTGGATAAAAAATGTATACCGGATGTTCAACTCAGCTACTGAGTCAGCTGCTTTAAGAAAGTGCTTTCAGCACAACATGTCATCCAGAATGGCTTCGTGAAAAATGAGGGTATATTAAACATTACGCAGGCTGTCCTGTACACAAACTCAGAATAATCACAAACTAACTAAGGAATAGAATGGTCACCGTTCTGGAATGCACAGTCAATTAGTTTTTAATGTTTTTAACTTTTTAATGTTGATAAATGCGGTTGATGACCTCCCATGGTGGATTTGCTGGCATTAAGGTAAACTTAGGTCAACTTCATAGATACAGGAAAGCACATATTATATAATGGAATAGTTACATTACAATATATTAAGCTTATATTAGGCTCTTCAGTATGACTCCCTTGTCTGTGAATGGCTTTATGGTCTTATTTCACTGGTTCATAAGACAATGGTGATTCAATCAGTGGGCAAAAGTGAAACATCAAAATAAACTGTTTGCTGTTCATTTCACAGACTCGTTGGGTCAGTGTGTGTCAGCTCTGTCAAAGAGGTTCTCTGCCTACGAGTCGTACAGCAATACACTCAACGGCTTCGCTCACAGCCATAAGGACAGACACACTGAGCTCCGGCACAGGAAAGAATCACACCCACCACCAGACACTCCAAAACCAAAGGTACTGATAATAAGTGTAATATTAGTTCATTTAATCCAAGTAGCAGCTCTGCATTCCCAGTGAGTGTTTCTGAATGAGATCATCATGACCTTCCCTTCTACCCCAGCACATAAACGCCTCCATCAAGAAATCAAGGACACTGAATACTTGATGTCATTGAACTAGGAGATGGGATAGAGCCAGCTGTCTGAGTGTAATGATCAAAATGTTCTATATTCTGACCTTTTACTGGCCTGCTTAATCATTTGTAGAGCACAAAGTTGTAAAAAATGGGCTGTGCTCATATTAGACTAGACCTAAAGATGCACATGGGCTGTGAGGAAGGTCAGTCTATACAATGCAAACATCTTTAATTAGGTATTTTGATTTATTTTTAGTCATTAAAATCTGCTGCAGTGGAACAAATTGGGTTTATTCTACAAAGAGTTTGTAAAGAGACTCTGTTTTGATATGTGGTGTTTAAAGAATAAAAAAAAAAACATTTATAATACATTTTATAATTGCCCATGTTCATTAAAAGATACAAGTAATAAAACTTTATTTTATTTCAGTTTAATTGAAACAAAAAGATATGTTATAAATGCCTGTTGGTAGAGGTTCGTAATTTTAAAAACTATATGGTCAGTATTTGTATTATTGTCCTATGGAAATAAGAGAAGTAAAGGATTTATCTATCTATTTATTTATTTATTTAGTTAGTTAGTTAGTTAGTGAGAACATTAAACTGTCAGCTGGTAAAAGACAATTAAAGGCACATCAAAGTTAAGATCATTTATTCCAATCCAAATTTTAGACCATTGCTATTGGCCCCATTCACTGTGAAATGCTCACACTAAGAGTAGCTGTTAGTTATGAATAGTGTTAACAACAAAAAACTAGAAAAAAAGGAAAACAAATGGTTTCAAAAGTGGTTTTAATATGAGAGCAACAGCTTATTCATGCACTGAGAAAAATCATTTCTTAATGCTGTCTTTAGGTCATCAACAGCAAGATTCCCACTTCCATCTTGAAGAGGACCAGTGTGGGCGGCAGTGAGTCAGACCCGAGCCACCGGCGGAAAACAGAGAGACGGGTTCGCTTCAGAGAACCAGAGATCATTGTACATGGTGAGAGCTTTTATACAGGATTTAAAGACACACTGAGACCGTTAAATCCTTCCTCCAGTCAGTCACCCTAAACCCTACCCTGCAGGTTCCCCTGACCAGTCTTTTCAAGAGCAGCCTGCGCCATTAAGAGCCAGCACTTGAAGGAAATAAGTAAAGTGAATTAAAGATGTGGGAGGAAGCTGGAACACAGCTTCCTCTGTAGAGTGAAGTTAATGAATCACCCAGGTTTAACAACACACTAACATGCCAAAGTGATTTACATACATGGTTAATTATGTATGCAAATGAGGCACTGTGCAGGCTGCGCCAACAAGCGTTGAGAGTCTGAAGGAGAATGCATTCCTACAGTGTCCACAATGATTTTATGATAGACTGATTGTGTCTTCTTAGGGGATTCGTGTACCTTTTAAAGTCTAGTATATTGCTTCATTTTAACGATACTTAGAGGCCAATATGACTATGTGATGATTGATTAATGATTTTATAATACTAGCTGCTGTTCGTGCCGGTGGGCATGTTTTGTAAGCCCTGGAGCTCTAAAAGGCTTTATCCTATTATTCTGGATTTGCAGACATTCCATATAATGACTGTTTAGGAGGTGAGTGTATTGCAGAACTACTGCCTTTTGGTAACAAATTACTAATATGCATGAAAAATGATTCTAACACTCACAGAGAGTTTTCCACTTATAGATCAGGCCTTACCTTCTATCCAGTTTCACAATAGGTGTTCCTCACTTGTATTTTTAAGCATTAGCACTGTGTATAGAGAAAAACATGTTAGAATGGAGTACTGTGTTTGCAGTAATGGCATGCTGCATGGCTAACCATCTCACATGAACACTTTCATCTCTGTTCACACAGCAGATTTGCAAGTCAGATTTTTTTTTGACTGAGTGTCTCCATCACAAAATACAAGTGGTTGTCCTAGTATGGATGCAAGCATGAGTACGCTGACTAGGATGGCTCAAGCAATGGGTGGTCACACGTTGTGACGTCAAAAAGAGCTGTGCAATGGATGAGAAAAAAATAACATGGAATCGGATCTGACTTGTCAGACTCTAAAGATGAGATATTAGATATAAACTGGATTTGAAACCAAATGCATCTAAAATCTGACCAGAAAAAAACAAATTGCATGTACCTTTTTCTTTGTTTTTTTGAGTGAATATTTTCTGAACTGACAAGTGTATGTTTCATTACAAAGGGAGCATAATCAGACCTGTTTAATTATATTCAGCACAGTGCAGAAAATCAGTCTGTGAATAAAAAGCACTGTATTCATAGTTCTTTTATCATATGTTTTTCAAACCTGGCACTGCTGGTTCTTTTTCATTTGTTCCAGTTTACCAAACCTTGGAATAACTAAATATCATGATCATATTGTGTATCATGAAAACATCTCATTCATAATCAGTTATATTTTTGCCATATCGTCCACCCCTAGCTATGAGCTGCCTGTCTGAACAAAACTGAGCCAGAATAGTCTCAGTTTGTCGGTAACTCTGAAGTTTAGTCCTGTTGTTCATAACAAATCTCCTAATGAAAGAAATCAAACCTAGCCTCCTATGGATATGCACATAGTTTCCCCATTTCATTTGACTTATTTAAATTTTGTTCCATTTTGATCCATGCTTTTCCTTTGTGATAAGCATTACAAGAAGGAAAGGAGTGTATCGTATTGCTTATTATTCCATGTTGTCCTTAAAAGTATGCCTGTAGACTGAATTTTGTCACTTGTATTGGATGAAAACAAAATGTGTGTTGTCAGATTGTCTGTCCAATCTTGTCTATATTCAAACTACGTATTCTTACTAAAGTACCAGGACGTTTACTACTTTCTCTTGATCTCTTTGTCCTTTGTCGTTTGTAATGTGCAGCATACGACTCCTCCCAGAGCCGGCCCCACCTGGCCCTGTTGACCTGCCTGTTCCTGCTGCTTTCAGCGCTGGGCTTGGCCCTGTATTGCACTGACCGCCGGCGGCCCCACCGCACCTGTGAGGACCTGCAGGCAGCGCTGGCCGTCTACCTGCTGCAGCTCAAGCAAATCCTGTGGGGCTGCTGGATCTGGCTCACCATGCAGTGACCATGCCTAACCACCGGGGGCAACAGTGTTCTCCACCCATGCTCTCTGGAAGGAACGCCAGCTGGTGGAGAAGATGGGAATTCAAGAACGGAGAGCTTTGGGGACTTGGGAGAACTTGATGCCGCCTGGGTTTTGGTGAATAGTTGAGCACTTGGAGATGAGGCACGATTTATGTGGCCTCAAATAATGTTCTGAAAAGACGTTCGTCACCCACTCTAGATTATCAAAGGCCATGAACTTTTGCACACCATTTAGACATGGTGGTCTTATGCCCTTTATGATGGCTCAGTTGATGCCATACCCTCGTTTTTACTGAGACGCATATAAATCTCCAATCTGTTATAGCTATCCATACGTTCTTCTAGCAGTTATGGTCAAACCACATTTCATGTTTCTAATGCTGCTTGTTGCCCCTTATCCAAAGAATCCTTGCCTGGGAATCCTCGATCACAATATATGTGCAGTATGTACAAAGTATACTTTAGACTAAAATCAATATGTCATGTTGAATTTCACGCCCACCTTATGAATCGCTCTACACATCTCAGTTACTCAGTCACCGTGTGCTAGTTTTTCATTGACTATCCAGTTTGTGATTGTCTATGTGCAATGCAAAACAAGTCTATTTATTTTTACTATTAATCCAATATGCTTTGAATACTGAAATATGCTTTGAGTACTGCATAGTTTCACATGTAAATACAAAATATTAGTGACTGTCACATAAGTAAGCCATGTTATAGCGCATAATATATTTGAATGTACTTGTAATCATGAATATGAAATGAAATGGCACAATAGCTCTATCTACATACCTACACTCACTATTTCAGATGAAGGACTATGATGCAACGTTAAGCACAAATGTTTCCATCTTTTGCATTCACTCAAAAGAGAAACAAAACTGTTTCATAATGAAGTTGGCCATATTTTATTTTATGCAATGCCAGACGTAGTCTACATGGGAAAAGGGCAAAGCCATTTTTAGTTTATTAAAATCTGGATCAAAAAAAGATTGTTTCTATATTCACGTCAGCTGAGTTCACTTTTATAAGAACCAGCTGCACCAACTTGGCATTAGTGTAACTATGATATGTTTACTTGTTTTACTATTTTTATATGTTTTTTCTAGCTATCCATTTTCTATAGTTAATTTAATTTAGACTTTTTTTTTACTGTTCTTAAATTCAGTATTTAATCTTTGATCTCTCTTTGTCGACATCAGTGGTGAGCGGTTTTCCAAGATATACTTTTGTTTTATGTTATTTTGGAGAGGACAAATGTTTTCAAATGTTTCAAGCCAAGGACACTGACTTCACTCACACATTACTTTAACTGTTAATACAACTAAACAGGTGTTCAGTACCAGCAAAAGTAAAAGTAATAATAATACATTCCCTTTCTGTGATTATTACTCTTGAAGCAAGCAGGTGAACTGAGAAGGGAATTTTATGTACTATAAATATAAATTTGCACCAGTGGTTTGTTCCTGAGCTAGACATGCACGCCCGGTGATCTGGAGATACTAAATTGCCCCTAGGTGTGAATGTGTCTGTGTATCTGCCCGGCAACATATCGGCAGCTTGTCCAGGGGGTTTCTCTGCATTTCGCTCTATGACCGCTGGGACAGGCTCCAGCACAACCCTGGTTAAGGATCAGCTGTTCAGATCAGTCTCTTGTGATATTCAAAAAAGTCTCTCGTGATATCAGAAACAAACAGCAGATGTATCCCTTTCAAGAGGACTTCCACATTTTATTTTGAAAAAGTACACTTACACAGAAAAATGTTAAATGAGTAATCCATTCAACACATCATTAACAAGGAATGGAATTTGGTGCCAACATGCTAATAAGTCCCAACTACTTTTAATTAATTATCAGCCTGATTAGCATTTTGGTCAGTTAAGATCCTATATCCCTAGGTTACATGTAATGAAAAAATAATACATTTTAAATGTTCTTTAAAAGTTACCCCAAACAAAATGAAAATTGGAAAAAATGGAAATTGTCTAAGCTTCCTCTACTGTATATTTGGCTAATTATAGCATTCTCACTGTGATGTGTGTGTGTTGCTGGGGCTGTACACATCAAATATGAAGACCTTTAAGTTACATTAGGATGTAATGCAAGAGTCACACACAAACCGATACTGTTACATAGAGCAAATCAAAGCACTGTGAGACATTTGCTTGGAAGTACATGTCTGTTAAGATCACATATAAAGTTTGTATATAAGAACAACTGTATTGAGTATATCCTTATACATAATGTTTAACATTATGTGTATAGTTTGAACTATATAAAACACGATTGCCCATTGCATAGCACAATATTAAGCTTGCTGTACAATGTGAACTCTTTTACTACAAACTAGGATGAAAGGGAAAAATCTTCAAAATGGCTTGTACTTATAAAGCAATATGAAGCAGTGTTCATATTAAACTGAACTGGCTGTGGTGGTCTCTGAACATACAAACCTATAAAGCAATAATATCTCTTCAAACACAGCACATATCCTCATTATGTTTCAAGTTTGTTTTACTTTGGTGGTTTGGTTTTTTTTCCACATTTCATAAGAAATACTGTATGTGGACACTTTCGATAGAAGTGCCTTTTTAAGATTCTCTCCTTTTCTTTGGTCAGTTTATATTATGTTGTAATGGATCATCAGTAAAATCATCGAATAAAGGTCACTGCAAACCAGAGAAACTCAAGAGTGCTGGCAGTTTTCTTGGTGTTGTTGCAGTAGCATATCAACAACCTGACAGAGAATTATTCTAGGATATATTAGGCAGCAAATGACCAGTCAGTCCTTAAAGTTGATGTGTTGGAAAATTGGCAAGCGTGAGAATCTGAGCAAATTTGACAAGGGCCAAATTGTGTTGGCTAGACGGCTGGGTCTCTGGCATCTCTAAAATGACAGGTCCTGGGGGGTGTTCTCAGTATGCAGTAGTTAATCTACCAAAAGTGGTCCTAGGAGGGACACCCCATGAACCAGCACCAGGCTCACTGATGCGTATATAGGACCCGAAGGCTAGCTATTTTGTGGACAGTCAGGTGCATGTGCATTGCTGACCTGGGGAAGAGATGGATGCACTATGGGAAGAAGTCAAGAGGCAGTGTGATGCTCTGGGTAATGTTCTACAATTCTTTTTCTTTCGGTTTGTGGAAAATGAGTTGAAAGTGTTGAATGGGCCTCCAAATGATCCCGATCCCAGTCTCTTTGAGAATTTCTAGACAAACTAATTCGACCCATTGAGGCCACACCTCACAACTTGTGCTAACGTCTTGATGCCAGATACCCCAGCACCCCTTCAGAGGTCTTGTGGAGTCCAAGTCTTGATGGGTCAGAGCTGTTTTGGCGGCATGACTGGGACCTACACAATATTAGGTTGGTGATTTTAATAGTATGGCTTATTTGTATATAGGCTGATAACAGGACTAGTCACAGGGTTGAGGACTAGGTTGAGCTAATTTCAGTCATTATTTCACTCACCTTTGAAAGCCATTAAACCACGGTGCCCGTGTAGTCACAAACATGTTTTCTGGAATTGTTATGAAGTAGTAATTCATCCACGTTAACAAGAAAACAGGTCTGATGTGTTTAGTTTGACAAATCCTGTCAATGATAAGAAAAACTATGATAAATGAATTTTTCTCATCAGATCAAATGATGTCATTTCTGTTAGAGGAATAAAGTATTTTATGACTGAAAATTATTAAAATACAGACACATTTACGGTAACTTAAGATTTAGGGATGCAGAAATTAGGATATATTTTGCTGAATTCAGTTTTTAATAGCAAAAGAGTTTTATTGCATTAATGGAATTGGGGGACTAATTAATAATCAATGAAACCAAGTAATGATCATTATTATATTATCATTATAAATTATCTCTAAACACCAGTTTTATCACTATACAAATATGCTTTTGACCTAATGTAAGGGCTGCAAATTGCACTGTTTTGGTAGATTAAGTGATGATTTGTTGCACAGAAGTAGACGCACCCTTTGTGAATTGGTAAAAATCTCATATTAAGATGGTTTGAAAGCACAAAGATGAATTCACCATAAACTGCGATCATAAATAGAAAAAAAGGAGACACTATCATTTATGGACTGTGTTTTATACAGGATAGAGATGACAAGTGTTTATATGGTCGTGTTGCAAACATACACTCAAATCAATAGTCATGCGTTTACTAATTCAATAAACACATGGAATTAAAAATATTCTATTAGGGTTTCAAAGTTTAAAATAGGTATTTGGCTGTTTTAAATAGTTCATACTGAAAACCCACACACACACCACAGTTTATTGCAGCATGCAGCAATTACTCAGGTGGCAAGTACTGTCTTTCATACTACATGAAAAAAAAAAGAGAGACACTATGCACTGTGCAACTGTATACCTTTTAAACTTGTTTCCATCTGAAAAAGCAGGTGAGCATCACATTTTACTGAACTAATGCATTGTTCTTTATGAATCTCAAGGTCTTTTGTTTGGAAAAACCTCAATTTAGTGTATTCGTTGACTTACTGTATGTATGCTGAGCTATTATACATTTATTATACAGTTGTACAGCGCATATTTTTTGTCTTCACATACGTAACTGTACATGAATGATTACATCATATATGCATACACATACAGATAATAGCAGAGAGGTAAGAACAGAACCCGAGGAAGTTACTTTAAATTATATTCGTTTAAATACTGTATACTGAAAACACTAACTGAAATACTGTTTCTAATTAGTAGCTCAGATTTATCCATCAGGACTTTAAGAGGCAAATGTGTTTCAGAATTCAAGCTTAATAGCAGAGTATACTGACTTTGAACCCACATTTCCAGAGTTGAAGATGGGGTTATACAAGCTAGAGTAAAAGTACTAACTAACTAAACAATTAGCTGGAAGTACATCTAAAGAGAGCAGTATTTTTACCTAATGTTTCATAAACAGGGTTCACAATAATTCAGTAATACTATAGAGTTACTACAGCTTCACCATAGATTGCAGTCATTTTTTAGTCCTTTAATTGGCATACTATGAAATAAAAAGCTGTGGTAATCTCTATGCTATGGTAATCTTAGGATTACACAATTCAGTGTATGTATTTCGCGTCTCATCTCAATCATCGTGTATCCAGTCGTGAAGCCTTTGTTCTACTGCAGTGGAGGATTAAAAGAAGCTGTGGAGAAGATCAGATCATGCCACTTTTCTTATCCACCACGTCGGAGCAGCGGCGCGAGGAGCGGCCTAGCAGGAACTCTTTCTCATGGATCAGGCTATCCAGCATGTCCTCCTGCCTGTAGTTATGGTAGACCTTCAGGAAGGCCATGACTGTGATACCCAACCAGGTCAACCACGCAGCCCACAGCCCAAACTGGAGGGTGAAAGGGTGGCATGTTGTTATACACTCATAAAATGTAGCTAATGAGCACTTACGTGCCATATATATTAGGGGTGGGTATTGTAACAGAGGTGACGATACAAAATTATCATGATTTTTGGACCACGATACAATATTCTTCAACTTGAAAGTAGATGGAATTTAACAGGAATTTCTGCAGTCATCTTGGTGACTTACTTTCCAAAGACCGCTGTGATGCAAGAGAAAAATGAGCTCTTTCATAGACTTCAATGTTATTAGAGTAGACATTTATACCAAAATAAAGGTATAATAAATACATTTTTAAATGATAAAATAATATTAAATAAATCAACATCATTACTTGGCGCTACAGTATCGATTTATGTGCCGAAAAATATTGCGATACTACATATCGATTTTTCTCCCACCTGTAATACATAAGGTGATCAGCACTACAGATTGTCTATCATTGATGTGGTAATACAACCTTGTGCATCCATTTAGATTAATGTATGTTAGTGCAACAAGTTTTTTGAACCTTTGATGGAAATTTTGTCCATTCATCATTAAATACTCACATTATATGAAGGGTACCCAGCATTTTTAAATGATCTAACATCTGGCATAGTATGGTTATTGTATATAATATAATATGTTCCCAATGAACCTACTTGTGCAATAGCAAACTGGTCATAGAATGCGGAGTTGTCCAACCCCAGCTCCAGATCAGTGTCCTGTAAATCTTCGCAGCTGGAAATGACAAAAAGTTAACATTCTTGACAAATCAATATACATGCAGATGCATGCAGAATATTCTTAGAGATATAAGCTAAGTAAGACTTTGTGCATGTAAAAATATGAATAAAATATGCACAAAAATACTCTTGACATGACCTCATAATATTTTTAAAAGAAGTCTCATGGAAAGAGTCTTTAAATTTTCATCAAAGCACCACTTCTCACAGTGAGTGAATTCATATTCATGCAGTTGTGTTCAGTGAAACATGGCAGAGCTTTAAGGTCACTGGACTGAACAGAATTTGTGAACCTCGGGCCTAATTACATTAAAATTGCTCAACTGCAAGAACAAACAGGCTAATCAGTGGAGGATATTGGTGGAACGGCTGCCTTATGGGTCCATATGTGTGCGCCTTTGTGTGCTGTACCTACATAAACACAGTGTCCACCTTCTCAAAACCCAGACATTCGGTAAAGCAAGGCGATCTGAATGGTATGCTCACCTGCTGGGCATGCTGCCCCCTTCGGTAATGGCATCACACCACAGGTTGAAGCCCACACTCACAATGGTGCTGGACAGGAACACAGCGAACACCACGAACGAGCTGATCAGCAGGTTCAGGAAGGCATTGAAGATGGAGCTGCACAAATACAAAAGAAAATACAATTAGAAAGGTAATAATGAACGGATTCTTCTGGAAAGTTTCTACTAAAATAAAAATAAAAACTGTCAATGAATCAACACAAATAACTTCTTGCCTATAATAAGCTTCGAGCAGTCTAGGTTACTCCCTGAACTGTTTAAAGCAAAGTAACCAGCAGGCCTGTACAACAATCATCTGTTACAAAACACCACTGTCTTCTCAAGCATTTTACATAACGGTGCCAGTAACCTCACTGCATTCTGAGCGATGTGTCAGTCTGATGTCTGCTGCCAACACATCTGCCATTAACAGAGCTGAAGAGCTGCATATTGATTAGGCCATGGCTCCTCATTTGGATGCTGAATGTGCAGAGGGATAACTCTGCTGCCTTTTCCGAATGCTGAATGACCAAATAATATTAGAAAGCCCAACTTTAATGTATTTGTAACCTGGCCTTGCATTTATGCAACGTCATATGAAACTGGTATAAGCCCTAGCTGAGTCTCCCATTCATAGGCTGATGCCAGCATCCCTGGCATCCGTGGCATCAGGGTGCATGTGAGGGGCACAGAGGAAAACGTGCACTCACTCGTCGTGGCCTTTGCAGATGAAGAAGAGCAGCCTCCAGGCTTGAACGGCGGACAGGACGAGGGAGGCGATGCCCACGATAGTGATGAAGCTGCAGGAGGACGGGGGTCCCCACTCCTCAATAATAAACCTCTGCTTGGACACCGTGATGTTCTCGTTCTGCCACATCCCTCGCGTGAAAAGGAGACATTTTCCTCTGAAATCCTCCGTGTTCTCCGAGAGGGGAACCACCGCGATGAAGCCGAAGACGAAAGCCAGAAAATACAAGATGCACTGCGCGAAAATGAAATTATCTTTGGCCATTTTCGCTCGGCTGCGGCTCCTCAGCCCCGGAGTTCCGGCAATGCGCATGCGCAGTAGCGCTCTGCGGGCGGACCTACAGCACAGACGGGCCAGATGATGGAAGGGTCCAGGTACCAGCACACAGCACATTTAAGATCGTTTAACCAGAGGAAAATAATCTTTCTCAGCACCATCTTCAGCACAAGATGATTTCCTTTAACCCAGGCCTGCTGTGCTGTGATGATTCACCGTAAAATGGTAAAGATGTGGAGCTCTGAGTGTGGGTGGTGGTGATAACAGGGTCAGGAATGGGAGGGATTTAGTGCATAAAGTACATTTCATTTCAGAAATAGCTTATTTTAGTATGTATTAAAGGTAAATATTGTAGAAATGCTGTAAACTGATAGTGGGTAATTTCAAATCATTTCCAACAGTGAAGACCCCTCATAGATTAAGTTCAAGGGAAAAGCTCATGGAAAAACAGTTCATTTATTTTCTTTTAAAAATGTGTAAGTTTCAAAGCATACAATTCACTCCACATTCTGTATGGAAACTAAGCTGTTAAAATAGGCCGTTTCGATTAAATGTTTTGTGAAACTCTAGGGAATTTACATTTATCCATCAGTTTAGACTACAGCAGTGTAGCTTCATCCATTCATGTCGAACTTACAAGCATTGTTTTAGCCTGGACTGCTTTTTGAACTAGGCAGCCAATCAGAGCATTGTATATTAACATATATCAGTCTTAGAGGCACTGCAACAAAAACAGGGTTTTTAATTCTAAGGGATAAAGAGGAATAAGAAACAGAATACAACATGTTGGATATGTTGAACAAATCTGTCAGTCTGGTTTTACTCTATATAAAACCAAGTCAATTTCACTAATATTTTAATATAATACAAATATTTTAATCTATATTTAAATAAGATTTGATTACAAGAAACACTGAAAGTCATTTTTAAACGATAATCATCAGGCTAATATCACAGGCAAATATATAGATTATCCATAGCATATGGCTGGTTAAAGATTGTGCTTGGTTGGCTGCACAAATTATTTACAGAACATGTCATTCTAGGCCATGTATAGATTGCTGTGAATCATTACTGTTTGCATGCAAGTGGATTTCTGTTTTTTAATGCAGATAAGAAAAGTAGTACAGATAAAGCTGATAAATATTTCTGTTTGTCCCACTGTTTGTCTACACATGAATTTGTTTCAGAAGGCCAGTCGCACCCCTCACACACACATTGGCACAAAGACGTCCTAGGTTGATGTGTGTGTTACTCTTACACACTGCAATGCCTAAAAAAACAGCATCTTGTGTACACAGTACAAGGGAAGACAGAGCGACTAGCAACTGTACTGGCGGCTGCTGAAGCATCAGGGAGCTCATCAATTTTTAATGGGATAGATTAGCACCATCTCAACTAAACACACAGAGCCTTTTATAACACCAGGCTAAAAAGGCACATCTGGGAATGTGGGTCATACCCACTGGGTACTCATTAGGTCTTTAAGGCCTCAGCATGGAGCCACTCTTTTCTTTATCATTTTTTGTCTCCTGTCAGAAAGAAAATAACTATAAACCTAAATTAAGCAAGACTCGTGTTCTTTCGTTTTCTCTGAGCTCTTGGACCAGTTTAATGATTTTGCTTATATAAATAATTAGTGAGAGTGGATTATGGATTGCAAGGGTGTTTCTCCCTGTGTTGCACCCAAAGGGTCTGTCAATACAAAAAGCCAGGAGACTATCTAAACCCAAAATGAGATTTAAAGGCAGCAGTGACTTGCAATCATTAATACTGAAAAACAGCCCCAGTCCATTATCCCTCCTCCACTAAACTTTCTGTTGGCATTATGCATTCCTTTAGGTAGCGTTCTCCTGGAATCCATTGAACCCAGAATGATCCATTAGATTACCAGATAGAGAAGCATAATTGAACACCCCAGACAAGACACTTCCATTTCTCAAGAGTCCTTACACCTTACACCACTTCGGTCACCATGTGGCATTGCCCATAGTGATCTTAGGCTTGTGCGCAGCTGCTCGGACAAGGAAATCCATTTCATGAAGCTGCTCATGCTCATTCCTTGTGCTAATGTTTCTCCCAGAGGCAGTTTGGAACTCTGTACTCAGTGATGCAACAGAGGACACCCACTACAGTCTTCAGCTCTTGGCTACGCCGCTCTGTAAGTTGGGGTGGTCAACAGGTTCATGGCTGAGCTGTCATTGCTCCTAGGCACTTTCATTTCACAATACTTGCGATAACAGTTGGCTGAGGATTAAATTTTATAAACTGACTTATACTGCCAGTTTTTTCCATGTAGATTGCATGGTCATGTGTTTGATTTTATGTATCTGTTTGCAATAGGTGTGGCTTAAACACTTGATCTCAATAATTAGGAGGGGTTTCCATATACCCGTGTACAATATATAGTGTCTTGCAAAAGTACTGTCAAGTAAGAGACTTTAAAGGGAAGCCATTGGGAGGCCAGAAATCACTTTGAAGAATCTACAGAGTTCAGTGGTTGAGAATGGAGTGAAGGTGTGCATCAGTCAATGATATGCTAGAAAGAAGGCCTTCTTGAAGAGAAAAAACATATTAAAGCATGCCTGGGTTTGGAGTTTGCCAGAAACCATTCACCTAAAACAAGACGAAAACATCTTATGATCAGATGAAATAAAATTGAAGCTTTTGGCCAAAATTCAAAATGCAATGTGTAACACAAACCTAACACTGCCCATTCCTCAATAAACCCAATGGGGAAGTATGGGGGTGGCAGCATCATGTTGTGAGGATGATTTGCCGAAGTAGGGACTGGGCGTTTTGTTAAAATCAAAGGATGAATTGTGCAAAAACAGCTTCAGTCTACTAAAAAACTGAAACACGGGAGAAAAATTCACCTTTATGAAGGACAGTGATCCCAAGCTTAAAGACAAAGCAACACAGGATGACCACATGAAAGTCCAGATCTCAGGCCACTCCAGAACTTGTTTCAAAAATTGTAGTCCACAAACATCATCCAACCAAAACAACCTGGAGCAAATCTGCCAGGGAGAATGGGTGAAAATTTTCCCCAAACATTATGGTTCTACCAAGGATTAGTCTGAAGGAGTGAAGGAATATTTATGGAAGTTGTAATTGTCAGTTTTTTTAAAACATCTGCTGCAAAATAATGAATTTTGACTTGTCAGTACACATCCTCAACACATTTCTCTGCACATTCATTTGCACTAATTACTATTTATTTACTGTATTTAACATGGTGGGGACAACAATATAAACAACAAATATAAATATACAAATATAAACAACATACAATTTGCAAAAGTTAAGACACATTTATATGTTTCTTTTTTCAATATGCTACACTTAGCAAATAAATAGAAATTGTGCACTAAAATAGGCAGAAAAATACCATGTTTTAAGTTTTTATTTTTAGATTTTTACATAATATATATTTAAAACCAATAGCAGATGAAAGATACCATACAAATAAATATGTTTAATATATTCCCTTGATTGCTAGTAATATCCAACAATTTAGACACCACAGTGATACAAAATGTAAAATGTATCTTTATGTAAAAGGTAAACTTTCAGGTGTTGAGAGTACACAGACACGAAGCACAGAACTCAAAGTGAGTTACAAACACTAATCTGGGATGTCTTTAAACTCTTTCTTTCTCTCTCTTATGCCTGCTTGAAGCGTTTCCCCCTCTTGCCTCTTTGTCCTCTGGGTGCAGCTGATCCCTGCTCCGCTGGATGAGGTGCTACTTTACATGATCCGCTTCTGCTAGACGACTCCTCCTTCACAGCCTAAAAGCATAGAGTTTTACCACATTAAACCATAATGTTGTTCAAATATTAGTATCTGACACTGAAAAACATGTTTTTTTTTCCATAAATGTGAATGTGAGGAATGAGTCCAGGTCTTCAAATCAAAAATCTCCATCCAAATCATTCTCTCTTATAGTGTACAGAGAGGGGATTAAAACCATGTGCCGTCTCAGACTAAAAGCAAATATAGCAATTATTTTAATTTCAGGGAACTTTCAGGAACATGTTTGCCCCAAGCCTTTGTTAATTTCTGATGCTGAATAAATTGCTAGTGTGTACAGTTTATGCGTCTCACTGAAGGCTGACAATATTTAAATGCCTATGTTACCTTTTATACAACTCTTCAGGCTAACTTTCCTCACATAAAAACTAGTCAAAACCAGGCAAACATACGTTTCTTATGAAGCATTTGTTGAGATTTCATTTCATTTCCTGTGTGTGTGTGTGTGTGTGTGTGTGTGTGTGTGTGTGTGTGTGTCAGTGTGGTGAGAGCAGAAATATCCTGATTCCATTAATCTATGCCTGAGGTTATGGGACAATCAAACAGCAAATAGAGGCCATGATGAAAAGGCTCTAATAGAAGCTATTTCTTTCTAAAGCATTCTGACATATCACAGCAGCAAGCAATCCTTTACACAGCGAGAGGCACAACAGATAAATGTTTTACCCTTCATATCAGTTGATATCCATATGATCTCAGTGAGGAACATTACAGAGCTCAACTAACTTTGAACTTAAAGATTCAGCGCATAAAACTGAATATAAAGCAAGAATTCCAACACTAAGTGGCTCTACATTTCTCAACAACTTTCTTAACCAGATTCTGAAGGAATTAAACATACCTGGGTTTAATGCACTGCGACACATTATAGATCTTATTAAGATCCAACATTTACAAGCCTTCACTAAATATAAAATCATGTGATACATTATGAGGGGTGGCTGGTGGCCTGGTGTTTAGGGAGTTGCCCCTGCACTCAGAAGGCAGTGGGTTTGAATCCCAGGACTGCCAGTGGCACCACTGAGGAACCCTTGAGCAAGACACCACCCCCACACTGCTCCCACTGGGCACTGTGTTCCTGGCTGCCCACTTCTTACTTGGTGAATGGATTAAATGCAGAGGAAGAATTTCACACTGTTCACAGACTGTGCTGTGGTGTGTTCTCGCATGACAATGAGGGCCACCTTACTAACCATATGTTATGGTTCTACCAAAGATTAGTCTGAAGGAGTGAAGGAATATTTATGGAAGTTGCAATTGTCAGTTTTTTTTAAAACATCTGCTGCAAAATTATGAATTTTGACTTTGCATTTAAAGGTTTAAGCACCCTGGTCAGTACACATTTCTCTGCACATTCATTTGCTATTACTATTTATTTACTGTATTTAATATGGTGGGGACAACAATATAAACAACATAAATATAAATATACAAATATAAACAACAAACAATTTGCTAAAGCTAAGACACATTTCTATGTGTCTTTTTTCAATATGTTACACTTAGCAAATAAATAGAAATTGTGCACTAAAATAGGCGGAAAATACCATGTTTTAAGTTTGAGTAAGGCCATCTGGTTTGAGTAATATATTTGTGAAATTACACAAAATATAGCATACATCCAAGCCTGTTATTTATTACATGCTAATGTAATACGACTAAGGCTATTAAGGCAAACCTGTTATATACATTATGTATGTTCAAGATGAATTATCAGAACATGAAGCCAATACCACGATTCAAACACTGACTGATTCTTGACCTGCTTGACTTGTCTAACAAGGAATGCCCATTGAATGACTTTTCTTTTAAATCCTCATGGTTCAGCACTGAAGTGTTTAATGAGGTGATACTGGTCTAATGCTGTACTCTAACCCCCCTCCATTAGAATAAATTTATCACATTTTATTGCCCTGAAGATAACTGTAAATGAACTGCCTACATTAAACAATCAAGTGAGATTAAACAATTAAGTAATTGCCTGGATCCAATATCATTAACTATGCAGCTGGTCACAGCAGAGCCACGTACATGGATGAGATCATGCTGAACCACTTCAGAACATCAACCCAACAGTGCCACAGTGTGGCCTAAAAGGCGTTCCACACACTTCCTACGGTCTCCCTTGCAGTGTTCAGCTTAGAAAGATTTTCTTCATGCTCTTCACTCATGAATACCGTGAATAAATCAGCTTGTGTTACCTTTTTGCCCTCTTTTTTGCCTCCCTTAGGCTTAGTCGAAGATTCCAAGTAGCTGACTGGTCCCTGCGACTGAGACCATCCCAGAATGAGGGATGCCCCTTTCTCTGGAAAAGAAAGACAACACAGCAGATCAAGAGACGTCTAGAGACAATACACTAAAATATGAGAACAAATTTAATTGTTCAAAACACTCACAAAGATTAAAATTATGACATTTCATCTTTATAATTTTAAATCTTTGTGAGTATTTTGAACAAAGATTTACAAAGATTTACAATTATCATGACATTTCATCATGATTCAATTTGATAATTGTGGTATTATTCAAAAACATTTTTGATACTACACTGAATATAGAAATGTTACATTTAAATTATTTTAAACCAATATAAAGATCTTTATTTTTGCATTTGAAAAGACTGTGAGAGCTCTTTTTTGTTATTTTACATTTACATTTATATGAGAATTTAATTTTGGCCAAAAAATAAGCACATGCTATGTTAAATACATTCATAATGTATTCATATCAATTCTAATAAATTTCAACATTGCAAAGTCAGTTCAGTTGAATTGCCACTTTCAGATCAATGGATTTTAGACCCACAAAACCAGGCAGACATTTGATTTGAATATCAGGATAAAGCAAAACCTTTGACAGCAGGGACCTGCTCAACTGCAGGCAGCAGGCCAGTGGAGGCTCGTCTGGTCTCCAGGCCCTGCTTCCACCAGCTGCCCAGCTTGCAGTGGCCCACTGGGGCTGACGTGGTCCGGAAACACACAGCCTCACTGGGGGATTTGTCTCTGGCCTGATCAGAAGAGCTGAGCTGGGTACTCCGAGGAGGACTGGTGTGAGATGACAGGGATACTCCCAGGGGAACCTGGAGCTGATGGGTTGGGGATCCATGCCTCTTGGGGTTACAGTTTATCTGTAGTATGGAGCTCCTGAGAGAAGCTAATGAAGCTGGCTGGCATTGTTCCCCTTCCTTGACTGAAGCATCTCTCTCACGGATCTGACCCAGGATGTCCATCTTGGTCTCAGTAAGGGCACAGGAGGTCAAAATCTCTGGCTGGTCCACGGCATCCTGGGAATCACAACTGAATACCTCCAATCGCTTCTCTACTACAGGAACAGACAAGGCCCTCTGACCACAAAAACACAAAGATGAATGGTCAAACATAAGCAAGCCAAACAATAGCTTGGTTTAAAAAAACAACAACAACATTAAAAAACAACCCCCCAAAAGGTAGTCCAGAGTTGTCCTTCTCTAGCTAAGCAGCTAATATAGCTAACAAGTAATGAAAATCATGCAAACTGCAATCTCAAAACATCCCACTTTTGCTTTAAACCTTTCTTCAGGGCCGGCGTCAGAGCGGATCTTCCCGGCTGGAATCTAACTGACTATGGGGGGGCACTATCGATCGTGAACTATATTCATATGAGCGACACTAGAGGTTGACAATTTTTC
>JBBPCZ010000001.1:34620931-34637800 GCA_037974445.1 Brycinus macrolepidotus
GGGGCCTAGCCCAAACCCTGAAAATACTTTTGTCCATACAGTGTACGTTTTGTATATTATGGCCATTTTGGGTTCCTTCATCAACATCTGCTTTATAAAAATGCCTGATTTTGAGATTTTAAAAGAATGTTGAAATGAAACATACTGTGCTCAGGATGAAACTGACCAGCTTGTGTCTTTCCTAAGCAGACCAATGACAGCAGGTTCTTCAGTTTCTGTGTCAGTAGATGGACTTTAGTGAAGGAGTTTTGGTCTAGGAACATCCACAGGCCCTCACACTGGCCAAAGCCTGGATCCAAAAAGTGGCAGTACCAAATACTTTCAATTACTGCATAGTTATACCTACTGTGACGCTTGCAAGTTTGTGAACCCCTCATCATTTTCTTTTATTTCTGCATAAATATTAGACCTAAAACATCCTTAGATTTTCACATAAATCCTAAAGCAGATAAAGGGAACCCAATTAAACAAACGAGAAAATCTGGTCATGTTTATACAGAAAATTCTAAAGGGTTCACAAAGTATGTAAAGAGATATTAGTAAATGGTTTTGTGGATTTCTCCTACTTACACAGAGTTAGCAACTCTTTCTTGGTGAGATGCACTGAACGCTGCAGCCAGCAGCTGAAATGGTCCAGGCTCTTCTCCACATTGCATTTCTCTGCTGAAAAAAAGACGAGCAACACTTCATTTGGGTACATTTCAGATGATTGCAATTCAGCTGAATTCAGCTCAATTCAACTAAATTGCATTCACCATTAACCTCAATTCAAAATCTAACACTATTGAGAATAAACAGATCCTCACCAATTTGAATCTTCAAAAGTTCTATTGTACTGTGCAAACAGCATGAAACCAGGGAAGTTAATTAAGCAAGCGGAGAAAGTTATACTGTATCAAACTAAACACAGAGCAAAGTTATAGACTGTAGACTGAATGATCTTTAGTGGCCTGAGCAACAATATGCTGAAATAGTCAGTTAAAGGCTTCTTCTTGCCTTCAGTGGAGAGGTGTCGGAGCCAGTGGATGATGCCTCTCACGTTGTTGTCTGTTAAAGCTTTGTTCCACAGGGCTTCTGTGTTCAGCATCATCCTACCACTGCACAGAGAATGTCCAACTTCATATGCATAAATGCCTGCAGGAGAAAGGCACTGGAGCTCAAAGTAATGGATCTGTTCTTCCACATCGCATTTCTATGACTAATTTGAAAACTAGAACATGAATCCAAAGCCTTTTTAGTTTGTGTTCAGATGATTCATTCAAAAACATCCGCACGTAAGCAATTAAACATTCCTTATTTGGCACAGTTGGCAACGTTCTTCTGGCTTATTTTAAGACTTTGAATCTGGGAGTATAAAAAAAAAAAAATAACCGGTATGATTTATTTGTAACCTTGATGCTGGTAACTTGTCAGAATGACATGGCTCATAAATAGAAACACACCCTCCTATACTTCAGGTCTTAATCTCCACCCATCTCAGAGGTTTAGCGTCATGACACTGACAACTGCATGAAGTAGATGTAGAGGTGTTCGAGACTCACCAGTAAGAGCACCTTTCATCCAGTGTCCCATGGGTTGAGACGAGAGGCGTCTCCAGGTCTGCTGACTGGGCCCCTGCATGCGCTTTCCCTTGCCTCAATCCCCTCTAGGCTAGACTAATCCACTAATCTAGACCTCTGGATCCCATTGGCTATTTGAAAAGTGAGCGAGGGTGACTGGGCTATATGTGACATTAAATGAAATATGCACATGACACAAAAGAGCTTAATGCATGAGGGAACATTTACACTGATAACCAGACGTCACAAAAGCAACGCAAGGCTTGAATGCCTGAAGCAGGGTGGAAACTGTCAGCTCTTACTTCTCAAAGGAGGGAGTTTGTGGACATGCCTATGGATCTTCAAACCAACATGAAGAACTCTAGGTCATCTTTCAATGCTTTGGTGCTGTACCTTTTAGATTTTTCCCTTGGATTAGTACACACTGAGAAGATTAGATTAGCATATACTGAGCTTTAATGCAGTCATTTTGGCTCTTGCACGACAGTTTGTGTTTTCTGCAACTCACAGATGCTTAGTTATGTAATGCTGGAAATGTTGAATGCTTTTATTTTTTGTGGAAGGAGCATCATGAATCCCTTGACTCTTGCCAGTGTGCAAAAAAGACTGGAAGTATTTGCAAGTTTTTTATGTATCTGGCACACTGTTGTATTCTAGGCACAACTGCAAAAAATAATTTAAAAAACAAACTAATGGAAGACTGCAAACCTCAAGGGAAGCGTATTCCAGAGTGTGAATGTACTAGTGCTGGGCACTGTGGCTCCTTTTGGTCAGTCAGATCAACTGGCTCAGCTCACCAGTCTTTCAACTCCCAAACAGCTCTTTATTCTACAGTTTTTGTTTTTTTTTTCCCCAAAAGTGGCCAGTTTAGCAATATTATCGTTTACTGTCATTTTCAATAAACCCCTAGTCTACCTTCAAAATAGCTCATTACTGGCCACAGCATTTGTTTTACATAGTATAGTGAATTTGGTACAAATCATTTTCAGAGTATTTCTGGAGAGTGTTATTTTGATTATATTTTGACTTACACTATATATTATATTGTTCATGTCTTTGTGTCTCTGTGTGTCTGTGCAGTCGTGGCATAAGCAATTTCCTACAGGATCAATAAAGTTTTCTGATTCTGATCCAATAAAATTTGTATTATGCTATACATATATACAGTGTAGCACTACAGTGAAAGTAAAAACAAAAACATCTCACCATTCTTGCTAGATTTGCCTCCAAATCATTATGCTAAACCAAATCAGTCAGATACTGATTATTAGTTTCAACAGCAGCTGCAGATAAAATTGCACTGCTTGTGCATTTTAATGAGAAACATGAGACATAAGGTAAGAGCGAGCAGGTTTTGTTAGTAGAAACCCCAGAGCTAAATCGAGAATGACAACCAAAGTCAAGGGTCAATATGTGGGAGTCTTCTGGGAACTGCAAAATGCAGACAAATCCATCAACCAGCCATCAGCAAACAAAGGCAGTCTGAAGCCAAACATCTTAACAGGTGAATAAGGGAGCATGGCTAGATTGTTCCAAGGAGATCCAGGAGAGGGGTCCTGTGACAAACCTGCTACAGCGTCATAAGATGTAACTATTCGTTTTCTCTTAATTTAATAATTAGATAGATAGATAGATAGATAGATAGATAGATACATAGATGCATACATACATACATACATACATACATACTGCTTCTCAGTCATTTTTCTCAGTCACCTTTGTGAAAAATTTGGTGTAAGTATAAATAAACGGGAAGGTTATAAGACCAGGAGAGATGTCCAAGTTTCAGGGAAGAAGATTCCAAGAAATATGCCTTGAAAATGAAAATACACAACAAACTGACAGAAACAGAAGTCAGTGACAGAAACTGACTGAGTGAAATCAACTGAGTGAAATTAGATTTACACTGAGCGCTAACTTCAAACCAGAAGAAAACAAGGTTACAGTGGGCTAAAAAGAAGCAATCATGGAGTGTGAATGAATGGATGAAAATCATCTTCAGTGATGAATCATGAAGGTTCAATGATGGTCATTTTTCATGATCATAATGCATCTCCCCACAGAGCAGAGCGTTAAAGAAGCTTTTCTTCAGGAAATTCAATCACATGACCAGCATTTAGTTCTCAGTAAGGCAGAAAATTGATGGTGGAAATAAAAAAAAATGGTCCATGCCAAGACTCCAAACTGTGAAACTGATTTGAGGAAGTTGGAACCAGCTTGATGGAGAAAATAGTTTTTTTTAGTAGTGCATTCCATGCCTCAAGGAGTTCAGGCCTGAGGAAGAGCAACAAAGTACTAACTGTGATTTTGTTTGTTGACGATTTCATTTTTTTATTTTGCACTGGAAAAATACACCAGTAAAAAAATGTTATCTATGATTTATTGATTTATTAAAAAGTAAAAAGACTGGGTGAACATCCTCTAATTGTGGTGATTCCATCATTTTTGCCACTGGTCGTGTATGGGATTAAACTGCATTCTAGACTTTTTCGACTCCAGTCTCACCATTAGCCTACATGAGCCCACTGATCACTTTATGCTGATGCAATCAGAAGCAGGGCTCTGGGAAGCTAAAGGAGCTTTTCCTATAGGCTAGTGCACTATTATCCTGTCTACTGAATGCATTAATGCATGGTTAAGATTAACTCTAGCCAGAGTCAGAGAGATAAATTTATGAAATTGCTTGTGGCAAAAATACCAAGGGAAACAGGTTTTTTTTTTCTATATGAAGGAATTTATGAAGAATCTAAAATGCTGTGTGACTATTTCAAGTTTCTGTAGTGTAGTGGTTATCATGTTCGCCTCACATGCGAAAGGTCCCCGGCTTTGAAATCAGGCAGAAACAAGTCTTGTGTCTCGGGGTGGCTGGTGGTTAAATGGTTGTCCTTGCGATCAGAAGGTTGGGGGTTTGAATCCTAGGACTGCTAGTGGCACCACTGAGGTACCCTTGAGCAAGGTACCCAGGCACAGTGTTTCTGGCTGCCTGCTGCTTTACTTGGTGAACGGGTTAAATGCAGAGAAAGAATTTCACACTGTTCACAGTGCTATGTTCACATGTGACTATAAGGGGTCACTTTTATATATAGTCTAGAATCAACACTGTCTTGAGAGTGCTAACAGAGCACGGGGAGACCCAGAGCATTTCCTTTCCTCTTGGTAACATTACTCTTAATCACTCTCTCTCTCTTTTACATACACAATAGTCCATCAGTGAGATCTGTATAGGTGGCAGAAGGTACTCTTCCAAATCCAACTGGGCTGATTACTGATTACAGGAGGATTACAGGGGAGGTCAGGGCTGGGTTGTCTCCAACAGACACATGCCATGTTTTTCTGACCCAACAACACATAAGCATATTGTTACATGCTAAAAGCGAGCGTATCTAGTGCAGAGGAGGAGAGCAATAAGCTGAAATGGGGCGCTATGGGGCAAAGTATTAAGCGGAGAGTGCACAAGAGCTGGGTGAGTATTAAACTATTTACCACCACCCCTAATTCTATAGGGATTATCTCCATTCATTGTGTCTGGCTAAGCACAGAGATGTGTGTCTGTGAGAGTAGGTGAGCCGTGTTTTGTCTGCTTTTTGAGCAAACAGGTAATATATGGGTTTTACATTTAAACTGTACGTTTATTTTGGCTCTAGTTAGATAAAACAGAGAGACTGTGTGTTTTCTAACTCTTTTGTCTCAGCGTAGTTATAAAATGCCTAATAGACACTCTTTAGTAGTGAGTAGCGAGTCTGTTTAAATTCAGTATGAGCATATTAAAACTATTCAGTCTTGTGTAAAATAGTTGGAAATCTATGTGCAATTATTGCAGTTTAAAATTTTTTCATGCAAGCAGATTGTTCCAGTCATAAAATCTTACTGTTGTTTGGAGACGCCCTCAGATGACAGATTCGGCTGCGTATTCCCAAAAGGCCATAAATTGCTCTCAGGAATATGATGGACAGAATATCACTCCATGCTGTACCTGGTATTCGATCCCCACTTCATCACTGAGAAGACAGATACTACAAAGTGATTTACTATTGTAAAATGAGCTTTGATGGGAACTTCCAGTTCCATTAGGTCATTTTCAGTCATTTCAGCTTAAGAAAAGATTCCAATGTTCCAGACCTCCCCAAGAACTTCCTGCACCTTTACTTCTTAACACCTCCATCTATTTTCTCTGTCCCACAATCTTTTCTCCCACCACCTACCAATCATCCTACCAATTTTCACTCCTCTTTATGCTCAGCACCACTAGTTTACTGAAGCTTGATAGCTGACAGTTGGGCAGAAATGGCCGTTCTGCGGGTGAAGTTTACCAAGACCCAGAGGGACAAGCTGGCCCAGGTGCTGTGGTTGCTGAACTGGGTCTCAGTGGTGACAGGAATCATCCTCTTCAGTCTGGGCCTTTTCCTCAAGGTGGAGATCAACAAGAGGAGGGAGCTAATGGCCGAGCGGGAGATCCACTCTGTGCCAAACATGCTTATCGCAGTGGGACTGATTGCTTGCATAATCAACTTTCTAGGAGGGAAGATCTGTTATGACTGCGTGGACACCCATAAGTTCTTGCGCTGGAAGCTAGTGATGCTACCCTACATCATTTGCACGTTCTTCTTCACCCTATGTGTGCTGGTTGGCGCACTAATGTGCTACAGCATGCATGGGGAGCTGGAGGAATCACTGGCACTGGGACTACAGGATGCCATGCGCTACTATAAGGACACGGACACACCAGGCCGCTGCTTCCTGAAGCGCACTGTCGACCAGCTGCAGATCCAGTTCCAGTGCTGCGGAAATAAAGGCTACAGAGACTGGTTCCAGATCCAGTGGATTAGTAACCGCTACTTGGACATGTCCAAGCGAGAAGTGCAAGAGTAAGTAGGGTTTTAAGGCTTCGTACATTTTTGTGATGCTACAACCATGAATCCATTTACATAACCCAGTCAGCCACAGCAGTTCAGCCCAACCCATTCACAATGAAGTGGTAAGTAATGTTAATTCAGATCTAGCAGAGGTAGTGAACATGTGAGGACAACTGATTAAATGTTGGGAAGCAAATATACTGTTGCAACTTTCCAAGGGATTTAAAGTGCCTAAATAATTTTTTTTCCCCTCGACATACTTTAGGATTACTTTCTAAACCTAACAGTTTGTTCCATAAATTTCTGGCATGGTTTTGCTCATTAAGACCAGCTTAATTAGCTGCAAACAGCTTAATTAAAAAAAGAGTTTGGAAAATGTAGGGATGAATTTTGATGCAGGGATGAATTGTTTACTGGTTTCAGGAAATAAAACCACAACAATTGCAGCACTGATTTTAGCAAGTGGACTTTAGGTGACATCCACTGATTAAACACCTTTTTTTTGTTTTTCATTTTTATAGCCGTTTACGCAGTAACATAGAAGGAAAGTACCTGATGGATGGTGTACCGTTCAGCTGCTGTAACATCAACTCACCTCGGCCTTGCATTCAGTATCAGCTCACCAACAACTCTGCCCACTTTAACTACGACCACCAAACAGACGACCTAAACTTATGGAAGAGAGGCTGTCACCAGGCCTTGGTGGAGTACTACACCAACATAATGCACTCTATTGGCCTTACAGTGCTCCTGATCTGGCTCTTTGAGGTTGGCACTTCTTTAGCACAAGGGTGTTTTGTGGTTATTTTCATAAAGAAATACTCTTGTTTAAATTCTGCTTTGTGAGAGAAAATATCTTTCCTAAGAAAAATGTGAGGCACTTTTCTTGCCAGCAAGCAAGTAGGTGTTTGTTATTTCCATCATATACACAGTACACAGTGAAATGAAACAATGTTCCACCAGGACCATGGTGCAACACAAAGAACAAAAAACAGAACATCACTAGACTGCACAAGTGTAGGTAAGACAGAACTAAAGAGAGTCCTGTCCTACCTGCTCTTGTGGTGGTCCGTCTTTTGTTCTTTGTGTGGCACGATGGTCTTAAAGAAACGTTTCATTTCACTGCATACTGTCTATTAACTAATCCCACCTCAGGTTTCTGCCTTGCTCTCTGTAATCTTTGCTCAGCCATGAACATCCCTCAGCTGTGTTGTCAGTCAAATCCTATGAAGCAGGCAGAGAAGTTACAGGTGTCCATAAACCATACCGAAACATACTTAGCAATGTCTATAACAGAAATATGTATTTCTCTCACATTATCAAACACAATGTCTTATGCAGCCTCATAATGTTTATTCATCATCTTCTTTCTCTTCACGCACAGCTGTCTGTTCTTACTGGTGTGCGTTACCTGCAAACAGCCCTGGAAAACGTCCTGAGGCAAGGAGATCCTGAGTCAGAATCAGATGGATGGTTGCTAGAGAACAGCTTTGTAGAGACTGCACGCTCGAACTTCAGCATTATCAAAAACCTGGGAAAGTGCAATCAGATTGACACAGCTGTAAACGGAGATCCGAACATTGACAGACCATGCACGGCACACTACGGTCCTGACAATGTGCCTCCAAAGCAAATGCCCACGGCCAGCTGAGCTAATCTCAGTCTCTTTCTGTGGGCTTGGCCAAACTGAAAGGACATTACTAAGCTCCATTAACTTGCAAGGGTTTTGCCATTGTTCTCTAACTGTCCCACGAATGGGGGGGAAAGTTAAACTTTCTGATGACTGGGACAATATGCAAATAGTAGAATATAAAAGTAAAAGACTTGGGTCACATGAGAAGACATTAACACTGACAGAAGAGAAAAAGTACTCTGTAATAGGTTTCCATAGAACTAAGAGGATATAGTTTCATCAAATCTAATGTGAAATAGAACATCAAGTACAGTGCAAGGCCTTGATCACACACTGTCTTAAAATCACCGTGACCACACCGCAATGTGATTTTGACAATGCCAACAGCAAAACCATTCACTTTAGATTTTAGGCGTTGCTCTGGAGTGAACACTATTTGACTGTGAATTCAACCTGCTAAGATCAGAAGAGCAAATTGTGTTCATCTTCAAACTTGTGCCTACTCCTTACCATCTGCCTCTAAAACCTCTTTTTGACCTAAGACTGAAAACAATAACGGAGAATGAAATATAATGTAACTTACAAATGTCTTTTTTGGGAAATAAAGTTAAATGTTCAAGGTTCCTTGGCAGAAATCTGATATACTGACAGCTGTGGATCTTCCTTTCCCCCCATTTCAACAAATGGAAGCAATGTGTACAACACCCTCATATCCAACCTTCTTTTTACAGCTGAAAACACTTGATCTGAAAACAGTCGATTTTAACTTAGTAGCATGAAAAGATTTGAGAGGATGAAAGTACACACAATGATATTGGCCGAAGTGCTACAAATCTCTCGGTTCGAATTTCCTCAAATTCAAGGATCTAATACAGCATAGCTTCAGACATGCATCAAGGTTAAACTGTATATTGAACTGTAGAAAAAAAGCGTTAACACTGTCTGTTTAACCTAGGTTTCTCACTTACTTGCTTTACTCACTCATGACTGTCACTTTCTCCGGTGGAAACAAGGATGAACAGATGACGAGACACACATGCAGACAGCAGAATGTAGCCTGTGTACTAACGCCAAGTTTAAATAAATTAAAAAAAAGGCAAAAGAACTTCATATAATATCAAGCACTTTCAGTGAACCATGTCTGTCTATTTTCAAAAACTTTCAAGGATTCTTGAAAACAGTGTTTGCTAATATTGAATGAAAGTTATTAAAACAAGAACCGTTCGTTAGTCGTAAAAAAAAGCACCAGTTGGCATTTCCAAACAAAAATGGAGGTTTTGTTCAGACAGCAATGCTACCTGATATTTTTGCTACTTCTTTTGTTTTGTGACTCACTAAACTAAGCTTTTTGAGGACTAGCTAATGCTTTGTGATGATATTTTCAGTTAGATTTGTCTGTCAGAGAAATGTACATGAAAAACAAACAACTAGTTCAAGTGACCCATGAATACAAGCTACATTCATATTCTAAAAGCATGCCTACTTAAACATAAAGGCTCCATTAGTGAAGACAAAGTTATTTTCATTACAGTATTTTATTTTGTCAGGCAAGATGATTTCCAGCACTGTTCAGTAATGTGGCTGCAATATTTTTGATGTGAAAGTGTGATAAAGTAGGAGTTACAAACTGTACAAAACAGTAATGACGTTAACAATAATTAGTGAAGTCAAAGCTTAAGTTGGACTGTCACGGATGAAAATGGTTGATTTCTTTTGTCTACCTAAACTGTCATGTTTTATAGACTCATGATTATCATTTTTTTACCAATTGTGAGTTAGTGGCTTCCACTATGTTCTTATTGTATTCCTATAGCAAAATAAGATTAATCTATTTATCCATTAATGTTTTATGAACAAGTGAAAAACAGCTAGGAGGTTTACAATTTAACTGGCAAAATAACTTGCTAATCCTGAAATAATGACACATCATTATATTCAAGGGGTCTTTGAATAATATATCCATAGATTGGTATAATATTTTCACATTGATACAGTTTTTCCACACACTAAAGAAAAAAGGCGACAAGTCCATAAATGAGGAGGACAGGATAGCTGGGCTAGCATTTAACGAGTGCAAAAGAACAGAAAGAATTTTCTGAAAGAAAAAAAAAACAAAAAAAAAAACAAAGAAGTGCGTATACAAGTAAGACGATATAATCCTGCCTCACTTTAATACTCAGAAAACAATGCATTAAAACTGAACTGCCTAATTGTGGAAACACTTCAAGCTGAGGAAAGGAAAATAAAGCTAAATGTGGTTTGACGTCCGTCCTTGCTTCACTATGATAAGTTTGTACAGGCCACGTGAATCCTTAAACAGTTTTTATAATTAAAAAAAAAAAAAAAAAAAAAAAAAAAAGAAATCCAACGAACAAACCAAACCCGCATCCCACCCTCCTACATATCCTGTGTCACTACCACTTCAGTTCAGCTACTCTTTACTGAATCAGAGGAAATGTGACTGACTAAAAGACCTGAAGGGAGGTTGTAGGAGATTGTGGTACTCCCTGAAGTCTGGCACCTCTCTTTTCCCTCTGGCCAGACCTGAGCTCACAGCATCTGCCACTCAAAGGCAAACATGACATTCAGCACTTCCAAACTGCGGGCAATCTCCTCAAGGATGCAGTGCTGCTGCCACAACTGGTGCAGCTTCTTGTAGCGCTCGGGACACAGATGCAGTGGGTTCCCACGTCTGTCAAAACACAGATCAATTAACTACAGATCAATCATATCTAATAAAAAGATAATAAAGCATACTTCATTGAATATTTATGGAAAAAGGAAAAAAAGATTGTGACCCTTTCCAATAATTACACTTACCCTAGCTGAGGGTCCGTCTCCCCATAGTCATCGAGATAAGGGGCTGGATATGTGCTCCCTCGTGTCCTACTGGCCATCAAAACAATTTCACACTCTCTCACCCTGTTCAATAAGACACAAGCAGGCAGCATTAGTAACAAGATTTTTTCCCCCTCACATGTATAATATGTACATATCCTACTCCAAAAAAACAAATAACATCTAATATATCTGCTTTACTTCAAACCTTGGTCTCTAAACATGGCCTCTTAAGGGGATCTGAAGTTAAATCAGAGACTTTACCAATGATATTTTCTTTATGCTAAATATGCATTTCCTCCATGCCGCTTTATCTGGGCAAGCCATTCTTGGCAAGAGCAGGATGTTTCAGAGAAACGCATTCAAGACAGTTTCCATGTGTGCTCACCTGAGGAACATGCCCACACCAGCCCCGCAGGAGGCAGCATGGGCTGTGCAGGCGCCCACCTCCTCCCCATCCAGCTGGACCTGACAACAAGGGCTCTGAGAGCAAAGCATGGCTCCACAGAACAGACACAGTGTTGGGTGCTTCCGCTCGTCATCTGATGACTTTGGACACCTGGTAGGGACAGAAAGATGTCAACTGTGCTTTTACTATAATTTTCAATAAAAATGTATTCATGAATTAACCACACTTACTTAAAATGACTGGCCTGGTTGAGTAGCACGCTGTAGTCATCAGGAAGGTCAATCAGTCTGTTTCTCTTTCGTGGATACCTGTAAATGTTCATTTTTAAAAAGCTTAATAACGTGTTTACCTACAAGGAAAATTAATGGGCTGTTAAAGAAGTCTAAATGTGTGCCAACCTAACAATGGTCAGTTCTCCCTTCAGGGCTTTTGATATGGCTCCATTTCCACACCACCTGAGTCACAGACATAGAGCATTAAAAATAATGGAGATTTGGAAAACGATTATTTGTAGACACCAGATATATAAATATAGCACATAATATGTACATAATACAATAACACCTCCAGGGAAACACACTTCAGTGCTTTACCTCTGTATTAGCGGGGTTACAGCATCTGTGTGATCTTGGAAGAGCTGGAACAGGTTGCAGGGCAAAGCAAGGTAACTGCACAGCAGGGGCAACTGACTGTCAAAGAACTCTGAAGACGAAAAAAGAAAAAAAAAGTAAGAGCTTTTTTTCCACCGTTGGACATCTCCTACTTTAATATCATTATAAAGTGCTAAATATGGTTTAGTCAGTGCTTCTGAAGACTGTACACTGTTCAGACAAAACATTAAAACCACCTGACAGATATTTTGTAGGTCCCCCTTGTGCCACCAAAACATCACTGACTGATCTGGACTCTAAAAGACCAAATGTGTGCTTTATTATCTGGTAGCAAGTCACTTGCAGCAGATCCCTTTAAGTTCTGTAAACTGCAAGGTCGGTCCTCCAAGTCCAGCATATCCTACAGATGCTTGTGCCAAATGAGATATGGGGAATTTGGAGGAACTCTTCGTTATGTACCTCAAACCATTCCTGAACAATTTTTACAGTGTGGCAGGTCAAATTATCCTGCTGAAAGAGGACACTTGCAGTAGAGAATACTGTTGCCATACAGGGGTTTACTTGGTCTACAATGTTTAGGCAGGAGGTATATGTTAAAGTAACATTAAGATAAATATCAAGTCAGAGTAACACACTGCTTCTGCCAGCTTGCCTTCTTCGTAGTGCATCATGGTGCAATCTCTTCCTAAAGTAAGCAATCCACTCGCACCCAGCCGTCCACATGATGTAAAAGAAAGCGTTTTTGGGACAGCATGGGCACTCTGACCAGTCTGCAGCTATACAGCCAAATGCCCTGCAATGCACTGTGTGTTCCATCCCCTTTCTATCATAGCCATCATAAACTGCATACATCTCACAAGACCTGTTGTTTTCGAGATGTTCTGACCTAGCCATTTATAGACCTTTGGTCTTTGTCGCTCAGATCCTCATGCTTGTCCATTTTTCCTGCCTCCAACACATTATTCTGATGTTTAAGCTGTATTAGCTTCCTAACATTTATCTTATACCTTGACTGGTACCACTGTAACAAGATAAATGTTAGTCACATCACCTGTCAGTGGTTTTAATGTTGTGGCTGATTGTTGTAAACAAGTAAGGCAACTCACTAACCTGCAGTACTGGAAAGCTCATCTGGAGGGGGCACTCCTGTAAGGCAATTAAAGAAAAGTGCAGCACAGCGAAGAAAGGGTAGAACACCTCTCTTCACTCTGTCTGCAATCACGGAACCTGACACACCTGACCACAACCTGAGAGAAAAACAGATGAAAGAAGGAGAGAAGTAGAAGATGGGAAAATACGCAATTAACATCCTCGTGGGTAACAGGAAGTGAAAAGTATTTACATAAATGGTAATATTAGCTTATCTAATTACTTGAATCATTACTTAATATGTTTGGTGCACATATTGCGATGCCACAGTATCTTTACCCCTTGGTGTGACGTGATATGGTAAGGTAAAGTGCTGTTGCTGCTCTGGCCTCCTCCTCCTCCTCCTCTTCTCCTCCTCCTAACACTGCATTGGAGTCTTATAAAACACACAATCACTGTAATTATATTCCATGTATTAGAACTGCCAGAACAAAGTTCATCTGAATATTATTTGTGATCATTATATTTGTGTGTGTGTGTGTGTGTGTGTGTGTGTGTGTGTGTGTGTGTGTGTGTGTGTTTACCCATTGAAGACAGCAAGATTTGTACTATATGGGCCATAGTGACTAGGTGCACTAGATGAAGGTGATTGTAAGCTGTACTGATTCCTGAAGGTTGCAAGTCAACACTCTCCTCTTGATACAGCACAGGTATAGAGAGAACAAGTCCCACCTGTGGGATGTAGCAATATTTAGCAGATTACTTCTGTGCAAATAAAGGCTGAGATTTGCCTACAATCATACAATTCAAATACAATTCATATATTAAAAATAGTTATTAAATATACTCACACATTCTAACAATCTATTAAAAAGCATTCTTACCAGTAGATGAAAGAAATCTACTTCTAATATTGAGGGTGTGCCTTCTGCATCAGGCACAGGTACCAGGACTATTGGGAAAAAAAAGAGATGGAGAGTTTAAAAAAAAAAAAAAAAAAAAAAAAAAAAAACAGCCTTCCAAAAACAAACCCCCTTCAGAAGCATTACTGAGTACTGAAATACAGCCATACCTGCTAGCATGTCTACAAAATGCTTCTGAATTACAGTTTGAGTGTCCTTCAGTCGGTGAACTGCAGAGAACTGTACCACTGCTTTTAGACCAGCCAGCTGAAACACAAAAGCTACTCTAAGACCACATTAATCAAAAACAAATACTGAGTAATTATGCATACGCATGTTTAGAAACTGACCTGTCTGTTCTGTAAAGAACCAAAGAGAGCTTTTCCCTCTTCCTGTAACATATTCTCTGTAGACAAGAGCACAGCACTAAATTGGTAAAATGACAGGCGAACATAGCTACAGTAGACAATAGATCTACCCACTGAAGAACTGAACAGACAAAGCTTCTCACCAACAGCCTGGATGGTGTAGGCGCAGGTATTCCAGGTCATGACAGGCACGTGAGGGCACAACTCATTGGGGGCAGTCTGCAGACCCACCCTGTGCACTGTAGTGGCACACACTACCAGCATGTCTGTTATGCTTGTTGAGTACTTAGTCCTGCCAAAATAGAGCAGTGCATGGATTCACATTCACTTTCCTATGAAAGTAACACAATTCAAACCAAACATTGTTCCTGTTTTCCATGTTAGAATAAAGCTTGCAGCAAAAGATGAATGGACTGAAAAAAGTGTGGGACTCACGGAGGCTGAACTCCAAAGCTGAGGATTGACCTAAAGTCAGTCTGGCTGTCCTCAAACAGTCCAGCTTCCTCTTTTCCTGTCTCAGCATTACAATCTGAAATGCACACAACAATTTATAAACAGGTGTTATGACAGAACAGAGAAGAAAGCTTTAAACTGTTACAAAGGCCTCTCACCAACTCCTTGAGCAGCTCTGAGTCCCTTGATTCGAGCTAGCACTATCTGCATCCAACGAGGAAGAGTGAGGACTTGACCAACCAACTCAGCACTCTCACTGTTAGGAGGGGAAATGGAGAGGAAAAATAAGAGATGTATAAAAGCTTCACTCATACTCATTAATATGGCATCTGCTAAAAGTAGCATTCAAAGTTTTCATACTAGTTGAGTTTGCTTGGCTCCATGGGAATAAGAGGGACCACAGTATTGCAGAGAGACTTGCAGAGTGGACACATATACTCTCCATTCTCCAGGTCTATGATCAGCTCAGTATGCAGACGGTTCCGAGTAGTGTTCTGTACTGCCTCAAAATACCTGAACAAAGAGAGACAAAACCGTGTGGTTAATAACCGATCAAAGTAAACATGAAAATAGTTACTGTGCGGTTTGTTTGTTTAGCACAAATGTGAGATACCATTTTCGGCACACACTTACTTCTGCCAGCAGGTGGCATGCATGACATGTCCACAACTGCCAGTGTGGGTGCCCACAGCTAGATCAGGGGGCATAAACAGGGGGTAGGAGCCTTCTGTCCAACAAAGGCAAGCACAACTTCAGTGTTTACACATTTAAGCAAGTGATCCAAACGTGTGTGCATTTGTGTGTTAGGCACATCACTAACCCTTTGTGGAGAGGATTTTGCCCCTGCACTGGGTGAGGACTGTAGATCTCTGTACACATGCAGTGAGGACCATGGCTGGAGCCTGAGCCTGTACCTCCTGTTCCTCTTGACACAGGATACAAGTGAGGGCTTCCCAGTCTGCAGGACACACTCCCTGCTGAGGCCCCACCGCCACACGCCTCTCTCCAAAATCCATAGCACTGGTGCACAGGAGATATATGAAACAACAAACTGAAACCAGTGGGGGCGTAAAAATACATTTGATTGTAGTGATTATAATCAATTAGTTACGATAACATTTAAAGTGTATATTTTTAGACTGGTCGGAAAAAAAATGTTTCTACACATATACAATGTTATTGAATTTCGTATTGTAAGTCACTTTGGATAAAAGTGTCTGCCAAATGAATGTAATGTAATATTTAATTTAATACAATAGACATAATTCTGTATCAAGATCACATGATGCATTGTATAATTTTCTGAGGAATTACAATCAAATCAATATTGTAAGTTAAGAGATTTACATCTCAGAAAACCTGAGACCTGAGATGGAAAAGTGCATTTTATTTCTTCTAGATGGCCATTTAAAGTCAGCTTTGCTCCTTTTATCATTCATTCTTAGACTGTCCCTACATACAGTGCAATAATAGCAGAAGGTTTACAACAGGGGTGTTCAATTCCAGCCCTGGAGGGTCAGAGTCCCAGTTTGGCAATTCCCCTACTTAAACACACCCACTAAACCTGGAAATAAACAGATGAGCTGGATCAGGAATTCACCAAACTATACGGGATACCTGCTATTCAGTACCGGAGTTGAACATCCCTGGGTTGGGGCTCCAATGGCTGCGGTATGTCAAGTCGCAAATGTGGGAGATGCAGGTTTGCAAGGAATTTTTTCACTGTTGCCCTTCAAACTTGGCATCGAAAACTGAGAATGTCTGACCCAAAAGTCCCTACTATAATGCTTCAATAACGAATCCTGACAATAGTGTCAAACTTGTCTTCATCTTTTCTACTTCTTGAGCAAACTACTTCTTACCTATCCACAGAAACTGCAGGCTCAGCCTGGCTTCCGCTCTCAGGCACATTGTCATACAACATCTTGTGAGTCTCAATGAAGTTTTTCTGCATGGCAGACATCTGAGCCATAATCTTCTGCCTGTGCAGCTTAGCAGCTTCAGCCTTCCTTTTTCGGTCCTGTAAACTCTATACAAATAAACACTGAGAACTTTACAAAATTAAACACAGAAAACTATTCCACAAGACATATGAACCATTGGCATATAGTCGTATGCAAAAGTTTTGGGGGGGGGGGGGGGGGGGGGGAAACC
>JBBPCZ010000001.1:34671000-34691207 GCA_037974445.1 Brycinus macrolepidotus
TGGAACGGAGATTGTGAGCCAGGCCTTCTCGTCCAACATCAGTGCCTGAGCTCATAAATGCTCTACAGAATGAATGGCCACAAATTCCCACAGAAACACTCCAAAATCTTGTGGAAAGCTTTCCAAGAAGAGTGGATGCTGTAATACCAACTCCATATTAAAGTCCCTGTTGGTGTAATAGTCAGGTGTCCCAGTACTTTTGTCCATATAGTGTATAATAGATTCCGTGGGACTGTACTAAAGGGATGGAACACCATTCCTCTAGAAGATATTCAGTCATTTGGTGTTTTAAGATGGTGGTGTTGAACACAATCTAACACAGTTAAAAAATCTCCCAAGGTGTGTAGTTTGGTTGAGATCTGGTGACTGCAAAGGCCATGTCACCTTCAAAGTCATTAAATTATTTAGTGATCCCTCGGGCGCCTGTGCATTGTCATCTTCTACCACTACCATCAGGATGGAAATGCTTCATCATAGGATAAAGGTGATCACTCAGAATAACTGTGCTGACTTGTAGTGACACCTTCTAAGGGGACAAATGGGATCAAACTCTGATGGCAAAATGCCCCCAGAGATCCACCAGATTTCATCATCATAGAGCTCAAGTATTCAGGCTGTGCTGTTCACTTGGTGAACACTGCACGTGTTCTCACTTGTGGTGAAGAATGGTGAAGAAATGTGTAACATTTCTCTAGATCAGGGCTTGTGGTTTTTACAACACTGAATATTTTAATGGTCATTTGTCTTTGTAATGAGGGGTTTCTGCACTGCAACCCTACCACGATATCCCTCTTTATGGAGTTGTGGACAGACTGCATTTGCTGACATTTATTCTGCACTGACAGTCGAAGTCAGTTTTCCCATACATCTAAATGCAGATGTCACTTTAGTCTTTGCAACTGAAGCTCCTGCCATAAGCCTCCCAATAACGAACCTGCTTTCAAAGTCACTTAGATATTTTCCTCCTAACATCTTGATCCGATGTTGAGGTCAGCTGTTCCTGCTCAGCCTTTATATACATGCTTCAGAGCATGGCAGGGTATGAATTATGTTATTGAAACTTGTAATACACCTGTCTGGAAGCATCTGCACTTTTGTTTCTCTTCATATTTAATCAGCTTTTTCCTTTCACTTTTCATGTTTCTATGTATAATGTCGGTTTGTGAAGAAAATGAAGTTTAAAGAACTGAAAAATTTAAAAAGGCATACCATCCTATTCATTCTGGATTACCATCAGTTATCCAGCCTTCTTGAACTAGATTTCATTTTTATGCTACTCATTCAGAGGGCCACAAGGTTCCAGGTAGTTTGTAGGAGAAAACTTTTTCTACATGAAAAAGTAGATGGGGTGTAAGATTTAGAGGAATAGTAAATTGATGGGCTTCTGCCTGTGTGAGCTGATGAATAAGAAATAAACTACAGATGATTTTTTGGTTATATAATGGGGAAAAAGAAATAGTGCGGAAGTAGTCATGTGAGACCTGTTATTGACCGTTACAGCAGGAGAGTCCCTCAGCAGAGATGGTGATGCTGGAGCGGTTGTTCCTGCAGTCGGAGAGATTTTCACTGGGGGAGGAGAGACGCCGAGCGAGGGGAGATCCAGGTCAGTGTTCATGCTTCTCTTAACCCCCTGTAGAAAATAGGCTGAAAGAGAATATTATAGTTAAATACAGGCTCTTTATACTTCAGACATAATCTGCACTCTGGAATTAAGTTTTAAATTAAAGGTCGATCAAGAAAGGTCACTTTTGGTGTTGACCAGACATTGGTGGCTTGTTAGCTTGTTGATATTTGTAAACGTCACTTTGCCCAGTCTAGCTGACTAATAGGAAACCGAAAAAATTCCCAGGACGGTTCTGCACCTGCACACAGTCTGAAATGGAGCGAACAGTGGAATATTTCATTTGGAAGACTATTTCATTAAAATGCCATATAAAATATCTTGGGAAATAAAAAGCAGCCTAAAAAATAAATGTAACCTTACTTTCTATAACTGATACTATTATTTCGGTATTGCAGAACTGTTTTTCTTTTTTCCTTCATTCTTTTTTAATCCTTCGAGGTTCAGAAGTAGATTAATTTAAAAATTAAGAATCCATACATTTATATAGTTCTCCTATTTCAGTGAGTCAAAAAATGGGAAGGAATGAATGAATGAATGAATGAATGAATGAATAAATAAATAAATAAATGAATGAATAAATAGAACCGGTATAAAATCACGACATGCTTTTGTTATTGCTGGCCTCTAAGTGTTAGTAGTATAAATCACTATTGCTACCATAACCTCAGTTCAGGCATTCTGCAAAATCTACTCACTGGTGCACCATTTGGTCATTTGACAGAGTCGTTCCTGATGTCTTTGCGCAAAGCCTCATTGCACCACAGCATGGTGCCCTCAGGCCGTGCCGATGCCTCGGGCAGTCCTCCTTCTCCTCCTGCGTGGGCTCTACACTCCGACAGGCCTCCAGGCCTAAAGACATATCGCTCCAGAAGCAGAGGAGCCCTCCGCCTCACCATCAAACACGAGTCGGGATCCCGCAAAGTCATCCACAACTCTGCCTGCGACAACCCGCACTCCTCCACCGGCCACAAGCGGACCTCTGGTGGGCAGCTAACCAATGGAGGAGATGTGCAGGAGAAACAGGAAGGGCTTAAGGCCCCTTTGCTGAGTCCCCCCGAGAGCAGCTCTCAGCCTGCGAAACAAGCAGTGGGGAAATGTCATACGGACACGGAGGTAAACAGGACAGCTAGCGAATTGCAGGACCTCCCACATTCCACGGCCAAGTTGGAGGGCACAGCTGTGAGCCCAGAGGGTTTACTTCCAGAGTTGTGCCCTCCAGAGCTTAAGCGGACAAAGCTGGACTCTTCAGACATGCTGTGTCCAGGCTCTTCTCCACTGGTGGAGGACAGCGGGCTCAGTGAGCACCTGCAGAGCGCCATAGACAGCATCCTGGAGCTGCAGCGGCTGCAGGGGCCAGCGGCCGGGGTCAAACCCAAACTACAGCAGAGCCACTCACTGGAACAAGCCGTCAGCTGCATGCTGGAGGGAGAGCTGTAATACACAGAAGACCCCCAGGATAAGAACAAGTGCCATTTTCAGCATTTAATTTCCTACAGCTAAATATAACTTTAACACTGTCAAATGTCCACACCAGACACTAAATTCTTTTATTTATGAGGGGTCTCCTGTTAACTGTTCCCTGACTGGCATGAGAAAGGCCCTTGAAATGAAGCACTGAAAGTAAATAAGACAAATAAGCCGATCATTATAAATGTAAAACTAAGTAGCAGTTAGAGGTTGGGAAATCTGATGTGAATAGATTAAGTGGAGCATATTGAAAATATGCACCACATTACTTTTTTATATTCCTATTGGTTTAGTGTTAAGTAAGGAAACCTCCAATGTGCTTGATTTGTGCCAACATCGAAAATGTTGTCAGTTACATTTGCAGAGTGCCTGTGTGTGTTATTGTCTTTTTTGTATGTATGTATGTATGTCTGTCTGTCTGTCTGTATGTGTTTGTCAGGTATGATAGCTCATGTATGAAGGGGAAGAGTTTGCTTGGTTATATACATATATATAAATATATATTATATAAATATAAATACAGTTTAAGCAAGTTTGTATTTGGAGATTCTCACACTTCAAGTGTGCATAATCTGCAGGTGACAGTACATGGAATCTGTTTCAGCTTGTTTATCCCCAAAGAACATGTGCTTCATTCTGAAATCACCAGCAAAACTATTACTGCAGCAGAGATTTTTTTTTCCTTGAAACCGTCTCCCATCCAAAACCAACAAAGATCGAAAGAACATCATCCAGTCAAGAATTGACAGGTGTACTTTTTTGGGCTGACTTTGCAGCGAACTGTGATGCCCCTTCCCGTTTCGCATCACTATACGCCGTTTGGTAATTTGACAAGGAGACACAAGTCTAAGATCATTTAAAGAAACAAGCAATAATGAATAGTTGGTCTGAAATGTGGTTGTGCCTCAGCCAAACTCGTAGTCCTTCTTGTTTTTTGTGTATTTGTGATCTCATCGGTTGTTCACTGGCTGACATTAGAAAAGTGGGCAAAGCGTCATTAGAATTATCGATTTCACACTAGGTCATCGATGCGAATCGATAAAACTATTTGTGCAAGCTCAGAATATGGTGAAAGGTTAAATGTTTTCCTTGACAATCTGACAGTTTTGTTCGTTTTATGTACTCCACAAGTGGTTCCACGAAGAACTAGGCCTGTTAAGATTAATGAACTTTAAAGATGAAATTTCTGGATATTTGGATCTGGGATCGTGGAGGCCCCCTTATTTTCAGCAGTAATTATTGTTGGGGTTTGACACCTCTTATTTAAGCAGAGATGTCGTAGTAAAGGTAGATTTAAATGATTTTGTGTCATTCACCAAGTGAAGCATCCATGTCTCACCCAGTATCAGCAACCACATACATGGTTACCGTGTTACTTTAATTGCAAATTAGAAATCCCTCCCCAACATGCTATGCACTAATTTAGAACTAAAACCATGTCAATACGGCGCACTTAACCCTATAAACTGTGACCAGCCCTAAATGTGACAAGGAGCCACTTTCCAGTGTATGATGTCATTTTCTTCCTAGTCATTCTTTTTCTTTTCCAGTTTAATACTGTGAACATGGTAGCATGTGTTGGACACAGCTTCAGACTATGACATTTGACTGACAGATTGTTCTGATGCCAAAATCAAAGAGGCCTTAATTTCGCAGTACCAGATTGTAAAAAAAGAAAAAAAAAAAAAAATACATTACGTTAAATCCCAGCTAATGATTCCTGTGACCCGATGTAATGTTAGTGATTCATTTAAGACATATAAAGAGAAAAATCTTTTTGTACACATTTTTACAAACTATTTATTTATCTGTGATTTTGTAAATAATAAAAAGTAAAATGGTGAATGGAAATGCTTGTGTTGATAAATGTGTTGAAATTCACAAAGACATCTTTACATTAAATACTTTTTTATTAACTGTTTAAGGAAACACAGCAGCTTTTAAAGGGGTTACATCTGGACAAATGTAAATAAAAGGACAAACTGTAGTGTTTCTTTAGTTAAATCAAAAGCATTCTTTGTTCTCAAATGTGGAAACCAGTGTCTTGCTAAAGGATCATGGGTTTCAGGATCACCTCCTTTGTTTCTGCTCATGGAGCCAGCTCTCTCTGGTTGCACAAAAAAATAGGGAATAAATGGGAACGTAATGGACACCACTAAATACTGAGGTCAGAATGATACGCCAAATGATGAAGATTCCTCAAGTCAAGTCAGGGGAAAAACGGCACGACCAGTGTGCACTTTGAGGTGTCCTGACTCGCGGGATATTTGGGAATTCAAACCGGTAAAATCAACCAAGGAGCCTGGAAAGTTCCAAAAAAAAAAAAAAACCCCACAGATGAGTTCACCATAAGGAGGTATTTAGTTCATATATAGTCATGTCAAGTCTATCATAAAAGACTGACATAAATAGTGTAACAGCAATTATTCAAATATGGGGCAAAAAAGTATTCTGGACCATGGTCAACAGCCCCATAAAGGAAAACAACTGATTTACCACATTTATACAAATGAATTAATAGGGCCACAAACCTGCAGCAACTTTAACCTACAAAAATTTTATTTTAACTTATTTTTAAGAAATGAAGGGCAGGTTTGGGCTGTTTAAAATAAGGATTTCATTTTCTGAAAAGGTGAGAACTGTTCTCCCACCACATTTTTTTCCCTCCCTCCCTATATAAAGGAGCGTGTGCAATGTCTTTAACCTTCATCTTTTTTTCGTATTTCGTCCTTCTTCTAGTGTAGCGATTCGTCATTCATCACAGTGACTTCCAAGTCCAAGAGCCACTGGCTTGTCTCTTCAGTTCATCTACAGCCAGCAACTGAACAAAGCACTAGGCGTCTTTCGTACAGGATTCAGTATCAGGCCGAGTCTATCTCTTTGGAACACACTGAAATGACATCTCAGTATTGGGGTGAGACCACCCGGGTCCGACCCACACACACCGCAGTGACCCTCCTACCTGTAGGGAGAAACTGCAAAGTCTGCTATGTGAGAGAGGAGTGCAAACAGTCAGTTCAGGTTGATGACCAGGTCCGTTCCAAATTTCCGGAGGTACTTCTCGTGGTTGTGGTCGACGGACCAGAGCGGGGGCAGGAATCTGGGCTGCATGCAGGTCAAGAAATGCTGGCGCCAACGACGCTCCAGATCAATCAGCCCCTGCAGGCCGTGTTCGGCGTACGCCTGCACAACCTTCAACCCATGGGGCACGTAATTCTCATTAAAAATCCTACAAAAATACATAGTCACAACAAGTCAATCTTTAAGCGTCTCCTTAAAATACTACTAACATTCATTCTGCATCACACATTCTGAGTCACTCGGGCAAGTTTGAGCCCTAAATACAGCCAGCAATCAGCTTGACTGGAAAGTGCTTGGGACAAAAATGAACAATAATTTTCACATAATCTAACATATTTTACCGTGTGGCTCATCCCTTATTAGCATTATTTAAGCCTGGTTAATATTCTAATTAATGTAACTAAATTTAATACACTTCTCCAGAATTTCACCTCATCCTCTGGCCTGCTCAACCTCTCTCCTTTCTGCTGTGATGTTACAGGCTAGGAGAAAGACCATCTAAAAAGGTAAGATGTGAAACAGTCAGCTATAGTGAAGGAAAGTGGTCAGATCGCACCCTGCAGTTTGCATTTAGAGCACAGATTTACAACAAACTGGAGGTGATGCTCATTACTGATCCAACACAACATGCCATGTCACTCTCATAATCAGATTTGACACAGCTAATGATTCAAAAATGTCCGTTATACTACTACGTCTATTAAATGGACAATGTAAAGTATCCATTTGTCATAACTGAACACATCACAGCGCACACTGTTAACAGCACAAAATTCTTCCTCTGCATTTAACCCATTCACCAAGTGAAGCAGCGGGCAGCCAGGAACACAGCGCCCGGGGAGCAGTGTGTGGGGACGGTACCTTGCTCAAGGGTACCTCAGCGGTGCCACTAGCAGTCCTGAGATTTGAACCCACGACCTTCTGATTGCAGGGGCAACTCCCCAATAACTAGGCTACCAGGTGCCCCAAAATGTCTGATGACAGAATGCAACCCATGAAGCAACACCAGCACTGAGCCATTGATTTTTGTAGTCCAAATGTATTTTAATCTTCAGTCACGTAGCTCAGCTAAATCCTCTGATATTATATTGTATTCATAACTACTGTAATTGTAAGGTCACAAAATTGGTTTCCCCAAGGTTCTAGCTTTGTCATTTGAAATTCATCATCAAAAGTGTACCTCTGCCAAAATCTGAACACAACCAGTAGATGGCATAGCTCTGCACCTCCCCCTTACCATAATCATTTTTACCCATGTTGTCTTATGTTCCATTTATAAGGGTCTCAAAAATAAGTCAAAAATGTATTTCATTCCAAGTAGTTACCAATTGGATAGTTTCTGCACAAAAATAAATAGTTTGCACTAATGTCTAAACAATAAATATTTTTCTTTCTTTTGACATACTTGTAATTTAGGTTTTCTGCTGAAGTTGATCTGTTTTTGATAAGCACCACGTCAACCTACAGAAGTGTTCAGCAGAGAACCAAGCCCACACTGAAGTAGTGCTAGGTCCCTTTTTCTCACCTGGTCTCCAGGTTGGCGGCCGTCTGCAGCATCTCCTCTGTGACCTCGCTGTCCTCTTCCTTGCAGAAGAAAGTGCGGATACGTGAGAGGAGCTCGTCTTGTCTGGAGTCTGGCAGGCTCTCGCCAGCGCTGAGGAGCGCGCGGGCAGCTGAACGAACCCGCCGACGGTCCGAGTCCTCCAGCATCCTCACTCCCTCCTCGCAGCCCTGAGGGGCCAAGTACTCGGTAGCCAGCTGCTGCTTCAGGAAGGTGTCGTACATGTTAGACAGGGCGTGGCAGGACGTACACAGCAGCAGGATGTCATGGGAGTTGTGGTCCTTCATCTCGGCCGGGAAGTGACGTCTGTATTCGTGAGGAACAATGTTCTTTCTAACGGAGAGAGAACACAACAGCCCACTGAACAATGTATCTACTCACACATAAGGAGCCATGTGTGAGACATGACAAACCATAAGGAGCTACTGAATAAAACCTAAGAAAACACTGTGAATCAGAAAATCAAGAAATTGCTTATGCAATAACTCCACAGACACAAAAAAGGCAAGAACAATATAAAATATAATAATATAAATAAAATATAAAGTCAAAATAAAACTCTCCAGAAAGTACTCTGAAAATACTCTGTACTGAATACACTACGCTGTATAAACAAAATGCTGTGGTCAGTAAGAGAGGTGGATGTAAATACTATAAAAAAAAAATAATAAGATTACTACTGAAATAGTTTACTAGTTAACGCAAATAGTGGTTTGGAGTTGTTTTCTATACTGAGTCCGTTATTGCACACAAAGTGATATAAGTAGTGATACTGCACATAATGAAGATATGGCACACAATAAGAAATTGCACATCTGAGTAGCAGCAGGTTATTGCGCAGATTATTGTGTGGGTTCCCAGTGTAAGTACATGCCAGACATTACATATGCGTGGATATTCAGATGTACTCGGCATCTACCCAGAAGAGAACACCTTACAGAGGACAAACCTGATGTAGGACTCTGCTTTGCCACACACCACACACAGATTTTCTTTGGCCGTCAGGTAGTAGTCCTTCTGCGAGTCGGGCCGGCCTGACGGCTCAAACAGCAAGCGAACGATGAAGGGCTCCTTGCTGATCAGCTCTACAAGAGACAGGGCTCCCATTATCACAGTGCATGAAACTGCTTTGAAAGCTTTCCTTTCACAGAATCACATTCACATCATTAATAATAAGGCTGCCAAAGGCAGTATTAAATTCCAATTTTTCACAGCATTATTAAACGGTTGCCGATTCAAAACTGCTCACAGCATTGGTGATGAAAACCAGAAGTTCAAACTGTTCGATGCCTCTGAAAGCTACGCTGCCTGATACCTGAGATGTTTTAGCCTAAAACATTTTTCAAACCCATTCATGGAGGAGAGGTATATTTATTATCATCATTAGATTTCAAAAGGGCTATATTTAGTTAAAGGGCTATTTTTCCACTGTAGACACAGAGAGACCGGTTACCACCACCATCACACTAAAGAACATTTCACTACAATGAACTATTTCACATCAAATCACTCTGAATGACTTGGTTTACATCTCAACCAGTGAAATCAATGAGATGGAAAAATTGGTGATACTCCTCACAAAGCAACTTATTAGTGACAATATACCTCCTATTCCTTTGTCAAGGTACCATTTTGCCTTTTTCTTGTCACATGTACAGAGTGGCTGGCCATCAGGTGCATGAAGGAAGCAGTTATCATACAGGGGGGATTTCCTGATTGAGGGAAAAGCAGGCAAGGGTTGATTTCCACACTCACTGGTAGGAAAAAAAAAAAAGAAAAAAAGACAAAAAGTTGCATATTCAAAACAGGGCATCCTACCGTTGCTTCTTTAGTTTTACACAGGAGCCACAAGGCTCATGTAGCAAAAAGTAACCCCAATTAGCAAAATGCCTCATAATTACTACTACAATTATATGTCATTGGGCACCTTTATCCATTTTGCTGGCAAAATTATCCTCATAGGTACAGCGCAAAACCAAAAGAACAATCTTGACACAAAAAATATATTGACTAACTACTATACCTGGCGGAATATCCAACCCCAAGGGGTTTGCGCTTATTTTTGCGGGGGTCTGGTACTTGCTGGTCTCCAGACTCAGGGGTGTCCACAGTGGACCTGCGGTTTCTGCGCCTGCGCTCGCCCTCCTCTCCGTCACCGCGGGTCCTGAAGGGCACGTCCACCAGGCCCTGGCAGTGTGAGGCCAGCTTTGAGTAGGCTGTCTCCCCCTCACCTAACAGGAAGGGCTCAGAGTAGAAGCCCAGCATGTGAAGAAAGAGGGAGATGGACACCTGGGCATCACGTGCTGCGTACAGCATCTAACACACGCAAAGAGAAGGGAGCCCCTGAGGTCAGTAAGGACATTTTCATTCTCACAACACGACAGAACTATTTACTATTACTATTTCTTTTCATTGCGTACAACTGTACTGAAACCAAACAGCGGCAGCACAAAGTAACACCCAGAAGCAGCATGGTTCATCTTTGTATACTGGAAATGTTGTGTTTTTACAGCTTCTACAAGCACTAAAATCATGTAAGTCATGTAAGAAGTTACAATAGTGTTCTTTCCCCTAACAAGAATTTAGATCAGGTCTCAAAGGCTTAATTATTCAACACCTGAGCTTTCACACTTTAGCCAGGAAACAACTGGATTCTGAATGACGGCCATCAGTTGTAGAATGGAACTGAGAGTGGGCAATCAGGAGTCAGGAGAAAGGAACTGAGAGCTCATTTACATCAGTAGCACAGCCCTATTTACAGTGTTGGCAGAGACATTTTCACATGCTTTGTTAGTGCTTTCATAAAGACTGGTTTGACTGGATTTGTCCATCAAGTTCAGAGAAACGTCCTTTTTTCTTACAGTTACATGGAGTTACCCTATAAGTTTAGAAAGTGGCTGAGAAGAGACTCCACCTGCTGCTGGGTGAGGTGCTCGGCTTCCCAGTTGCTGCACCGCAGCTCCAGTGATTTGTCCAGGTTGACGTTGAGCAGGTCTTCAGTCAGGGACTTTAGACTCAGCCCATTGTTCAGCACCACATGTCTTCATCATTCAGTGGACAAAAGCACAGTCACAAACTCAGTGTTTCACAAAACTTTATACTGTGGTACCTGCGTGCATTAACTTCAAAGATCAGCATGGCTACAGACAACACTAAAGTCAATGCTAACACTGACACCGCATAAACACTAATCTTACATGGCCTCTGCCAGTGTGAGCCTGTTAAATTTTATGAGAGTACATGCTGGATAACAATCAATAACCTCATCAGGTCTAATGGAAAAATGAATCACACTCCAGTTCGTCATTAAAAGGAAAATGGGTATATGAATATTATTACCTTTGCCTAAGGGCTAAGTAGCGCAAGTCCACCGTGCATACAAGAGCCAGGCCATGGTCGTGGGCCAGGCGCTTGCCATCTTCACAGCAGCCCACCCCCACCTTCAGCACATGAGGGTCCCGCAGGATCTGGAGCAGGCCTTTGGGCAGAGACAGCTGGGCACTGCGAAATGCCAGCAGTCTCACCAGCATGCATCTGCCAGAATATGTAGCAATTTGGAGCAAGGAGACCGCAGAAGCCTTCCCTTTGACAGACACCTAAGGGCAAGACAGACACCGTGTGAAGGACAATTTCTATGAACAGCAGATTTGAACTTGCAACAATTGCAGAACCCCTCTTACACGCATGCTCTTTACCCATTCACAGTCCAAACCCAGGACAGGGAGGACAGTCAGGTCCTTTTGGAACGAAGGCCAGTGTTCTTCCCACTCCTCTGATGAGCTCACCACTACTGCTGGTACCTCTAGCAACTTCTCAACAGATGGTCCAGAAACACGTCTCAGAGTTTGTGGTGGTAGTGAGGGAGGCAGTGGTGGTGGTGGTGGTGGTGGCGGCGGCAGCGCTGGCTTTGGTTGTGAAGGCTGAACTGGGGTTGTACTAACTTCCAGAGGTCCGAGCTGCTCTACAGGCAAAGGGTCTGACTTTTTGGGGCTTTTCAGGGCTTTTCTCTTCTGTGTGTATACGGTGTACCACAGGAATAGGCCTCCAAGGGTGGCTCCCAACATGGTTGCCACTGCGGCAGTGAGGGTACTCTGCCTGGACATCTTTTAAAGTTGCAGCAGCTCTCTGTTAGGACACAGAGCAAAAGGACTGCATCACGATTCACATATTAAGACTACTGGGAGCCAAGCAAAGTGACAAACTGACATTGCAAATGGAGTTTTTATTATGCTACTGGCAGTACAACACACATCGAGTGACACCTGGAGCACTCCAACAACAAGACTGTCACTGCCGTTTAAGAAAGACAGGAGCAAAAGATTTCTGTTGGGAGTGGCAGCTCAGTCACACCGAGACTTCAGGATCCAGCAAATAACTGCAGCTCCCAGTAAGAATGGTGTAACAGGACAGGAGCGCTACCAAGTTACAACTGATACTCAGTGTCTGAGTACTCAAAGAGATTATATAAGTGTGTGTGTGTCTGTGTTAAGACAAAGATACGGCAACTTTGCTGTAATAAATCCAGTTTCCAACTTTGAAATTGTTCAAAGATGAATTCCAGCAGTCTTACAAACTTTCTGAAAGATCTAACCGTAAACTGTCATTCAGAGTGGTGTGATGAAATGTAATGCTTCCACAAGATATACTACATGGACAAAAGTATTGGGACACGACCATTACACCAACCAGGACTTTAATGACATTGCATTCAAACACACGAACACTCCTCCACTCTCCCCTTTGCAGCTATAACAGCTTCAACTCTTCTTTGGAGTGTTTCTGTGAGAATTTCTGCCCATTCATTCCATAGCGCATGTTCACATAGAGTACATTATAACAGTTACATTAAACTGTTAGGAATAATCTGTCCTGGATATGGTTTTACAGTAGTTCTGTGATAAGCTTTAGGAGTGAAGTTTGTTTATTAAAATCTATACAAGGAGGTAACTAACGCACAGGTGAGACATGAAAAGACAACTCCTTTCATTCATTTACCATCGACCTCCCCTGTTCAACTCAGGAGACCTGAGCAGGTTAGGGGGTCGTGCTGGACAGTAAATGAAAGGTTGTATTTGAGGTGTAGACATCAGGACCCCTGGTTCCCACCACTGAGTCTGCTAGTTTCCGCACAATTAAACGTTTTCAGCGTGGTCATAAAATCGGTTTATACATTACATGGACAAAAGTATTGGGACACCTCTTACTGAATTCAGGTGCCCCCAACGCCATGCTTCCAACTTTGTGGACACAGTTTGGGGAAGAACCTTTTCTATTCCAGCATGACTGTACCCCAGTCCACAAAGCAAGCTCCATAAAGACGCGGTTGGATAAGTTCGGTGTAGAAGAACTTCACAGAGCCCTGACCTCAACCCCATCCAACAGCTTTGGGATGAACTGGATCGGAGATTGCGAGCCAGGCCTTCCCATCCAACATAAGTGCCTGACCACATAAATGCTGTATACAGAATGAACAATCACAAATTCCCACAGAAACACTCCAAAATCTTATGGAATGCCTTCCAAGCAGAGTGGAAGCTATTATAGCTGCAAAGAGGCACCAACTCCGTATTAAAGTCTAGGCATTTGAATGCAATCACTAAAGTCCCTGTTGGTGTGATGATCAGCCGTCCCAATACTTTTGTCCATATTGTGTATCTTGTGGAAGAGTTAACCTCTTCGGAACAATTCAGAAACATCTCACATCACACCCCACAGAGCCCTGACCTCAACCCCATCCAGAACCTATGGGATGAACTGGAACGGAGATTAAGAGCCCATTACAAATGCGTCCCAATACTTCTGTCCATACAATACATCTCAAAAAAAAAAAAAAAAAAAACTTTACGCAAAAAAACCCTTTATCCTCCAGAGCGATATTTAAAGTTTAGTTTGTGGGGATGATTGGAAGTGAGGAGGGTTTCTGGACCCCTCTTTGCTCTTTGTTCTCGAGTTTACAGCCTGATCGAATGAAAAGCTGATGGAAATGTAAGAGTTGAGATTATTTTTCTGCAGTAAGTCTGATCTGATCTGATACCATAAGGTTACTGCTGCAGTGTCTGAGGCTGGCCGGCCCCTGGCTCCTCCACTCTCTCTCAGGGGCAAAGCAGCTTTACGGAATTACAGTCCAAACGCTGACAGTACTAGATTCCTCAAATCCCTCAGCTGTGGAGCCCATACAGCTACTTACCCGGAGGAGCGAGAGCAGACCCAAACACACGAACACTCCTCCACTCTCCCACAAACACACACTCTCGCCTCGGTTGGGATAATGAACAGCTGCAGCTTCTTCTTCCGCCTCTATTTCTACCACACACACGCACTGCAGCGCCCCAGACAGGCAGATGAGCAGCATAGTAACTCAATCTAACCCTCCCTGGGCCTCAGATCAAGCTCACCCTATGACACACTATATGGACAAAAGTATTGGGACATTGTTTTCCGGAATTAGGGCTAGGCACCTTACTTCCAATGAAGTTCAAGCTTAATGCTTCAGCATACCAAGACATTTTGGACAACACCATGCTTCCAGCTTTGTGGATACAGTTTGGGGAAGAACCTTTTCTTTTCCAGCATGACTGTGCCCTACTGCACAAAGCAAGGTCCATAAAGACATGGTTGGATGAGTTCTGTGTGGAAGATTTTGACTGGCCCGCAGACAGCCCTGACCTCAACCCCATCCAACACCTTTGGGATGAACTGGAACGGAGACTGCGAGCCAGGCCTTCTCGTCCACCATCAGTGCCTGACCTCATAAATGCTCTACAGAATGAATGGGCACAAATTCCCACAGAAACACTTGATCTTGTGGAAAGCCTTCCAAGATGAGCAGAAGCTGTTATAGCTGCAATGGGGGGAACCAACTCCATATTAAAGTCTATGTATTTGAATGCAATGTCATTAAAGTCTCCGTTGGGGTAACGGTCAGGTGTCCCAATACTTTTGTCCATTTACTGTCTGACACACACACACACACACACACACACACACACACACAAAACACAAGAGCCATGCTCAGTTGTTGTCCTCCACCACCATCATTTTATTCAATCTTTTAGATCTAGTTTTTCTGGAAACAAGTGGAATAAAATAATGAAATACTTACAAAATGAGGAGAAATAAAAACAAACAACTAAAACAGAACCATCTGTCTCCACAGGTTTGATTAAAAAAAAAAAATAATAAAATAATAATAATAATAATAAAGACACTGCAATAACCTCCTGACTTTCTTCTCACTGCAACCAGTTTAAAACCACAGGTCACTTCAGGGAGATCTCTTAGAAACCTCAGCTGTCTGGTGAATCACAGAGAGAGTCTTCTCATTCAAATAGCCAAATCAACTAAAATAGTGCTTGTGCAATATGCAGAGATATTTCCATAAAACAAAAACAAGTGGCTGGAGATGACACTGTCAATAGTGTTCAAATTGATTTTAAAAGCCCCCCCACAAAAGAAAACCCTAAAAACATTCAATTATACAGGCAGTGGAAGAAAAATCAAAGTATTGAGTACTATAGTACACAATGACAAAATGCCAGAGGTGAAGGATGACAGAACTGATAGATCTCCCATTCCATCACTGAGTCTATGATGATTGTAGTTGCAATGATTATTTACAGAGGGATGCACATCCAAAATGGGATGTAAGACACGGCAATAAGACCCCCTAAAAAGTCCCTTCACTTTCAGACTCTCTTTATACAACACATACACGTTATAACTTGAGCTCAATGTGTATAATAATGAATATATATTTTCATTTCTATAGATATATCTATATAATATATGCTCATTTCCTGTATACACACAAAATCAGTTCCACTGTAGTTAGCCTGCACTTTTGGCAAGATTACTTACAACTTTTCTGTTATATTCCAAAACTATTTAAAATATACTTAATGCATAAAAATAAAGTTTTTGGCATTCTCTCATTTCTTCTTCTGATTAGGAAGGTTTATGAAAACTTCTCAAATCTGGAAGCTCAGTTCTTCTCTCAGTGCCTCTGTCCTTCTGATGGGAGGAGCAGTCAGTCATCCCCACTGTTAGGGGGCGCTATGAGTTGATCTATGGAGAGATAGGGGCACAGAGGCAGGACAATGTATAGCTGCGGAGTCTGTTGCCAAATCAGGCTGCGTATTTAAATGGTAGAGGCATCATCAGCTCATGAAACTCTTCCATCTTAAAAATGGCCACAAGTGCACCAGACAGAACGGGAAAAAAATGTAGCTGAGCATCACTGACTCCCTCTCACTCTGATATCTGCTCAGCTCACACTTAATGGCAGACATGGACTGACAGACAGCGAGAGAATGAGAGACAGATATGTGGCCAAAGTGGTATGAGTGTCAAAAGGGATCCGGTCTCTTTTAGTCCCTCCCCAAAACCTGCCATCTGTTTTCTCCTTCATGTGCCTCTGCCAGTTTTTCGACTCCCACCCACCCCATAGTACTGTTTCTTTTACAGCTGGATCTCAAAGGTCTTTTGGAGCTCACTTGAAAAAGGGTTTGTGGGTGACGGGGTGGTGCGTTGCCTTGAGCGGCTCTCCAAGGCAGCCCACTGGGCCTCGAAGGCATCGGCCTGGTGCTGCGCTGGCAGAGGAGGTGCTGAGGAGGAGGGAGCTGCCCAGCTGTCAGCACCGTTGAACGTAGCATTACCGTTGGGTGGCTGAAACATTGCTGGATTTACCACTGGAGGCAAGGGAGGTTTACCAAATGGGCTGCCCATACTTCGGGCATCTAACTGTGCCAACGGTGGAGTAGAGAAAGGCGAGGGCTGCAGTGTGTGTGTTTGTTGAACGGGTGCAGGCACTGGCACTGGCTGGGTCTGTGTGGCCGAACCAAAGACGTTGGCCACCATTTGAGAAGGCGTGATGCCGACCACGGGCACACTTGGCTGGGCATAAGGGAGCCCGTTGGACATTGGGTAGGAGGCTGGAGCCTGGGCGTGGAAGGCAGGCTGCTGTGCGGGCAGAGTGGGGACAGCAGAGGGCAAGGGGGGCATGGGGGGCATGAAGGCTACGGGTGCAGAGGGAGCCATGTTGACGGGCATGGGCGAGGGGAAGGGCTGCTGGGCCGGGTGAGTAGTGGTCATGGCCCCAGGCTGCTGGGCTCGTACAGACTTGGACACCTCCTCTAGCCAGCGGTCAGCCTCAGACGGGGTCCGCTTATGAGAGGCTGTGGGGACTGAGAGAGGAGCGATCGCTGCAGGAGGAGCCACCGCTGCAGGTGTAGGACTGGGCCAGTCACCCCCTTTAAAGAAAGAGCAAACATGCTTTTAACACGCTTGAGTAAAACATAAGGTACACTGAGCAGCCTGAAACTAAACAGATAAATATAGGTAAGTATGAATCAGCAGGACTGACACCAGCCCTTATCCTGAAGACTTTCATTCCAAGTGGTAGTGTATTTTAAAGAGGTCCTCTAAAGCAGAGGTCACCAAATCTGTTCCTGGAGATTCAACACTGTTTACCTCCACCCCATACCTCACACAAACTAACTGATCTAGGACTTTGAAAGTCAGTCATTATCTCAATCAGGTGAGATGGCTTAGGGGTTCAGATTAACTGGGCAAAGTGTTAGAATACCAACACACTACACAACCACACAACCACTTTCATCTCATTTCTTCTCTACTTCAAGAGCAGAAAGCAGGACTCCTAAGCACGCTTACCTGGATGTGCTGGAGTAGGGGCTACAGCAGGGGTCTTGGCCCAGGGGTTAGTTTCTCTGGCTGGTAGTGGGGGTGGCAAGGCTGGGGGGTTAGCAGCAGCAGTGACAGTGACGGCAGGAGTGGGGAAGGCAGAAGCTGAGCCATTTACTACAGCAGTAGATATTAGAATAGATTAGAGACAGACTCTAGCACCTGTGTGCAACACATCCACTTAAATTTACTTCATATGAATAAAGGAAAATAAACTTTTAAAGATGAAAAGTGCATTATTGCAGGATTTTTAGCACAGCGTGCTCTGCCACAAAGAGCACAACTGTTTTTGGTTCTCACCTGGTGCAGCGGGGGACTGTGGAGAGGAGGCAGGTTTGGGCATGGGTGCTGAAGAGAATGGGTCCTCCGGGGGGCCGCTGAAGGCTGATGTGATCTGAGTGCAGAGTGAACTGATGCTGTCCCCTTCACCTTCTACCTCTGGCACTGATAGAACAGGACAATACAGGCTAAGATAAAATGCAAAACCCTTTTACCTGAGGGACTGGCACTCACATGTATACTAGATATAATCATCCCAAAAATGGGGTTAATTAGTGTAATGCAAAATTTCTCCCAGTTGTCGATATGGGTCATCTAAAAAACCTTGCAATTTTGCACATAAGTACATGTCAGCTTGATTCTACCACTTCAAACACACTGGGTTTATAATATTTATTCATAAGAGACAAAGGGACCTTTTTTTACAATCCCAGTGTCTGTCACTATGTAAGGATATTCACAGCATATCACAGCATGGCAACTCGATTCTCAGTCTCCTGTGTGTGGTCAGCAATTCTAACCTGTGTTTTTGATGGGGAAGTCAGACTTGCGCTGCATGGTGGATGGTAGATCGTTCATGCGCAGTGACATCTGCCGTTTGAAGGGTGACGTCTTCTGGCTGAGAGCTGGAAAGCCACGGAAAGAGCCCTGGCGTGCCAGCGCCTCCACAGGGGCATGGCGACGAGGGATGGCATGGGGATTGGCTTCCTGAGGGGCCATGGGCAGTGGAGGGGAAGAAGAAGGAGACGAGGTGGCTGGGTTCACTGTGCTGCTGCCTGTGTTCCCTGTGACAGCTTCTGAATCTACAGAGACAGACAGTGACGTGTGCTGCTGAGTTTACCAAACAAACAACTAGCTGCATAACACAGAATACAGCTGGAGCTCAAACCTGAATCCTGTGTGCTTTTGCTGGGTGGGCAAATGGGAGACCATATGGCAACACAGAGTTTAATAACAATCATGGTGTAGTGTCATGATGTGTAAGGCCAGCCAACCTACAAAGCCTGTTTACATCTTGCACTGCTGACCCGAATTACCTGACAACAGAAATCTCGTTCCAAATCCTTTCGAAAGGATTTCTATTTAAAAAGGCCTTCTATTTTTGTCTCTATCGCTAACTAACCTACCTTTCTTGGCATCTTGTAATTGCCGCATGACCTCCTCTCGTTCAGCCTGTTCAGTTGCCGTGGTAACACGGAAGGAGCCTTCGCGTGTGAATGTGGTACGATTGGCGTCGAAAGTGGCTGTGACCCCACACTCTTTCTCTCTCTTCTGCTTCCGCTCCAGACACGCCGCAAACGCACAGCCCACTGCATGGCTCAGACGCTCGCCCTGAAAGAGGAAAATGTACACATACACATACAAGAATCACTCAACTACCGGCAGAGGAAGAAGCTGCATTGAGAAAGTGAGTTAATACTGAGTGACGAAGTAAAATAGGATTAGCACAGCAAATTGAAGGAGGGTCAGCGATTACTGCAGCCTTTGCAACAACACTGGGTTTTTTTCTCCAGCAGGGCCAGGGCTAACTCCATTATCAAGTTCAGAGAGAGGACAGGGACAGCAGCATCTGAGCAAGGTTCAGGAAATGGATAGAGGAAAAGGCATTCAGATTGGAAAAGGACTAATAATGAGATGAGAGGGCTTTAGATCATCAATAAAAGGATGTGAAGGCTGCGTTAGATTGAAGAGTGTTTTTCTTTCATCTTCAGTATCTTTGAGCGTAAAAAGGACCACTCACTGAATCTTTAATGGCCATGAAGCAGTGACAGATCCAACGACGAGTAGTGCCATCTCTGCAGATGTAGGAGAACGCCCGTTCAAAGTTCCGGTCAGGAGCACAAAATGATACCTTCTCTATTGTCTGGTCCAGAATCAAATCCTGGAAAAAGCAAAAGGAAAAACATTCAGTTCAAACCATTTTAACTTTCACTGCGGGTAAATTTATTTCTGAGCGACCATGTCACCACTAGGTGGCAGAAAAGTCCCAAAAAGCTTCTGAATTCGATCTTGTCTGTTAACTAGTGGAGCAACTGACATACAGCATCAGGTTGAAATATTTACAGCACAGGCTGAAACAAAAGTCAGTAGTCTTATCAAAACAATTAGTTAGCTGTTTTTTTTCGAGGATAAGCAACCTAGCAAAAGACTAAGAGCATATGACTAGTCTCAAAGAGATGGATGTCCTCCTTATTTCACCAGATGGTTACTGGAATGCACAACAAGTGTATAAAATGCAACAACCATAAACATCTGAAAAACAGTGAGCACAAACACAGATTTCTGAGTTCTGAGGCTACTGGTGAAAAAATACAGGTGTTCACAAACTTTCAGGAAGAGGAGTTACCTTTGTTTTGTCATCAACGACCCTCAGGCCATCAGCAGATACCCACAATACAGCCCTGACCGCCTTCTTCCCTGCCTAGAGAGAGAGAGAGAGAGAGAGAGAGAGAGAGAGAGAGAGAGAGAGAGAGAGAGAGAGAGAGAGAGAGAGAG
>JBBPCZ010000001.1:34695582-34716872 GCA_037974445.1 Brycinus macrolepidotus
GTGTGACCTTCTAACTGAACTCCTTTTCACAAGTTGAACATAAAAAATAAAAACAATATAATTCACAAAAATAAATACAATTTTTCTTAGTCTATTTTAAGTGAAAATAAGTGCAAACCATAAGTCAAAGTAGTACACTGTCAGAGCTCAAAGTACAGAGTGACCAGATTTATCTTAAAGCATGATACAGCACTCTGAACCTGAGAGGGTTACAACTACATAGCCTAGCCTAAAATATGGTCATATTTCTGGGGGGAAAAAAGCATATCTGTTTTCTGGGAGCACCTGAGACCTCTGGATGATAACTATGTATCCTGCAATTGAAAACACATGCTCACAAAGATCGCAAGGATGGACAGGTATGCATTGGGAAGTGGATACAGCAAAGGATATGGTTCTGTGGTGGTTCTGTAAGTGTCTTTGCATAGAGCTCGTATTAGCCGCGGTATATGCCCCCCATTCACCTAGAGATTTGTATGAGGGAAACACGTGAGACGCCGAGTGCATCCCCCCTCCTCATTCTAGAACGCCCACATTAAAATGTTTCCAACGCCCCCGTTCAGATGTCATGTTCACTGCTGCTGGATGCTGCTTCGCAAGACTGCTTTTCGTGTGACAAGAAATATCGTCACATTTTAATATCGTGAGATCTCATGGCACGAGATCTTGTCACACCCCTAGTTAAAATACAGCTCCCATTCACAGTCAGTGATGTGTCTACTTTCAGAGGGCTTGGAGTGATCTTTATTTTTATTAAATATTTTTTCTGGTAGTTATGCTGCTTTCAAGTGTTTTATCAAGAAAGTCAGGTGAATAAAACATTTGAAACATGCCTCTCAGCTGTTGCCACTCATAAAACAACTGATGCCAAATCAGCTCCACTTACCATATCCACAATATTCCAGTGGTACCTTGCACGAAATATGTGCATAACATCTGGGGAAATGTAAACAGGACCTGCAGAACTATTCTGACACAGTGCAGATGTGCTAAATTTGCCAACAACAAAAATATGAGAACACACTAAAGTATTTTTGCTTTTTTGTGGAATTGTTAGCAAGCAACAGAGAGGCTCTGAATAGCCTGGGAAGTTAGGAAGCAGACCATTATCAGGAAGCAGAATGCTTCTGTATCATGGGACTCAGGGGATCATGCAACCATGCTGCAGCTGTTTTGAAAATATTATTACTGGTTGAATTTTAATTTTTTAAAAATCCTCGAATGTATTATTAATATGTCCATGTAAGATCTTATCAAACAGATATTTAATTTTATTGGTTAACCTAAACTTCATTATCTGTAAATCTCACATCTACATTTGTAAATGTACAGGCATTCCTCTGACCTATGTCTTATAAAGGGCCAGTCTGGAGCAGAACCAACTGCCACCCCCTGCACTGGCCACTTGCCAGAGTACTGGGACCTCGCTGAGGTCTTCAGCAAGCAGAAGGCCCAGCACTTGCTGGTGCACAGACCATCTGAATACAGCATCTATCTCTTGCCTGATTCTACTCCACCCAGGGGCCGATTATTCTCTTGACAGACTGAGCAGAAGGCCATGGATGATTACATCCAGGAGGCATTGAGACTGGGCTTCATATGGCCCTCCACCTCTCTGGCAGGGGAAGGGTTCTTCTTTGTGGGGAAGAAGGAGGGGGGCCTGTACCCCTATATCGACTACTGGGGTCTAAACAAGATCACAGTCAAGGATCGTCATGCCCTACCCCTCATGACCCCAGCCTTTGAGGCACTGCAGCAGGCCTCCATTTTCACCAAACTGGACCAGCGTAGTGCCTACAACATTATCCTGATCCGCGAAGGTGATGAGTGGAAGAAGGCAATCATCACCCTGTCTGAGTACTATGAGTACCTTGTGATGAATGTCTTGCAATACTTCCCAAAACGAGGTCCTGAGGGAAGCCCTTGAGCACTACATGGATGTTATTTTGATTCACAGCCAGTCAGTAGATAAGCACATAGTACATGTCAGATGGGTCCTCCAGCTCCTCTTAGAACCCCACCTGTTTGTAAAACCAAAGAATTCCATCTTTTATGCTCAGTTGGTCATCTTCCTGGGATTCGTGGTGTCAAAGGTCTGGCTTGGCATGGACCCCACCAAGGTGGTGGTGGTGATAGGCTGGCTGTGCCCCACCTCACTTTGGCCTCTGCAAAGCTTCCTGGGCTTTGCAGAAGCCAAAGTGACTGCACCACTCACTGCATTGGCTGCACCACTCACTGCCCTGACCAAGAAATTGGCAGGACGATTCCAGTGGACACCGGAGGCCCAGGAGGCCTTTGATGAGCTGAAGCGGTGGCTGTCCACTGCTCCTGTACTACAGCTGCCTGACCCACAACTCCCTTTCATTGTTGATTCGGAAGCCTCATTGGGGCAGTGCTCTCCCAGTGGGCCAACATGGATGGCAAGCTCCACCCATGTGCCTACTATTCACACTGCCTCACAGCTGTTGAGAGGAACTATGATGTGGGGGATCGGGAGCTCTTGGTGGTTGGCTCTGGAGGAGTGGAGCACTGGTTGGAAGGGACCCAGCACCAGTTCCTGGTCTGGATGAATCATAAGAACTTGGCCTACATGCAACAGGTCAAACGCTTTAATAACCACTAGGCCAGATGGTCCCTCTTCATCGCCCAGATTGATGTTGTCCTGTCATACCAAGCTAGATGCTCTCTCCTACCATGTTTCTATGTCCCCACCTCCATCATGGCCAAGATGCTCCTATGGGGCCACACGTCCCACCTAACAGCCCATCCCAGGGCCTCTTGAACTTTGGAATTCCTACAGAAGTGGTACTGGTGGCCCGGCATGAAGAAAGATTCAAGATTTAAGATTCTTTATTTATCACATGCACAGCATGGTCAGCACAGCAACGCAGCAGACGGCCGGTGATATCGTCTGGACCTGCTGTTTTCCTGATGTTCATTCTCCTCAGCGCCGCTCGGACGTTGTGCTCTGTGATGCTGATCACCCGTTGCTCGCTAATGACATCGTCCTCAGTTGTCAGGCTGTAAGCGCTAGTTGCCTGGCTAACCTTGAAACGGGCATAGAACTTGTTCAGCTCATTGGCGAATGCAGAGTCGGTGTTGATCGTCGCAATGTCCTTGACTTTGCAGTCCGTGATGGTGTACAGTCCATGGCGCATGCTCCGTGTGTCACCCTGGTGGAAGTGAGACTCCACACGTTCCCGATACCGGCGTTCGGCGTCTCTCACCGTGCGCTGAACGGCGTATGACGCAGCTTTGTAGGTGCTCATATTGCCGGAGGTGAGACCAGCGTTGTAAGTGGCGGTCATGGCATTCACTCGTTGGTGTCGTCCGCGCATGACCAGAACATGTCCCAATCTATGTCATCGAGCGCATCTTGTAGTGTAGCTTCTGAAGCATCCCTACGTATGCTTTGCTTATACTGAGGGATGAGGAAAATGGTGTTGTGGTCAGACTTTCCGAAAGCTGGATGTGAAACAGCTTTGTAGCCCTGCTTGTATGGCGTGTAGCAATGGTCCAAAATTCTAGCTCCCCTCATCGGACACGTAATGTGTTGGTAAAAGTTCGGCATAACTTGTCTGAGGTTTGCTTTATTAAAGTCTCCTGTTACAATGAGGGCTGTGCCTGGATCTTTGTTTTGAAACGCACTCAGCACATTATGTAGTTCAGACAGAGCCATACATCTACGTGGGGTGGGATGTAGATTGCCGTGGCAAAGACTGAGGTGAACTCACAGGGGAGGTAGAAAAGGCGACACTGAATGGACAGGTATTCCAAATGAGGCGAGCAGCCGCTGGAGAGAGTAGAAATACCCCTGCCATCGCACCACTTGCTGCTGACCATGAAACACACTCCTCCACCTTTGGTTTTGTTTGACTCTGCCATTCTGTCCGTGCGGAACACTGAGAAAGAATGGAGTTATGGCATGGTCTGTGGGGGTCCGTCATGTCTCAGTGAAGCACAGAATGTTACAATCCCTCATGTCTCGTTGGAAAGTAACTCTGGCCCTTAGGTCGTCCAGCTTATTCTCCAGTGACTGTACATTAGCCAGCAGGATACTAGGCAGTGGTGCACTGTGTTCTTGCTGTCTCAGCCTGTTGCAGATGCCAGCATGTGTCCCCTGGCGTTTCTTTGTTCTACGCCACAGGCGAGTGTCGTGTCCATTGTTGCTGTCCAAGCCATGCAGTATCTCAGTTGGCCACGACAGGTCGGGTTTAAAAGTGCCCGAAATTACATGTGCTAAATTATTACCAATGTTGAGAAGCGTTCTGCTTATCATAAACTATTAAACCAGTTGACTCTGGAACATAAAACAAAACAATAAATAAATAAAAAACTAAAAAAGGGCACAGTCTGTGCGGAGTGGTCAGGAAGGCATCTCGACGTAGCCGCGCCATTCCAAGAATCTATCATTTGTCATGTCTGGGAATCTGTAGCCACCAGCTGGGTGTGTGTGAGCAACAAAAAAAACAAAAGAACAAAACCTGCATGGTTGCTTCACCCCCTACCCATACCATCGTGCCCACGGTCCCATCTGGTGCTGGACTTTATCACAGAGTTGCCTCCATCATGGGGCAACACTGTGATAATGGTTGTGGTCGACTGGTTCTCCAGGGTCTGCAAATTTGTGGCTGTCCCTGAGCTGCACACAGCCAAGGAGATGGCGGACTACTTACTGCGTCAGGTGGTCTCAGTCCACAGGATGCCAGTGGATCTGGTTTCGGACCAGGGACCTCAGTTTGCAAGCTGATTCTGGAAGACCTTCTGTCAGCTGTTGGGGGCTTCTGTTAGACTGTCTTCTGGCTATCACCCCCAATCCAATGGCCATATGGAATGAATTAAAAAGGATCTGGAGAAGACCCTCTGCTGCCTCGCCTCCTCCAACACCCTCTGGATGTCCCCGTTCAAGTGTCAGTTCAGGTATGCACCGCCCTTCTTTCCCAACCAGAAGGAGGATGTGGAACTCCCTGCAGCAGAACACTTTGTTCAGCGCTGCCATAAGGTGTGGACGAAGGCGTGACAGGCTCTACAAGCCAAGCAGACACAGGGCAGCAGGTCTGGCTCTCTGCCAAGGATCTGCCCCTCCAGCTTGACTCCTAAAAGCTGCCCCCCCATTATGTGGGGCCATTCAAGGTTATATGAAGGGTCAACCCAGTCACCCACCAGCTCCTCTTGCCTCCCAGCCTGCACATTAATTCCATGTTCCATTTGTCTCACCTGAAGCCGGTGCTTTGCAGCCCCCTGTCCCCACGCCTGGCAACCCCCCCTATGGCACCTTGCTTGGTGTGAGGGTCACCAGCCTACACAGTCAGGCGTATCCTGGACAGTCAGGGGTCAGCAGGTCAGGGGTGCCACTCAGTATTTGGTAGACTGGAAAGGCTATGGCACGGAGGAGCATTCGTGTTTCCACACCCACGACATTCTGGATCCCAAGCTCATCCAAGCCTTTAGGTGAGACCTTCCAGCATGCCTAGGAACTTCAGGGGCTGTTCCTGGGGCGGGGTCCTGTAAGGGGCTGTCTGAAGCAGAATCGGCTGCCCAGGCCTCTAGGGGGAGACCCAGGACCGCTGCTTCTACCATGGCTGGAAGGAGAAAGAGGGGAAGGAGGGCTCCCCCCATGAAAATAAAGTAAAGTGACCTTCACACTTAATGGTCACTTTACTTTACATAATTATTACCAGCACTGGTATTTAGAATTCATTAATCTCAGCGGCACCTGCAGGTGGCCATTGTTTGCAGCCTCACTTGCCGCTGAGGTTTTGTGTTATACAAAACCCAGTCGGTAATTTAGTAAAGGCTTTAGTAAAAGTTTATCTCCTGTGTCTCCCTGCTCTCCTCCTTTGGCAGATTTTGTCCCTTGGGGCTTTCACCCTTGGGACTAATGTGATCTTCTAGAGTTTTTCCTGTTCTGAGTCTCATTTTGTGTATCTTTAAAAAAGAGGAATCTTTCTTCGGGGAACATATTAGTTGAGCCCAGTTCCGGTCCGCCAGTTAGTTCTCCCTGACAGCTTCTGTTTATTGTTTCTCCCTTTGGCTTCTTTCACTTCTTTTTAGGTTATTTCCGAGGCATGCTCCCTCTGGCCCAGACACCCCCTCCGACTAATCAGGCCATGGCGCAGAGGGAGTGCACTCGTTTTTTACCCACTTTCTCATGACATGAGCAAGAGTTTGAGTAGTGGTGAGTGTTATTAACCCCATCACTCCTGGCTTGTATTTCAATCCACATCTGGGTTCTTTCTCAATTTCTGAGTGGGGAGCTATCCCATAAAGCTCAACACCTATTACACGCCTTCCTTATGAATGATTTTCTTGGCTATTATAGTTCACAAAAAATATCTTAAAAATAGCAAAAGAATAGATAAAGTAGTTAAGAATATGTTTCAACTTATGTTTCCTATTATCTTGTGTCCCACAAATGTACTGTTGATTCTGACATCCCAATTAAATAAAGAGCAAAAATAAAAGACAGAACATTTTTTGCTGAAGCGATCTCTGAAAAAAAAAACCAAACAAACAAAAAAACCGAATAAGCTATTTAGTGGAAAGTTAGCTGACTAAGATGAACTCCTCCTGAACTGAGACAAAGTGATTCCGAAACATGTTTATTAGTAGAAATGTCATATTGATGAGCATGTAGAACAGGAGCACTGCACTTTCTTGAATGGTTTGTAATTGAAACATTCTGCCTCCAGCCATAGATTTACCTGGCTTAGCTCTAGAGACATCCACAAATTGTGTATGTAAGCCTAGTGTCATGTGGAGATGTAGAGCATAGAGAAGGATGTAACCGCGAATAGGACTTTTTTAACAAAAGAACGAGAAACAGGAGACTAAACAAAAAACTAACAGGACACTGAACTAACAGAAGGACTAAAAAAGAAAATTAAATAAAGTAAAAAGCGCCTGAGGTGGAACATACACAACATAAACACAAGGGGGGCAAAAACACAAAACAAGAAGCACAGGGCAAAACACAGAGCAAACTACTGATCAAAAACTACAGAGTAAGAAGAACTAAGCAAATATATAAGAGAGCGGCAATAACTAAGGAAAAACCTCAAGCCAAAACCACAGGGCAAAAGAACAGAGCAAAAATACCAAGCAAAAACATCAAGAACTAACAAAACTGGACAGAAGACAGAGGCTATTTATACTAAATAACAAAAACAAAAACACCTTGGCTGGGGAGGAGACAGGAACAAGACACAGGTGAACAGGATAATATGGGGGCTAAAGACAGGGCTAAAACCCAAACAGGGGACTCACACGGATCAGACACATGAACAAAGGCACATGGAGAATGTAAACAATAGAGAAGAAAACAGGGGGAAGCCAAAAACAGGGAAAAGACAGGGAGAACTTTACACCTAGGGCTTCTCAAAAACTTACTAAAAAAAAAAACTAAACTAAATTAACATGGTGATTTTGCAAGTCTTTTAACCCCAGCTTTCTCAGAACAACTTTTAATGACTGTTATATTTAAACCTGGATGTTTTGCACAAATCTTGATATTCAAAGATGATGTGAAAAATATTGTGGATGCAATTTGCAATTTGTGCAATTTGACAAAAGTTGGTATATTTACTCTGTTATCTGTGGTGATTCACATCAATAAATTACGACTTTCTGCATTCCAGGGAAACTCAGAGTACTCTCAGCGTAGATCCCTAACAATAACAATAGATCCCTAACAATAACACAGATGCGTTGAGTGTGTACAAAGTGACTAAAGTGGTTATACTGTTGATGTGCCTGAAATGGGACAAATGAAAATTGCCCTGCATCGCTGCTTTGGTTAACTTGAACATTCATGCCTTGAAGTACACTGTATCAGGGTTATTATTCAGAATTATGCAGGCAAATGGTTAGTGGTGCACCACTGACCTAGTTTCAAGGAAAGCAGAATAAAAATATTACCAAATAAAGATGCATTGTTAGCCTGGAACTTTATTCCATGTGTGTCCTGTTCTTTAAAAGGTTTTATTAGATTTATGAAATTTCTTGTGCTTTGTGACATTAACACTCTAAAATTTCAGCATATACATTATTGCACAGTTTGATATCCAAAAGAGCCACAAATGTAAGAAAATAAATAAATGAGTTGATTAATAAAAGCATGGAAAAGATGAAAGAGAGAAACTGGTATATGAGGAAATTATTATGTAATCGCCTACACTCAGCAAAAGGCTCTATATAGTACCAAAAAAAGACTGGATGACTTATAATAATAGTGCAACCTTTTGGTTGATTAAAGTGGCACTGTTTTTAAAATGATCCTTAAAGAACTATATAGTTGTAAACAAAGGTTTGGCTGCGGTGGTAGCAATATTTTGATCAGCTCTGCAGATTTACAACATAGAGACAATAAAAGAATGCAGGCCTGCAAATTCATATAACTGATTCCTATGTGACATAAAAAAATGCAAATTTAGCTGAATTTAGTGTAAAACCGTGAAATAACTCATCAATCATTCATGCGAATTATGCTTTTCTGTTGAAGTTATTTCAGCTGTGATGGCAATGAACGTAAACCACTAAGTTAGCAATGGAATACAAACTCTATTTAGTATAGGATCTGACCTGACATCACTAAACAAAGAGTTTAAAAGATTTACATCTTGAACTTAGTACTGTATCATTACTGCTGTCAAGGCGAGCAGAAATGTTGCCAGACTTAAAATAATAGTTACTTAAGAAAAGTAGAAAATCAATGTCATGCATAAATGGGGACAGCACATGGAAAGAACAGTATATACTTTATAATAGACCACTGACTCTAGCATGTCAGCAATGCATAGTGGGCTCTTTTCCCCTAACCTGCAGAACAGCTTTTTAAAAACTTACAGAATCAGCATTTTCACAGGCTTCATAAGGCCTTGGACCACAGCTCATGCTGTCGGGCAAGTATTAGCACACAAGCACTAAGTGTTAGTTACATGCATGCACATTAGCATACATTTAGAGTTTCAGGCATTAAAGTAAACTTGCAATAATTATACTCGTTGTGGTAAGAAAATATTAAACAAAAGTCAGCTACGTTTCTTGAATTTCATAAATTATCCTGCACTGTGATTACAGCGCTGTTGTCATGGATGTGACTTGAACTTGACAGCTCCCTCCAAGAGCACAGAACAACATTCACAATTTCTCTTAGAAAAAAAAAACTTCCTACTGCCTTTGTGGTTCCTTGAAACCAGCAGAGAAATTTGGCAGAAAAGATGATATTTAATTAAGATTTGAATTTTACCACATTACTGTTATGTGCAAAGTCTATTTACTGTAAAGAAAAATGCTTCATTTACAGTTTATTTGTTGACACAGAAACAAAAAAGTCAGAACAGCTGACTCAAACCTATCAATGCAGAATGTAAATCAAAAGGACAATTCATGATTTAACCAGATAATTAATTATGGGATTATGCATCAACATTTAAATATCAAACAACTACAAAACCTTAGAACCTAAATAGAAAGTAAATATGGTAAAAAAAAATCACTTTTCAAAAAGATATGTACCTCGGATCTTAACAGAACTAGCCAAAGCCCAAAAATCAAATAATTGTTATGTTCTTTAACCCTAACCTCTGGGGATGCACAGAAGTGAATTATGCATTATGTGACAGAGTTTGGCTTTATAATATAAAAATAGATCATGCACTTCAGCACGTGACTGTAATTATTAGACTAAAATCCTATAATTCCTTTTTTTTCATTTTTATGCTGTAAAAAGTCTAATATGGATTTTAAAAGAATGTGGATTTAATTATGAATTTGTCAAAAATATTGTTTTCTTACCACAGTCTATGAAAACTGAATGTTTCAATAAAAGAGCAGTTTTAAAAGTAACAGAATCAAATATTTTAGATGCAGTTTTACTGCACATGAGTGGCTTTCTAATGAACTACACTGGAATTGGACAACTCCTGGAGGGTTGGTTCCCAGCTTCCCAGTTTGGCAGATCCCCTCTTCAAACACACCCAATAAATCAGGACTGGAATTGTGCACCTCTGAACTACACTGTTTCCATATTGTTTTGCACTAACCAAAGCATTTGAACATTCAGTATGTGTTAAGTAGTAAAGTAAATAGGTTCCGGGCTTTTCTTTTCAAGCTTTAATTGGATAGCTCATTTAATGTAATTTAATGTAATTTAATGTAATTTAATTGTTGCATTTATATGGGGTCTTTCTCATTACCAGTGTCATTTTAGAAGTTAGTATAGGATGGAAAACTTCCCCCTCTTAATTTGTCTTCTGATCAAATCTAATCTCAACACATTCACTGATTTACCTAGCTAGTATTAGCATTGTGTTTTAGTAGTAGCAATTTTAGCTTGGTGGAGGTAGTTTGCTAGACATGAGTTTGCATGTTCTGCAGTATGTCTTTACACATTTTGTTCTGTCATGTGCAGTAATATTTCAAGCTTACCAATAATGTTATAATATTCCTTTGTTTAAATGGTTGTCCATTGTCCATTTCGCTTCTATAATGGAGCTGAAGTTTGGCCATATGGCTGTCAGGATTTCTGTGAGTCAGACAGAGGGCACTGTGACTCAAACTGAAGTGCCTTTACCCAGCTGTGACACACAGACTCGGGGGTGAGTGGATAGGGTCGTGGGGGTGAGCTGGCGGGACTGCATTGCTATAGTTGACAGTATGACACACTGCCTCCTTGGTGGGAGAAAAAGCATAGAACCTTCAACTGACTGGTCAGAGAGACTAAAGAACAAAAGCACAGATATAGCAGAAACAAAAAAAAACAGGACGACCAGAAACTTTGGTTATTTTTGTTTCTGCTGCTTGAGAAGAAAATCACATCCAAGGGCCTAGAAATAAACTATTCAGCTGGTTAGACTACAACAATAAGCTCATGCTCGGTAAAACAAGTAAGTCTTAGTCTATCAAGTAGCACGTTAATGTAGTATGTTAACGCAGTTTCAAAGAAGTACTATAAATATGAACATGGAAAATACAAGGAATCAAGAAAAAGAGTCTCCTGAAAAAAGTGGAAATATTTGAATCAGGTAAATTCAAAGCATTACTTTTTCACCTTTTCTCAGAGTCATTACATTATACTTCACTGAGCAGCAGGTTTGTTTACTCTATTGATAGATATAGGTCACTGACAAACACAAACAGGAACAAACAGAAATGAGCATGCAATACTAAAAATGTTTGGAAAAAACTTATTACAAAGTTGGAGTTAGGTGAACTCAGACACTCTCAGTGCAGCTAGTTGTCTCATTATTTTAAATTGATCTATTTTTACCATGCACTTCTAGAGTTAAAATAATTGTTAATGCATTGCCAGTTATTGTAAAATGTCTTTCAAATTCCAACAAATAAAAGAGCAAGTGGAAATCTTGATAAAGGAAAAGATTAATGTAGTTTTTAAGTCAGATAAGAGAAATTATTTAGTTTCCTTTAATGGCCCATCTTTCGTGAAATTTTCGTGAGATTTTATGACAACTTTATCGATGTTGCTGCTTGAATCTTTTATTGATTATCATAAATACTGATCTCAATTAGTGATAATGACAACACTTATAAAGGGCCAACCAAGAGCCATGTTTATGTAATTTTCTACTTGTTTAACATGTTTGATTAAATGATTTAAAGGCATGGTGAAATGAGCTGACTAAGCTGACAAGAGCAGCAGAATCCCTCTCTAGCGTCAAAAACCTCCTGAAGACTCATCTGTTCAGAGAGCATCTTTTTGTTCTTGCACTACTCCTACATAAAAATTTTGCACTTAATATTCTCCTCTGGTTCTCATACTGTCCTGAAACTTGAATGTGTCCTCATATTGTTAGTTGGATAAAAGTGTCTGCCAAATGATTGTAATGTAATTTACGTTCCAAGCATGAAATACATTTGACGTTCCAAGGATGAATACATGGTATCCAGTAAATGATTCATTGAATACCAATAAACTATTGAATACTAGTAACTCAAGAATACCTAAAAATACTTCCACCTAAATTTAAAATAAGATGATCCCACAGGTGGGAAATTTGCATTGCCACAGCAGCAAAGTGGACAGTACAAAAGAAGAAAGTAGGAGCAGCAAAACCAATGGAATAAAAGCTACACAACCCAACAGTATTATATAAAATTGTACACTATACAAATATTATATAAATGTGTGTATGTGTATATATATATACAGCACCCACCACATCTTTAACCCCTGATAAAGATGTGTTAAAACCTTAACATAAATTCATTTTTAATTAACTCAAATAAACATTATTTTTTTAAAAATCCATCATTAAGAACTATTTTTTTAACTAAATCTGCAATCAATTATTGGCACTCCTAACAATTCCTATAAAATAAATGTAACTGAAGAATTTTTGTAATTTATACTTTACTTTTTTAGGTTGATCAGAGTGTCTAGGAACTTAATTAGTAATCCATGACTTCCTGTGTTTCTAAATATGACATGACACAGAGACCCATTTCTCTTAGGCACCCTTCAAAATGAGAAAGACAAGAGAACATTCCATTCAAGTAAGGCAGACGTGTGTTGACCTTCATAAATCAGAAAATGGCTATAAGAATATAGGTACCCATCTAAACTTACTTATATCCACAATCAGAACAATAATTAAAAAGTTTAAAACAACTGGAACTGTGACAAACAAGGCTGGACGAGGACTCAAGTTTATCTTGCCACCATGTACAGTGAGGAGGATTGTAAAGTAGAAAAATCTCCAAAGCTCATTGTTAAAAAATGGCAGCAAAGGGTGGCATCTTGGAGTCACCAAATCTCCATAACAACCATTAGATGCTATCCACATACCAACAGGTTGTTTGGATGGCATGCCAGGAAAAAGCGTTTTTTGTCTTACAATCACCAACATACACATGTGGAGTTTACTAAATGCTACTGGGACATTAACTGGAACTGTGTGCTTTGATGAGACTAAGATTGAGCTTTTTGGCAACAAACAATCCAGGTGAGTCTGGCATAAAACAAAGGATGAATATGTGGAAAAGGACCCCATGCCCACTGTTATGTATGGTGAAGGATCTGTGATGCTGTGGGCCTGTTTCTCTTTTAATGGCCCTGGGAACCTCTTTGAAATACCAGGACATTTTAAATAAAATCCTGGTTACCTCTGCGAGAAAACTAAAAATGGGCCATTGTTGGGTCTTTCAGCAGTATAATGATCCAAAACGTAAGCCAAATCACAGAAATGGTTCACCAGACACACCATCAACTTTCTTTCATGGCCATCTCAGTCCCCAGACCTAAATCCCATAGAAAACTTGTGGGGTGAGCAGAAAAGGAGAGTGCATTAGAGAGGACTCTGGACGATCTAGAGAGACTGTGTAAAGAGGAATGGTCAAAGATACCTCTCTCTGTATTGTCCAACCTTGTGAAATGTTATAGAAAATTAAGTGCTGTCCTATTGGCAAAAGGGGGTTGTACAAAGTATTCACAGCAGGGTCAATAATCATGGCACACATGATTTCATGTAAAAAATATATTTCTTAATGTGAGATTTTTCCCCCACTGAATAAATGTACTCAAATTAAAGGTCTGTAGAATAAGTCTGTAACGTAACAAAATGTGGAAGAAGTGAAGGTGTGTGAATACTTTCTGGTGGCACTGTATATAACTGCGAGACGCTGATTGTAGAGTCTGACAGCAGGTGGAAGGAAATACCTGTGGTATTTCTCCTTCACACACTGTGGGTGCAGCAGCCTGTCACTGAAGGAGCTGCTCAACGTTTTCACAGTCTCCTGCATGGGGTTATGGATGACAGCTTAGCCACCATTCTCCTGTCGCTCACTACCTCCACTGGATCTAGGGGGCATCCTAAAACAGAGCTGGCCCTCCAGATCAGTCTGTTCAGTTTTTTCCTGTGCCCAGCAGAGATGTTGCTGCCACAGCAGACCACACCATAAAAGATGGCTGATGCCACTACAGAGTCATAAAAGGTATTAAGGAGTGCCCCCTGCACTCCAAAAATTCTGAGTCTCCGCAAAAGGTACAGCCTTCTCTGCCATTTTTTGTAGTGGTGAGTCCAGTTTATTGCTTAGATGAACACCAAGGTACTTGTAGCTTTCTACAGAGTCATCAGATAACTTATGCAAAAAGCAGTTGGTGGAACTGTAGGAAAAGTCTGCAGTGTATATGTAGAACCATTTCCCTGTGGTGCCCCTGCATTGCAGATGACCCTGTCCGGCCCTGGGTTTTGGGTTCTCACATACTGTGGTCAGTTAGTGAAGTAGTCAAGAATCCATGTGGTGAGGTGATGGTCCACTACCGTGTACTCCCGCTTGTCCACCAGGATTGTGGGTAGGATGGTGTAGGAGGTGGATGACAGCATCATCTATCCCAATGTCAGGCTGATAGGCAAACTGAAGTGGATTGTCTGATGAGTTCACTGGGTTCTGAAGCTGAGCAAAGACTAACTGCTCCAGGGTCTTCATCAGGTGCTCAATTATCCCATACAGTTTAATTATCCCACACAGGACTTGGCAGTCCTTGAGCTGATGCCGTCTGGACCTGCCGCCTTCCTAGCATTGATCCTCCCCAGTTCACTCCTAACCTGGGTCGTTGAAATAGACAGGCTGGAGCAGGGTGATTGTGTGCTGGAGGCCATGGTTCAGGGGAGGGGCAGTGAGCAGGGAATGTATTGGAGGTGTGAAGTGTCTGATATGAAACCGAGGTGGGGGTGGGGGTGTCTGGAGCAGATGGTGGAGGCTGCATCAGGGAGGGTAGTATAGGGGAGGGAGTTCTGTTCCTTGTGGACCGAAATGGTTCTAAGGCCCTGCCAGACTCCGTTGACATTGTTCTGTTGCAGCTGGTTCTCTGTCCTCTGCCTGTAGCTGTCCTTCCTATCAGTCTTTTCAGTTCTCTATGCACACCCTTCAGCTTCTCCTTGTTTCTTGACTTGAAGGCCCTATTTTTCTGCTTGAGAACAGCCTTGATTTCAGGAGTAATCCAGGGTTTGTTGTTTGGAAAACAAAACACACTCCTGGAGGGAACAGTGTTATCCACACAAATTAATGTGCAGTTCTGTTATGCAGTCCACAAGACTGTCAATGTCCTCCCCATGGTCATCACACAGCACTTCCCCCACAGTAGAGTCAAAATCGTCCTTTAGGTTCATACACAGAAAAATGGTGCACCAGGTTGTGATCAGATCTTCCAAGAGGAGAAAGAGGTGATGATTTGTATGCCTCCTTAGTGTTGGCATGCAATAAGTCCACTGGTTTATTGTCTGTGGTGGGGCATGTAACATACTGCACATTACACATATAATACACATACATACCATGTGTGATATATACATGTATATACATCACACAGTATACTTTTTGCATTTTTTTCCCTAAATGTCTGTTGCACTATTTTTGTATCATTGTGGCACCTTATGTCTTCATGCCGTATGTTGTGTGGGATTGCTTTGTGCTGAACATGCACCTGGGACTGCAAGAAATGCAATTTTGTTCAGTCATATACTGTGCATATGGGTGGGTGACAATAAAAGCCAACTTGAACTTGATACTGAGTGAATGTGGCTAGTGCAGAGTCCAGGGAGGCATTGTTAAAGTCACCCGAGATGATAAACAAAGCATGGGTATGCTGGGTCCACAAACTGCTGACAACAGAGTGGAGAGAGTCAAAGGCGGCATCCGCATTAGCTGAGGGGGGAATATACGCTGCTATCACAATAACATGCGAGAATTCCGGGAGGGAGTATGGTCTCATGCTAACGGCTAACAGCTCAGTGTCTCTACTGCAGAGTTGTTCTTTTACAGTGATGTGTCCAAGCTTACATGATCTGTCATTTACAAACACTGCCAGTGCCCTACTTTTCCTCTTACCACTCTCCCTCATCCTGTCCACCCTCATCAGCAGGAATCCAGGCAGCGCCACATTTATGTCTGGAGTTAGCAAAGTTAGCCAAGTTAGCCAAGTAACACATGTCTAGGATGGACTGCTGGACACGCTATGCATCCTTGGGTTGCTAAGGCATTGCAAGCATTATGTGAGGAAGTGACAGCACGAGGAAGCAGAAGTGTAAGGAAGCCGTAATGCAGCAATTGGACAGGGGTCTCTGGTAGGTTAAAAGCTAATGCTCACCTGGCCAGCAATCCCATCCACTCTACTCATCAATGTTTGCTCACTGGACAATAAACTGGACTACATCTAACTCCTTCGAACTACCCAGCTATATTTTTGTTTTTATGGAAACACAAACATCACTGTTGCATACTGGGTCCCAACCCCACCTCAGCTACTCAGACTGCATCTCTGCTATGCAGATCCCATCATCACCATACAATATGCCAAGCCCATTCTGAAGCAGATGAAAACCTGACCTGAGGAGCCATCCCTGCTCTTCAGGACTGCTTTGAGCACACTGACTGCAACCTACAGTAGCTCTACCAACCTGGAGGAGTAAATGGCGTCAGTGACTGGCAACATCAGCAAATGCATCAGTGATGTTACTAACTCCAAGACCATCACCACATGCCCCAACCAGAAGCCTTGAATGACTGCAGAAGTGTGCTCATTGTTGAGAACTCAAGACACTGCCTTCAGATCAGGTGAAAAGGCTGCCCTGAGAACAACAAGGGCCAACCAGTCCTGGGCCATCAGAGCAGTGGACGTATGGCACATGTGGCAGGGAATGCAGGCCATCACCAACTACAGGACATCTCCACCTGCCTGTGACAGTGAGGCCTCCCTTTCAGATATACTGAATTACTTCTATGCATGCTTTGAAGCACAACATGACATGGCAGCAAGGAAGACTACCCTGTCCCTAAACCGACCAGGTGCTCTGCCTGACCATGGCTGATGTGAAGAGAACTCTGCTTAGATTCAAGGGTCTGTGTGCTCAGCCCTCTGCTGTTCACGCTGCTGACCCAAGACTGTGCAACAATGCACAACAATGCCCCAAATCTCACTACATTCTACAGAGGGACTACTGAGAGCATTCTCTGCAGCTGCATCATGGCATGGTATGGAAACTGTGTCACATCAGATCGCAAGACCCCAAATAGGATAGTGAGATTAGCTGAAAAGATCATCAGGGTCTCACTTCCACAAGCTGCATCTGAAAAGCCGTCAGCATTGTGGATGACCCCACACACCCCTCCCACACCCTCTTCTCCCTCCTGCATCTGGGCCATACATTGCCAGTGTGGGGAGCAGTTTCTGCCACAGGCCATCAGATTCCAAAATCAAAACTGAATAACAAGCTGTACTTCACACACACACACACACACACACGCACGCACGCACGCACGCACACACACACACACACACACAACTGAACTCCTTAACTCCCACTGTAAATATTCTGTATTTATTATTTACTATACTTTTTTATTTTAAATCGTGTTCAAAATATTTGCATTTTTTGCACACTTAACATCTCTGCTGCTGGAATACTATATGTCATACTACTTCATTCATTCAAACTAGCATGGTTACTGCTCCTGTTGGCTGCACTGCATTACTGAACTGTTGCTCATGTTTTTTCGCACTAACTCTTGCAGTCCTGGCCTGCCAGCACTTGTACAGAGCCCTCTTTTCAGCCTCCACCCAGTGGGGCAAGTCCCTGGCAGAGAGCCACACATTCTGGCTCATTCTGCTGGAATGCCCACTGGGCAGAAGGGACACCCACGTCAGTTTCTTGGTCAGGTAACAGGGTGACCATTAGTCAAACTGGTACTCAAATAGTATGCAGGACTATTTCCATGACTCTCTCCATCTGGTCATTAGACTGAGGGTGGAACCCAGAGGACAGGCTGGCTGTGGCCCAAACAGCTTGAAGAATGCTTGCCAGAAATTTGAGGTGAACTGGGGACCCCCTCTCTGAAACCGGTACAGTGGTAGAACACAGACATGGTAAAACATATGGGCATATTAGCTCAGCAGTCTCTCCGGCAGCTAAGGAGTGTGGGCAAGGGTAAAAAAATGGCACGTGTTAGAAAAACAGTTAAGAATGACTAGAATGACTTAAACATTTTGGAAAGGAGGCAAGCCAGTCATGAAATCAAGGGAGATATGGTACCAGGGTTGCCAGGGAGTGGGCAAAGGATGGAGTTGCCCTTGAGAATGAAGGCATAAACCCTTGTTCTGAGTGTAGATCTGGCAGGCTGAGACAAATGCTCTGGCGTCCTTCTTGTGGCCTGATTAGCTACAGCTAGGAGGAGTGACCCCAGTGTAGGACCTGGGAGCAGACAGAGGCAGGATGAAGCAGCAAAAAGTCCATTTGTAGGTTGATGCGTTTATCCTGCTGGATGAACTGCAGAGTCTTATGGTCTGTCCAAACCACAAATGGATGTTGAGCTCCTCCTCCTCCAGTCAGTGTCTCTATACCTTGAAAGCCAGTTTAACTGTGAGAAATTCCCAGTCTCCCATGCCATTAGTCCTTTCTGAGGGTGACAGGCGGTGAGAAAAAAAAAAGATATTGGAAGAGGGTGAGGGGATGCTGATTTACCCCCAAATCACCACAGACATTGGTCTGCTTACAACATGTTCTTGTGTTTATATGTGTAGGAGGGCTGGCCTCAGCAAGCCATCTTCTATTAGCAATTCTGTTAGCTGTCAGAAATGAGTCCAAAGCATGATTCCTCTGATTCCTCAGTGACCTACTCCAGCAGTACCCAGAGGTCTAGATATACATCAACAAAGAGCTTGCTGCAGTCAGCCTTATACAGCCTGGTTAATAAGAAATAAGTATTTTTTGTCCCTAGGTGGGTGTGTCTCTTCATGCTACTACACCCCAAAGTGGGAAATTTGTATTCCAGGTTGGCGCCTATGAGATCTTGTGAAATCATGGTTCATAGCATTTGACAAGCTGTATCACTACCACATTCTCTGGAAATATGCCAAACTTGGTCAAATTTTCATTTATTTGGGTGGTGCAACTGACACATTTTAATATCTCAAAAAACACTTAAGTTGACATTTTTGCTTATACTGGGCTACATTTGCTCACATCTCCTAAACTTCTGTTTGGTTTGCTCAGCAAAATGGTTGCCAACAGTTGATCGAAATTCAGCAGCCAATACATGCCTGTGCCAATATCTTGTGATGTAACAGTTCAAACTTTATAAAATTTCACACTCTGCCTCACTACCACTTTCAATGTACACATGCCAAATTTAAATGAACTTCATCCATAACTGGTGCTGCAACTGACATATTTCAATATCTCACAAACTGCTCAAGCTAAAATTCTTGGTATGTTTGCTAGAAAATAACTGTCCAAAACTATGTTTAAAGTTATCTTTAACAAGTATTTTATCAAACAATGCTTTCAAACAACATTCCAAACTTCTTACTCCGGATAAGCTTTCTATACTGCACAGTTCTCACACTGTACAGTACTGATAACTTATACTGATGTTAGTTTTTACAAGATTAAAACTATTTTAACATTCCAAATGTTAAATGAAAAACAGAAAATGTTTCTTTTGGGTGCACAAATCTAAACTTTTAGGTCTAAAAGGAGAGTATTTCACGATGTAGGATTTTTGAACTAGCCAGATAACATTAGCCCTAAGTTGATTACTGTCCAAGATACATCCTACAGATGTGCTGAGATGCATCATCAGTGATGCTTCCTGGGTTCATTGGGTGTTTTGGGTCTCACAACATCAACCCAGCTGGGGTTGATCAAGCCCAGACTGTCAGGAGACTGGTCTGACACGGTTTCCCCAGTGTAGCGTGGTGGAAAAACCCAATCGCGGAGTAACACAAGAGAGTTAGGTAAACCACGCGTTGCTCTGAGAAATCTCTCGAAGGAGTTGAGATTTCCACCAGGAAATCCGAGTTCTCACTCGCACACACAGTCAAGACAAAGAGTAGAGGGTTTGGGTCGTACTCACGGTACCGTAGAGTAGAGTTGAGGAGTTGGTTCGGCTCGGGCATCAGAAGAGTATGGCTGAGCATTGAGTACCTCTACTTCCTTGTTTATGTAGTGCGTGACACGCCTATTTCCGGTGCCTGGAGCGCGTCACGTGGCCGGTGTGCGTGACACAGACTTGGGTCCCAGCAGAATTAACCCAATACCCCTCTTACTCTACAGTCACCTGGAGGCTCTCTCTGCTTCCTTCATGAATGTCCTGATGGCTGACATCCTCATTAGCCCACTCATGTCCAACAGGGTGTAGATTTAGCTAAGAGAACGACTAGGAAAGCCTCTGCAGCCTACTTCTCCTGGGTGACAGTGTGCTCACCAACCCTGTTTTCAGCAATCTTCCAGAAGTCTCTGGTTCTTGGCAAGCTTCCTTTCAAATGGCTACTCAATGTGTTTTTCCCAAGGCACTGTTAGTTATGTGAGTGCTTCCTGTTTTGAGGCCTCTGACAAAATGATGATGTCTGGTTGCAGTGATGTTTCTGCAATGTGTGAAACTTTAGTTTCTTGCCTAGATCTACCATTAGCTGCCTGTGCAGTGGAGAGTAGATCCACCAAAGCTCTTGCTTGTGGTTTGGGCTGCTCTTCTGCCTTGATAAATGTTATCTTCTTCCTGGGGGGACAGTGGAGCCTGCTGTTTATTATAGCGCAGGAGACACTCTCGGCAACTGCCTCCAGACCTGGTCATGACGAGAACTATTATGACCATCCCAGAGAGGGCAGGAAGGTATGCCAGACTGGCAAGGCTAGGTAAGTTGTCATTTACAACTTGGATTAGTAATTCTATGAACTGGGGCTTCGCTTGCCAGATATCAGTCCAAGTGAGCTCTTGTTCCCATGCACTCTCCAATCTTATCCAAGGCCCCAGCTGCCTCATACCTAGCATCCTGCGTGTTCTTACTTCAACCTTTGCTGCTCTCACTTCTCCCTGGACCAGTATATGCCTCTCCTTGCCCTGGCACTTGGTGTACTTAGGTGTTCGAAAGCTGCCCAAGCCTGATCTTCCCCTTGCCCCTACCACTGCCTTGTGCTTAAATACCACAACGCCCTAGCACCATTTCCTGCCTGTGTGGAATTTGAAACCAGTTGCTGACACTTTGGGGTCTTTAAACTCTCTAAATTGCAATTCCTCTCTATTACGTTAGACTTTAAACTCTTCCATGATGTTATTAAAAGGCAGTGATGGGCAGTAGCACCGCTACATGTAGCGAAGCTATTAGTTTAAGTACATTTTCCAGTAGCTTGCCTGTAGCATCGCTGATTTCTGAATCAAGTAGCTTTCCAGTAGTTACCTTACTTTTTTGATCAAGTAGCAACGTAGCGTCCACAAAAGCTACAATTTCCAGGACATGTCTGAGAAAAGCAGAGGTTTCCTCTGCAGTATGATTTTGA
>JBBPCZ010000001.1:34745222-34758004 GCA_037974445.1 Brycinus macrolepidotus
GACGTTTTTAAGAGCGCCAACAGAAACACGGTGTTGAGGAGCCTTTACGATTAATTAACCGTGCCGTTTTAAATCGCAGTTAATCGTGAAATCGGTTAATCGTGACATCCCTACTCACGGTACACGGAATTTGGAGACTGTAACGTCTCCTATAAAATAAAAAGTACTGCTGTTATTTTTCAAATTGTCATGTACTTCATCATAAAACACTGAGACACACAAGCAAGAGAGTTCACAGTTCTATGCAGTATGCAAATGATCCTGGTTAGAACACAGAACAGGTTTCTGCTTCACGCTGCATACACTCTGGAAACAGAACACTCTCTTAGAAAAGGAGATTTATGTGCGAGTAAAACCTAATAAAGGCTTAAAGAACAATCCCAGCATAAAAAAGGCTCTCTGCAAATAACAGTTCATCTTAGAACCATCATATAGAGATTCTTTAGACACTGAAAAGGTCTTTCAGGAAGGGGGAAAAAAAAAATTCTGACACCTTTATTTATAGAAGTGTAGGACCAAATCTCCTCCCCGTGCAAAAGAAGAAAGATCTGTGCACAGTAGAAACATTTCAACCATGGTGTTTGCTATCAAGATTTTCATCAGCCATCAGGTTGTATGAAGTGGAAGGTAATTCAGGAAGCGGCATTCATCCGTCACTAACTGATAAGTAGGCGCATAATTTCTCAAATACAGTCGACCCCCGCGAAGTCGCGGTACAGAGTTCGTGGCCTCAGTCATTCACGGATTTTTTCCTAGAACCTAACTAATAATTGTTCACGGAAACCGCAAATATCCTCCGCATATTTATTTATTTATTTTTTTGCTTTTTTCGTGGCAATATATAATTTTTCATGCATTTTAGAGCTAAATTATTAAGAAAAATATAATTGACTAATTTTGTAACATAAATATTAACATAAATTCAGCTAAATTTCCATATAAAATATAACGGTATACATTTTTTTGTACTGCGAGAGAACACAAAGCAACCGAATATTGGCTGCTGCCCTGTGACACATCTCTGGCAGATACAGTCCAGCATTCCCGCATCAGAACAGTTTCCCGCGTGTAGCTATCTGGAGTGTTTATACAGTATATACAGGGCCAAATTGGTATTTTACATTCTAGCACTGCGGGAGACAGCAGTTTAGTGTACACTGTACAGTACGTATACAGAATTACCTTTCCTCTTTTTTTTTTAAGGGTAATGTATTAAGCTGAGTTTAAAATGAAATTAAAGTGTTTTGGGAACATATTTGGGGACTACAAAAATAGGCATGTATTGGCTTTTTTTTTTTTATCACATCACAAATTTGCGGTTTTTCACAATTCGCGGGTGCTCTTTGAACTGCAAATTTCGGGGGTCGATTGTATACTTAAAATTTACAGCACTGACCAAGGTGCTGCACATGTAGAAACCTCAGACATGAATTAAGAGCATCAGAAACTCATAGAAAATGTTCAAAAACCCTAGTATAATTTACAAATACAATGTCCTATTTACAAATAAGAACTTGATGCCTGTTGTTGACAAAAAAGTAGAGAGCTTGTGCTTCCTATTACAAACGAGAATCTGTGATATTGCAGTTGTTGCCCTTCCTGTCAAGACGTCTCTTTCCAGACCACAACGACAACTTCTTTTAATTGACCTAAAAACTCTACAATTAATTTGTTAGTAAAATGCAATGGAAAAACCTGAGAAAACATGATTCCCAAAAGTATTGCTATGACAGAAAGTTGCATTTAGGATAAATGCCCAGCATTAATGTTAAATCCAATTAAATCAAGTCTGAAAACATGGCACAAGTTTACCACACAAATGGCTTTATGAGAACTACTAAGTTGACCTATGCATGACCTCTCGAATGCAGCTCGTCTGTTTAGAAAACATACAGTACAGCGCAGAAGTCTTAGCCACCTGAGGAAATTATATTCAAAACCTGTTTAGCTGAGCAGTATACGTTTTAAAAAGCTAATATTAGAATGCAGAATATTAGTATACAAATCATAATACAATAAACAGTGATTCTATGTATACCTATGTGTTTGCTTAATCATTCCCAGATCCCATGGAAGCCCAGGATTACACTCTACTTTTCATCAAATACCTCAAACACCAGGTTCAGCTCAGTCGATACTTCTTTAAATAAAATCAGGTGAGCTGCTGAAGGAATTTCACAAACTCATGCAAAGGCTGGAGGCATCAAGGAGTAATCTGGAACCAAACATGTGTTCTCCTTATCAGCTCACAAAACTTGTTTTTTACAAACAAATCTTGATACTTTTTGCTTTCTTGTTTGTTTGCATTTATTCTAATGCTAATTCGAGTACTTGATGGCAGAAAGTCCCTCAGTGCTCAGATAAATGGCTTTAAAACAGTTTGCACAGGAGCCTAAGACTATTGCACAGTAGCGCATGCAAGGCCAGATGTCTAGGCCTTGCTCTAGGTAGGTATGGCCTTTCATCTTACCCTTAAAACACCAAGCATGATGTGAGCCACAGCAGGCTTCTGTTAACAGAGTTGGCGACTGGCTACCTACCAGTTCATCCATGATCAACTCTGCAGCTTTGCAGAACTTACAATGTTCCAGTATTTATTCTTTCACACCAAGAGTATGGCCCATCCTTCCTGTTACAACACAAGCTCTTCATGTGTGTTGCAGCATGAGCTGGTGTGTGCGTGTGGGAGGGGGTGTTGGTTTGTTTGGAATATGTTTAAGAAGGCAAGTCTCAACACTGTGCTCTGGTCAAGGGTTCTCTTCTTTCCCGGCACTGTCTCTGAATGGTAAAGAAAACAGAAGTGGCCCAAGCCCCACTGAGAGCACAGGGAACACGCAACTCTTTATGACCAAAAAGACCTAACATTATCTCAACTGATACCTGCAAATCAATAAAGAACATTATATAGCTCTCCGCTAAACTTCTCTGAAAGCCAGTCCTGAAGGAAAACCACCAAATCTACTGACCTAAGCGAAACACTCTGCAGTGCCTTGAGAGCCTTACATCAATAAGAAACGGCCGGTCAGATCAGAGGTTAAGTGATACGTGCTGTAAAATGTCAGAAACATCTTGCAGAAAATCTTCTTGCAGCAACACGGGAGCTGCAAAGACCTTAGGACTAATAAATCAAAGAGTTAAACTCCATGAATGCAGTGTCATTGTGCAGCAGAGTGTGTGAATGTGACGTCAGCGATCAATCAGAGAGCTGGAGGCTTGCCAGGATAGAGTCCCTGAAGCCGGCTCAGTGGGCAGCAGAACGGTCTCAGTATGCCTCACAGCACCAGTCACAGCTTTCCTCCTTGTCACCGCTCCCTAAACTGCTGCCACGCACACCCCGTGGATTTGATACCAAGAATTAATGGCCTAAATCCTCCAGAGATATCAAAGGAGAACGGTGCTTCTTTCTATTTTCACATCTGCTGTGGAACCGAGGCTGCCGTCTGGTTAAAGGCTATTTCTCGAAGAAATAACAGATCATGTCTAATCCAATGAGACAGGTTTGTTACAACCCTGCGCCTTATTTCTACAGTACTAATGAAATGTGGCTTAAACAGGCAAAATACACATAGAAACCTTTTCCATACAAAAGAAAAACAAACTGTCATGATAATCATTAACTGGCTGGTACCATTCCAATTTTGCTGACCAATAATACTAGCAATGTAACCAGATAAGAGCCTGAATATTTTCATGTACTAGGAAATGTGGATCGGCTTGTGAATGGAAAAAAAAAATCCAACCTCTATTCCAAGGCTTAATTGACTAAACAAGCTCCTAAATGATGTTTTTCTTGCCCTCACCCGTCACCTACACTATATGGACAAAAGTACTGGGACGCCTGACCATTACGCCAACAGGGACTTTCTCATACTGGCTCGCAATCTCTGTTCCAATTCATCCCAAAGGTGTTGGATGGGGTTGAGGTCTGGACTCTGCACGGTCCAGTCAAGTTCTTCCACACCCAACTCATCCAGCCATGTCTTTATGGAGCTTGCTTTGTGCACTGGCAAGGACCTTTTGGGATGAGTCATGCTGGAATAGAAAAGGGCCTTCCTCAAACTGTATCCACAAAGTTCAAAGCATGCCGATCTCCAAAATGTCTTGGTATGCTGAAGCATTAATATTAAGCCCTTCACTGGAGGTAAGGGGAGCTAGCCCATACCCTGAAAAAATCAAGTGTGTCCCAATACTTTTGTCCATATAGTGTATATTAACATAGGCTCCTGCACCTGTTGTCTAAATGAATTCCTATTAGTCGTCTAAAGAACCCACAGGCTTCAGAACTGGACAATTCAGTTTAAAATAAGTTTTGATGAGAAGACGTACAAAAATATTGACTGGGAAACAGAACAAGAGTATTCTAACTTCTTTTAAATAATATTTCTAGATTACTACACTATGCTAAATGAGATCTACTGGATCACTGAAGAGCTTACAGCTGCTACTGCCTGGTTACTGTGATTAATAAAGTCTCTGTTTCCTTCTGAAGCCCTTAATAGACAGCTTGTCACACCTAGTGGAGGACGAAGATGAACTTCAGTCCACCGTGACTGCTTTTATTCCACTGTTTCAGACGTGCAGAAGGAATCACACCCCTTTTTACAGTCCAGTTTCAAAGACTATTTGGTTATTTTAGGACAGCAGCAGAAACAGGAAAGGCCGGTTACGAAAGAAATGCTCTTGTCCAACTGACACACTTTGCTGTGATTCAAATACATTTCAAAAAAATTCAACACAGGCTTGCTGTGCTGCTTTTTAGGGTGACATAAAAGGTAACAGAACAAAATGTAGCACTGTAGAAGGCTGTGTATTCATCTACAGAGTATGAGAAGGCTGTGAACTTATGTAACATAGATAGCTGGTTAGTTTATCACAGCTAACTTTCCTTCAAGTTAAAAATGAGACAAGCACCCAGCTAAGCTACGTTTAGTTCCTTTACCCGTTAGCAACAGTTAACAAAATACCCTGGCCGGCTAAGGAGTCTAACACCACGTTTTTATGGCGTATTTTTGAGTTTAGATTGTTAAAAACACAAGCTGTCACCAGTGGCTGGTCCCACCGTTAAGAATCAACGCAGCTACACTGATGTCTGTTAACTTGCTGGGTTATCCGGATAAACTGGAACCAGCTAGCTAGCTTTTCTTACACAATATAGTTAAAGCAACAACACTAGCTAGTCAGAGGACGTTCACACTGGTTCGTCGACACCCTTGTAAGTACGTAGACACTAAAAAGCAGCCAAAAACTCAACAAGGTCGTCCAGAAAAGCTGAAATTTGCTCGTTAGCTACACGGCGCTAGCTGGCTAGTCACATCCTCGGTGTGTGGAGACAGGCGAGTCTGACCAGTCCGGACCGAGACGGCTTACCTGCTCAAAAGATCAAATTAGATGCCGTCCAGCCAAAAAAAAAGCCCAATCCGAGGCTGTCAACAAGCCTGATCTCCAAATGTACGAGACAAAACTTTGAAATGTCCTGTTTCCGAGATCCAGGGCTCCTCCAGCAGCAGCAGCAGCTTCACCTGCCTCTCCCCGGGTTTCTGGTGCTGCAGCCGGGCTCAACCAAACCCTCGCCCTTCCTTAGCAACGGACCGCCCTCATTTACATTCTGGGCGGGTCTTCCGCACACAGTGCGCCATCCCTGGAATAAATAATGAGCAAAAATATGCGTCTGGCAGAGAAGCATTCCTGTGTAGGATTTACTTCTGCTGATTTACTTTCTGCTGATTGATGATGTTTACCATGAGTCAGATTGATAGTATGCAATCTATACCATAAGGACAAAAGAACTAGGACACATTACCATTACGCCAAAAGGGACATAATGACATTGCACTCAAGTGGAAAGTGTCCATATGTCATGCGTGAACACACCACACCACAACAATCAGTGTAAATAATGTGAAATTATTTTTCTGCATTTAACTCATTCACCAAGTGAAGCAGCAGGCAGCCAGGAACGCTGTGCCCAGGGAGCAGTGTGTGAGGACAGTACCTTGATCAAAGATACCTTTGGTGCCACTAGCAGTTCTGGGATTCAAACCAACTACCCTCTGATCACAGGGGCAATGCCACTCTACATAGACTTCAATATGGAGTTGGAGAGCATTTATGAGCTCAGGCACTGATGATGGACGAGAAGGCCTGGCTCGCAATCTCCGTTCCAGTTCATCCCAAAGCTGTTGGATGGGGTTGAGGTCAGGGTTCTGTGCGGGCCAGTCAAGTTCTTCCACACAAACTCATCCAACCATGTCTTTATGGAGTTTGCTTTGTGCACTGGGGCACAGTCATGCTGGAATAGAAAAGGTCCTTCGCCAGACTGTGTCCACAAAGTTGGAGGCATGGTGTTGTCCAGAATGTCTTTGTATGCTGAAGCATTAAGATTGCCCTTCATTGGGAGTAAGGGGCCCAGCCCAAACCATGAAAAACAGGTGTGTCCCAGTACTTTTTTCCATATAGTGTATATGTTAGCAGTCAGGAACTGATGAGGCTACAGTTTGGAGACATGCATTTAAGCCTAGTCTTGGACTAAACCACAATGTCACTGGTGTTATACAGTTGTAAGTCCTTTTTGATTTAGGAAACAGTTGTTGGTAGAAACTGGCCATGTTTTAAAGTGAAAGATTAAAACTAGGACAGGCTCTTCTGTATGCAATCACATGAAAGGTGAGTGATGTGCCTGGCCGGCAGAGCACACTGGCATACCAGGCGTGCCAAAGGACGCTGAATGTAGAGGGATGAGTGGTCTCATCAGAGCTGTCAAGTCTGTTGTCCTTTTGATCTATTTATCTCTGGTCCTTCCCACTGGCCTGTTTCTGTTAGTGGGGCAGATCAGACCTCACCAGTGTTGTTCCAAGTGTGAGCACCAGTGGCGGCTCACTTTATTCTCTGAAATTCCTGAAAATACCTTGTGTGAGGAGATGTACCAGAATGTTAACGAACATTTGTATTCAATATTAATGTCAAGCACTCATACACACGTGCAGACAGCTGGTCTTTGCTGAGGCCCATCTGATCCATAGGTCACTGTGACCTCTGCGCTGACCTTTAAATACCAAAGCATCAACAGCCAGCTTCTACAAAGTGTCAGAGCTGAAGGACGAATTCTTGAGTGGAGGTGGATGTTTGCTGGAAATATTGTGAAAATTTAAGAGGAGAAATGCAGAAGCACAGGTGAAGTATTTGGTGAGAAAGAAAAATATCAGAATTGATTTATACATTTATAGGTCAATATGAATAGCTGCACAAAGTGATTTACAACTAAATGTGTCAGTTGTGTAATGTGTCCTGTTGCTCTATAAAATGCATCTGATGATTATTAAGCTTCCCAACTATTAATTGCATGTGTGGTGGAATGCAGGTCCAAGAGACCATGCTAAAGCGCTTCTCATCTATTTTAAAGCGTCTCGGCATGACATCTGAATCTGTTGATCTGGCTTTCATGTTGGAGCTGAACTGGATCGAATCCATCATTCATTTTTTAGTTCAGCTTTCCACCCAGTGGCCTCATACTGAACTGCAAGCAGAACACTTCGCTGCAAATGAAGAGGACTCAACATCGCATTCTTTCAAATTCCAAACTAGATGAATAAAAATCGTGACCACTGGACACTGGTAGATTAGAGACATATGATTGATTCTTTTTTTCGTATTTTTTTGGAGAAGCACCAGTACCTGTGATACAGCTCTTGTAGTGACGGAGAATCCACAAATCTAGTAAATCTCCAGCAACCTAAGCAATGCAGCTTAACATTTATAACCTCATCATTATGTATCACATGTTTCCTGAACACTAACGCCATGAATCAAGACTTTTATTCTGGGCTATAGACTCTTTATTCTTCTTTTGGATCATGGTTGTTGTTCAAATATGTACAAATTTTAAAATGGTAAATAAACTAAAAACAAAACAAAACAATAAGAACAGTCTTTGGATTGGACATGTCACATATGATTTTTTTTGTGGCGTTTCACAGTACCATGCAAAATCATAAATCCTTAAAAGTGCTTGCACTTTACCTAACATTAAACAGAATGAATTTCTCAGCCCACATTTGCACATTTCATTAAATTCTGCTCTGGCGTATTCCCCAACCTACAGTCTTTGATGAAGTTTCAGCTTCCCTGTTACTCTATGCTCCTTGAAGCAATTTCAAGATCAAGTTTCAAACTTTTCAGTATAATAGTGTTTACACTGATGCTGGATCTGTGACTGAAGAGCACAATGTGTCAACTTCCAAAGCTATAAACCTACGGTAGCTGGCAAGCCCTACGCAGCTCACCTTTCAGAACCTCTGCAAGAACAGATCTCGAATGAAAGCCTGTCTGATGCTTTGGAAAAAAAAAACTGTTTGGATGACTTTACATAGTATGTACACTTTTAACTTTTTCCCTTCATCTAACCTTTCATCAGAATGGTTAAACATTTAATAACGGTGTTTAAAGAGAAACACTGACTCCTTTCAGAGCTTATGAAAACAGCTGCTTAAGTCTGCACATGGGGGGGGGGGCACAGAATTTGTGGGAATGGGTGTGTACAGATGGGCACTCTGTGACAATTCTCAAAAGTAGTAAAAGGCATAAATATACATAACTAGTCTCCCTCTTTGTGTCTTTAACCAACACAACAGAAAAAGAAAAGTCAAAACGTCACAAAATTCTCCTGCCAACCATAGACTACATTATTTTTTTTTAATGTAAACTTTGACCATGTCCAAATTATAATAGTGAATGTGAGTAGCCTGGACAGACAAAACTCTCCACTTAGGACTGCAGCTTTAGCAGGTATAGCTTTAAACTTTTTTTTTCCTGTCTGGCTACTTAATACCAGTGGTGTAAGCACAGAAGCACAGAAGGTTTGGAGGTGCTGAAGATACAGAAGTGTTTTTTTGGACATGGCCATGGTCTACTTTGTCTGAAAGCAGCACCTTCAACTAAAATAGTGTGCAGACATTGTTCCTCTGGGCCCTTAAGCACCACAAACTTCTGCAACCCTTCCAAACTCCTCCCCTCGCTCCCTCCGTCCGACTGGCCTTTTCAAAGTCAGGTGACCAGCTGAGGCTCCCAGGACTGGCTGGCCATCTGGGGGCGGCACTGTGAGATAACTGGTGGGCCCACTGGGCCCTGGCTGTCCAGACACAAACCACTGATCATGTGCTGCAGTGCTGGACCTCTGGGCTTCCATTTCTGTTGGACAGGAGAAACAGCAGACAGACAAAGGATAAATTAGCATCACATAATTAGGACCAGGTGCAAGCTGACCACAATGACTCACATTCATGACCTAAGGCAGTGGTCCTGGAACACCTGACCTGCATACTTTCACTGTCAAATCAAAATCTCATGATTTTTTTATATACAGAAATTGAAGCCAGATGGCTTTACGTTTTGTTAACATTCCACAATGATAGAAACTACTTGGAATAAAGTCAAATCTCCTCACATGAACTTACGTTATAAGTTAGGAGCATTTGGTGTTTGTTTTTTTTCCTGGTCGAACACACCTGATCCAATGTCTATGTAACTCTTTAAGGTCAAGGCAAAAAAAAAAAAAGGTATTTTTTTGCTTTTAATGTATTAATCTCTGTTAATAACAGTAGGATCACTCTGTTAATTACTGCATGTCCTAAGTCATTTCTTAAATTAACTCATCATTGTTAATGCTTTTTGTGTCATTGTTTTCCGATCTGGTGTTGACCTAAGAAGGATGAATCCCCTCTTGTTGGTCCCTTTAAATGTTTCTTTTTCTCGCTCTGAGGGAGTTTTCACTTGCCAGTGTCAACTCATGTTTGTTCACTGGAGGCTTGGACCCAAATTTCTGTAAAGTTGCTCATTGTGAAAAGCACTATACAAAAAAAAATTAACTTGAGTAATAACATGATTTCTAAATGATGTTGCACCTTTTTAAAATAAAGAACATGATCCAACAAAGCTGATTTTTACTGCGTCAGAAACTACCCTTCGAGCTAACAAATAAATATAAATGTGCATCACACTTTAGACTTTAGTTTAATGAAAATAAGCAGTATTAGAAATAATTAATCTACCTCAGTACATCCAGCAATAAATGAAGCATCAAGTTTCTTTTATACATGGATTTCTCTGTCGATCACTGTTTAAACATGGTTACACGCAGAAAGTTCCTCCAATTTTACAGAGAACCAAATGTGCACACTAAAGGGGCTTCTGAAAGGGGGTCCTGAATGTTTCTTTGGCAAGATGGTAAGCAAAACACGCTTAACAAGCCCTTGCTAAGTTGCAGTGTGTGCGTCAGAACAGGAACAACACTAAGACACGCAGGGCAGGGATACTGCAGGATCAGGTCTGAGAACCATTGACATAAGGCTTATACAGAACACCTGCAAAGCTGGTTATATGGATAATCACAGATGGGAAAAACTACTGACTGCATACTATAAAACAATATCAAACATTTACAGGATACACAGTCAAATTGCTGACACTTACATCAGATCAATATGTTACTGCAATAAAACCCTGTCCAAACTGGAGGATGTAACCAGCTAAAAGCTTTGGCAGTGTAAAGAGTGACAGGCTGAGTGAATTTAACCCAAGCTCACTCTATAAATGCTGTAATATCCTGTGCATACAAGTTTGTAAGAGAATTTGTTTCTTGGTGGTTGGGTAGAACAGCAGGTTTTGTTTAAGGATGAGTAACAAACTTCTCTACAGAGTGACTCAGGAGAGTCATGGAGCTTTTTAATCAGACGGCTGATTAGGCTGGGCACTGTTTAAAGTCAAGGCAGCCAAGCCAAGAACATAAACTCTTTTTAGTACCGACAGTGACCTACAGTTCCTCTTGAAGCAATTCTTCAATTACTTAACCCATGTTGGCAGCCGCACAGTCCTGGTTGTTGACTATAAATTTCATTCACTCAGGTGAACATGGATTTCTTTTTCTCCCCTACTTAAATGAAAAGAAAGGGTTACGCACCGCTTATTTCTAACAGCTATAATTTTGTGCTGTAGTTTAAAGGTTGGGGTTCCATAAATAAATGTGCCCTCCAAGAACTGTCCCTTGGTGCCCATCATAAAGATGAATACAGAAATAGCTAAGCAGTCTCCTAATGGGAACCGATCTGTTTGTGCAGTTTATGCTGAATCTGGGTAGAACTGGGCGTTAAGTCACTATGGAAGAAGCGAGCTCAGGCTGATGATTAATAAAGACATGAACTGAAAATGTCCAATGAAGTCAAGCATTAGTAACTGGAACCAGATGCATAAGGATTAGTGTGTGTGTGTGTGTGTGTTTGTAGGAGAGAGGGGAGAAGAGAGAAAAGGAATAATGAATAGTTAAACTAATTCATATATGTATGAGGTGCTGAGTATACTTTGCATGTACCTCAAAATTTCATTAATCTTTAGGGCTCTATGTGTCTGCTGAAAAATAAACATGTGCCTTTCAACAAACCATAAATGCTTTCGGGATTATGTCGTCCTGTCACAATTATCACACAGTTGCTTGATTGTGTTAATTTGAGATGATCACTTTTTTCCACAGTGGTTAGATGTTCCAGGCATATTGCATCACTAAAAGCAGAATGTAAACTGGAGGAACTTACATCAGTTGGTGCTAAAGAAATACATTTTAATATAGGAAACAAAGAACATTTTTTCTGGCATTTACACAATTCACAGTATGTCACATCATCATGTTTTTAAGACATCTTGATATATCTGATACATATTGTGACATACTGTCATGTAATTTATCGCAATAATGATAAATACTGTCATACTGCCCAAACTACTCAGACCCTTTACAAAGAAATACACAGCTAACAACAGGACATCACACAATGTGTGTGTTATTTTAGGCAAAATTTCTTACATGATTGGATCAGATTCATGTTTTTATTCTACTAATATTCAATCCAGCATTTTCTGCTGTTACTTATATCCACTGATAGTGATACACTATCTCTAATAAGAATGTGTGTTTTAAATGGATTTAAATGCATCAAGCAGCTCCTTGATTAGTGCAGCAATGAAGATGACTGGCACTGACCTTACACTTACTCATGAGTTACATTCATTAACTTCCATAAATAGTGGTGCACAGCATGGGGAGAATGAAAGTGATCAATGTTTGTGTCTTGCAGCAATCACATGAATACGTGATATGTCATTACAAGTTGGAAAGGACAAAAAGAGCCAGTAGTGCCACATTTAAAAAACGCAATCAAAAACTATGACTACAAACGTTTCACACACTGCACTGCACTCAGATTGAGTCAAAACAAAAAGGACTAAATATGCTCTCTTTGTAATGAAACATGTAGTTATGTAGCATTCTTTAGGTACCAACAACTTACACGGTACACTCAGAAAAGCGTACTGCAACGTAATTCATCACAATAAGTACGGTAAGTCTGTGACCTAGTGTTAGATTCAAAATAAAGATAGCTTGGCAGAAAGATAGCTTATCAGCCAATTTAGATGTTTTACTTAGTTGTTTAGTTGTTTATTTAGTTTACTTTACTTACATGCATAAAATTAGCTAAAAACAATGCAATTATTTGCACAGCAAGGAACTGTCAGCTAACATTTTCTAGCATTACGACGTAACTGATTCCATTCCAAAAAACCACTTAAGAATTAAATTTTATTGCACACAGAACAGAGCTCTGTGTGAAATCAAGCTCCAACACATGCACAAGACACAACCACATCCACTAGAATAAGAACAGTACTCACACACACACACACACACACACACACACACACACACACACACACACACACACACACACACACACACACAC
>JBBPCZ010000001.1:34758104-34771934 GCA_037974445.1 Brycinus macrolepidotus
ATATTTTTTGTCATATTATAAATTCACTTGAAAGAATGTAGGCTAGTTGGTGCTGATTGGTTGTTGCTTTGGTGCGGTATTTGACTTTCGCGCGGAAAATATGATAAAACAGAATTTTCAACCGCCAGCGATCACATTAGGGTGGCGATTCATTCAACTGAGCAGCCTCTTTTCATAAGGGTGGGTAATTCAAGAGAACGATTCACGATTCACGATTCACCCACGGGAGTCACGAAAAACTGTCAACCTCTAGTGTCGCTCATATGAAAATAGTTCACGATCGATAGTGCCCCCCCATAGTCAGTTAGATGCCAGCCCGGTAGATCCGCTCTGACACCGGCCCTGGTCCTGTAAAGGACAAAAGAACTATATCGTGTACTGTACAGAAGGTATAGAAAAGAATCACCCTCCATTCACATTTTGATGCTTTGCATACTGAAATGAAGACACACACAAACAAAAACCATTTTCCAGCTGTGTTTACTCAGTGCAAAATCAAAGTGAAAGATATGACAGCTCCAGTTTAGAAAAAGATTTAATAATAATAGAATCACTGAGATGGATAATGGATTCCTTTCTTTACCCAGTGCATTTTTCTAAATCAGCTACCAATGACTGCCTGTGGCGCGTTACACATGGAAAAGTATTATTTCCCACTGAGGCTGGTATGGCAACTCCAGGCTTGGAGAGACTGACTCACCTTAGCTCAGGGTACACATTCTCCAGATACCAACGGAAAGAGTTACAATTTAGCTTCCTCTTCAGTGTCAAACGGTCCGCGATACTGATGAATTGAGAGCAGATAAGATGAAGAGAAGGATAAGAGACAAAATTAGATTTTATTTCAAGCTAGGAGAGTGCATGAGAGTCAGACTTGAACTATACTGCCAGCTAGAAAGCTGGTTTAGAACTTTTTTTTTTACAAAAACAAGAAAACTACAGAAGACTCCTGACCTTCCAAAGGCCTTGCCCTGAGCAGAAGGTCTTGCAGCATAGTAATACTGCTTATACTCATCCATCCACACTTCTGCCGCTCGCCGTGTATTTCTACAAACAGACGCACACACACAAGCATATGTTCTGTTGGAGGCATGAATCGGACAGTATTGTCTTGTGCTTTGCCAGATAAAGGGATTATACTCACTTTATGTAGGTGAGAGCATTGCCTTCTGGGAAATCATAAGGGTGGCGTTTCCTAAAGACATGGCCCACACGACTGCAGGGTAGAATCTCCAAACTGCCCCCACACATCCACACTCGGAAAGACAACTCTACACAAGAGCCAATGAAGAGTTAGAGAGAGAGCGAGGGTGAAGAGACTGAAGAGAAATGATAATAGCACACGAGAGCAACTTGGAATTCTATTATGAAGACAAACGGGTGTAGACAGAACAAAAGCACAGACCACAGACATCAGAAACGATGGAGTCAGAGAGCTAAACCCTGTTAATAAAGGGAGTCATTGAGAGAAATGTATTTTACAATAAAAGGCATTCTGACTGTCAAATGTATTATAAATTACTATAATATGATTATAATGTGTATTATATGTATAATTAATGCTACATGCTTTCTCATTTATTTCAGAATCATCTACAGCTCCTTTCATCATTTGTTCATTTTTGCTGTTGATAAGACTGAAACTAAACTTTTGAACAACTATTCCAGACTTCTGAGCTTTAGTCTGTAAAAAATGAAAAATATACACTGCCCTCCACAATTACTGACACCTCTTGAAAAGATTAGTCCTACTTTTGGCGAAGCAGCTCCATCTCACACTGAAAAAATGAGAAAAATCCAATCTTCAATTGAAATGAACTCAACTCAGAGAAAAATAAATATAAAAATCCCTCATGAAGAAATAATTATTGAATGGAATGATAGTGAACACAATGTAACTGACGACCGTGAGGCCAGATTCCCTTCAAAGGTAAGAGAACACAAACCAAACGAGGGGGAAGTGTGTTGACCTTCATAAGTCAGTGAACGGTTATAAAAAATATCTACTCGCCTGAAATGCTCATTTCTACTTTTCTGCCAGGTAACCACATGCATAAGAACTTTTTGTCAAGAAACACTCAAGGTGGGTTTGGCATAAACAGGATGGCTATAACAAAAAGACGCTTATCTCAACTGTAAAATATAAAGGAGGTTCTGTTTTTCCTCCAGATGCCCTGGAAACCTTGTTAGGATACATGGCATCATGAAATACCAGGACATTTTAAATCAAAATCTGGCTGCCTCTGGCAGGAAAATAAAACTGGGTCGTCACTGGATCTTCCAGCAGGACAATGTTCAGAAACATATGACCAAATCAGCACAAAAATGGTTAGCTGACCATATAATCAAGCTTTTGCCATGGTCTTCTCAGTCCCTTGACCAGAAACCCATTGAAAACCTGTGGGGTGAGCTGAATAGAGAGTGCACAAAAGAGGGTCCAGGACCCTGGATGATCTGGAGAGATCCTGTCAAGAGGGAAGGCCTCAGATGCCCTGCTTTGTTTTCTCCAAGTTTATAAAATGCTGGAGAAGACTCTGTGAGGTTCCACAGAGTATTAAATACATGCATGCCAATTATTGTGGCACATTGTTTTAGATTAAAAGAATTGTTTTTTTGATGACAGATTTGTATTTCAATGAATGAATGTATTTCAATTTTTTTTCAGCATGAGACGAAGCTACTTCACTAAAGATGGATTTTTCTACCCCTTTTTTACCAATCTTTTCAAAGGTGTGCCAATAACTGTGGAGGCCACTGTATAAAATCTTGGGAACATGCAACATTTCCTATATTCAAGGCCACTTGCTGGCCCAACTCAGCCATCACATACTGCTCGCAGCTTTAAAGGATTTGATGTATTTTAGCCTCATTTGATTTTACTGCTTAGTTAGAAAAGTGTGAAGAGTTTGCATTCAGATAAAAACAAATTACAATATCACCAAGAAAGGAACTGCAGGACTGACCACTCAAGGGAGTAAAATGGGAAAAGTGCTCTTTTACTTTTTAATGGGAGGCAGACATCTTTTACTTTGATGTGGCTATTGAAATATTTTGAGATCTCTGAAGGAGATCTAAATAAAAGATGATTTCCAACCAATTCAGTCTAAGAAAAGCACACAGGTTTTCCAACCTAATTATCAGGAAATGTTTCAGTTCTGTCCAGCAGAGGGCTCTATGCACACACTCACACTCACTCACACTCACACACTCACACACTTGTGCATACATATGCGCACAGACAGAATCTTTATTATCTTTATCCCACTCCCACTCCCATTTCCTTGCTTCTGAAGTTCCCATAAATTATACATCTTATGTTAGACTGGAGACTAATTGAAATGTCTTATTTGTTGAGGGAGCTTGTTTATCAAACCTGACAGAATGGGCACAATACCACCACCTTTACCTCTCTTCAAAGATTGAAACCGATACACCCTAAAACATACTCGTGCAAAAACAAGCAACCCAACATAGGCAGCACAGTCAGAAGCTGACAGTTTCATGTACCCAATTAACTCTCACAATAAATTCTGTCACTTATTTGTCTGTTTGAGTCTCTTCCTCCACAGTAATTAGTTCCATTCTTTAGTAAAAATTATAAGTCACAGAATGCTATTTAACACCCAAAGCAAGAGTAGAAACAGGGCTGTGTTTCATTTTGTCATGATTCTTCGATCATACTGCAGAGTGTGATGTTTACTGAAGAAAGGGGTACCCACCAAAGTTTTCACCACCCCAGATATCCATGTGTGTGTCATACTGGCCTAGGTGATTGAACCAACTCTTATCCATAACAAAGATTCCACCAGCAATCACTGGAGTCCTAATAGGGCACACAAAAGTAATTAGGGGATCAGAAGAGAAAGAGAGAGAGAGAGAGAGAGAGGGAAGGAGAGAGGGAGAGAGAGAGAGGGAGAGAGGGAGAGAGAAAGGGAGAGAGAGAGATAAAGGACATGACTTTACCTGATTGGCTGTGTCGGATCATTTCTGGCCATTTTCTGCTCAATAGGAATCTGCTCCCACTTAAAATGTAAGCTCCAGTCAAACCCTGCAGTCCAAGAGTGAGAGAGCAAATTGGAGTCTATTCACTCTACAACCCCCGACTAGACCTAACGTCATCCTTCAACCAGGTTCAACAGTTTTAAATTTTAAATAAGATTCGATACAAAAATTAGAACCATTAATGTAAAATGAGACCCCAAACACATGTCCATATATTAGCTGCTTTCAGCCGTATTGGTCAGATGTACGTACTAAACTGATTTACTAATCTAATGCTTGCTGTAGGGATTATCTGTATTGAGATTACAGATCCCCCCCTCACCTCCTCTGAGGTCGGCAGAGGCTGCCAGATAAGCAAAATTATCCAGGCTGATGACATCAATGATGGGACTGACAACACGGGTGTGGTCCTGGGGAAAACAGAGAGACGGTCTAGTGATAATAATAACAACACTACAACAACTACTACTAATATTAATAATAACAGACAATAATAAATCATAAATGATGCATGTATAAATCATGCTTTTCAAGGTGCTTCAATCAAAAGTGATAAAACTCCAAACCAAATAAATAATAAAGGAAACTTATATCTACTATTCCAGCCATTTTAACAATGACTCAAGTTCAGAGTTTTCTTAGGTTTCAGTGCATAGACATCATAACTGGCACTCTGCCTCCCCAGCTTCAGGTCACTGGATAAATACTACTCACTCAAAGATGAATACATCCTTGATGCCGAGATTGTGCATGTTTACGAAAGTGAAAATGGACTCATGCTCTATTACTCATTTTACCTTAGTGGCTGAACATTTTATCTCCACCAAGAGTCAGCACTGCATGGTGGAGGTCAAGGTTTATTTACAGAAAACCCTCCACAAAGAGTAAAGAGCACGAGGGCTTAATGGATACACAAGGGGTTATTGGAATACACACATTAGCTTGAAGTACAGAGTAAACTTGGCAGCTAGATAAACAGAAAGACATCAGCATGTGTAAAGTGATTATTAAGTGAACACAGTGTGTAAAACCACCAACAGCAATTCTGTGCCTACACTCATGCCTTGTCACTGCCATGTTTTATGTCTCATCTGTATGAGAACTGTCCATCACCCCAACAATATCTGATCAACGGTGGTCCTCAAGTGGTTCTTTCCCACTGGCTGACACTTTGTGCAACAAGAGATGGTCTACAGATAAGCAGAAAGTAGGCACACCTAATAAATGGGTAACTGGTGTAAACATATTTGTTCTGCCTTCAAAAATAATGTGAATGTGTTGCTGTGTGAATATAAACAATATGGACAAAAGTATTGGGACGCTTGACCATTCGACAAGATTTCTGCGGGAATTTGTAGAGCATTCATTCTGTATAGCATTTATAAGGGCAGGCACTGATGTTGGACAAGAAGGCCTGGCTCACAATCTCCCTTCCAGTTCATCCCAAAGGTGTTGGATGACGTTGAGTTCTTTCACACCGAACTCATCCAACCATGTCTTTATGCACCTTGCTTTGTGCACTGGGACACAGTCATGCTGGAACAGAAAAGGTCCTTCCCCAAACCGTGTGCACAAAGTTGGAAATATGTCATTCTCCAAAATGTCTTGGTATGCTGAAGCATTAGGATTAAGCCTTTCATTGGAAGTAAGGGCCCTAGCCCAAACTCTGTAAAACAGATGTGTTGCAATACTTTTGTCCATATACTGTATATGACAGTTTAATAGAGGACATAGGCCAAATAAATAGTTACATTACAAAAGCATCATCAAAATGTGCTTTAAACTAAAGCTGTGAAGTGGCTGAACATCTGTTGGACTCTGGGTTTAGTGCGTCACTGTGTGAGGTACAGTCCACACGCTCACAATACCAAGACTACACCACAGCATTGAGCAATAACCATCTAACTTAATGATGCTGACCACACATAGCAATGTGTGTGTGTGTGTGTGTGTGTGTGTGTGTCTGTGTGTTTGAGTGTGTTCTCTCCCTGTTCCTTTTTCTCTCCTTGTACTAAAGGGCGTTGATTGAAGGAAGTCATTTTCTCTGTGGGATATTATGCTCACTCTCTTCCTCTTCACTTTTTCCCTTTTCTCTCTCTTTTAGTCCTTTCTTTGGTATTAACAACATCTCCTGGCGTTGCACAGAAAGGCTGCAAAACAACAGCCACACTGTCTTTCTCATCATACCCACAAAGAACACCTCTGTCATCCTGTAAATGTGCTGTTAATGTGTGTGTTACTGTGTGTGAGAGCGTACAGCTCCTTTGTGCAATTTCGTTCCATCTCACTGGATGTCATCAGCTCTTCTGGCTCATTCTGTTTGTGTGAGTGTGTGTGAGTGTGTGTGTGTGTGAGTGTGTGTGTGTATGTGTGTGTGTGTGTGTGTGTGTGTGGGAGGCCGAGGGCATGTCGTTCAGTACGGATCATTAGTTTGCTTGTGGTTCAGAGCCACGTGTCTAATTGCTGCCCCAGCACTGACCTGAAGCTGATCTGCAGTATCGCACTGATCGGATTAATCAGGGCAAACACTCAGAGAGCTGCAGCACCTGCGTATACACACCTGCTAACATCTCACCAGACACACCCGACTACCAGCACTATTTGAGTGATTAATGCTAGAGGGGTAAGGATTCACAAAATTCATTATTCAATTCAACACAATAAGGGTTGACTGGTGAGAAAAACACTCGTAGTGCTAAGCCCTTCCTCTCAAAAAAATAATAAAAAATTAAATAAGGTTTTATCTTTGGCACCCACATTGTTTTATTGTTGTTAATAAATGACCCACCGATGATTATTTTGGATTCCTGATGAACAACAGCATCACCAAAAGGTAAAGAAAAAAAAAAAAAGATGTGGCTGATTCACGTTCACACATGATTCACGTTCACAGTCTGTGATTCTGTGTGCAATGACTGGGATCTGTTACAAAAGTGAACACCCCCTAAATTATTCTCCACTGGGGCTTATTTTAAGCCTGCTATGTCCAGCTCTTCCTCTGCATTCTGTACTAGTAGGTGTGGGTCTGACTGGCTGCTTAAAGACATTGTTAAATGCAGCATACTCACACAAATATCAACCTTTTAGTTTTAGTGTTATAGTTCGCAGTTGTACATGGGCATGGGGGCGTTTCTGGCCAGTCTGGTGCTCTAGGCGTGTTTTGTTGGGTGTAATTTGCATAAAAGTATTTCAGTCTGTTTGTCCTGTGAAGCCTCACAGCTTTCAAACAATTACAGTTGTCAAAAGAAGAGGGTGTTAAAACACAGAAAGGAAAACCTGCCCGCAGTGAAATCTATATGATCTTGCACAAAATGAAGTGTATACAGCAACAAGAGATAAGAGAAAACAGAAGGGCCTCTTCCCCTGTGCGTGTTTATGAAAGAGACACTTTAGCTGTAGGGCAGAGGATATTAGATGATATATCAAAACAATGAAATTACTTTTGAGGTGTATTGAAAAAAAGGGAAGGGCCATCATGGAGCTGGGCTGTTCTTGTGGAGAACAGGATTGGAGCGGATAATGGTCTCTTGGCAATTTAGTTAACTCTGACGAATGAGGAGAAAGGCAGCAGTTGTTTGGAACAGCTGTATAAGTCTCATCCCCCTCTCTCTCTCTCTCTCTCTCTCTCTCTCTCTCTCTCTCTCTCTCACAGACTTAACATGTGGTATGTGAGTGGATTTGTGGGAGGGTGTGTATGAGAGAGACAGACAGCTAGAGAGAGAGAGAGAGAGAGCGAGAGAGAGAGAGAGAGAGAGAGAGAGAGGGAGAGAGAATGAGAAGGTTACTTTGTAGAATAATGGCAAATGTTCCTAACTGTCCATTACCCACACAAGACTCTGAAGACTCTGAAATCTGAAGTGGTTTTACTGGCCAAGTAGCACATCACTCATAAGGAATTCAACTTGGCAGTAGCTCTGTTGCAGCAAACATAGTCGCAAGTAAATAAACAAAATACACAAAGTATTTAAAAGTAGTCCATTTTGTTATAGCTACATGACTGGACACAGAAAATCAGAAGACTTCGATAGAGTAAACACAGTTTCAAATTTTTACCACTGACATCCATTGAGAGTACTGTATGTCCCAATGAGTGTATAAATACATGTTCCATTGGGATTGTAGCTTCTCACTCTCATCCATGCAGCTCACTATTGAGCATAGTCTGTTAAAGGTGCTGAAGGTCTTGCTTTAAAAGCCAGGTATTGCTTAAAAGCTGCATTTGAATAAGAGGGCTGAAGTCAAGGATTCCAGCACTGTAACATACAGCATTGAAGCAGCTGGCTTTCAGTCTGGACTACTACAGATGACTTGAAGGGTCAAGGCAGGAAAACGTGTTAACGGCTTCAAGAAACTAGCGGTTTCAACAATTTACCATGTTTACTTTAACTTTGACACATTCTTTTTCACTTTCATATATGCCAACGGGTGACAAATTGAATGAAAAACCAACATTAAGTGTCTTAGAATGCTTCAATCCAATTCAGATTCTGCACAACTCTAGAAATGTCACAGGAGGGATGGAACGTCATTCTTCCAAACAATTTTCTCTCCATTTGCGTTTTAATGATGGTGGTGCAGGGAATCCAAAACATGACAGTCCAAAATCTCCCATAGGTGTTCAATTTGTTTGAGACTGAAAGGGTCATAGCACACAATTTTCATCAAACTTTGCATTCAGAGCATACCCCTTGTATGCTGTGAATGCATTTTGATCCTGGAAGTGACCACTCTCATCAGGGTAGATATATTTTATCATAGGCTAAAGATCAGTCAGAATATTACACTGATTTGCAGTGATCCTTCCCTCTAAGAGTTGCCCAAAACCATGCTAGCAAAATACCCCCACAGCATGAAAGAGACACTGGACCCACTGGGTCAAGCATTCATGTCTGTAACGTTCTCTTGGTGTACATCACTCATGCACTCAGCCACCTGTGGAGAGTATGGTGAAGAATGACTCATCTGTAGTCTTTCCATAGGTTAGTGTCATTAAAGTCTCAAATGGTTGATACACAGCAACCATAACAATATGCCTCGATATGTAGTCGTATATGGACTGCTCTTGCTGATACACTAATGAACAAGCATCAGTCATTGAAAGTGTGCTTTGGACCAATTTCCAACCTTGTTTATTGATATCTTTCTCACAGATCTAACGCAGATGTCTCAACAGACACTGTTCTATTGAAACAAGAGCCAGCTGAGTACTCTACCACTGAACCTCCGGCCATCCAGTGGTGGCCAGAGGCCTGAACCCTCTTTCAAAGTCACTTGATCTACAATCATGGTCAGCTCCACTCATGTATTTTTTTTTTTTTTTTTCATTTGTCATGAAATTTTGACATGACGTAATAGGGCACATTTTCAGATTATGTAAACAAAGAGAGAAAGAAAGAGAAAAAGAGAAAAACTGAGACACCTGGAGGTTTGTTCTGACAGCAACAAGATGTGTGTATGTGTATAAAAATAGGCCTACAAGCTGTGAAGATTTTATACTGTCTACTGACTTTTGCTGTTCGTACCAAAAGCAAGGTGGAAAAATAAGCAGTAGACTCAACAACAGTAACAACTCTCAGCTGTGTTAATGTGATCGTGAGCGTGTTAGAACTGGTATGAGCACGTACCTCTTTGACTCTCTGGATCATGGGCTGTAGCCAGTCTGTGTTGACCTCACAGTGGCTGTCCAGGAAGGTGAGGATAGAGCCAGAGGCGGCGCTGGCGCCCCTGACCCGAGACCTGATCAAACCTGACCAACAGAACAGCCTTTCCACTGAGCCCATTCAAAGTTTCAGTAACATTTCACACAACATCCATAAACGTTCATCTGTGACTCTACATATTGTGTAGGAATCCATGCCTGAACACAAGTGATATCCTTTTAGCCACTGACCATGAAATTAAACCCAAAACAAAGATTTCGATGGCAATTGCATCCAGGCTGATGGAGCCTGGGGACATTCTTTTTCCCTTTGCCAAATTGGCATGTTTTAGGCTTAGAGTAGCCAAATGCCAGCTGACTGAAAGAACAAACAGAAAGATCTAGTTACGTCCTTCTACGTTTCCACTGATAATCAAGAAATTAAAGCACCAAAGCCTAATCTAATCCAGGCCAGAAAGACGTACATGCGTAAACTTGCAGGCAGAATTTCACCGATTTACTGATAAACAGCTTGAATAATTCATTTTTAGAGGTATGTTGCTACTTTGACTGCCAGTATGCTTTTAGTGGAAAACTGGGTGTTATTTTTTAAAATGAGTATTAAATTGAGGGGAAAAAAAAACATTCATCACTCAACAGTCAGCCAAATGAAATACTGGTTCAGCTGTTGACTACAAATGTTGGCACAGTGGTTAATACCTAGACATTCTATTTTGAAAAAAGAAAAGCTGGATATATGTGTGCAGTCTACAGCATAGATGTAGAATAAGAACTGATGTTCTTTCATGTGCATCACACCCAGCCCCCTCTCTCCCGATGAACTCAACACTCACCCTCTCGCCGTTCATTTCTCAGACACCGCACCTTTGGGATCTGAGAGAGCAGCTGGCAATCCTCAGCTAATGAGAGAGGAGACATCAGATTACACAGAGAAAACACACAGACACACACATACATATGCGTGCACACAATGAAAACACATCAACATACATCCCCCTGTTAGTATGCAACTCACATATACGTAGTGCCACAAACGCATTTGTCAGCCTATAGCTGTGCTCATGTAAAGCAATGGCTGAAAACTCAACAGAAAAGGAAAATAAAAATCACCTCAATTTTTTACTTACGTACTATATAATGTCATAAAAACGTACCACAATTTTAAATGATTTTGTATATGTACATATATAAATACACATATGTTCTTAAATAACACCCTGTGAGAATCTTTGTTTATCATCTGTACTAGGATAGAAACCTTATGTTTTACATAATGGAGTGATACATAATGGAGTTTTACAAAATGGAATGACCACAACTGACATTTCTTTTAGGCATAAAAATCCAACGCCAACAACTTAAAGCATCTATTTAAGTAAATAGGACTGAACTTGATTGTGCTGAACACTTCATGTTGAGCTACAGCAGAGACAGGCTGATTATATTTAATGATACCACAGTTTCCCAGATGATATGGCATGGTATCATTTTATATATAATGTATTATGTAGAACATTGTGCCATCTTTACATTTCACACTTTCACATTATATCATCCCTGGAAAAGATTAAAACAAGCAGTACAAACTGTGACTATGTACAGAAACACACAAACACACACACACACACTCTTAAATGAGTTTAAGCTGAGGCAGGTCTTTGAGAGTTTAAGATTAATAGCAGTTGTCTACTAGCTCTAAATGTCAAACAAATCTGGCTTTCTGCAGAACCGTTTATAGTGGCCAGCCTGATAATCCACTCACAATACCCTGTGTGTGAGAGATATAATGACTTAAAGCTTGCATGTGTTTGTTTTCAGATTCTCTGTTGTTTGTATATGTGGTGTGTATATGTGTATGCATGAAAGAGAGAGAGAGAGAGAGAGGGAGAGAGAAGGAGAGAGAGATAGAGTGCAACAGTGACAGAGGAGAGAGAAAGAGTGAAGTTAAATGTATAATGTTACTCCTGAGTTGGAGGAGAGGATAGACAGATGGCGAGGGGGAGGAGTAAACTCTGGATTACTGTCAGAGCAAAAGTCAAGTGCACACTATCACACACTGGCATGGCAGACACTTTGCGCACCATGTGCTCATGTTTGTGTCTGTTTGAGTGAACTCACCACTGAGTATGTCTAATGAGTATGTTTGCTATACGCTCTGTGGATTTGAAATGTAACAAGCTTGAGTGTCTTAGAAAACAAGCATGAGCTTCTTTCAAAACTTGTATTTTTTTATTCAGTGAGTTAGTATTCTAAAAGTGTTCTCCTAAAATGTACAAAGTAACTGTATTCTGAAAACCAGTTTTTCCAAATGTAACCCGGACTGAACACAGATATTTAATTTTGCAAAGACATGTTTCCCATCAGACAGACCAAAAACGGTGCAGGGGTGGTTGTACACACAGATGTGAGGATAGCAAAGTGGACTGCAATAATTCAGTCAATAATACCAATGTTGCTAACAATAAATGATTATGAAAACTGATAATGAAAATTGTGACCAATTATAGCTTTATTACTACCTACTTTCCTTCATTATTAGCAGCATTAGCATATACGGCTGAACTACTTCTTTAACCTATGTGGGTGGAAAAATGGTAAAAACGGTAAAAGTGGTGAATGTGAAAAACAAAATGTTTGATGTGCTTTGCTGTGATCTACATGCTCCATAATATAGCACAGAAAATGGATATGTCCTCCAAACTTTCTTTTTCCATGTGGTGGGTGTATGTTTGAACAATCGGCCAACAGCATGAAAGTCATATTTACTAGTTAACCTTCTGTTATGTGCAACCTTACAATAAGTGCAATGAAGACGGCATAATATGGCATTTAAGAAAGCCAAAGACAGGAGGAGAAAGTTAAAGTAAGCAAAGTGAAAGCAAAATACATTTTGATACAATTTTCCAATCACCCCAAATGTAGTTTGCCAAGACATGTTTTACTTCTTTAGTTTTGTTCTGGAGCTATGAGGCTAATGTAACCAATAAGTGACGGACAAGAATAGGCAAAATAATGGATTGAATTCAGGTTTAAAGAGGACTGCTCCTACCGTCAGCTACGTTTGACACTTTGTGTGTTACACAGGTCCTGTTTACACTTAATTTGATCACAAGAGGACAGAACTAAACACAAGTGTAAATGACCACCAAGACGCATCGTGATCCGATCACTTAAATGCACGTGACCACATATCTTTTGTAGTGTAAACGATAATGTTTCCTGATGCGTCCTCAACAAAGACGTCACAGGAAAATACGTCATGTGACAGCAGGCCAACACTGAGACAGCATACAATACGAAGCTAGTACACCATAAGCTAAAGACAACTACAGCAAATCTGTAGGGGACTGGATAACTTACCCATTTTAAACAACAAAAAGTGTAAACAGGGCTACGGTGTCAGAAACCAAAATCAAGTCTATTTGAGATTATTTAACAACTCAACACTATTGACGGAATGGGTGCGAAGGTTTAGGCATGCAGCATGGACATCCTTTATGTTAATTATACTATACTTGTACGTCCTGTGTAAAACTAAACATGCAACTTCAAACACCCAGCATGACTTGGCTGAGTATTTGATATAAGGGGAATATTGTGTCAATTAGATTTTTCTGTTTTCTTGCAATCCCATGGGTCTTATCAGTCAGTAAAACTCACATGCATACTCACAGCCAGTGCAGAGATCACACTGTTTGATTAAGACTAGCATTAACAGGATTTAAAAGGGTTTAAAAAGTCCTGCCTTCCTACAGATGTCCTCTGGCGGCCTGGGCTACTTCACTACCACTACCATCTCCACACAAACATGCTCTCTGGCTTCTAACACACAGATAGCGGCTATTAGACAGCATGCAGCCCAGCAGGCCAAGTCCTACTACCACATGCATTCTGGCAGACAAGAGCCTACTGCTGCATCCAGCCTGGCAGGACCGCTGACTTGAGTAATGAATACAGCCAGGCCAGCAAACAGATTAGCAGCTTTTGGAGTAATTAGTAAGAAATAATAAGTTTGGATAAATAGACTCCCACTCATTCCCACTCACACACACACACACGTACACACACACACACACACACACACACACACACACACACACACACACACACACACACACAAAACAATATATGCATATGCACAAGATGTGTTTGCAATCACAAACCTGGAG
>JBBPCZ010000001.1:34772034-34783371 GCA_037974445.1 Brycinus macrolepidotus
ACACACACACACACACACACACACACACACACACACACACACACACACACACACACACACACACACACAAACCAATATATGCATATGCACAAGCTGTGTTTGCAATCACAAACCTGACGATGGCCAATCTTTATGCGCATGTGGGTGTGTGAGTGGTAATGAGTGGTGAAGCCAACGGAGAATATTATCCACTGAGTGAGATCACTGCACTTATTTGACTTTTGTCAAAGAGGAAAATGTCGATTGCCAGCATTGTAAGACAAACTGCACTGGGCCTTCTGTTCTTTTACTTTCTTCTCCATGACTACCAGACAGTTGAGGGGCTGACTTAAGTACTTAAGTTCGGACAGTATAAATTTTCCATGGGGAGGCAGGATAATGTCATTTTACCACAGAGCGCCGGTGATGTAAAAATCCTGGTATAAATGACAGAGACGGGAGTGGCTACTCATGTCAGAATGTTTAATTTAGCCATTATTTCGTTCACCCTCTCCACCTACCTTGCTGTTTTAAGTGGATGCAGTGTGTCACAGTATTGTCATTTGCTGCAGCGGCCATCGCTGTCATAAAATAATCTTTTTTCTGTCATTTTTAACGTTTAAATGTTTTTAGTCATACAGGTAGGACATTGGCTTGATTTGCTGCATAGAGAACACAGATAAACACTTATTCAAGTACCTTCATAATTACAAAAACTCATTTTCCACAGAATATATTCCACTTTTACCAACAGAATAATCTGCATGGTATTAAAACAACCCGGGGTCACTTCTATGGTCCGTTTCATAGTAAGTAAAATGCACCAGCATCTTCTCTGACATGGGAGCGTGCAGTCCATAAAAATGACGGACACGGCAAATATAGACGGAAATAAAACCGTGCAGAAACACCAGAAATAATTACATGTAAAATCTAATCCCGTCAGAAGAGTGATATAATCTCTTATGACATTGTCAGAACCATTCATGAATTCATTACATAAAAGTATTACACCAGAACATAGAGGAGTCAGGAAATATCAATTCATGACTTCCATCTGCATGTGTGTGCATATACATGGGGGGGGAAGGAAAAAAACTACTTACGGTCAGAGCTGAAGTCATCCACAAGAATAATCTCTTGTATCAAATGGGGCGGACTTCTGACGAGTACGCTGAGGCAGAGAGGGAGAGGGTGTTACCGGATACAGCTCTTATGTTTAATGTTCTTAGATGTGTAGCTGAAAAGTAATACCGCTGTGATGCTTCCTCTCTACCACTTTTAATATTAAGTGAGTTCTGACTTCAAAGACATTTAATTTCTCATTAGGCTGTAAGTGCTACAGACTGCAGAATACAGGGTACAGTGAAGGGTGTGTTAGAGAGGTCAGCGTAGACCATGTGAATATTTACAACCATTACCTTTTGATGGTGCGGAGGAGAGTGGAGCGAGCTTCGTTGTGGAACGTGATGATGATGCTGGTAGAGGGCAGGTCAGGGTCAAAAGTCACCAAGGCACACCTAAAAGACAGCAAACGTACAGGTTGTGAGGTTTCTGTTACGTAACTGTACTCATTAGTCTCTCTTTGGGAGCGAAATAAACAGAAAAATGCTCATGCTTATAACTAAGCAGCTGATGTACATTCTGATTCATTTTAATATGCCAGTATCTGTTACTGAGTGGATATTCAGTTCACTACAATAAACACTGTGACCATATCAACATTTGCCACTGCAGTGGGTATAAAACATTGAGAGCATTGAAAATAGTAATAAATTATGATGCACTGGGATTTTAGCTTTTCCCAATAGCTGCTTTTGTAGTCATATTTACTAAGGTTAATTTTTTAATCAACTGAGACTTGTTTGTTCATTCAACATTGAATTATAATAAAAAATTTGATTTCTTACATAATGAAGTAATAAATGAGGGGAAATGTATCCTACATTTATGGAATTTAGCAGACCTTCTTATCCAGAATTAACTCCAGTCTAATCATGTTACAGAGGTAACTAACGTAATAATAATAATACATTTTATTTGTCAGCGCCTTTCACAGCTCTCAAGGTCACTTTACAGAAAAACATACATACAAATTTACATACAAAAAACATTCAATTACATACAGATGATAGTGGTATGAAGTGTGAGAAAGTCATGTGGGGTAGGCTAATCTGAACAGGTGAGTTTTAAAAACGGGCAAGGATGTTGTGGTTCGGAGGTCGAGTGGGAGTGCATTCCAAATGTATTCCAAATATAGCGCTAGGAGTCTTTCCTCCTCAAAGATAATCACTTTATTGGTTATTATCATAATATTACTTTGAAAATAGAAAAAAATCTTAACTTTATTGGCACCCCAAGAACTATGAATTAAGGAAATAAAGAAACAAAGTATATTTAAATATATATTTTACAATACATATTATATATTTAATATAAATATATTATATCTTTAAATTTAACTAAATAATATTGAGGTAGTTTTAATGTGCCCTAAGTGTTTAGGAAATTTTAAGGAAATTCTTAATGTTTAGGAAGTTTTAAGCAGTCATCAATGATTTCCGATTTAAATGGTGTATGAAAATAAGGTGATACAGGGCCCAAATCCCTTACTCCTGATTGAAGACCATGCTATTACAATAAGCTAAAAGTGTGTTGACTTAAAGTAAAGTGGCCCCTTATAGTCACGAGTGAACACACCACAGCACACAGTGTGAACAGTGTGAAATTTAACCCATTCACCAAGTGAAGCAGTGGGCAGCCACCAACAAGGGGTGCCCGGGGAGCAGTGTGTGGGGACGGTAGCTTGCTCAAGGGTACCTCAGTGATGTCACTGGCAGTCCTGGGATTCGAACCCACGATGTGCCGATCGCAGGGGCAACTCGCTAACCACAAGGCCACAGGCTGCCCACTGACTTCTCTGACTTGCATTTATCAGAGAAGTCAGGACAGTTAGGGCACTCTCTAACACATTTAGGAAATTCAAAACTATCGTGAACCAGCCTGGAAGAGAATGCAAGGCTAATCTGACAGCAGCCTGGAGGATGATGGAGTGAGGAGGATGGTCAGAGAAGTAAAACAACCTCCAAAGACCACAGTTTCACAATTACAGAGTTTGGTAGTATCAGGCATCATGTCTCCAAATCCACCTTAATATGTCACCTCCATTCCAATAAACTGATTGGAAGGTATGGAAGAAAAAAGCCTTTCCCATCTTTTCACCACTTAGAGTTTGCTGGGTGCCACTGAGACTTTAACCTGGACAGGGTGCTGTGTTTTCCAGTCTTATAAAATATTTTAAGAGGAGACTCAGTGCTGTTCTGTTGGAAAAAGGGAGTTGCTCAAAATACTAAATGAGGGGGGAATTATTATGACAATTTTTTTTTTTTTTTTATGATCACCTGTGACTTCTGGTAACGGGCTCATCTGGAAATTCTCTTCATTTGCTGAGCAAAGACAGCATTTGACAAACGTCAATGTTTTTTCATAGGCCTTTTTCACCCATATTGGTGCCAGTAATTCTGGAGGGCACTGTATATTACTGTTCATGTGTTTTCCTGAACAAAGGGGTCGTTTATAACAAACAAAATCTATGAATTTATGACTCTTTACAGTTCAAAAATACCAAAACATTCTATTTTTTTTTCTTTTGACCCCTTGAACCCTAGGCTTTTTATTCAGTCATAATCTCAATTACCCCGTAACAATGACGAATTACCCAGCTCCTACAATAAAACTTTTAAGTAATGTAATTATTATAAAAAGATATGGAGGTCTGAACTGCCCACAAACTCTTAAGGATTTGAGGGGTTAATCTGTTAAAAACTAGTCACAAAAACATGACCATATCTGAAGTGTTATGTAAATATATGAAGCAGCTAATTAAGTCTGGATCTCTTGTGTGTGTGTGTTGTCCATGTTGTTGCATCAGCATGCCGGAATGCTTGCCAAATGTGTGTGTGTGTGTGTGTGTGTACATGTACAATACCTGTAGTGTCGAGTATCCCTAATGGTCCTTTCACTGCCCAGTCTATCACTTTCCTGCAGGTTGAAAGCATGTTCTCTGTATGGGTCGTCTCCTGCTTTCAGCTGCTTACTAGCTAAGTAGGCTCTCTCATCAAAAGTGCCCAACAGCTGCCCCTGTTGCTCTCCCTTTGGAATGTGGGTGACCTGAACGAGAGAAAAACAGACAGACACAGAGAATTAAAAAACAGGAGAGTTCCCATATCTTATGTTTGAGACAGGAAAGCTGGAAAAGCTCTATGTATTTCTGATAATACGCTTCAAAAGCATTACAAACCCTCACCTTCTACAAGCTAAAAACTGTACCATTCCCTTTAGAAACAACCCGAGTTTCCCTCATAAGCATTTCCGTCCCATTAGTGCTCAGCAAGAAACAAGCTACAGTAGAAGCTCATTAACAGTACCAGATGTATCTGCAACCTAACACTGTGTGAGTAATCTCTATGTCACAGTCTCTAGCGTCATAAAACACATGAAAAACCAAAACCTTGCTCCTTTTTTCCTCAGACGTTCTACAGGCAGTGTTTTGTACACGTCTGAAACGTATGCTGTGAAAGAAAGCATGATAGGGTTCCAAAAGAACCCAGAATAAAGATATGCGGTGATTAAGGGCATTTATGCCTGTATTATCGCACATCATTAGTCATGCGCGAGATAATCTGTCACAGTACCTTTGTTTTTCAAGTTACGCCATTACATAACACTTCGTTGGAATTATGCTGCTCATGGGAAATTGTAAATGATGATGCAGAGGGAAACAGGGCTCTTGGTACATGAAATGTTTGTCATTATCATACGATAAGACGCAATGAACTCTGCTGCCTCACCAATTGCAACCTCATTGGTGTAAACATCAGTTCACATCATTCTGTGGTGTTTACATAAACACGCTGTGTATGGATTAGGAACTTCAGTACACTTGGCTTTGGACCGAAGCTGTGGTGGGTCCAGTCCTGACCACCACTTGACTGTGTGGTCAGAAGAGCAGAATGGAAAACTAGAAAGTGGCAGACAAAAAAAAAAAAAGGATGGGCAGGAACAGGAGGAGAGCAGGGAGAGGAAAAGATTTAAAGATAGTATGAAACAATTAGCTGTTTGCATAAGAAGAGGTGAGAGTGATGGTGAAAATGGGGAAGGGAGTAGTATTCTTCACCACTGTGTTATTAACGAGCTGTCGGGAAAAGCCTTAACCGCATGCAGGTTTCAGACGCTATGATCTCACTTTCCATTTGTGAGGAAGAAAAAGAGACGCTGACAAAGTCTTTTTTTTGCTCGTAATCCACCAGATTATAAATGAACTGGCATTCACAGAGCGCTGGAAGTGTCTGAATCTTATCTGCATGTCACCGTCCTCTGTTCTAAACCATATTTGGGTTCTTATCTTACTTCTAGGATACTGAGAACTGTATCATTTCCATCTAAATGGATCTCTGCGCAGATACTGGCTACATAATACAGCCAGATTGGTTTAAATGCACTTTATCCTGACTGCTGAGAAGTACAGAGCTGTTTAACCTCATACACAGTAAAAGCAAAGTTACTTTTACTGAAAACCGCATCATTTCCAGCACAATGTATCTCTGCTCAGACACTAGCTTTGGTGATAATACAGCTACACTGGTTTAAAAGCACTATGTAGTAACTGCAGAGGTAGGTAAAGCAGCCTAAGCCCATGTTCAGTAAAGGTTATGAAATAATGACTCAAGTAAAAGAACTTTTCTAAAACAACTTGAGTTGAAGCCCAAATGCAGTAGATCATAAGTAATGAGTAACACACAAACTTGCAGAGGAACATCTGTCAGCTCAGAAATGGAAGCTTTCCATTAAAAGTTTAATCAAGTGCAAGTAACTACTTATTACTAGGGCTCGGTATAAAAATTCTATTTTTATTATACACATCAATTTACTACAATAATACAGACTAACAAAACATTCTATGTCATTTCATACCAAATTTTAATACCGGAATAGTCAGTCTTATGCAATGTCAGTGAGCCAATACATTTTATTGACATGATAAAACAACTCACACTCATTTCGGTCTGCATACGAATACAAGTGAACATTGTTGAACATTTGGAGACAAATACAGCAGTGGTCTGGAACACCCTTACTACAGGCATTCCACTTTCAAACTTCTAACTCTGAAATTTTAAAAGCACAATTTAAAAGGGTGCAATTTGCAAATGCTGCAAGTTTAAATGCAGTACCGTGCAAAGGTCTTAGACACCTGTGAAAATTATAACTTGAATCTGTTTAGCTGAGCAATTTATGTTTTTAAAAAGCTAATTTTAGAATTTATACAAGTAATATTAATACAGTAAAAAGTGATTTTATGTATATCTATGTGTTTGCTTACTAATTCTCTTCACGGAAGCCCAGTATTACATTGTTGTTCTCATCAAATGCCTCAAATACTTGATTCAGCTCAATCGATACTTCTTTAGATTAAATCAGGTGAGCTGCTTCACAAATCGAAGCACAGATTGGAGGCATCGAGGTCCAGCTCACCAAACTTCAATCACTTTTTTCAAACAAATCTTGACATTATTCAGTGCTTTTTTGTTTGTTTGCATTTATTTTATTGTTAACTTGTGTATTTGCTGGCAGAAAGTCCCTCACTGCTCAGATAAATGGCTTTAAACAGTTTGCACCAGAGCCTAAGACTTTTGCACAGTACTGTATATGCTACATTATCCAATGCTGTCCCATGTTGTAATTGGGGAAATTAACCCAATAAAGCAGAGCTCATAAACTAGCAGTCTGGCACGCTACATTCAGCATTCAACCCCCCAAACCTGGGATTACTTTGATGGTCTTCTTGGGGAAAAAACAGGCCTGGATGTTAAATTATAGAAAATAATTCCATTTAAATTGCAGAAGCAGATATTTTCCCCAAAAATGTTCAGCCCCAGGAATCTGTAAGCAGAATGTAAAGTACAATGTTCTGTTGTTCCCTGCGGGGGAAAATGTGCTTCTAGAAGCAGATTTTCTTTCTTTTTAAATCCATGCAAATGCATAATTCTCTCTGAATTCCAAAATAGAGATAATGAGATGCATCTCCCCCCAGCCTTGTTAAGAAGCATCTGCAGAGTCAGATAATAGATGCAGAGTCAGATTGCGAGCGTTCATGCACTAATAATTTTTCACTCACATTTGATTTAGTTAAAGAGCTGAAGAGCATTTGGTATATCGAATGCCTGAGGAGAGCAGGTGAGATTTACAGTCTAAAAATTTCTAAATGGGAAAACACCAGCTCCATCAGTCCTGTGAGAACATGTGAGTTCTGCACAGATTGGGCCATTCGGGGATATGTCACGAGGAGGCATGAATCAATTTTTAAATATTTGCTTTGACAACTACCAGGGTGGTAGCAGCCTAGTGGGTAAAACACTTGCCTGTGAACCCGATGACCACAAAGCTGCAGGTTCGAACGCCCACTTTCTACCATTGTGTCCTTGAGCAAGACACTTAACCCTCAGTTGTTCCAGGGGGACTGTCCCTGTAACTAATGATTGTAAGTTGCTCTGGATAAGAGTGTCAGCCAAATGCCCCCTTTACCCTTTACAAGTTACATCCACAGGTATCTACATGTCTGTATAGGTGTGAAGCATAACATGATCATTAGGAATGGAACTGCATTCCTCAAGCCAGTGTACACACCTGGCCTTGTATTCACAAAGCGTTTCCGAACAGGACTGCTCTTCTAAGGTGAGATTCCTCCCATGTCTGGAAAGAATTCAGTCAGAGAAACTGATGCAGATAAAACAGATAAATATGCCAAAAGGAAGCAAAAGTAGATAAAAAGAAAAAAAAAAAGCATATGTGAGGATGATTGTGTTCTATATTGTATAATTGCTGACCATATGGCTATTTAAGTCCATAGCTTATATATGAGTGCAAAAGAGTCTTTGTACTTACAAATACGCACAAAAAAAAAAGAATGTATTAATAACATAAACAAAGATAGGTTAAAAAAATGACAGGGGAAAAGTATTTACAATATACATACAAGTAAAAAAAACAGACCGTCATTGGATAGTATGGTTTTACAGAATCATGGTGAAGGTGAAGGGGCTTCCTAAAGTAATCAGGGACAACATTATCAAACAATATTTTAAGGGAAAAAGTTACAGAGCCCTGGCAAAGACCTTAAACATCCCTGTTCACACAACTGGTTTGATAATAAGCAACTGATACCACAACTAATCTTCCCCTAACAATTGCGCTATGCAAGATTTCTCTCAGACTAAAGATAAGGAAGGTAAGAGAGAAGCCAGCAGTTACTCAGAGTGTTGCAGGATGACCTGAAGGCAGCAGAAACAGTTACATGTAGAACAGAACGTGACGAGTTCCACTACAATTTGTGTTTTTACACTCCACACAAAAACTACTCTGCTAAAATGAAGCACAGAGATGCAGGTTTGCAACGCGGATAAAAGCATTTAGACAAATCAGAACCGTTGTACTGTCCTACCATGTACTCTTGTCAGATGAAAAACAAAAAAAAATAAACTTTTTGGCAAAAAATCAGCTTGTCATGTTTGGAGAAAGAAGGGTTGTGTGTCTCATCCCAAAACCAGTAAGAAAACATGAATGGAACTATGTTCTTGGGGATAAGAAAGAAAAAAGAACAGTGACACTGTCAGAGGTGTGTTTGAGTTGTGGCTTAGTGCTGTGGAAAGAAAGAGGAAAATAAGCATGTGTCATGAAAGACAACATTTCCAAACACGCAGCCAAAATAACTCTAAAAAAGGTGAAAGTGCTTGCTGGACCTAGCTAATCTCCTGATGTGAATCCCATTGAAAATTCATGGGGTTTTCGAAATTGCAAATCAACAGAGGAACCCCTGCAACCTTGGGGAACTGAAGGTGTCTCTCAAAAGGAATGAGCTGAAATTGAACCAAAATCATGCAAAAAATGGATGAAAGTAAATACATACTTTCTTGTCCATACAGAAGTAAAAATTTTAAAGAAATTATCCGTGCAAATCTGAAGTGGATACATGGAAGTATATTAAACAACAAAAAACGTGTCTCAATATTTCTTTCCCCACACTGCATAGTTCAAAAAGATATTACAACGTTTTATTTATTTATTTATATTTTACATACTATACTGATCCTGGACAAAATTACTTGAGCCCCCTGCATTTAACCCATTCACCCAAGGGACAACAATTGTGCCTGGGAGCAGTCTGTGGGGACGGCACCTTGCTCAAAGGTACCTCAGTGGTGCCATTGGCAGTCCTGGGATTCAAACCCACAACCTTCTGATCACAGGGGCAACTCCCTAACCAACAGACCACCAGCTGACCCATCATGGATAGACAAGGGCTTTTTTATCCTGTTTAACTGTGTGGCATAAATCAACCTTACGTTAATTTTAATGTTCATGTTAATTACTTTTTGTTAATTATTTACAGTTCACAGGAGCTGTATACATATCGTGCAACAGCATAAGAGGTTACAGTGTTGCCTCTTCGTTTCTTCAAGACGTATGAGAAAAGCCCAAAATCCAAGGCCAAAATTATTGCACAACACAGAGTCAGAAAAAAAGAACCTCATCAGTCCAGCTGACATCAAAACAGAATTAAGTTCATCTCTCGTGCAAGTTTGGAATTCAGTTGAAGGAGAATTCAGGCAGACAAGAAGGAAGGAAGGAAAGAAAGAAAGAGAGAAAGGAAGAAAGAAAGAAAGAAAGAAAGAAAAGAAAGAAAGAAAATCCCACTCCATTGCAAAATCCTTCAACACAATGCTGTTAACCAAGCACACAGCTTATTACAGTCTTGTTTCCAGATTAAACTGCAGGAAGGAGATAGCAAGTGGTCATTTCATTTTAAGTGTGATCCAGGCAGAGCCAAAACTAAAAAGGCAGATCAAACATCAAAGCAGCAGGGTAAAGCAAAGGGGGCGGAGGGGTGGGGGGGTTTGGGGGGCTGGTTGTTACAAGCACTATTTGGCTCTTGTGAAAACGTCTCTTATTAAACTAGAAGCCATGCTGATCTGGATCGCTGCTCACAATGAAGTCACATGACAAGGGAGGGCGATATACTGCACTGCACAAACACTGAAAGAACAAGCGCACCATCGGTGCTGTATGGAGATAATCCATGACACATTTCACACATGCCATACTGTTCTGTTTATGGTGGTCAGAAGAAACTAAAGCCACATAAAGTACAGTAGAAGCCAAAACTTTATGAGATACACCTTTGACATTGATTCACAGTCATGATTACTTTATGCACGACCATGCATCTCTTTTTCTTTTTGAAATAAATAGGCAGTTTTTGTTTCTGTGCCTTTAATCATCTGTTCTGACTGGTGGCCTTTCATTTAAAAGCTTTTTTGTTTTAACTCTTTATGACAGTCATAACTTCAGCATGTATTGGAGGAGGTAAACTGCTGCAGTCTGAATAGATGGATGTATGTAAATGCTGGTTTGAAGACATAAAACAGTGAATACAAAACAAGCAGTTTTTGCTACTTTTCATACATGGACTGTATGCACTGAGTAAGGTCAATGTCTTGTAACTTTAACAATATCAAATATGTTTATGGTGGACTAATGGATCAACTTTGGAGTGTAGAGCTATAGACATTAGATACTGTGACATGTTAGCTGTGCTTTGGACACTGCTGTTCTGTTGCTATGGAGCTCTAGGCTGTGGCACATGGAGACAAGATTCATTACAACTCTCTCTCTCTCTCTCTCTCCCCCTCTCTTTCTCTCTCTCTCTCTCTCTCACTCCCCCTCTCTCTCTCTCTCTCTCACTCCCTCTCTCTCTCTCTCTTCTTCCTTTGTAAACTTATTCTTTCTCTTTCAGTCCCTCTTTACCCTTTTTTCTCCCAGTTCTCTCTATGTTTCCATTACTTTGCCCTTCTCTTATCTCTCCCATTCTTTTGACGTACTGAAAATGAGTCCCCTGTAATAAGACTATCTGAACGAGACTCTAATCATAATGCAGCCTCCAAAATCTTAAAGGAGAATTTTTGTTTTCAAGGAAAGGCAGAATTGTTCACAACAGTGCTGATAGTAAACCAGTTGTCTAAAGTGTTTTAATGTCTCTAATAACTATGTCACATAAAGTTATCATATGAAAGGGTTAGAAACATGCAAGATTCGCAAGATTGATTTAAGATACACTATGTAGACAAAAGTATTGGGACACACCCGTTTTTCAGGGTTAGGGCTAGGGCCCTTACCTCCAGTGAAGGGCACAATCTTAATGCTTCAGCATACCGGGACATTTTGGTGTGGACACAGTTTGGGGAAGAACCTTTTCTGTTCCAGCATGACTGTGCCCCAGTGCACAAAGCAAGCTCCATAAAG
>JBBPCZ010000001.1:34800748-34818960 GCA_037974445.1 Brycinus macrolepidotus
ACACACACACACACACACACACACACACACACACACACACACACACACACACACACACACACACATATATATTAGGGGTGTCGAATTAAGGCGTTAATTTTGATCAGTTAATCACAGAAAAAATAATGCATTAAAAAAATTAATGCTGCTTAATCGCATGCCGCGGTGACTCTTTAACCCTGTCCGGTTCTGGCCACAGGTGCTCTGTAAAATGGAGGAGGAGACGAGAACGCGTTGCTTGGCCCAGTGAATGTCGTATCGGAGTATTGGAGAAATAGTGTGAAGGGGTGTTATTCTATTGTTACTTCATGGGCATGGGCATGTTATGCATGGGCGCCAGAACCATTATATTACGGGAGATGTGTCCCCCCAATTTTAAAAAACATTAGTTCTGTCCACCCACTTATTCACCCAGCAATTTGTATGAGTGAAACACGCGAGACGCCTAATGGAGCGCGTGCCCCCGTGCCCCCCCGGAAAACACTACGCTACATCTACCACCCCGACACCCCGACACCCCTGTTCCAGGCCCCCCCAACAGTGGGTCCCCCCCACATTAAAATGCTTATGACGCCCATGCTTGTATGTACATTATCTTAAACTGCAGCTTATAGATGGACTTAGTTCTATCATTGTTCTTGCTGAAGCATTTTTGATTTTTTTCCCTTCAGCATATTAGGTCATATTGCACATGAACAGCACATAAAAAAAGTTTTGCTGTAAACATTTTCACAGCAAAAAATGTGTGCGATTAATTTAGATTAATTAATCAGAGAGCATTTAATTAATTTGATTTTTTTTTTTTAAATCACTTGACATATACACACACGCACAACAACGTGAATTCAGCCTTGAGTGCTGTTAGGAAGCAGTGGGCTGTAAGAAAACCAGCGAATGTTAAGCACCTAAGGAAACACCTTATGAAAGCATAAATCCATACAAACTAAATCTTCTGCTCTGGTAAAAGTCAAAAATGCCTTCTAAGCATTTAACGTTGTTATTTTTTCTATATCCGTAAGAGGTGTTCCCAAGCTGAAGATAAAACGAAACAGGAGGCTGTATGCATGATTTTAAATGGTCACACACTCACCCAGCCTCTGGAGGTACTGCACTGTCCTCTCATGACCCTTCAGAGGGGAGTTGGCTTTAGTGGACTGATCCAAGAGGACCTGCAGGGCTACAGATCACCACTCACATTAGAATAGTGCTTGAAACGGAAACGTGTCGTCGGCACTTTATCACTTTTTGGTTATATCACCGATATAACACACTGGCAGTTTCATGATATGTTCTTATAAAACATGGCCTTGGCAGCAATGTAACTGTAACCGGCAGAATCCGGTGACTGGTTTGAGTGAGTGAGTGAGTGAGTGAGTGAGTGAGTGAGTGAGTGAGTGAGAGAGAGAGAGAGAGAACTAGGCAACAAGGCAGTGTGAGCAGCTAGCAGCTGCCTTGTCTGTAGGGCATTATGTCATGAACAGCTTGCTGCAGCGGTCTGATTAAAAACACTCGCTGTGAATATTAGCACATCTGATGAAAGATCACCAAATGCCAGTAACATCCAGACGACTTTAAGATTCACAAATGTTAAGTCTCAGTGGGGCAGTTAGGCTAAGGGCACATACTGCCAATACTGTATGAAACTGCCCCAAGGTGTTATTTTCAGTTGTTGCTATATCAGAATGACGCAATTTATACATCTTGTATGTATTTACATGATTTCACATTGTTTCATCAGAAGACAAGTCTTTTATTCACTGAAATCCAAGACGCATTTGTGTGGGCTCGTTTTATGCAGCCTATCTATACAATGTGCTTAAAGGAATGTTTTTGTGAAAAATAAAATGCAGTATGCAGTTCTCTTACCTCAAGTGTACCTGATCATTCAAAACATGTTTTAGGTCCAGCTTTTGTTTCTCTAGTTTAGAACTAGAGTTGTGAGGCTAATTTTGCAAATAAACACTAGAAGTCAATCCCATAAGTTTCTCCCTTAAAGCTTCTCTCAAGCTACTCAAACCACATCCAGGTTTTCATTAGGGTAACGTGGACTCGTCAGTGTGGTCAGTGTGTGAGCTATAAAAATAAAGCTTTTCAGACAACAGGGTCCAATTTCACAGGAGTGCGTATCTAGATTTAGTCTCTGGAACAATGACAGTCAAAAATCTGGAAGAAACTGAAGTTGTCCAAATGGCTATCAGTAGTTTTTCCTCTTTATAGCTCAAAGTAAGTCGTATTGTTTTCTAAACTTTGTTTTCTGTAAATACAACCTCAAAACTTAAGCTGTTAATGTGCTTTGATTGGGCTGAGAAGTTTTGAAGATGTATTTACATAAACAATTTGGATGGCTACTGACATCTAGCTCTTGTAGTAAAGATAACATCACAAGACTAAAATTTGGACGCCAAACACGGCTTGGGTGACACCCGGGCAAAGTGAAAAATTGGATGAAGGGTATGAAGGGTATACCCTTCATCCAATTTTTGGATGAAGGGTATATCATCACATGCTTGTATGGTGCTTTCCCTGAACATATGATGGATTAGTAAGTGGTAACTTTAGTCAGACATTCAAATCCAAGTACCACTGGAGAGCAATTAAGGTTGAATGCAAATATGACAACTGCTGTTTAGCGTCAATATTAAGATTACCTTTCTGATGCAAGCCCTTCTTCTCATAAAGGATGATGAGCTCGCTATACTTGTGGGCCTTCTTCAGCACATATTCACTCTCCTCTATGTGACAGTGGTTGTTCTCCAGGCGAAGGAGGGGCGAAACTAAGGCGACATTGGTCTAGAAAAATGACAACAAAGAAATCAGCAACTTGCTTCACACAAAACTCCCATAATTCTCAACTGCAATACCATGATAGACAGAGGTGGCCTTACATGGAGGTAGCATTTGAGCAAGGTGGTGTCGATGATCTGAAGGAGCTTCTTGCGACTTTTAATGGTGGGCGTACCCTCCATAAGAGGGGAGGTTGTGGATGGGTCCGAGTCATTCAGCTGCTTCACCAAATGGCTTCGTTTCTATGCAATTAAATGACGAATTAAATAAAGAAAAGTGAGTTATTAAAACTGCCGGGTACATAAATCATAAATCATTTCTTCTAATTAAATTGGCTGTTTTGGTTAGTATCCCTTTAGGACTAAAATATATAAAGGACATGTTTCTAAATGGCTGCCATGTGCTGTGCCTCTTCCAAAAAGAAGTCTGAAATACCCTTCAGTGTGAATGAGCAGGACTGAACTGCTGTAGGCTAAATTTGTGGATATTTGTAAACATGCCATTTTTGTGACATCACAAAAACAATGTGTTCAAAACAAGTTGGGGTGGGGAATGAATATCATAATTTTTAAGTTTACATACTACATCAAACTATTTTTAAGAAGATATTCAATTTTCCTTAATATGGTCCCTTTAACAAACACAAAAGTGGCAAATCTCAACAGAACAGCCATTTATATAGAGTTTGTATGTACTGATCTGCGTACCTGTGTTAGGTAGTCAATGAGAGCTAGGTGGGCCTTCTCGAGCTCAGCTCCAGAAAGAGTCGGGAGAGGGTTGGGGTAGTGCAGCTGTTTACGATAATCAGAAGGAAGAAGATCTGGATACAGCCCGATCACATGAGTCGGATCTATATCAGAATGAGCAGAGTGTTTAAGAAATGAAGAGAAAAATCTGTGACAAAAACCAAAATGTCTTTGTAAGGAACTTACAATAATCTCCTCAAACTGGAGCACAACCTGACTAATAAATTCTTCTTACATCATTCAGAACTCAAGGTGCCAAATGTGTTACAGCACAATTAAAATTACTGATCTGTCCTCCACACTCTACAGCTTGTTCAGTGCATTCAAAACAAAAAATAAATAGAAATTTAGATGTAAATGGCCAGACATTGTTTCTGACCCAATAACCCCCTCACCTGTGCCAAGCTTGGCAAACACCTGCATGGAGTCATCAAAGCGCTTCTGACAGAAGAGATTAAAGGCATATAGGTTCTGGATGTGGTGAATCTGCTGCCTCTTATCGCCATCTGAGTCGTCTTTCATCTTCTGAAAGGGGAGAAAGATGATGATATGAGAGTGATGCTGTAATGTTACCATCTGAAAACCTAAAACTCTTCAAAACACAGTCACAGGTATACAGAGTTAATAATCAGTAACATAATTACACCGTCAGTCAAAAGTTTTAATACATCAACTCATAGAAGGGCTTCCCGATTTTTAGCCTTCTACTTCAGTGGTCAAGGACCAGGTAAGCCTTGATTTGTGTGACAACTCAACTTGCAACACACAGGGATGGAGAAAAAAAATTGTGGACTGTCTGGGGTTCCTGAAGATTGTTTTGAAACCACTGAACTATTTTACTCATTACAGAATAAAGGAGAAGATAACTATTATGCAGTGAATGTAAAAAAAAAATCAAAATGATTTGAAAATGAAAAATAGCCTGCTTTTGCCTTGATGTCTGCTTTATGCACTTTTGGCATTCTCACAAGCAGTTTCTTGACGAGCCACTTGAAATGCATCTCCAAACGGCTCAAAGAAGTTCCATAAATGCTGAAACTGTGTTGCCTGCTAAAAGCCAGTTATTTTTTTTCCATTTTATATTTTCTTAGGTTGAGATAACTTTAACTATAAACATGTAGATTATGAAAACCAAAACTCATTCAAATATGACTACTTCTAAAAATTTGATTAAATGTCTGTAAAGGAATATTACGCAACAGTAAGTTTCAGTCAAATCTCAAGCAACAAAAGTGAGAGATGTTGCCTTAACTGTGACTCAACTGTGTCCTTGAGGGGAAATGCTAACTGTGCAGACTATAGGGTTAAATCATTTCAAATCAAAGATTCTGAAACGGCCTGAGTTTGCACTTTGATGGCAAAAAATGCTTTTTTATGTATGTGCTGCTGCTGGGCAGATCACGCACAGACATTTACAGTAACTGATCATATTTGTGATGATTAACTCACCGCTAGTTGAAGAGCCAACTCAAACTGCTTGTCCTGTAGAAGCTGCCGGATCTGGCTTGCTATAGAGACTGGCACGAGCCGCCAGACAAAATGGTTGCTGGCAACATACACTATATTGGGCCTAAGACAAAAAGGCAACATGGGAAGGCAGAGAAAATTACAGTCTATTAAAATGCCTTAAGCCTGGTCGTGACTTTCCACTGGTGCGATACCAGTGACATCAGTGTTTCAGGATAAATGTGTTGTAAACTTCACTTTCGTAATTTATTTTGGGATCTATGAAAGTCTCACCCTGCAGAAGTGATGAAGCGTGGCCTCTGCAGCTCCACACTTTGTACCAGCAACCTGGGCTCAAAGGTGCGAATCTCCACATAACGCGGCAGCACTGCGATTATATAAGGAGGCTGGTGCTCTGATGTGTAAGAAAAACAGAAATAAAGAGTGCGATTAGAAAACAGACATAGAACTGGCGCCAAAACCCCAAGACTGTCTTCTGCAGAATGTGACAGTTCATTAATTGTAATTCTCATGTAAAATCCAGTCCATACACCAGTCGTGCAGTAGACAATAATGAGACATGGTTAAATAAAAAAAAGATGTTATTCAGACTCTGCTAGCTGCATTTGCCCCTTGTACATATGTAAAAACATACCAAAGAAAATGAAGAATATAATATTCTTTCTGAAAGGTTGAGAACACAGTATGAATTTTATAAAACATGACTATGGGTAATATGCAGTCTGTCAGCGAATCTACTGTCCTCCCATGCCCATAGGGCAGGAAATTCAGTTGGAGCCAGAGACCAGGAACAGGGAGGTCTCAGAATACAATAAGAGGCAAACTTAGAGCCAGAGCCCTTAAAGAACTTATTCATGCACACGCTGTGCAGAGAAAGGACCAACATTGAGGGCACACTATTCTCCAGCCAGCCAAAACCAATGATCTACAATTCAATGAGGAAATTACTCTACATTCAGTCTTGGGTTAAAAGACTCAGTTCCCCTTTTTAGAGCAAACGTGTTTAAAAAGGTAAAGCAGAGACAAAGTACTTCCAGTATAAGAAAAAAGGCTTCTCTCACCGAAATATCATATACATCTGTACCAACATTAACAATTAATGGGTGATGCAGTAAAGTAGCAAAATGGAAACAGAAACAAGACTACACTGTTGATTTGTACACTTATCAAGTGCATAATTTTGACCTGGTACGAAGACATACACTGCCTCTGCTGGTAGATAAGTGATCTACAAAGTATTTATTCATGCTTATCTGTACGATTTTGCAACAGCTGCAGTTTAAGTCATACTTCTGTGTTGTTATGGATCCTCTACCCCTTTATCAATGGTGAGTTTCTGAACACAGAATCACTCCTGGCTGAGTATTTTTGGTTAGTGGACTGTTCACAGTGCAACAGCGACACTGAGGTGCTTAAAAATCCCAGCAAAGCCGCGGTGCCGGACATTTCTACCTGCACTCTCGCTAACATGCCGCCATCACTGCTGTGCTGAGAAATGTACACCATCCAAATAATATCTGGCTAAAGGTGGTCCTAGGGGGGCCCTGTTCAAATGATAGAAAGGTTAAAAGGGTTGAATTATGCAGCAACAGATGGGCCACAGTTAGCAACTGGATACATACAATGCATGATGGATTTAAAAATCCAATAACTAAATAACACAGTTATAGTTTTGATTTAATCATACGCACTCAATCCCTGACTCAATCATATTCCTGAATCATTCTCCTGATTCTACAGAGGGTTTCACACACTGGCGAAGGCCTCTGTGCCCCATTCCACTGTGATAAGCTAAAGGCACAATTTCAAGGCCTTCTCACATCAGTATTCTGGCACATTCCACGTTGATGACCTCACCCGCCACCTGTCTCAGTCTTCTCTCTCACTCTATCTCAGTTCATCATTTGTTTGTTTACATGTCTTTTTTTTCTCTTTCTGGATTTGGAGATGGACTCAAAATCTTCCTCTCTCTTTAATACATTTATAAAAGATGTTTTTCTAGTCCCTAAACTTCATTTCACAGCAGCTATGTGGAACCTGGAAGGTGTACCAGTGTGTGAAGGTCCCAAGGTAGGTGGTAGCAACAATGTGCACATCTTGGAAACATCTCTTATTCATATCATTTGTCTTCTTCTGTGCATCATTGTGTTTGATCATAAGATATTAATCTGCCAACACTTTTGAAATATAGAAGTATGAATAGCTGTTGTACGATATTTATTACGAAGAAATGCCTATAACTAGAAACGAGAGGGAGAAAACACCAAAATGTAATAATTATTACATAATAGCCTACTCACAGTTATTTGAGATGAATGAAATTATTTAGGCTGCTCATGATCATCTTTAGCAGTTGTTGGATTTTACAATTATACTGTATCACAACAACCAGCATTTAAAGTGGGTATGTTTCAGTTAGGTATGGGACAAATAAAGTATGAATAAAAAAAATAAATAAAAAAAATAAAAAAAAATGCATTCACAGACACTTGTCAGTTAATTCAGGGCTAGAACATTTTTAGGAAGGCGTGCCAGTAACTGTTTATTTGTTAGCGAAGTGGCTACTGTTAACAATGTTAGCATGTATGTAGCATACTTATTGCTCATATTGTCCCACGTTCAAGAGAAGAATGTCAGCTTTGCTTGACACCCTACACCTGATTCTACGTAACTACGAATAGTTATGTCTGTACGTACACAGTGCAACACATCAATTTATATCTACAAAGCAAAGACAGCTAGTTAATCAACCACTTTGGCCACTTTAGGGTTGTACTATAATGGCTGTATGAAAAAACAAAAAAAAAAAATCAAATTCTTAATCACAATTTACATGGAAATTAATGGTCAGCTAAAAATCTCACAATGATGACAGAACTACTGTGTAGGAAGCTCAGCTGTAACAGGGTGTGTAAAAAGTCATACCCATTGCAACAGGGATGTCAGTCCAGTTGAGGGCACATTTCTGGGTGCAGACTCCATCCTCATTCAGGACAACTGTAAGGTCATCCTGACCCACTGCTACTTTCCCATCAGCCAGTGGGGCGACCAGTGGCTCCAGTTGTTTTCCTGTTGGGAACAGCTCTTTGATTGAGCCACGTCCATCCATCTATCAAAGTAAAAGGACAAGTCATAATCAAGGCTGCTGTCTTTGGAACATTACTCTTACTGCTAATCCAGGTGTATTGATTTAACCTACCCGAATCAAATAGTAGTCACGCTTAAAACCCACACATATGGAATTTTCGCACCAAGCCATGGACTTAGGAATATCTGGGGCGGCAAAATCTCCCTATGAGACAAAACACGAGGTACTTAAAATACACAAAAATGCGTCTTGTTTGCTTCAATTATTAATCACTGTCATGATATTACCAAGTCTAGGCATACCTGCAATTCATAGAACTCCCTGTCTTTCCAGTAATACAGCTGCAGTTTCTTCTTGACAGCAACACACATTCGCAACTTTGCTTCACCTGAGCTTGATTGCTAATGAACACAGGTTTAAAAACGTTATACTGTGGCCTAAACTGTGTGATTATTTTTTGCTGAGCCACTCTTAAATAACCAAACAAAATTGTATTGTGTTTTTTTTTTTTTTTTTTACATTAAATTAAAGAAGTTACAGCACAAGAAATCCATGACTTCTTACACACCTGCAAGTCACAGGCAAACAGTGTGGCTCCTCTGGCTTTTGATACCACAGTAATCTGCTGGAACGTGAGTAGGTCATGGACATGGATGTTATTCTCTGAAACAAAAAAATGCAACATTGATTATTATCTGAGAAAATGTATTACTGACACTGTACCTACCTGAACCACTCCACAGTATACCACATACAATAAATAGGGAACAAATAGAGAATAGGGATAGAGAATAAATAGAGAATAAATAAATAAATAGAGAAACAGAGAATAAATCTGCATATTAAAGAAAGATAAATAAAAAGCCTTACCCAATAGACTGACCAAAATCTTGTACTGGGATACAACGAAAAGCTGAGGGCAGGAAAGAGCATAAGTGAACCTTTGCATTAAGCAATATGGACAGGTGTGAAAAACCTTTACAACATACAGCAAGAACATGATTAGTTAATTCCTCAGACATTTCTGTTGCCAAGAGAGTCTTCATTAATTATCCCAAGTGTCCAGTTCCTTTTTGCTAAGAAAAAATGTGCATACCTGCTGGATCTTCTTTGAGAAGTTTTTGTTGGATTTCTCCAGAGTTACCTCAAATCTGTTTGTACCTGTGAGAGGTGAATCATGAACTGAATACATACACTTACGATTGAATGATTAACAAAGCAAATAGCACCAGAGTTTCTATAACAAATGCAACCAAAAAATACCTGCATCCTTCTTGATTCTGTAGAGGAGGAGGTGGCCTGGTTTTGTTCCCACAAGAAGCCAATCCTCTACATAAACAACATCAAATGAAACCAGATATAGACATGGGGTTATAAATGTGTTTGTACATTTACTATAAAAACTGTTTACTACAAAAAACTGAATGATGTGTTGCACCACAACACAACCAAAGAACATGCACTAGATGAATTTAGTTCTGTCATCATTGTGTGATATTAGCTGACCACTAATTTTTAAATAAATAATTAAGAATTTAACTATCGTTTTTTTTGGTTCATTTCATACAGCCATTATAGTGGCCAAATTGGCTGATTAACTAGCCATCTTTGCTTTGTAGACCTAAGATTTGTTTATTAGTCCTACAAGTGGGAAATTTGCATTGTTACAGCAGGAAAGTGGACAGAACAAGAGAAGAAAGTAAGAGCAGCATAACCAATAAAATAAAAGCACGATGTGCTGCACGGTGTATATGCACAAAGTGGCAGTGCAATTATTGTCAAGACTACAAAGAGTGAAGGATTAAACATAACTACTTTAGTAAACTAGTCATGTTATCTGAAACTGCAGCATCATATATACTCAAAACAAAACAAGAAATCTTACCCCAGGCCGCAAAACAGTCAATCTGGAGGGGCAGTTTCTCCAAAATAGGGACGGGCTCATAAGCATCATGCATGATGGCAGCAAGGTTGACGGTCCAGTTTCTCTTAAAACTTACTAATAATGACTTTAAAGCAAACTGAGACTGAATCCTACTGTCACATCTGCTGGATGACCAGGAAGCTGGAGAACCACAACACACACCAAGCTAGCTAGCTAACAGTAACAGTGCTCACAAACAGCTAGTAAGCACCTTTTTTCCAACCATACACATCAGACAACTGGCCTGAATTTAGCTGGAAACAGCCCAGTCCATCGTGCCTGCATATCCCCTGTCAGGAGAGACATAAGATAACGAGAGGAAATCAATAAACAGACACAGAACGTTAGCAGAGTGGCTAACTAGCTGCTGTCAATACTTTGGTTCCTCTGACAACAAACCCACAACTTCCACCCTGCTAACTTAATTACAGGTAACTCTATTTCATCCCATGTTCCGAAGTGAAGCCGTCTCTGTAACTCTCGGTTTTAACACTTTGTTTACGCTGACAACCCAAAAAACAGTCAGACATTACAGGTCTAGACGGTTCATCTGCTAACTCCACAATAGCTCGTTAAGGAATCATTCTAGTGAACCGGTTCACAAATCCCTCTGAATCAAACGTTCCTGTAGCATTTACGTAGCATTTAAGTGTGCTTCTCATACTTCGTCACAATATAAATCGATAAAATACAACAATGTAACACACGTAGTGAATTCGGAAAGAACTAAACAGTGTACGACTGGCAAAACACTGAACCGTTGAATAAGAGATTCGATTCATTTGAACTGACCAGTCGAAGGAATCGGTTCAGTGAATTGAATAAAACTTCCCTCAGCTGCTCCCTCATTTGCTCAGCTGTCTGGGCGCGCGGCGGCGTGACAGGCACGTGATCCACGTCAAAACTCACGAGAGCCGAATTACTCATAATACACACACAGTCCATTACGTACAGTGGAGCCAGCTCATACACTAAATGGACAGAAGTATTGGGACGCCTGACCATTACACCAACGGAGACTTTAATGATATTGTGTTCAAATACATAGACTTGAATACTGAGTCGCCCCCTCTTTGCAGCTATAACAGCTTCCACTCTTCTTGGAAGGCTTTCCACAAGATTTTGGAGTGTTTCTGTGGGAATCTGTACCCATTCATTCTGTCCAGCATTTATGAGGTCAGGCACTGATGATGAACGAGAAGGCCTGGCTCGCAATCTCCGTTCCAGTTCATCCCAAATGTGTTGGATTGAGTTGAGGTCAGGGCTCTGTGCGGGCCAGTCAAGTTCTTCAACACCGAACTCATTCAACCATGTCTTTATGGACCTCGCTTTGTGCACTGGGGCACAGTCATGCTGGAATAGAAAAGGTCCTTCCTCAAACTGTGTCCACAAAGTTGGAGGCATGGCGTTGTCCAAAATGTCTTGGTATGCTGAAGCGTTAGGATTAAGCCCTTCACTGGAAGTAAGGTGCCAAGCCCAAACCCTGAAATACAGGTGTGTCCCAATACTTTTGTCCATATAATGTATATATCACTGCAGCTGAACTACTGTGAGGCGAAGGTCCAGCTTATGGTCAGTATATAAAAAGATACAATTGTAAAAGTCTATGTAACTTTTATTATCACTCAGAAAGCAGTAACCCACCCCCCCAATTGCACAGAAATTGCTAAGGCAACAAAATACAAAAAGTACATCATATACAAAAATGATCACAAATCTCTTATGAAAGAATTATTGTTATCCCTGAAAACACAATTTAAATTAACAATCAATTTTCCCCCAGTGACCTGATACACAAAAAGGAAGGCAAGCTGTGAAAAAAATTAAAACCATCTGTTGCCAGAGTTGTACAGTTAAGCATTTTTTCAGCATTTAAACAAAGGCTAAGTAATAAAACACTAGAAGCCCACCACTTCCCAGCAGTAGAAAAACTAGAAGTGGACCAAGAAACCTGAAGATATCAGAAACATAAAAAAATACTAATAAAATAAATAAAGCCCTCTTTGGAGATTCTACACCAAGCATGAGACTCGTTTCCAGTTTGCTTCATGACACATATTGTCTCAGCTTACACAAATAACAATACCTGCTTCCAACTACAAGTTTTGATTTCACATCATTTTACAAGTTCTCAGCTGCACTGGTGAAATAATTCTGCTTCTTTGGTGCTACTCCATCTTGGACCTCTCCATCTTGGTTTGGAGACGTTCCTGACAGGAGGAAGAGGGACAGATAAATAAAGAGTAAGGCCTGTTGAGTAACACTGCTGTGCAACATCTGACTGTGAAGAAAAGAGTCACTCACCTCCTCCTCGTCCAGCATGACAGGCAAAGCTCTGTAAAAAAGGGAAGTGTTCCACAGAATGAGACATACAACAAATGGCTTCACTTCCTTTAGTGGACAAAACGTACTGCACACAAAAACTGCACTACACAACTCACAGCAGAGTACTACTATAATACTGAGGCAAACAAATACAAGAGAATATGAATAGATACAAGAGAACTGGTGCAATCAAATAAACAGTCCCAGTACATACTTAATAATCCCAGTGAAGTAACAATAAACATAAATGGGAATCCCAAATATAATCACTAATTAAAGGGCTACGTTTCCCCATCATGCATCATTTCACACCAGTCCACTTGGAATGACCTTTGAAATAAAAGGATGAAATAAAACGTTCTCATACTTGGACAGAAACTCACAACATTAAAAAACTAGAGGACTAGTAATCCCTTTGCTATGTATCTATATATTGCGTTTGCCTTTCTTTGTCTCGGTCGCAAAGTGGTGGAGACGTTTTCATACTGTGCCAGAACATTGCTGGTACTGGCATAGCCTACTCACCAGTGCCCGTGCCGAGGTGGGCACTGCAACTACCCCTGGAACATGTTTAAGTCATAGCACCCTCAGAAATGTAGATTACATTTGTGTATGATTAAAAATTTTAAACGAAATTCAAATGAAAAGTAATTGGTTAAGTGTTAAAATTAAACATGTTTCTGTGCCTGCGCATGCATAGAGCAATGACCACTAGAGGGTACTAGTTTGTTGCAAGTTTAAGGATGCCCTTGTGATCATCAGAAGCAGGATACCTATTCACAGAGATTTATAGTAGTTTAGTAGTAAAATGAAATGTTTATAATTAAGGAGGTGTCAAAAGTGCATTGTCATGAAGAAACTACAACACGTTTATGCTCATTCTCAAAATGTACAACTTTTTTCGAGCGTCAACAAAGCTCAGACGCACCTACGAAGCATACATTTCTATGGTCAATTTTTACCTTACTTGGTTAACTAGGTTGCAAGGCTAGCGTGTGCTGGTTATTCTTGTTTGGCTGTGTGTGGATTGGTAGGTAGAGTTTCATCTAATGCTGGCAATGTATGAAATTATTGTCTAGTCAGTAGTCATAAGCAGTCAGTAGCATATTTGAAATATGGTAATGTTGACTTTGATATCTTGGTACAGTACTGGGTGAAACAACTGAAAAAATTATGAACGCACAGGGGTAGATTTAATTTTGACCCTAGTGTCACTTATAGTCTGCTTTGACTGTTTTCCTGAGCTGGATGTGTAACGTATGATGCTGATGAGTGCTACTTGGTCTGAGGAAGAGTAGGCTTCTATGTTTTGTTTGTTTTTCATCAATTATTGGTTATATTTGCTTTATAAAACAGTTTTTTTTTGTTGTGGTTTCAAATGTAGTCTGTGTCTCCTGACAGTCCAGTAAACACAAAGCCCCCTCATAAAACGTTCCTGGAGGTGCCACTGCTACTCACACATCAGCTACTGTTGTAGGGATGTTTTCTTCCACCCATTTTAAGTCTTCATCTTGGGAATCCTATGGGTCAAACAGCAACAATGACATTTTAGGAGTCTGGGAAAATCCACTGAACTCGCTCACACTGAATATTTCCATTTTCACCACAGTGTTGTCCAAACCATCCTAAATAATCTTTATAATCTTTACTGCTGTCAGTAGTCAAATCTACATGTAATACAGATATAAAATGCTTCATCATCACCTGTTTGCTGAGGAGTTTCTGACTGGCGTGCGTCTCTGACTTTGGTCCTCTCATTTTCATTCCCTCTGAAAACAGAAGACAAGAAGACGGCATTAAAACAAGCCAGGCCTCTCAATAACCCAGAGTATTGTTCATTTGGCATTTGTAATACAATATATACACTCAGTTCCAAACCTGTTAACTTGGAACAACAGCTGTGTACACTTTGTGTCATTGCTAAGATCAGAGCTCTAAAGATATTAACAGTGCTGTGGTTCAGTGAAGATCCGAATCAATATACTGATCTTACCAAATGCTTCACTAAGCATAGGTTCCTTTGCATCGTCATCCTCATCATCCTCCTCATCGATGAGCGGAGAATGAGAAAATCTAAATAGAGAACATGGTAATTTTATGGCTATATGTGTACTGTTATACTATTCAGTATAACTGAAAATATTATATTCAGTGTTGTTAATATTTAAAAGCCACTGTTGTTGTTCCAGTGTTCTCTATTTTTGAACATACAGTAATTAAATTGATTCTGCCTACCTCTGACTATTGACTGAGGGTCGTAAAAGCACCATGATGACCAGCAAGATGGTGGAGAAGAGCAGTCTCCAGAAAGCATCATCTACCCACAGTTCTCTCCAAGCCTGACAACGCAAACATGCTCACAGTCAGTGGACCAGAAACTATTATAAAGACAAAGTATTGACAAAACTCACAAAATATCACTTAAAATGTCCTACTCACTGTCTGACAGTCCACAAGCTTGAATTGTCTGGTAGTCCATATGATGAATACGATGGATGCTGTAAATTCATAAGCAAAATATTGAGTAGGACATTAGTGTAACGCACAAGATATATTACAGTTATGTTTTTAAACCTCTTTGTATTCTATTCCTCTTGACATTCACTGATGTTCTCACACACACATGCAAACACACACACACGCACAACTGCAAATGCACAAGAACATGCACAGGCACACGTGCAAGCAAACAAACAATCGCACACACAGATGCACATGCACAAAAATCCACCTTGTCCTTACCCAGCACAGAGAATATGAGTGTGTTGGTGAAGTGCTGGTACAATGAGAGCTTCACCACATTTCTGCGTAACTTCAGGAGCCGTATCGTCTGAGACAAGCTGATGAAAACGTGCAATCTGACTGTTAAGGATTCTGTCTGGTCCAGTCTCTCAAAGGTGATGGATGAAATAATAAAACAAGTTCATATTTTAAACAGACTAAACATCATTACTGACCACATAATTCAGTTCAGTCATCCTTTAGTCTTATTCTACAGCAATACAGTATCCTGGTCAAATGACATTTTTGTTAAATTTCCCACATGAAAAAAGTACCCATCCTTCTACACTTCTGCAAGTTTATGTATTTGCTCAGTATGTCATAAACAGAACTGGGAACTAAGATTTCCCAGAAATGACAGATTTAAGTGTGTTCTCTGAAGAGGATGTGCACTTTTTAAAAAACAAAGTCAATAAAATCAGTGGCAATCAAATGCTTGCAAATGACTGAACACGTGCCTTTTGAGAGCAAAGTCTTCAGTGTGATAGGAAAACAGGTATATTACCATTGCAAGAACAACAACAGCTACACTTTAGACACAGACTGCCTAGCCATTTTTACTGAGGACACCTACCTTGACTAAACTCAGTCTGTTTTGTCAGGTAGACAACAGACTGTATTTGTAAACCACAAAGCTCCCCTATAAGACAAGCTGAGCTGAAAACATTGACAATATGTGTAGATACAAGTTAGGTGTACCTAATTAAGGCAAGTCAATGTAAGCTCCAACCTGTCCAGGTACCCTCTACTGTTTCCAATATTTTGTTGACCCCTGTAAGTATGCTCCATATTTATTTAAACATTTACATTTACACAAGCATACATACTAACAAACAAACAAATATAAGCACATTCTATGAAACAGTGTCTGGTTAAAGTACATGGATTGGTCAAGACAGCCCTTTGCCTTGTCAGAAGGATATCCACCACATGACACAGGAATCAATAAGAGAGAGACTGAGGTTAGCAACGAGAGCCACTGTGCCATAGAAACCCTGCAAAAAAAAAAAAAGTATGAAGGTCAAAACACATACAGTCATTCTCAGTCACAGTTTGCTGTTTTAAAACACACACATGATCTATAAAATAACTCCAAATAAAACAGCTCAGCCACTCACCCCTGTCACCCTGAGGACACCTTCTACGGAGGAGAAGATCAGAAAAAGCATCCCTACAGCCACCAGCCTGGGCACTGTAGTCCCCAGCCTAGGTCTGAGAGACAGAGGAAGCATTCAAAAGCAGTTAAAAGAGGAAGAATTTCATGCTGTTCACACTGTGTGCTGTGGTGTGTTCACGTACGACAGAATGGTCACTTTCACTTTCAAAATGATCATTTTTAGAAGCCCTTAACGTCTACTGTTGCAGCTATAAAAATCATATTATAGCAACAATAGCCAGCTTTGGGGAAAAACGCTTTATGAGATACTTAGGTGGAACAGAGCTGTGATACTGCTGTGTTATCACCATGGCCAGTGATCATTTCCAAACAAGCTGCCTGGCAGGAAAGGAGTTATGAATTATGAATTATGGCCAGCGCTCACCTGACAATACCATACCCCAGACTGACTATAAGCACCAGTATTCGGGCCAGGGATCTCTTCAGCGCAGACAACAGCTCAGCAAAGATAACAGCATTTTGGTCTGAATATGAAGAGAGAGGAAAAAAAAGAGATAATTAAAATAAAAATAAAAAAAACAACAACTTTTGTTCTTTAAACTTGATTTCATAGTTCCCTAAATTAAAGGAACAGCTTGGCTAAAACTGACCTTTACACAATTACCTCCTTACCTCAAACAAGACTTGTTTTGTGTTCAAACTGATCCTAACTGCATATTAACTTAGGGAAATAGCTTACACAGTTTTAACTGGTAAGGTATTATCTTTCACTGCTTATTGCAAGAACACGATTAATTATTTACATTAAATAATAAACACGAAACCCCAGATAATGATGGTTAGATGACTAACTGTAGTCTCCGCTGTATCGGACGCTCTGGTACTCGGAGTAGAAGACAGCCTTCTCCAGCATGCCCAGGATGATGACAGCACCAATCCAGAACTGGATTCTGAGCAGGTCTTGCCAATAACAAATGAGCCAAAAAAGCCACAGAGCTCCAAACAGCACGTACACAATGCACATGACCATGAAGAACTGCAAGAAACAACCGAGCTTCAGCACTTCCCTTCTGGCATCACTTGAATGATAGTTAGGCAAAAACACAAAAGGTTACATAATTTTCCCATTACATAAGCCATGGTTCTCAAACTGGTCCTCCAATGGTCCACTTTTATGCTCCAAACCAAGTTTACATCCAACATTATCAACATGCAAATGGCCTGACTAAATCACACATTTGTCACAAAATGGATTGAGTTGCAAAATAAAAACTCAAATTAACAAGTTAATGTGGTTTGACCATGTAGGACATACTGCCATCTATAAATTACAGTTGTTATTTCACTTTTTCCCCCTGATGATTTGAAAAGTAGTTATGTTTGCATGTCTTCTTCATCTTTAAATCCATTTGTAAATTGTAACAATTATAAATGAGTATCTAAATAGAAGACAAAAGTACAAAAGACAAAATTCAGCCTTCAAGACAGCTAAGGCCACAGTTTTTAGCTTAGTTACATTCAGTTATACATAAAAAGTACAAAAGTATGTCACGCAGAGGTAGAAACTACTTGATAATTTGGGATAGTTTGTGATAATTTAACCATGTAATTTGCATAAATCTTCTTGGTGATCACAAAATTTCTTCTATTGTACTTTAGTTACACTAGAAGACACTTCAGCTTTGAAAATGCACTTCAGACACCAAACAAGTTTTGGCCAATCAATAATATTCTGGTGAAAATTGTAGAAATATGTTTTTTTTTTTTTTTAAACTATTGCTTTAACATAAAATATGTATTATCTGTGTTAGAAAGCGTGTGACTGAAGAGAAACTCTGACTAAAGTTGAAACTCTGCTTCTTTCTGGCTTTTAAGCACAGTTCTATTTTTTCTGAGAAAGACTGTACTCACCATCATCAAAGGCCAGTCAGCAGGTGAGGAGTACTCACGAGGACCCTTCATCTGTACTGTCACTGCACG
>JBBPCZ010000001.1:34819060-34840176 GCA_037974445.1 Brycinus macrolepidotus
ACACATGCGCGCACACACACACACACACACACACACACACACACACACACACACACACACACACACACACACACACAGAGATCATTAAAGGTGTGGATTTTGGCTACAAATAAGTAAAGTTAGGCCAAGAGAGGTTATTGTAAAATGCTGTATGTGTCTTTTACTTGTAATTGAAAAATGCTCCTGTGAATCACTGGACACATTCTTAGCCTCCGTCTCTCTGCGCCCTCTGCTGGCATCAGGACGTTCTTGTGGTTGGAACTTCACGATGAACATGTAGGGGCTGTTTGACCAAGACCTGGCAACGGCATTCTCATCCTGGGGGCATAAAGCCAAATATATACTTTACACCAATATACAGCCACATTTAAATTGTGTAAGTGAACAACAAACAACAAGGTAAATATGAACAAAAAGGTAAGAGGTAAAGCTGGTTTATTATATTATAGCTACACTATAGTTTTATGTGACTTTTTTATTTTAATTGTATGTCATTTTAATTCACACTTTGAAAAACAATGGATTTATTATACTCATACATCATGTAAGCTGCCTGTAATTCAGGCATGATGATCTAGAAACTGAGGCATAAGTGAGAAGGATCTTACCAGTTTGTTATTCCGCACAATTCCTGTTTGGTTTGTGGCCTTTTCCTCCTATGAGTAACAGAGTTGCATGAGCTGGTTTGTACAGTAAACTGCTTTTGCTTCTTCTTCTTTTTTTTTTTTTTTTTACTCTATTCATAGTAAAATGCAGTTCCAACACTGATACAAATCATGACCACAAAATGACCTCACATATATGTAAAGTCTGCAAAAGTTGTTAAATCCTAGTGAAATATTGTCCAAGTAATAATCAAACTACTGAAGTGCTTACCGAGGAACTGCTGAGGGGCAGAACTGGCATAAATTCTTTATAATAAACCTGGGGAAAAAGCAATCAAATAAGAAACCTTTACAACACAGGTTGTATCTGTAAGTCAAAGCAAATAATTGCAATCAATCCTTTCTCCTGTTCAACCAGTTGGACAACCTTTCAGTTACACTGTAAACTTCACTCGAAAATGTTCTTTGTGTGACAAAGGCAGCAAATATTACAAGTCCTACAGCACATTTCAAATAATTATTGTTATAGTACTTAACTAAAAAAGAAGAACAAAGTTGCACTTGCTGTATCTGCTCGAGCATAGATGTCACAACAGCTGATATTTAAAAACATATACCTTCTGTACAGAGCTGCACAATGCAAACCCTTCCAGCAGACAGAGAAGTACAGGCCGTCACACCAGTCACAAGCCACACACAAACTAGCTGGGTTTTACTAATACTTTCAATTTATCACATTTTGAATTGCATTAATATTAGTACCCTGATTTACCACAAAGTATTGTTCAATTTCAATCCATTTAGCTTTGCGCACTACCTAACACAGACCTTTTGTGTGAGGAGAGATGAGCAGTTTTCAAAGTAGACGTATCCCTGACTGTAGAAGCCAATCCAGTCCTCCTTCAGCCTCTGCTCCCTACCAAACATGTTCAGTGCATCCTTATCCTAAAGAGGGAAACTGGTAAGATATTTTACGTAAAAAGATCACATACTCATTTTTCAGGCTTCATGGAGTCCGGATATGCTTCATAACGTCATCACCAATTCTTTGACATTAACACCTTTTTTTGCCTGAGACGGATGCATTCCTTTACTATACCCAAAACTAACTATCTGCAAGATAAGCTATGTGAAGCTTACTGTTGAAACATATTTGATGAAGCCATACCCTGTGTTAAGCATGGCTTTTTCCCACCAGGGCCAGATTGGGGATTTAAGTAGAAAAAGTTAGGCTTATGTGTATGAAGCACTTTGCACTGCATCACACTTACAGGGGTGTTGAACACTTCATTATAGCAAATGGAGGAACGAAGATACCAGCTGACGTTAAAGGCCAGCTTTTTCTCCTCGCACGCAGCCACATCTCCTTGAACTGGAGGCAAATGAAAAGGAAGGATTAGGAGTATTCACAGCATGGTGTGTATTAAGCATAATCACTGTATCATTAAAGCCACTGAAATCAAAGAAATGAAGAAACTAATTAAAACAAAATAATTAACATTTAAGGGCTTAGCCAAGAGGCCTTGAGGATTCTTTGATTTTCTGGCCTTTGAAGGCATATCATTTTTCACAGTAAGTGCTACTGAAATAATGCCATGTTGCATCCCAGCATGGCTATTTTGATCTCAAGATTTTTTTCTGGGGATGCATTGGTTCTTTAAAAAAAAAGTTTTTCTTCAAAGATTATACCCACTGAAACTTATCCAGAACTCACATTTCATGAAGATTGTGGTGTTGGGATCTAACGTCTTACGAAAAACGACATCTTTATGCTGAAAACAGATGCATATGAATTACACTTTACAACAATTTTGTTTGCAACTGTGCTTATTCATAAAAGTACATTACATTATATTTATCTGGCAGACACTTTTATCCAAAGCGACTTACAATATGAGGAAAGATTCAAGTTTCAGGACAGTGTGAGAACCAGAGGAGAGTACTAAGTACTAAATTTTCATGTAAGAGTAATGCAAGAAGATGCATTAGGAGAGGAGATGCTCTCTGAACAGATGAGTCTTCAGGAGGTTTGTGAAGATGGAGAGCGATTCTGCTGCTCTTGTCGGCTTAGCCAGCTCATTCCACCAGCGGGGAACCACAAAAGAGAAGAGTCTGGACAATTGCTCTGTGACACAGGACCTTGTTTAAAATAATCTATGAGCCAAAAGAAACTGCAGTGGTCAGGACAGCCCTTTACTGACTACAATAATGCTTATTTCACACTTTACGTAATGCATGAAGGCAGAATTTGAGCAGCATCTGGCTATGACGGTTAACAGTTGATTACAAAATCATAAAGATAGTGAATTAGTGTACATTCTAGCAGGAGAAAGTGCAAACACGAGTGATAACCAGTCATATCTCTGCATTCTGAGGGATAAGTCAGATTGTTTAGAACAGAGAAATCCTTGAGACACTCTAAAGAACACCAAACATCACAGAAGGTCCACGTATTGTTTCTGAAAGTGAGTAGCAAAGTGATCTACAGTCATTGATTGCATAGTTCAGCTGTGTCTGAGTAGGACTCCGGCAGCAGGGACATTTCTAATCCCTATTTACAAAATCTATACAGTGCTCTGACCTCATCTTCGCAATGTGATCTCTAATTCAGTAAATAAACTCATATTCACTCAACAATCACATTCATTGCTGTATACTTTTGTTCTAGGTTTTTGCACAAGTTACTTCTGTTCTGAATTTTTGCACATGTGACTTCTGTTCTGCATTTTTGCACACAACTCTCCGCTGCTAGAATACAGTACCTGTCAAAATACTGTATTCATCCAGACTGTAGCTACTGTCGATTGTACTAAGTGCTGTCTTGTCCGGTTGTTTTGTTGCTCTTCTGTTTTTTTTTTTTTGTACTCTCTTCTGTCTTGTCTGCACTTGTGGTCTTGTGGTGTTCTGATTCTGTTCTTGTGTTGCACCATAGTCTTAGAGGAACGTTGTTTCGTTTCACGGTGTTCTGTTTGTATATGGTTGAAATGACAATAAACCTACTTGACTTTTTAAATGTGATATCCAGTTGTGTCTATGGATTCCGGAGTTTAACAGAAAGTGTAAAGTGTGTGATTTACTGGTGTTTTAGTGAATCTATCATATTCTACACGAGTGCAGTAATAATAGTCCAACACTGCATATCAAGTACTTCAAAAAAACACTACACACGGAAATTAGACACTAAGGAAACACACGCTGCGTTCTAGCTAGCTGGCTAACTCGCTAAAGTGTTAAAATAGGCTTTAAACAAACGGTTGTCTGTGTACATCTCGACACTTACCGAATGAATCTCTATATTCCACGAGGACACCTCTGCTCCAAATGCACCGTTTAACGAGGAGAACAGTAAAGAAGACAGAAACACAGTAACATATGTCATTTTCACACCACCCGCACTGCCGGTGAGTCCGTCCTGTGTACACAACAGAGGGGCGGGACTTGCACCTGTTGGGAGACAGCTCTCAGCCAATCAGCGGCCAGAATTCGCCTGGAGGCGGGGACTGAAAGCCACTGAAACGCTAAAGGGTGTCCTGAATTTCTTATAATATATATATATTATATTATATATGTATATATTATATACATATACATACAAAGTTCTATATTTATACTATACTGTTGTGTTGTATAGCTTTTTATAGCTCTCTCTCTCTCTCTCTCTCTCTCTCTCTCTATATATATATATATTTATATATGTAGAGATAGATAGATCGATAGATAAATAGACAGATAGATAGATATGGTACAGTGCCAAAGTTACCATCAGAAACCTGATTTGACTCAATCATTAAATTAAATTAGGAGCTGCTGATGGAATTTCACAAAACCAAGCAATGGCTGGAGGCATCAAGTAGAAATCTGGAACTGAACATGTGTTCTCTTCACCAGATCACAAAATATAAACTACTATTTTTACAAACAAATCTGCTTCCTTGTTTGTTTGCCTTTATTCTAATGATAGCTTTGCTTGCAAATGGACACATAAGACAAAAGGTGCTTCATGTTAAACCATCTACATGTTCCCTGGACATTCTACCAACAAGCTTTTTAAAAAGTGTTTTGAGTAGCTTTGAGTAGCCTGTTGCATATTGTGAATGGCTCACTGCACTCAGGCATTTTTCCAGCACTGTTGAAAACCACAGTTATTAAGCCCCTCTTGAAGAAGCATAACTTGGACACTTCTGCTCTTAACAGCTATAGGCTTATCTCTCATCTTCTCTTTACAGACAAGGTTATAGAGGAAGTAGTTTTTAATCAATTCAGTAATTACCTAGACACAAATGGTTTCTTTGAGAACTATCAGTCAGGTTTTTGTCAACATCATAGTAGAGAAACTGCTCTTGTTAAGGAACTAAATGATCTTCGCCTGAATACAGATGCAGCTAAAATAACTGTACTGGTGCTGTTAGATCTGAGTGCAGCCTTGGACACTGTAAACCATAACGGTTTGCTAGACAGACTTGATAACTTAGCTAGGCTCTCAGGTTGGGCTCCCGGCCCTTAGTTAGTTCAGGTCATACTTGGGAGGCAGGGGTTATTTTGTCACAATCAGCACTTGTGAATTGGAGAAAACCACCATGCTGTATGGACTCCCTCAAGGATCCATTCTTGGGCCTGTCCTGTTCAACCTGTACACGCTTCTTCTGGATCAAATTCTTAAAGAGAAACCTGTCATAACTATGCAGATGACACTCGCATTTATCTAGCTCTTTCAACATGTGACTTGGGAATAAATTCATTGGGTCGGTGCGGCGACAAGGTACATAACTGGATGCATCAAAACTTTCTTCAGTTAAATAGACAAAATGGAGATGATCTTGTTTGGAAATAAACTGGGAAGATCAATTCTCAGTGCCCACCTGGAATCTAGAGCACTTAAGACGTCTACCCACGTAAACAATCTCATGATCATGGATGGAGATCTTAGTTTTAGTGACACATTAAAGCTATAACAAAGTCAGCATTTTGGCACCTTAAAAAACATTGCTAAAGTTAGAGACTTTATGTCCAAACAAGACTTATCCATGCCTTTATTTCCTGTAGGGTTGACTATTGGACCATGAAACAGTGGAAGAAGGTGGCCTGGTCTGATGATCACAATTTCTTTTATATCGTGTGGATGGCTGGGTGTGTGTGCCTGTGCTTACCCGGGGAAGACAGGCAAAACAATACACTATGGGAAGAAAGCAAGACGGCAGAGACGGTGTGATACTCTGGGTAGTGTTCTGCTGGGAAACCGTGGGTCCTGACATTCATGTGGGTGTTACTTTGAAATGTCTTGTGGTCAAAGTTGGCTACTCATGTCTGATCGATCAACTAAACTACAATTATTACATTTACAAACCCAGCTGTCTTGATGGTCAAAGTTGTTTTGGCAGCATGAGGGGGGCCTATGCAATATTAATCAGGTGTTTTTAAATGTTATAGCTGACTGGTGTATATAAAAACCATTTGTAGCATCTTTAAGCTTTGTTATGAATCTGAAGGGCATATATGACACTGTCAGTGTTGTCTGATCACTCCATTGTATTGCTACTATTATATTCTATTCTATTCTGCATCTGCTCCTACTTAGTCATCATCACCAAACACATTATAACATGGTACATCACAACCACAAAAGAAAAACACTGAACTTTAACTGTGTTTAAACACACTGTTTAGGGAGTGTATCTGAATGAACTGGACATATTTCTACCTTTAACATGTAGAGTTACAGGGCTTGCTTAAAAGCACTTGTTCTATCAAGCAACATAAGAAACAAAAGAAAAACACAAAAAGTGTACAATTACCCCGTGGAACCCCCCGGGGAAAATCTGAATGCACACGTGCATAATGTCTTTAGAGGGAGGGGGAGAAATGACCTGTGTACCTGTGAAAGGGGGGCTTCCACAGTTGACAGTAACAAAAAATACGCACATTTGAACAAGAATTGTGTATAAGTTACCTCAGAAGATATGCATCACAGTTGTCATCACATTTTTGGGTTCTTCCACTAGCGAAGTCTGCTGAAGTGGCCTCTCTGATGTTCATACAAAGTGTGCATTACTCCCCATTATTATAGCCTCAAGATTAATGGACAAGATTAAGATTAACTTTGGTAGCAACTCAGTAACACTAAGTCTGCACATCTGCAAGCCAGAGAAGACTGGAGATTCAGATTAGGTAAACACTGATTCTTTAACAGGCTACTTATGTGTGATCTATCAACTAAATGACAATTATTACATTTACACACACACACACACACACACACACACGCACACACACATACACACACAAAACTATATCTGTTTAAAACTACTCACAAAATGGACAGACTTTCACTTTCCTTTATAATTTGTGTTGCCATGAAGTTTCACTAGAGGGGGCAGTTGGGAAGTCTACAGAATTCGTATAGACTTGCTCAAAAACCCAGAAATGTGATTCCCATGTGTTGCAAAGTAACTGTAATTGTGCAGTTGGAGTGTAAACACTGAATCTGATGATAAGAATAACATATAGAATAATATATCACTCATCTAATTAGGCTATACTCTATCCTCTCATGTTTTCACAACAACATGATCTGGGCTATAACCACTTATTATGTTTGGGAAAGTATGGTGTAATTTCAGAAGCATAAACATAGTAAAGGCTGAATCTTTGGAATTCAGCAGCAAACGTCTGTGTATGCAGATTCTCCAGACTAGAAATGGTACACCCTTAAAACTACCAAACTTCTTTTGGGTGGGGAAATAAATGACATGATATTGAAAATACACGGTTTTATGTTACCTCATCATGCCCATGGGAATGGCTGGAGCAGAGGCTGTACAACATCTGCTGGTCACTTGCACAGTCTTGGCTAAAGTGGCATAAAGCAGCACATGATGCTCAAGTAAAATATTAACTCTGTAATGTAAGTAGGTTTATGTTGAACAAAAAAGCAAGGGTCAGCAATGATTAAAAAAAAAGACTCGATTCCAGCAGTACTGTGAAGGCCTACAGGAAATAATGCTGAGCATTAAATGGGATCAGGGAAATGTGTTAGCCCACTCTCACAGAACACTGGGAGAGTGTGTGGATGGATTTTTTTTATGGGTGCGGTGATGAAACACAGGAAAGCAACAGGGAGTGGATACCCTTTCAGCCTTAAGCTCGAGCAGTGTGGCTGTTATTTTTTCCATCATAGCAGATATGGACACAGAGCCACTATGCAGGACCAAACTTGACCATAAAGCCTCCAATGGTGAGTGGTGGGGGGGGTTCATGTTGTTTTTGGTTGCCATGTATTTTAAATCATACTGATCCAAATGATTTGAAAACCACTGGCTGCGATGTAGTCATCCATCATCTCTTCTGTGTCTCCAGGCTGCTGAGGAGCAGGCCCTCAAGCTCAGTTCCTGGGCTGCGTGCGGGACGGTGTTGGGGCGAAACTGGACATGTGAGAATGGGAAAGCTCAGCTGTCAGGTCTGAGAGCCTGCCCCCAGACTCACTCACATGCTGAGGGCTATAAGCGAGGGAATAGTGGTTAAATATAGCTTCGCAGAACAGCACAGCCTACAAGTTCTCACTGAGTGAGAACAATCACAGAGTGGGCGCGCACAGGGCTCAGTGGACTCCTGCCATAGCTGCATCTTTTATGAAGCTGAAGAACCTCTATTATTGGAATTTTCTCATAGGACACACTATTGCTGCCTCCTCTGCATTTTGTCCATTCTCGGCAGCTAGTGTAACTCCCTCTGGCTCTCACTTTCTTTACAGTCTCTCTCACAGACATAGATAAGGGCTCTCTGCTACCCTCCCAGCTGCTGCCTCTTTGGTTAGCTCATGGCCTGAAAGGAGAGAGAGGGAGAGCGAGAGAGTGAATGTGTTTAGACACCTGCTTCCCTGTGTAACATTACATTACCTTTGTGACTTTACTTGCTGACCTGGATAGAGTGCCATGATGAACCACGGTGCATCGGCCCTGTGATTTTGCTCCTTGCTCTGATGGAATGCTAATGAGAAGATAGGAGGAATCTGTTCGGCCAGGACCTTACCTCTATCAAAGGGCTATTCTCTCTGAAGGCTCAGGGACCATTGTAGGTAAGTGTTTCAACTTGACCATCCTTCTTCAAAGGCAAGCATGAGAAAGTCATTTTATGTTGTATTTTGCACTCTACCCTAATCTTTTACATATTTTTTGGAAGGAGTATTTAAGATGTCAGACACTTCTGGAATGCTGGTATAATTTCAGTCACCTTTGATTGTCAATATTGCTTGTATTTTGCAAATTCGTTGGTTATAGAACATAAATGTACACTAAAATGGTTCATCTAAGGAGGACAACTTTACTTTTTCACATTTATATTTTTATCCTTACTGTTATGTCCTGTTTATCACTTGAATTTCCACTTCACCACTATGAGTCTTGCAGAACAAAGAGCTGATAAACGAATAGCTAGCTAGTGAGATCACTGCTCTGTTGTGACTAGTCAGGATGACGACATGAAAGATAGCATTTAGAAATGCTCAACAGCTCTTTTCCCATTGAGAACACAACACATTAATGTACTAACCACACATAGGCGTCTCTGGTTTCACTAATGTGCTGCCATTCAAATCTCTTCAAAACACAACACAAGGAGTATAATGTAGCAAAAGCGGCAGGTTGCTTCCAATTCTGTCCAAGTGTTAGAGATTAAATTACCAAAAGCTTGGTCATTTGCCCTTGCCGTTGGTGCTCACACCAGTTGCCGTGTCCCTCCCTTACTGTTTTTATGATCTCCAGGCTCCACTGTAAAACCGTTAGCCTTTTGACACTGTATCCAGGGGAGGGGGGCAGAGGGGCAGGGGGCGGAGGCTTTGGGAAGTGGGGCATTGAGGAAGGCTTCAGCAGCAGAGCTGATACTCAAGCTCAGCGTCTGCATGGTGCCAGAGAGCGTACAATACCAGCTCCCTAAGGCCTGGTCTTACCCAGCAACAGTTATCACATATGATTCACGTGAAGCTGCTTACAGTTTCACAGTGTTTTGACAGGATGTGCTTTTTTTCAACAGGCAGTCAAAAAATATATTAAAATGACAACATATTTCCACCACTGACAAAGAAGCATGCCTGTATTCATGCACATTCCCTAAAAAGGCTGCATTGTCTGTAGCCACCTGAAAGAACACGCTTAAATATTAGTCTGTAAGTAACAGGAAAACACTCTTCAGCCAAGCTGACAGATAACAGGAATTTAGCAATACTGCTTCTCTAGTGTATCAAACCAATTTATCAGTGAGTTACTGCAAAATTTTTCCGCAACTTCCAGGTGACCTTTGTTCTCCACTGCCTGACACGAAACAGCAGACCTTAACTCTCTGCCAAGAAGCTGACACCAGGGAAGTTACTCCGTTTTTTTTCCCATCAGTCGAGCTGTTTTAGGGTCTGTTAACCCCCTAAAGGGGGATATTGAGACACTGGCAATTTGTCTATTTTTCAGTCTCTCCCTGTTTTCCTCTCCCACATTCTTGAGGTGAACTGACCATAGTAATGTCTCTGGAGACTGAGATAGAAAAATAAAGGCTGGACTGTAGTGTTTGGTCTTTATTGCCACTATGTGAATCGATTTTGTTTCCCTACCTGTTGAGAGACATTGACAATTGTTTATAACATTGTATAATGGGGATCATTGCAGTTGGACAGTGTAGTTGAAGATCTACTCACTTTCAAGATTATCTTTTGTTATCTATAGTTTTGTGAGGAATTTACTGTGAACTGTCAGAGAAAGAATGAATGTTGATCTTTTCTGTTGAGAGATTTTATTTATTTATCTGCCGTTATCTCCTTATTTGAGTGAGGCCTAATTTTGCATATCTGCAAAAAAAACAAAAAAAAAACAAAACAATATATTTTGCCAAATAGATTGCAATATATTTACGTCACTACAGTGCGAGCGAGAGCTGGCCTTGAGGAAGCTCTGCCGGTCGAGCTCTTCTGACTCAAAGCCATCGCTGGTGTGTTCTATAAAATGTGGAAAGCAGTCTGTAATTAGGACTGGAGCATTTCAATAATGAGGCATTTAAGACATGCGAGCTAAATCTGATAAGCAGATCAGAGGCACAGAGGCAGTTTTATTTCACTTCTAACTTCAACTTCTCACATCATTAGTTTGTGTGACTTGTGAGGCTCATTTTGGCTTCTTTTTCCTCAAATGCTTATTCACATTCTTTACTTTATACAATGCCGCAGTTGCACAGTTTCATTTAGACCAAAACAGGCAGTGATAAACAGAGACAGCAGGCTTGCTAATCGGTCAAGCTGATTCCTGTATGAAATGAACTGCTTTAGCTTTGTACAAATTTAGTGTAAAACATTGAAATAATGCACCAAGTCATTAATATTGAGTACTTTTCTCATGTTGAAGTTATTCCACTCATGATGGAACTTGATTTTAATCAATGGAGCATAAATCTTCATTCAGTAAAGCAGCTAAACTTTCTGTGAAAACACACCACTAAAAATATTCTAAAAAAGGTTGAACTTGTACTTTTGTATCATCGCTGCTGTCTAACTAAGCAAAAGTTTAGTCAGACTCTTATCTCCTGGTCTGACACGAAGCCAAATCACATCTGTCTCTCGTCATCTTTGGGTTATTATGTGATCTGACACGGGTCTGAGCAAGCAGCAGCTTGGCACTTCTGGCCCTTTTAACTACTTTTAAATAGAACCAGTACTTACATTTTTCTTGAAAATAACATTGGTAAAGGCTTACTCTGTTACATATCTATTAGAACAACTTTTCAAACACTTTGGATCTAGTTGACAAGGGCTTTGCGAGAGAAGAAAATCAAACTCAAAGTCTTCAGATCTGAAAAAATCAACAGGTGTTTTTGTCCATCCATCCACTGTGAGAAAACAGGCTGATGTTGAGCTGTTCAAGTTATAATTTGGATTACTTAGATCATGTGAAACAGAACAACCAACTTCCAAGACTGAACTCTGGAGGTGTTTACAAGAAGCATGAAAAATATCCCTGCAAATTGCTTTATAAGGCTGAAAGCAAGTCTTCTGAAAAGAATGTAAGCTGTAAAAAAGGCAATGGGTGGGCACTAGTGATGCGAGGTCAGGGTTTTTATGACACACACCCACCTGACCCGTTATGAGAGCCAACCTGCCCCATCTGACCTGCATAAGTATTCATTGATCAATGACCAGATCAGACCCGCAATATTTCTGGAAGTTATTTAATAACTTAGCCACTTTATGACCCACCCCACCAAGTTTTCTAGTAAGCTGATTTGAACCCACCCAACATCTAGGCCAACCCGCTGGACCCGCTGGACCCGAAGAACCTGGGTTGACCCCTGAATCACCAGTGGCCACATTGAAAACTGAAAATGAGATTATATTTAGCTGTTGAGGTATCTGTACAATTTTCTGCTGAATGTTTTCTGTTATTTTCTAATGTTGTGTAATGGCCATTTTGTTTGGAAATTAAATCAGTTAAAGGGTGGTCCCTGACTTTTGCTCTGTAATGTTAAAATCATATTTGAGTGATGACTGTGGGACAGTATTGGGCTACAATGCATTAATCAACCACTGTCCAGGGACAGAAGATCTTGAGACTGCTAGTGCAACACCATGCTGTGTTTGTGTCTTCAATGTATGAGAATTTGGGATTTAGGAGCACATAGGAGGCGAGAGGTGTGTTAACTTGGGAGCCCCCAAAGCACTGTGCATGTATTTGCAGTTTTTTTTGCCAGAACCACTGGATGTTCCTTCCAGTTACAAAACAAAGTAGTTTAGAAAAGACTCTGCATCTTTGAGTGGCATTTAGTGCTTTGGTGGGTTGCTGAAACTCAGGAGTAATCTGGAATAATTCAACTGCCATCACGTTTGGAGACTGCCAACCTGCTCTGCTTCACCCTGGTGTCACTTGCGGCTGCTATTAATATTCCACCATGAACTTCTTTTTGGGACTCCACCCCCTCGAAAGGTTCCTTTAAAGTGCCCTGTGATGATGTCACGTAACCAGAGAAGCCTAAATAATTTGGTTTTGGTTTACCACTGACATACCCCATTCTGCTTTCTCAGGACTTTAAGGAAGTTGGGCTGCAATGCAGTGCAGACGTTTGGCAGAGTACCAGTGAATATCAGTTTTATTCTTGGCACTGAATGTGATGTAATGCTGTTGAGGACTGTATTATATAGTTTAATTAAAAGACTGTCCATACCACTTTGCAGTGTGTAATAGCACCAGTGCAGAAGCTGAGAGAGTAAGCAGCGATCAGCAGGGTCCAAGCAGAAAGTGTGATCTGCCCTGAGTATAAAGAGGTTGAAAGATTTGTCCACTTCAACAGGTGAAAGAGGACCGCTTGAGTTTTGTAAACTTAAAGTAAGGATTTAAAAACAAAATGGGTTTTGAATATAGACCAAACCATGTCAGAGGAACAGAGGAAAACATGTTGTGGATTAATGTAGCGACATCTTATGGCTGATTTGTTTAAAACTGGGTAAATAGCCTCTATATACCCTTAGGAATGAGCCTACAACATTTTATGAGACTGGTCATTCGCACAGACATGTATTGGCTGCTGACATTTGATTGCCGATTGGTGGCCATTTTATTGAGCAAGTCAAATAAAACTTTAGGAGATGTAAATATACCAAGTTTCACATTTTTAGCCGAAGTGGTTCTTGAGATATTGAAATGTTGCAGTGTCCCCCGTGAATGAAATATCATGGAATTTGGAAGACTTTAACACTTTATATCACCAGATATTGTCAAGCTGTTGCCTCAAAAAGGACTTTGTTCTTATTGCATTTCAGGGGGCACTAACACGAAGGTACACGCGCGCATGTGGACACGAATCTTGTATTCTGTATAAGCCATGTGGAACTACAATCACTCCAAGTTTCACATGGATGGGTAAAGTCTAAGTATATGGGATTGTTGACCAAAGATCAATGTTTTACAAACACTAAGTGACTGCATTGTCATAAATAGTATGTTAACATGTAGGTAATTGAATGGATGCTAAGTGATGTGATTTTTGACTTCTGCATGTTATCAGTGTTGAATAGATTTCAAAAGTATATGCCTTTTTTAACCATGTCTAGCCTATATTCATAGATCTGTTATATTGTGTGTGTTTTTGGTATAGCAATTTGAAGGTGCGTACATAATATAGTATTCAAGAAGCAAAACTATCCTATATTCTGCAGCATCTGTGCCTACTCAGAGGTCTATATTTATGAGCTTGGGGGAGGATACTACAGGTTGAAACCCAGTATGAAAACTGTCATTCTGCCTGGGGTGGACATGTCAGTGTAAGAGTTACAGATGTCTGATATAAATAGAAGCATGGTATTATATACAGTAATACCAGCTGTTCATGGTCCAGACTGTTCATACAGTTATAAATCAGTGACTGAATCCTGAAGATTTCAAACATATTTAAGCAGGCAGAAGAAAAATGGGAGGTCACAAAAATGACACACCTCAGCAGCATGTAAGAAATGACTTAAAGTTTCACAGCTTAGTCACATAACTTTGTCTATGAAATGGTGTAAAAACTGAACAAATGAACTTCTTTGGGAATGTTTGGCCATCCGCTGTCAATGAATCTAATGTCTGACCAAATGATACATTTATCTGCTTTTTTTCTCCTCCAAAAGTATCGGACCTTTGAGTCGCCACTGGCTCCTTTTAAAGAGGTATCATGTGCCTTAATATGAGATGAAGCTTAAAGAGCTGTCGTCCTGTAGTCTCATACATCACGTCTTGCCATTTGCCAGAACTGTGCTATTGCAAATTCTCCAAGCACTTATTTAGAGACATTGATGTCACCACGTGACAAGTCCTCTGAAATCTTTCATTTCTTCAATGGTGGCACAGGAATGTGGAATTTGGACAGCTGCTGGCACCAGCCATGGTCTTTCAGTTATCTTCAAGAGCTGACTTCAGATGCCAAATTAGAACTACAGCACTACCAGCTGCAAGTCCAGGACATCCACCCCCCTCTCCCCCCATCTCCCCCCAACCCCACGAGAAACAAACACCATAAGAAAGAACAAACTCAATATGAAACTTATCTCTTATCTAAAGGTAAAAATTGCTTTAAAGGCACAATATACTACATAATATACAGAGTATGTAATGTATTGCATTTATTTTTTCTACCGGATTCAGTTGTGATTTTATGTGGATTTATGTTGTCAAAATTATTTTTTACATGATCGTTTTCAAACCATCACATGTCTTAGTTCCAGATACCACAGCACACCTTCAGAGTTTAACGCCACACATTCACACTGTAGTTCTAAAGAGCCTGTTCTGCTTTTAAATGAAACACAATGCAGGGAAATTAGTGAGAACAGATATTGTTTACATATAATGTGAAAGTCACAGCAGCAGGGACATTATATGTAAACAATATCTGTTCTCACTAATTTTCCTGCATTGTGTTTCATTTAAAAGCAGATCAGGCTGAAACACTCTTTAGAACTACAGTGTGAATGTGTGGGGTTAAACCCTGAAGGTGTGCTGTGGTGTCTGGAACTAAGACGTTAGCAGCAGATCCTTTAAGTCCTGTAAGTTGTGAGGTGGGGCCTCCATGGATTGTACTAGTTTGTCCAGCACATCCCACAGACGCTCGATCTGACTGAGATCTGGAGAATTCTGACACCATGTGATCACCTTGAATTCCTCATACGCAGCGCTGTGGTGCATCATGTGTTATGATACCTTTCCATCATAGCCAGCATTAGCTTTTTCAGTAATTTGTGCTACAATAGCTCTTCTGTGGGACTGAACCAGAAGGGCTAGGCTTCACTTACAATATGCATCATTCAGGCTTGGGCGTTCATGACCCTGACACCGGTTCAGTGGTTGTCCTAATTTTGACCACTTTTGGTGGGTACTGACCACTGCATACCAGGAACACCCTACAAGACCTGCTGTTTTGGAGATGGTCACCTAGCCATCAAAATTTGGCCCTTGTCAAAGTCACTCAGATTCTTATGCCTGCCCATTTCTCTTGCTTGCATTACATCAACTTCAAGAACTTGCTGTTTAATAAATTCCACTCCTTGACACGTACCATTGTAATGAGATAATAAGTGTTGTTCACTTTACCTGTTTTAATTCGTCATCAGTGAACATGCAAATACATTAATACGTTTTTTCAGGATATTACAATAGTCACTATTTCAGAGCAGACTGTTTTTCACATTAATTTCCATATATGGACTGTATGGCCTAAGGAGTAAATGGTACATTTTGAAACTTTTTTTCACTGTTTGCATTCACATCAACTCTTATTTTTTAAAAAGATGAAGGAAATTCATTTGTTTTGGCATAGATGTTCCATGTATATACATTAAAGAACAATATAGAAGCCAATATATACGCTGACGAGCCACTTCATTAGGTACACTCAGAGGCCTTGTTAAAATCTTGAAAGCATAAGCAGTTTCCTCTGGGATCAATAAAGTTTCTGAAACATTCAGGGGTATTTGATTCATTGGGCTATAAAAGTCAGCTGCTTCAAGCTACATGTGAGGAACCACCACAAACCTAGAAAAGCATACACACTGTTAACAGTTCCCCTGGACAACTTTATCATCAGACAATGCAAAAACTGTTACTGACTATGTTGGGTGCATAGTACATGAACGTGAACATGCTGATTGGTAATAAATCAGTCATTCTCCATCTCAAATGAACATACATGTAGGGACCAAACTATAAATATCACAACCTAACAGTGAGACCTGGAGTCATGTGAGACTGTATGATACCATATGAGACTAAGCCTTAGTCTTAGTCCCTGGTTTTGTAGCTCGTTTTGGAGCTTCTTAATATCTGGTCTGTCATAATAGAGATTGATTTTGATGGTTACACACTGCTATAGGATGAAAAACCACAACATTTTTTTGAAACTAGAGTCCAGTAATTTTGAGACGACCCAGCTACGCTCAAACCCATGTCCTGGACAAGAAACTGAAGATGATGGATTGCATCTCTCATAGTTTCTGCTGTACTTTAGCTCAGGGATGGTGCACTCAGGCTGTTTGGATGACTGGAGGCTTTGCAAAAAAAACCCTATTAAAAACTGTTACTGTATATAATCATGAGAAACTGTGCTTCTACAGTGACCGTCCAGTGAAACAGTTCTCTACCAGAGCATGTCGGCGCCCTTAAACATAGGCTTGCTTGTCCACTCGTTGTCTTAACCTTGGTGGTTGGTTCAGATATTTAATACACCCTCTCTGTGTAAACGCTAGTTGTATTTTCAGCCTTGTCTGGCCAGTTATCCCTGGACAATAGACAGAAACAGATACCTCAGAGTGCAAATTAGAGTGACAGAAGAAAATTACAACAGCATTCCATCAGACTATGGCGGGTTATTTAGCACCTCCTCTGAAGAGATATTTTTATGTGCACAACTTGCTGGGCTTTCTACTTTTGCTAGCCGGAAGTCTATGAAGTAAGAGAGATGTCCGTGGGACAGGGAGTAGTTTTGAGTTTTTGTGCCAAATAGTTGTGGTGGAGTGGCCACACTGTTGTTGTTGTTTTTGAGTTACGAATGAACAGGCCAAGTTAAGTAGGTCCAAAGTGATGCGGTCTGGCATCCATACAGTCTTAAAATTAAAGGTGGCAATAAGAGTTTTAGGCGATGTCATAGAAGAACCACTTTTCACTCCCTGAAGAGCCTTTTAATGGAAGACACTTTAAATAACCATTTTAGTAAGTGAGATGTGTGAGTTTCAATGACCTTTTAGAAAGTTTGAGGCAAAAATCTTTTAAGAGCCTTAATCCACATTAAAGGTAAGAACGATTTAGGAACACAGTCAGTAGGCAAAAACCTTTAAACCCAATATACCTCTCCTGAGGTAAATTCATAATGTTTACGTGGTTTTGTGTACCAAAATCTGTCATAGTTCATCATCACATGGCCTCTCTTTATATCTTAAACAGCCTTTTATTGTTCCTGGTCCTTTAAGACTGATATATGTAAATGAGCTCTGTTCTGATTGGGTGTCCTGTATTGTGCCTTGTTTAAAACACTCTTTATAAATTCAGTGTGAAAGGGCAGGGCTAAACTCCTGTAGACTGAATAGATGGATTTGCATAAATGCGTTGGTTTTTGTGACAACCCAAGAACAGTACATTCAAAACAGGCTGTTTTTGCATTTTAGTTTCCATGAATAACATTATGCACTGGGGATCGAAGAGTATGTTGTAAACCCTACTACTTTTAATAAGGAATGACAGTGTTTACGTACTACATTACCCTAATACTTTATTTTAAAAAGCAAGGAAAACACAGATCTAAGCTGTATCTGTCCATGTTTGCTTTCAATATGTTTTAAAGTATTATCAATAAGATACACAGATACACAAAAACATCTTGTTTAATGTTTAAATATTTCTCCTATAGACCACTGCAGGTCAGGACCTCCGGTTAACATCGGCCTCGTTATCCCTCTCCTCTGTGATTTTCTCATTGTGCTTCTGATATGAAGGCACCACTTAACGTTAGACAGTCCTAGCAGTTCAATGAGCTGTAACATGTCACCTTCAGCAGCCTTCTCTCAGAGAGTCCTCATGCCTGTCAGCTGGCACCTGGAACATTTTTCTGAGGCCAGCAGAGATTAGAGAAGACGGATAAAATGCCATTCAAGTCTCTTTTATCAGCTCATTTAGAGAGAGAGAGAGAGAGAGAGAGAGAGAGAGAGGGAGAGAGAGAGAGAGACAGAACTAAACATTTGTGTTTAATCTCCTCAGTTTGTAAGTGAAGCGTACATTAATGACTCATCTGCAAGTAGTCTGGCTTTTTTGCCTTTTTTCACTTTTAAAAGTTCATTTAGAAAAACTCAGCTTCAGAGTTTTGCTACTGATGGTTTTGGTAGTGAAGCTGTACGTCATAGTTGGCCACAGTTCCTCTCATAGTCTCCTGCTGAGAACTTCACTTTTCTGCAAACAAAGAGTGTGACCCACTTCCAGCTGACAGAAACTGTAAACCTCTGAGAGTGTGGCGGAAGAGCTTTGTTTGATCTGTCTGTACATGGGAGTACAGACGGGTACGGGACGGGCCTCTGTGTGACTCAGAGGTGACAGGCCACATGACTTCACTAGATCCTGTTTGACTCAAGCGTATTTAAAACTAATTCGAGAATGACATGATGCACTTTCTGAGAGTTACTGCAAAAGACACTGTCGGTGTCATGTTATTTCATTTATTTAATCCATTAGCTACACAAAGAGAGTTGTAACTAGAGACAGACTGAGATCTGTAGGCCCATGGGAGTCCAGCACTATGCCCTTGATGGAGATGGACTATGACTCAGAAGTGTTTTGTTGAAAGAAATGGGAGGATAATTGAATTTCTATCCTCTCATATTTACTGTAACATGATGGGATAACTGGCATATGCCATACAGCACATCCTTATTCCAGCTGATTTATCTACCTACAGTTTTGTATACTGCAAAACATATTATGGTGGGTTGTTTCAGTACGGATTTCTCTGTGTATTAGGCTGTGTTCATAAATAAAAATCCATTTTTTATTATCAGCAATACTCTATGTGCCGTCTGTCTTTTGTCACGAGGTCAGACCTCCCAAGGAAATTATATTTTGTAATTTTTCGATTATAGAGGCAACATGAGGTCCAAAAGCAAAGAAGTGGACAGTCCAGCACATGGGGTTCTGGTTGTCCCCCATGCAATACATGAGATTAATGAAGAAGAGAAGGGCGAGGAGAAACTGCTGGCTTCCGAGAAGAAAATCAAAGCCAAAGTTCAGCGGAAGGAAGATGAAGAGAAGCTTCAGGCAGAAACTGATGATAACTCCACAAAGAAAAATGACCAAAGGTTAGGTCTAAAGGACCTGTCCAAAGATGACCTTCTGAAGCTGCTGGGAGTCATGGAGGGGGAGATTCAGGTAAGGTCTATCATACTCTAAAATCATGCTGTGAACATTCAGGAAGAGTTCATATCATTACTGTCAAATCAAAGCCGTGAAACTCCATTCTTTTACAACATTTAAGCACATCAGATACACCTCGAAATATATGTACATTTTTTGAAATGGTTCGTAATTGCTTGGAAAAGAACCCTGTTACTTTTATTTTAAAACGTTTGTCCTGTGCATGTATCATTTTGGACATGTTTTTGTTAGTACAGTTATTAAATGGATATGTAGGATTATTTATACATAACATGATATTGTATGCATAATGGCATACATAACATATGGTTAAGTACAAAATTAATCTTTTTTTTTTTTTATCTTGATTTATGTACAGCCTGATAAGCTGAAACTGAGATGTTTCATCTTGATATTAATGGTCCACATTCTTATTTACTTGACAACTGATGTGCTGGCAGGGGTTCTTCATATCACTGACAAGCCTCTCATTAGAAGGATTTATGGTGTGTTTTGCATGGGGAAAGAACTCCCTGTAGGAGAGCAGTGGGCTCCAGTCTCGAACCTTCTCTCTTTCTTTCGGCCGCTCAGGCTCCAGGCCGAGTCAGCGTTTGGCTCTGTGCGAGCTCGCTTGCCCTCAGGACCTGACAGAGAGCCATTAACACCTCATCACACTATAGCATCCCCGTGGAGCTAACCTTTATTTTGCTACGGAGGAAATGGGAACAGAGTGTGAACACAGCAAGTCAAGCGATGCAAGTCACTCCTCGGACTTGTACACTAAAGCTGGGGAAAAAAGGGACTGATGACAGTAGACTGATGACAGTGGACTGATGCATACTTTGCTGGCATTTCTTTTTGGCAGCTATTGCTCGTGCTTTCTTAAGTCTTCGAGCAAGCATGTCTTGGGAAGTACATTCACCTTCTAACAACACTCTCTTCCTCCACAAGGTCTTCACAAACCCATTTGTGTGTCTGGCCCAAACAATTCATGGTGTAGATTTGAGATTACTGATCACACCACAGTTTACTACATCAATCTCTTTTCCCCTTTTACAAGACACTTCAGAGTCATTTGGCTCCATCTAGTGTTTATTTTTTTTTCTCTCAGCGAGATTAAACTCAACCGAATGCCAAGGATGAGAGCTGCGGGGATGCAATTATTGCTGCAAATAACATGCAGATTGCACAAGAAAGACTTGTTAATTTAGATGATTAGTTGGTTCTGGTGTCTTAGAGCAAGGAAAATACAAAAATATGCAATGCACAGCTTCTGCTGGACTGGAACAATATGACATGAGCAGAAAGCACTTTAATAACTGTGTTCCATGCCACTTCCTCAGGCTCGAGAGGATGTGATACAGCTTCTGAGATCTGCACTCAGTCGCCCAAAGGTGTTGGAGTCTCGTTATGGCTCAGCAGGGCCCACCAGTCCCCTTCAGGCCCTGCAGAGAGACGGGCTCCTCATCAACAACCACACACACCATGATGATGTGTATGAAAAGCCTTTGGCAGAGGTAGTACACATACACTGGGAGTTCTTGCATCCTTCAAGTTTTGGGGAATAGCATACATAATAAACAGTATATATATATATATATATATATATATATATATACACACA
>JBBPCZ010000001.1:34860556-34891146 GCA_037974445.1 Brycinus macrolepidotus
TATATATTGGTTATGCTGCTCTTACTTTCTTCTTTTGTTCTGTCCATTAGCTGCAGCAACAAAGCAAATTTCCCACTTTGGGGGAATAAAAGGTTGTCTTATCTTATATAATAATGAAAGGCAAAAATGATTACATTAAGCTCTGCAGGCCAAACTTCTAAAACTAAAGTATTTGGAGTAGAGCTAAGTGCTTTTTAATAAATATTTTTTACATGATTTTTTTTTTTTTAAATCAGTGGAATGAATAAAACAGGACAAGTATAGGATAAGGGTCTTGTGCCTCTAGGTGGAGACACAGCGCTTCACCCGGACAGCTCTAGCCGGAACTGGATTACTGATTCAGGACGTTAGCAGTGTGTCCTTGTGCTGCTCCTGTGAGTGAAGTTTCAGCCCTCCATCATGTTCAGGCACATCATGGTGAGTGTGGTATACTGCTTCAAAAATGGTCCGTTTGTTGTAGATGACTTTCTCCCGCTAGTCTTGTTGATTTGTCGCTCTGTTTTTATTTTACAGACCTGAGTTCAATAGCCTGACCTTAGCTAGGCGGCTAATGCTACCTGTGCCACTTACTTTCACTCTTGGACAAGACTTTTCTGAAATAAACTACTGTCCAGGGCTGTATTCACAAACCCCAGGATAACTAAAAAGGCACAATATTAGTGTTAAACTGTAATTAACTTAACTTTGTAACCGGTTTCTTTCTTCCCTGGACAGGTTTCACCTGCGGGCTAGCTGTTAGCCACACTTAGCAGAGCAGCTGTAGTTTTATCAGTTCATTTTTTTCTTACTAGTAAATAGCTATCATAACCAGACTTTCTGGCTGTTTTACTAGATTTTTAAAAAATATATAGAACAAGTTGTAGGTGGCCTAGTGGTTAGGGAGTTGCCCCTGCGATCAGAAAGTACCAGGACTGCCTGGCACCACTGAGGTACCCTTGAGGAAGGTACCGTCCCCACACTCTGCTCCCCGGGCTCTGCACCTGGCTGCCTGCTGCTTCACTTAGTGAATGGTTTAGAGGCAGAGAACAATTTCATGCTGTTCACACTGTGTGCTTTGGGGTGTTCATGTATGACGAATGGACACTTTGCCCTTATTTTATTAACATGTCTATCAAATTGAAAAGACCCAGAGGTAACAACTGTTATGATGCAACTTACTTTGTGATACTTTCTTCCAGTGCATGTTATTGTGATTTTTTTTATTTCCCTAACCGATCCTCCCTCCATGTGCTTCTCAGGCTCTGAGGCAGGTGTGCAGTCGAACATTCTCCAGTAGTGCTCGCAGGCAAGTTGAAAATAAAGTGCCACTCAAGCAAAAGTTGTTCCAGGTAAGCACTTGTGATCACTCAGCCTACTTTAGATGAACTTTGTGCTCTTTAACTCCATGAGGATGCAGGTTGATATGTTTTGAGCTGTACACTAAGTCAGCATTCTTGAATGCTATTTTTTTTTTTTAGAATATAATAAACAGAGCTGCCCAGGCCGGTTTCTGAAGGTATCAGAGGTTTTTCTTACTGTTTGTTTTTCACATCTCACAAGTGTGATTGCTAGGGCTAGCCTGAATATGCTGCATTTTATAAGGTTTGAATATTTGTTGGTTATTCCGAACGAGTACTTGAATACTTATTCTCAACTGGTGGCCAAGTGATTAGGGAGTTGTCCCTGCGATCAGAATGTCGTGGGTTTGAATCCCAGGATTGCTAGTGGCACAACTGAGGTGCCCATGAGCAGGATACTGTCCCCAAACACTGTTCCCCGGGTGCCCCCTGTTGCTTCACTTGGTGAATGGGTTAAATGCAGAGAGAGAATTTCGCCTTGGTCACACTGTGCGCTGTGGTGTGTTCACACGTGACCATAAAGGGCCACTTTACTTTACTTAATCACCCAGAAAATAAAATAATCGTAACAGCAAGTACTGCATTTTTGTTGTTGTAGTTTCAAATTTGTCCAGTAGGTTGCATTGTATTACAGTACCACTTGTGCACTGTATGTTGCTGTAGAAACAGTGATGCTAACTTGTTCTAATACAGCTTTGATGAGCTATGTAGATGGAAAGGATCGTTTTGTTTAACATCTCCCCTCCTCATCCAGTGCCAGAACTCATCCAACTAGGATCTGAGTTCCAGGTTGAGGTACCCCACCAGAGACTATGAGTAGAATACTCAGATATGTATTGCTAAGAGATTGTCATGCCTTCATACCAACCTCTTACTGTACATTTTACTCTGAGCTTTTTTATTGTCTGATTATTTAATGTGCTCTCATGCTCAGACATTTCTGCACGCCGTCTTATTCCATCTGAAGGTGATGTGGATGCGTAAAATAAACTTTAAAATAATTGTTTACAATTTAAATAACTTATCATAGTAACAATCACTTTCCTTTTTAAAGGTCATTGCTGATTAAGCGTGATGTGTCATTTGAAAAAAGCAAACATTTCAAAATATAGACTTAAATACTAATGTAGCAAATTTGAGTATTAAGTATTAGGGATGCTTGGCAATAATTATTAGTAACCTTTAGAAGAATGCTTTTCTTTTCTTTTTCTTCTTATGCTTTTATGTATAGTAAAAGGTCCATATAACTTTTGAAAAGTTTGACATTATGAAAATCAGTGCATTGGTATTAAGCTCTATTTGGCATTCAGCAATCCAACCCTACCCACAGAGACTGAAGTTGTAAGGAGTCCCTCGTTCTTTGAATGAGAAACCGGGCGGCCAATAAGAACAGAGATCTTTCACATATATTGGTGTTAAAGGCACAATAACAAAAACAGCCCATGTAGTTCTGAACTATAAAGAGAGCATGGAAAATGGAGGACCTTGGTGGGGATGTGGGATGTGTGTTGTTTTTTTTTTTTTTTTTAATACCTAGATGTTTCTTACAAACTTTTTTTTTTTCCAGTGCCTCAACTGATTTGTGTTTTTCCTTTTTGTAGGAAATCAGATAAGTATACAGTGAATTTGCTTGTAGGGGTTTCACTGCTAGAGTGGGCTGGATTTACTAATTGCATGTGATGTGATGCTTAAAAGAAGAGCCAAATAAAAATAATCAGCCTAAAGCTTCATTCACTGGTCTATGACTGCAGTAATATTTTAAATGCTGACACAGTCTGCTTCGTTTGGACCAGAGCTGAGAGATGGCTGTCATTTGTGTCTTTGTGGCTTTACTGAAATAAAACAAATCACTATTTCCAATGTAATTATGTTTGAAATTGAAATGACCAAGCACAGTGAATCAGAATTGTAGATCTGTATCAGCAGTACACATGGAATAATAAGGAAATGAGGACAAATGCTGTCCTAAGTATTTAATTATTAGTATCCAAAAATGAGATACTGGATTTTAAGATTGAAATCTTGGTCTCATTTCCTGTCATTACCAGTTTAAGAGCCTTCTCTTTGTTTGCTCGTGAACATATGCACAGAGGCCTGTGTTCATTAGTGGTGACCTCTGATGCAGTATGAGATAATAAACACTCTTTGGTTTTACAGGAGGACAACGACATTCCTGTTCACTTGAAGGGAGGTGCCAAAGATGCTCTCTTGTACCGTGCAACAATGGCCCTCACAGTCTTTGGTGAGTTGCATTTTTTTGACCGTGTGAAATATTTTATCTTATCTATCCTGCTATTAACTCATGTAGTGGGGAGTTACGTTTCCAATTTACGCATTATATAATAGTAGTGATATCTCAGGGATCTTCACAGTTAGATCTAAACACACTATAGCCTGTAGTCTTTTTATGTATTTATTTATTTATTTTTTAATCAGAAATGTTACATAGTGACATTTTGAATTGACGTTTTTCAATAAAGAATGCTTAATTTCATGTAATAGTCCAATTTCTACTTATTTTTTTTATCCAGTTTTGACATTTTTATTCATATTTTTGATAGCAAGCATTTAATGCAGTGGTTCCCAGTGGTTCAAATGTCAGTTGCAAGTTTTAAAACTGTACCATTTGTATGCTCTTCATTATGAAACTTCTAATTGTGATCATTCCTCTCTCTTTAGGAAGCGGGTTCGTCATATATGAGTTGGTTGCAGCAGCAATGCCTAAGAAGAAGGACTGAAGACGCTCCTTTTTCCATGTGTAAAATGACCCATATCCAGTTGTGAAGATTTGTCTCTTTATTTTGCATACATGGGATCAATATTTATTGATTGTTCTCTGGATCAACCTTATGTAATAAAGTGTCCACTTTACCTATAAGTTGTGTTTTGATTGTTAAATCTGGTACAGATTCAGCTTTGATTTGCATCTTGAAAATCAGCTTATCTATTAAGTGTAAACATGTTTTGCATCTGTATGGGGCAGCTGGAGGCTTGGTGGTTAGGGAGTTGCCCCTGTGATAGGGAGGTCATGGGTTCGAATCCCAGGACTGCTAGTGGCACCTCTGAGGTACCCTTGAGCAAGGTATCGTCTCCACACATTGCTTCCTGGGTACAGCGTTGCTGGCAGTGGGCCTGCTTCACGTGGTGAATGGGTTAAATGCAGAGAAAGAATTTCACATTGTTCTCACTGTTCTGTGCTGTGGTGTGTTCATGCATGACTATCAGGCAGGAGTGCCCAACTCCAGTCCTGGAGGGCTGGTGTCCAGCTCAGTGGTTCCCATCATCAAACCCACTCACTAAATCTGCCAGTTAACAGGAGAGGTGAACCAGGTGCGTTTCAGCATGGAAATCAACAAACTGCTGGACGCTGGCCTTCCAGGACTGGATCTGGGCGCCCCTGCTGTAAGGGGTCACTTTCCAACATGCACACTAGCTGTAGGGGCAGCTGGTGGCCTAGTGGTTAGATGGTGATCTGGTAGGACTGCTAGTGGCACCACTGAAGTATCCTTGGAGCGAGGTACCGTCCCCACACGCTGCTCCCTGGGCACTGTGTTCCTGGCTGCCTGCTGCTTCACTTGGTGAATGGGTTAAAATGCAGAGAGAATTTCACATTGTTCACACTGTGTGCTGTGCTGTGGTGTGTTCACGTGTGACAAATGGACACTTTACACGTAACATTTTAATGTTGGTGAATGAGGGCACAAGCACGTGCCTAAAATGTCCTCAAGGGGGCAGCAATCTCAAACATAACCGGCCCATAACCCAGTATAAAAGTTTGTCCCTTTTATACAGGGGATAGTCAAAATGAAACAAGGTGAAAAAATGGGAAGGTCCAGTGGGTTTCTTTTCTCTGGGGTTGAGTTAATAGCAAACAGCCAAAACCGAATGCTAATAAGGCAGTCTAATCAAACATTAAAGGCCAAGCCTTTTGAAACTGACCCAAGAAAAGTGAGCTCAGTCCTTTTGGCTCCCTGCTCCGGATCTCGGTAGCACTTAGAAAGCACTTAAAATGCTGGGGGTGCCATTCTTGGAGACTTTCGTAAGGGTCTCCGGTTTAAAAGTATGTGGGGAACAGCCCCCTATTAAGTAGCAGGTTGAGCTCAGATACCTCCCCCTTCCACAGAGGCTTTCCCTTAAAGACATGGGCAGAGCAGCTTTCACTGTCTGAGCTCTCCTCCTCCTGCTCTGAGAGAGAGGAGCCTGTTCATCATAAACTCTCTCCACTGCACACCAACAGGTCAGACTTCTTTTACTTTTTCTTTCTTTCTATAAAAAAACCCTTTGCTTTTAATTAAAAGTTGTACTGGCTATAGATTTATAAGATTTATGACAATTCTACATTCTTGTAGAAATCTAAAAGAGGACCACCTCAGCTAGACTGAGATTAAATCTATACCCATTATTTTAATTTAGATGCTTTCAAGGTATGATAGAGTTATGAATGGAAGATATTCTTTCATATACTAGCAGTGCTTAGATGGATATCATTCCTGCAGTGATCGATTAGTGTTAGTATGATTGTGGATTTTTCTCAAGCAAGTGGTGTTTTTGTGGGATTTTTAGGAACTTTTGTTTCCTCGAGGTCCACAAGGAGGCGCTATAGAGCTGCTCTAGATCCCGAAAGCTTTTAGGGCTGTTAGGTTGAATTTATTAAGCAAGGCTGTATGTCATTCATAAGTGTCACATCGTTGGGTGATTTATTTTTGTCACTTTTATTAGCTAGTTTGTCTTCATCACACACATTTAATGCAAGGTCCTGTTATCATTTTGTGCCCCGGATCTGTACTGATCTGTACTGGTCCTCAAACATTTCAGGACTTCTCACAGCCTGAATGTGGAGCTGAATGAAAGGTTTTGTCTTTCCAGATTAATTAATGCGCTGCCTCTCCATCTGAAACATGAAGATCAGGCTGTCAGTGGCCGCTGCGGCCCTCCTTACAATATTACTGAATACAGTAGAGGCTCAAGGTATGACCACCCCATCCCATCACTCTCTCTCCCACTTTTCTTTCCACTTTTCCCACCCTTTTTCCTCCTTTCCTTCCTCATCTGTCTCCCTTCATCCCTCCTCACTGTTCTTTTGATTTCCACCTAATGAAAAGGCTGAATTATACTCCTGTATTTCCTCTGTAATAAGAAATAACACCTCATGTTCAGTGTTTGATTTTTATTAAATTCAGATTACATAAACCCCATAGACATGGGGGCACACTTAAATAACAAGGTATGTAAAATGTTCAATTTCTCTCTCTCTCCCTCTCTCTCTCTCTCTCTCTCTCTCTCTCTCTCTCTCTCTTTGTTTCCCTTCTTTTTTTTGTCCTGCATATCAAGTTAAGTTGCATACAAAATTGAATATAAGAGCTGACAATTAAAATCTTACATAAGTTACAATAAGGACAAGGAATGAATTAAAAAGATTTTGAAAAAGGAAAACCCTTGATTTTGTGAGGGTGAGGGTGAGGGTAAGAGCATGTCACATATGGTTTTAAGAAATGCTTTAGAGGTGAGGTCATTTCTTTGGGCTGGTAATTGTCTCCACTTACAAGTCGGTTCTTGTCTAATGAATAAGTGGAACGATCTGGTTTAGATGCTTCTGGCTGCCCAGATGGATCTCTACCCTGCTAAAATATCAAAAGGTTAACAAAAATCTAATTTCAACATAAATACCCATTTCCCACAATAATCTATGGCTTAGATCTACTTTAAAATGTTTTTTTTTCTCTTTTCTGTACAATACAGCAATTCTTCATTTAATCTAAGTTCAAGTTCATCCAACAACTGTATCAACAAACAAACAAAAATGCGTCTGATTATTAATAAATTCAGCTTACACTAACCCATACCATAGATATTTTACTTGCAGTTGCAATAAAGAGGTGCTGCAGAATGGCTAGAACGATACTGTCAGGTGAAAATATATTCCCTCCCAACTCTGCATCAGTTATATCCCGCAAAAAAGATGACTATGTTCCACCATACGACTGTGAGTTGTTTTATCTAAAGATGAATATGCCACTTACGTTACCGCACAGTGTCATTTAAGCGTACTGGAAACTGTTTGAGGGGAAAATTAAATTATGTAAAGAAAAAAGAAAAACATTCAAAAACATTCCTCATTCATTTGGAACTTCGGAATGGAAACTTCTAATTCTTTCCTTTGAAAACGTTTTCTTTTTTTTTTCTGCGGTCATCCAATGCCTTCACCGATGTATCTTTGCTAACAGAATGGAAAGATGTAATAAGAGAGGGCCAAATTAGTCCTCAGACAGCACAAAGACAAAGAGCCTTTTTAGGCTCCTTTGCGGCCATTTTCAAAAATGCTGAGTTGCAAGTCATATGGAAAGTTAATATGCGGGAGTGTTTAATGTCAGCACATGTTGTGGAATTACTTTGGCATCTGGTCGACTTCTCCGGGAGTCTCCAGCCTCTTTTTCTGAACTGCCTGGCAACGAAGCGAGCCAGAAAGAATGCCTGGCAGGGTGGAGACAGAAGTTATTGACACGGGCCAGACTCTCCCTGAGGAATGGAAGAGGCATGCTGGTCATGTGACGCACCTTACCTGCCTGCTTACCTTCTAGACCCTAAAAACTTCACTTGGATCCACCACTGTACTCTGACATCAATTCAAATGGAGCAACCGGTCCCTTTCTCCCTTCCATCATCATTAGGCATCTTAGATAGTTTTTAGAAAGCGTTTCCACACTGGTGCCTTGCCACCTTCATGCAAGAACACGCAGCTTGATTTCTGAGAGTGAGTGAAGACTCATGGTTTGGAGATGGGGCCTGTTCGGACACGAGGGGAATCTGCTCAGGCCTCTTGAGGTTGATGCGCCAGGTTGGTGAGCCACCTTTCCAGCCTCCATGATCCCACGCTTGTCACTCAGGTTGTGTTTTTTTGTCATCTGCCTGTGCACTTGATGTTATGTAAGCTGTGACTTTCCCCACCATGTATTTTAGAATGATATTCTAAGATTATACCCCCTGCCCACCTTTCAGTGGCCTGCATGCTCCTGGACTGCTACCCCCATCCCTCCACTTGTCTTTGCATGGAATTTAGCAAATCACCTTCATGGAGATGTACCTGTTGCATAACAGGAGAGGCAGTCGTATCTGGGCATGTTGGTACACACTTAGAGCAATAGAACATGAGAATGAGTGTGTTACTGTGAATAATACTGTAGGTGTGATTTGGTCACAGGCAGATCCTGTAGATCATCACATCCATGGCGTTATTCGCCACTGCACACGACTCAGAGTGTTCTACTGCTGTTATACAACAGTTTTGCGAGGTCAGGAAATAAGTCAGATCAATATGCCCAAATCGTTTATAATACTTGTTTTTAATACTGGCAGTTTCTTCTGCCAACAAAGGGCCTTCTGGCAGCTTAGAGGAAGACCACTTGAAACTTAGCAACCAGTAGACAGTGAAGAGGTACAAGTGTGGAGAAAAACCCTGTTATATCAACACAAGTGAACCAGTCAGACTGAATGATGAGTGCTAACTGTTGTATAATTAATAATAAAGCATACATGACCAGTGCTTCGTATAAAACGTCATATCTCCAAAAGGGTAACTTTACAAGATAAGAAAATGTACATTTTTTGTGAAAAATGTAAAAAGAAGGAATCCGAAGTAATTCTGGCTCATTTCTATTGGTCTGTTCATCATGGATTTTTTCACGACTGCCAATTTTTAGATAAAACAAATAAATAAATAAAATAATATTAGAATAAAACACCAAAGATACAGCAATAAACAAGAACATGAATGGAGATATGACGTTTTATTCAGGCAGCAACAATGTATAGAATAGCCCACCAGTCCCCATTATAGTCTCCTAACACCTACTAGATATTTCCTCAGTGTCACACATTTTCTATTATCTTCTCAATTAGTTTTATATAATAGATTATCTTTTCCCTCTCTTTTCCCTTCACTCTCACAGGATGCTATTCTGTTGAGAGATGCATAAGCATGTCCAGCTTCCATACAGATGTTGCCTTGGATGTTAGGCCTGAGGTATACATCTGGTAGAATACTTTCCATTAGTTTAGACTGCATGTAAAGCGTCTCTGTAGAAGAATATCATTGTGAAATATATTATGGTCTCTGTATGTGTGGTCCCTCATGTACATGGAAACTTCTGTCAAATTTATGAAGTTGTTCCTCAACAACTTTTTTCATGTACATGTGCATGATGCCGTGAGATCCAGTCGTGGGAACAGTATTTTCTCTCTTTCTTTTTTTCCTTTTTTCTGTCACCCCTCACCTTATGTGGTCGGTTATTTGTTATTCTTATCTCTTTTTTTTTGCTATGATGTGCACTCTCCTCTGTACTCTCCATGTGAGCATTCACACGTTGTCTCGTCACTTCGCGCCATGTTGTATGTCAATGAAAAGGAAGTACACATGAGTCTCTCATGACAAATTGTGTATTCTTTTTATGAGGTTTGCAATGGATGATATACTGGACTGATAGACTGTATGTAAAAGCTTAAAATGTTTTTTTTTTTAAAACATGTGTATATATACACGCACTGTATATATAACATATGGCTTGGATTTCTGATAGGGCCACCTTGACGTTATTAGGCATGATCATTTGGATTCCATTGTATAATCAGCACCTTGTGAATGAAAATTTTACATTGTCTTGAATTTGTAATCAGTTATAGTCATTTGATTAGAATTTACTGGTGGCTGAATGGGCATGCCTTCGATTGACTGCATACAGCATGTATTGGATGGTCCACTCAATGTCTGCACTGGTTTATGGCGGATGACACTGTTCAGAATGGGTCTGAATGAAGTATGTCTTCCTGCTTGAACTGCTGACCGAGGATTTTCTGGGTCGGGCAACTCAAGCAAAGGCCATTTTGCCCAAAAATGGCTTCCCTCACCTTTTCCTTTGTTGTTGTGTTGCTGTTTGTCCCACACAACGCTATGTCGGTTTGCTCGTCCCACCCAACAGCGAATGAGTCAACTTCAGCCTCGAAGTGTTTGTTGTTGGGATTCCTCCAGTTGTACTATTGCTCTATGTAATATGCACTGATTTAACATTTTCTATAGTCTTGCTTGAGACCTGCGCTAACATATGACTGTTTTGTTTGCAGTGGAACCTCCCTCAGACTTGAAATTTAACATCCTAAATGAAAACACAGTGCAAATGTCATGGAGGTTGCCATCATCCCCGGTACACGGCTTCAGAATACAAGTAGTATCGGAAACAGGTAAGCGATCAATCCTGCGCAAGATTGACTGCTCATACACACTGATCTGACTTTTTCTTATGATCTGACCGATTATTTGGTTTCTCTTCCAGATGATTCAAAGGATTTAACTCTCCCTGCTTCGGCCACAAGCACAGACATCACAAACCTCACTCCAGACGTAGATTACTCTGTGTCGATCAACTCTTATGTGGGTGCAGAGGAAAGCATACCCATATTTGGCCAAATAACAAGTAAGAATGGATTACCAATGTCCACTATAAATTTCTTTGTGGTTAATTTTTAAAACATTGGTCCGAACCAGTGACAAACTTGAACAACTATGAATACATTCTGTGTAATCTTTTTTTCCTTGGATTCTGTTGACGGGGGGATTGTGACAGAGAGCTTAGTGTAAACTAACACATCGCTGCAGAAAGACTGTGTGGTTTCTGCACTAAACCTCTGTTTCATCTGCATTTCAGTTCAGTCCAGCAACACGAGTGGAACACCAAAGCAACCAGCGGTTACAGATGTCATCAGTAAGTGTGTCCAGATTCGTAATTATAAACAACTCCTGAGACTTTTTCCTTCCCCGCTGAGTGGATTCCTGCAGACTTTTTTTTTAAATTTCCACTGGAAAAAAGTTTAGCACTGTATTGCATTTTTCCTTTGGAATATCTTTCACTTTCTCCATCTGCCGTAGTTGTTATTTGTTACAAATCGTTGTTATTGTCTGAAAAGGAATTTAGTCTCTTGTAGATGGAAAAGTACATCTTTTTTTTTTTTTTTTTTTTTTTTTTTTTTACAAAATCAGAGCCACAGCTTCCCAGTACCCCTAATAAAGGCTATTGGAAGAAGTGAAATTTAAAAATGAATATTACAAAATATGTATTTTTTATGATAAAATTATGTTCTGTTTTCAGCAAAAAGGCATGTTATTTTCAATTATTTATAATTATGAATAGGACAGCTATCCAGTCTTCTGCAGCTTTCCAGTGGGCTTAAACATAGCCCAATGGGTCTTGTTTTAGCTTTTAAAAACCCTCATAAATCTCTTTTGTGTAAACAGGAAATTCATAGTATAGTCATACATGTGTTTTTGTGTTCTTTGTTTATTCAGAGGAACAATATTGTTTTGATTAACAGTCACATCACAAAAAATGTAGGGGGACACTTTCCTACTGGAGTAGATGGAGCCAAGAGGGCCAGCTTGAAACCTGGCTTGGATGCTGAAACTGTTGCACCCGTTGCACTGTGTTCAAGTCCAGTGAGAAGCTGTAGAAAAGTGGGAAGTTTTCGAACGCTATCAGTCGGGATGTTAAACAACTATTTTTTATCCTGGTTTAAAAGCCTGGATGGAACCTGCTTTAGGATGTCCGAGTTGGGACACTTGGGAATTCTTGTCTTAAGAAATATATTCAGTGGAAGGTCTTATTTCCATGGACAGCTGTGGATTATGGGTTGAAAAGATCCCATAGGACTGACCTCAGCACCTTTACTAATGACTCATGCCAATTACCTCAATAGAGCCATTCATAAAGAGTAAAAGATATCCATTCTTTTGAGAATGCTCAGTCTGTTTTTGCCCCTGGGAGAAGAATCGTTGCTAAAGCAACAGGTTCATTAAGACAAACATTAATTCTCAACTTTATTGCTGCCATCTTAGAAAGAACAAAATGTATGCATATTTCTGGTCTGAATAATGCCTAAATCCCAGAGAAACAACTACTGTTTTGTTGCATTGATCCTTTCGGGCTGAGTTCCTTGTTGACCATTCTTCCAGATGATGCAAGCCTGAGATGTTATTTTATGTTATTGTTATGTGTTGTACAATCACTCTCTGCTTTTCTCTTCTTCCTCCCCCCCTCCTGTGTGCAGAGTGCTCAGTGAGTGCTGTAGCGGACCTGGTTTTCTTGGTGGATGGCTCCTGGAGTGTGGGAAGGGAAAATTTCAAATTCATCCGAAGTTTCATTGGGGCCATGGCGGGAGCCTTTGATATTGGAGAGGACAAGACCAGGGTGGCTGTGGTGCAGTACAGCACAGACACCAGGACAGAGTTCAACCTCAACCAGTATTTCAGACGAGCAGAGCTCCTCCGGGCCATCAAAAACCTGCCCTACAAAGGGGGCAACACCATGACAGGTGTGTGATTCAGAATGTGTGTCTGTATGACCTCCAGTACCCAGAATATAAAACATAGCTCTCAAAGCCTAAACCACTGGTCCAGCATGAATTGAAACATGTGGTGTCTTTATAAATATCATGATTCATGACTTTGTATTCTTTTCTCCTGAACCCCTCCTACTGCTTAATGCCTAAAGAAGGAATAGTTTGAACATGCCTCGTAATTATAACAAATCCCTTACCATTAATTTTCACCTTAATTTTCATACCAGGTGAAGCCATGGACTATTTGGTGAAAAACACTTTCACTGAGGCAGCAGGAGCCAGGAAAAGTTTCCCCAAAGTGGCCATGATCATCACAGATGGAAAATCTCAGGACCCCGTGGATGAGTATGCCAGAAGACTGAGGAACATAGGAGCGGAAGTTTTTGTCTTGGGTATGTTTCACTTTTTGAGTAGTATGCTTAGCAAAAGCTGTAAATGTTTTATAAACAGATGAAAGCTATTGTTAATGCAACATATTTCATATACTACTTTGTTCACTATACAGGTATCAAAGGTGCTGATGAGGACGAACTGAGGGAAATAGCCTCGACTCCTCACAGCAAGCATATTTACAATGTGCTAGACTTTGATTTAATTAAAGAAGTGCAGCAGCGGCTCATCAGAGAGGTGTGTTCTGGTGTGGAGGACCAGCTCAGCTCCCTTGCAAGTGGAGAAGAAGGTATGTCTCAACTCCAGCTGTGCAACAAATATATGAAAATTAAGTTGAAGAAGCCTGCCTGTCTTGAAATCGCCATATATGTACTGTCACACGAAGCAACGCATTCACATATATCCAGGTATTTAGTCTTGCAGTTTAGCTCCGCCCATTTTCGCTGAAGTTACAAGGAGAGTTGAATGAACTACAAAAGAGTGCAACCAATCAGAACAGAGATCATTTACATACAGTGTATCAGTCTTAAGGCAGAGTAACAAAAGCAGCCTGTTTAATTCTAATGAATAAGGAGAAGTTGGAAAAATTTCATGTAAAACAATGTATGACTGTTTTATATAAAACTGGACCAACATCAAATCCTAACCTAAATGAGAGAACTAATTATAAAATACAAGGTAAATGTAGGATGGTTTACATTTTCAGTAGATTTTTTTTGTGATAACAAGGAAAACTATGGTAATGTTGGTCACTGATACTAAGACAAGAGATTTTCATTCAGACGCTTCCTTTCATTCTGTTTATATAGCTGCTTACTGGGATTGTTTGTTTCTGCAGTTGTTGAGCCAGCCTCAAACCTCCAAGTGACAGAGATATCCTCCAAGTCCATGAGAGTTATGTGGGATGCATCTCCAGGCGATATCACAGGCTACAAGCTGCAGCTCATACCCATGCTTGCTGGCAGCAAGAGACAGGAGCTGTACACGGGACCCACCCACACCTCTGTGAATGTCAGGGACCTGTCCCCTGAGACAGAATATGAGATCAGTTTGTTTGCACTTAAAGGTCTTGTCCCAAGTGAGCCTGTTCTGGCCATGGAGAAGACCCAGCCTGTCAAAGTGTCGACAGGTAAACACATACTAAGAGTAAAGCCCTTAAAGGCTTATGATTTATTTTTTTTACCATCCAATATTTATTTTGGACTTATTGTTCAGTAACGACCATGAATGATTTTGTAACTTTTCTGAAACAAATGTGTAAGGAATATGTTGCAATAATTTTTTCCCGTCATGAAGATCTTTCTGTGGATTCTGAAATGTGCTTTTCTTTCACAGAGTGTTCTCTTGGAGTGGACGTTCAAGCCGATGTTGTCCTGCTGGTTGATGGTTCATACAGCATAGGACTGGCTAATTTTGCGAAAGTGAGGTCTTTCCTGGAAGTGCTGGTGAATTCCTTTGACATTGCGCCCAACAAGGTTCAGATCAGCTTGGTGCAGTACAGCAGGGACCCTCACACTGAGTTTGCCCTCAACAAGCACCACGACAGTGCTGCGGTGGTGAAGGCCATTCGCACTTTCCCGTACAGAGGAGGCTCCACCAACACCGGCAAGGCCATGACTTACGTGAGGGAGAAAATCTTCGTGACAAGCCGTGGTGCCCGTGACAACGTGCCACGAGTCATGGTGCTCATCACTGATGGCAAGTCCTCTGACTCTTTCAAAGACCCTGCAAACAAACTGAAGGATGCAGATGTGGAGATCTTTGCTGTGGGTGTGAAGGACGCTGTGCGATCTGAGCTGGAGGCCATTGCTAACCCCCCTGCTGACAACCATGTGTTTGAGGTGGAGGACTTTGATGCCTTCGAGAGGATCTCCAAAGAGCTGACCCAGTCCATCTGCCTCAGGATCGAGCAGGAGCTCCTCAACATCAAGAAGAGAAGTAAAACCTTCAGCCAAAGCTTTCTTCTATTAAAATATGTTGTTTTTCTTGTAGTCCAAGTAACTTATACGTCTCGTTGATTTCTCCAAAACGGTAACTTTATGTGAGAAAGACAAAAATGTTCTGTTAATATGACTTAAAAAATCTAGAAAGGTTTGCTCTTCAAAATTAGCATGCGTTAATTCATCTGCCTTTGCAAATCATAAAAAGGCAAAAATCTGGCTTATGAAAATAGAGTAATCAGGAAGGAAAAGGGTCTCAGCAAATATGATAATTAAGATGATTTTAATTAACATAAACTGCCAGATGGGGAAAGATCAAGGGAAACCAATCCCCCTGCTTTTATGATTATATTTTGACTTGGTGGAGATAAAAGTTAACAACTGAATTCCATCTTAAGACAGTTTTGGAAATGTATCAGTGTGTCCAAGTGATTGTTTGTCCAGCCCACACTAGAGAGGCTTTGATTGTTTTAAGTCTCCTACCAGAGCATGCCTCTGAATACCAGAGAAACATATGCCTGTAACTCAGAGGACCCTGCTACAGCATATGTTATCACTCACAATATTTTAACACTATGGCAACAACAGGGTCTGTGTTTTTATAAACTTTTTCTAATTGGAGGCCCACTTCATCCCTAGCTCATTAATTATTAGTACCGGAGGAGCTACATGGTTCATTTTGCGGTGGTTATTGTAGAGGTCCTTTTTTTTTTACAGAGAAATTGAATGATTTCCTCTTATATTCTTGTGTAATATTCTGCAGATCCTCATTAACCTTTCAGCACTGCAGTGAACTGTCTGAAAATGATTCCAGCGTCACCTGTGGTATCATCACTCAAGGACATTGACTTTCCTTGCAGGTTTGCTTCCACCAAAGTCCTTAACGTTCTCTGAGGTGACATCCAGGAGCTTCAGGGCCACTTGGGTCTCTGATGCCACAGATGTCCTGTCTTTCCTGGTGCGTTTCCGCCCAGCTGCTGACGCAACCGCAGACTACATCTCTCTGGCTGTCCCTGCTGACACCACCACTGCCGTCTTGCCCCATTTAACCCCTCTTACTACCTACGAGGTTAACGTCTATGCCCAGTATGAGAGAGGGGACAGTTTTCCATTAACGGGAGAAGAGACCACTTTGGAAGGTATAGGCCCAAGTATAGTTAGTCTTTCACAGTTGGTTTGTTTGGTTTTAATCAAAGTTTATATCGAAGTGTCTGCTCATGATGAAATTATTTAATTACTTACCTCATCATTCAACTCGTTGTTCAAAAACATAAGTATAAATGAAACAGGGAATTTAGTTTTATAGATTATGTCTACAGTTCACACCACTTAAATACGTTTTAAAGCATTCTTAAGCTCATGTATTTTAATACACATGAAGCAGGTTTTTGCTGGGCATGTAAGATTTTGACGGCAACACTTTTTCCACTACAGAGCAAGGAAGTGTACGGAACCTCAGGGTGACGGAGGAGACCACCGACAGTTTCCGGGTGTCGTGGCAGCGAGCTCTAGGGTCTGTTCTGCGGTATAGGCTGTTCTATGAACCTGTGAATGGTGGGGACAAATTGGAGGCCCAGACTGAAGGCAGCCAGACCACCATTGTGCTGCAGGAGCTGTTTCCCATCACCACCTACCGTGTGACTGTTTCTGCTGAGTATGCATCTGGCATGGGGCCCCCAATGGACACTCTCGGCACCACCAAAGAAGGTCAGCACATGCAGTGTTTATGTCTGCAATGTAGAAAATTCCTTAGGCCAAATTGCCAGCATATCCTACAGCTTTGGGTAATGAAAAGCTGATATTGAAGCTTAACTAACCCCTTAAACTGTAATGATGAAAAGTAAACCCACTGAATTTAAGGGTTTAATGGATGTATCTAATATGCAAAATATTATTATAAGTGACAATAATATTGGTATTATAAATAGACAAGTGTGACTAGAAGGTGTTTACGTATAAAGATTAATAGCTTAATAATAAGACCGTAGTTTAAGATTAGGCCTAAATCTTAAAGGGATTGGATTCACGTTAAATTCTTGTAGATAATGGAAAACCGTAGTCATATTTAGCCTTTATGAAATCATTTGCTACCAAAAGTGTTAACAAAGCATATAAATATAAATCTTTTTTCAGCTTTGGGCTCCCCACGCGATCTGAGGGTGTTCGATGAGACCGAGTCCACCATGAGGCTCTCATGGCAAGCTGCTCCTGGAAATGTGCTTCAGTATCGCATAGCCTACAAACCCGAGGGCGGAGAGAGGAAAGAGATTGCCGTTAAGGGAGACTCCACAGTTGCCATGCTTAAAAATCTGTTGCCGGGCACGGAATATGAGCTTTTCGTTAGTGCCCGCTACTCTTCTGGCCTTGGAAATCCTCTTCTGGGAAAAGGCACCACATTAGAAGGTAAGAGATGACTTGCTGTCTGTTTTTGAAGACCATGAGCAATGTTTGTGGTTTACACTGGTCATTGCGTGGTTGGATATTTACTGAGTTATTTAGTGAAGGACCACCACAGTGGATATAGAAAAGAATCACCCCTTCAGAATATTCCTATTTTGTCCATTTGCAGCCTGAAATAAAGACACAAACAAATGCAAAAAATGTCAACTTCCAAATTCCAGTGCAACTTATCCAATTGAAAGATATGATAGCAGCAGCTTAGAAAAAAATAAAATAAAAACAATCGCTGAAATGAATAAAGGATCATCCACTTCCTAAATATACACCCATTGGTTCCCCATTGCACACCAAGGTAATTGGCTTCCACCTGTGATCAGTTGTAATCATTTTGATCAGTTCAGCATAAAACCAGCTTTTCCTGGAGCATTCCAGTGTTTGGTAGTGCAACTGAAAGCAAACTGTCAACTATAGGTGGCAAGGCATTGTCAAAAGATCTCAGAGTTAAAGCTGTGGATAGGCATAAGTCAAAAGTTTTATCAATCACTATGGCAAAGAATGGTCATTGTGTGCATGTGACAACATCACAAGAGCTTTACAAATGTGGATTGTATGGGAACGTTGCAAGACGAAAGCCACTCCTCAAGAAAGACCACATTAAGTCTCAATTTAGCTTCACCAAAACGCACTTTGAAGATTCTGAGTAGTGTTATAGTCAGTTGAGACCAAAATTAAACTATTTGACCTCAATACCAAGCGGTACATCTGGCAGAAAGCCAGTAAAACTCATCATCCAAAGAACACCATACCAACAGTAAAGCATGGCGGTGGTAGCATCCTGTTGTGAGGATGTTTCTCTGCAGGAATGACTGGGGTAGTTGTCAGTATAGAAAAATGGATAGGACAAAAACCTGTTACATTCTTGAGGAAAACCTGCTGCCAGAAAGTTGTCAGTGAAAAGAAGTTTCACCTTCCATCATGGCAATAACCCAAAGCACACAACAAAATTGACCACACAGTGGCCGAAGACTTAAACGCTGTTTAAAATCTGTGGAATGACTTGAAGATTGCAGTCCACCAACAGTCACCACCAACAGTCACCATCCAACCATCAATAGTGAGTTTGAACAGGTCTGTAAAGAAGAGTGGGCAAATATTGTACAGTCTAAATGTGGTAGAGAAGTATCCCAACAGACTCAGGGCAGTAATTAAAGCAAAGGGTGGTTCCACAAAGTACTGACATGGGGGTGATCCTTTATCCAGCTAGGTGATTCTGTTTTTTTATTTTTCACTTTTGTTGAATTGACTAAATACAGCTGGAAGCTGGATATTTTGAAAAGGGTGATTCTTTTCTATATCCACTGTAGGCAACAGATAAAAATACTGTGTGGGCCATGCCCATTTTCTATAGGTGCTTTTAGCTGGTGTGTGCGGAGGAGCCATGGAAAGCCTTTTGCTCGAGTAACAAGCTTTGTGTGTTCCATACACAACAGGTGCTTCTGTCTTGCACACATGCTGTTGTTAAAGGAAATAGGGGTGGAGGCAGCAGAAGCCTCATAAAAGTGGGAATGCACTGCAAGGAAGAACACACATGCTTTCATCGTACTCACGCCTTTGTTCCTCACTGTGGTACTGCTCTCGAAAAAACCTCTGTTTAAATGCTCGGGGCAATTTAAGACACTTTTGTAATTGTCCGTGGTGCTGTGAAATTCGTCCAGCTTATTTGTGTTTGAGAAGTTGCAACTGGACAACCTCTAGACTGAAATAATAAGCAGTGCGTGCTGAGGACATCTGGTTTTGCTATAAGGCAAACCCTAGGTGGCATTAGGTTAAGGCCGGGGTTAAACGAGGTCCAGTGCTGGTCATTGTAACAACAGCACCTCTGTCTAAGCCAATAGCAGAGCGTCATCTCCCCTGACTTGTCATGCTTGAGTCAGCTTTAACTGAGGGGGCTAAATCACTCTGGCTGACCAAGGACTTCCCCTGGGTGCCTCCTGGGATTCCCCCTACTGGGACTTTGATTATGTTCTACAGTGCGCTGTGAATGTGGTGTAGGGGGAGGAAGAGAGTAAGCTTTGCTGGTGTTAATTACACACTCATGTTCACATATGCCATTAGATGACCTGGAGTTGACATAAGAGGAGATGGCAAAAAGGTAATGAGAGAGTGTTGTAATGGGTGACTGCACAGTTGTCAGTGCACAGGATGGCATTAAGTTACATATTGACGACCTACATAACACACTCAGTCTGGGTCTTAGGTCTCCTGGTAGCTGAACAGATGAGTGATGGCAGGAAACATTGCGCTATATTGTTAAGATTTCAGATAGAGTTTGTGGTTCTTAATGCATTTACTACTCCAATGCTGAATAGTTGGAATTTAAAGACAATATGATAACTGTTCTCAGTTGGGCCAGATGACATCTAGAAATTTTCACAGTTCATAAAGTCACAATATTTACCTTTGTGATAAGATAGACTGGACAAGATAAGTACCACATAAAAAAATACTTTCAAAAACTCCATTGATTTTTAACATAAATCGCTCTGCACAAAATCCAATTTTAATGAGACATGCAGTTGATTAATGTTCTTTACATATTGGTGATATCCACAGCATGCTCAGTAAAGTGTATTTTGACATAATGTAACATTATTTATCAAGAAAAATCATATATATCGTTATACTACCCAGCACTAAGACGTTTCACTTCACCCTTTTGTGTGTCTTTTTCAAAATTCACTTTCATGGTTTCATAAGCCTTTGATTGTCAGCACCCATTTACCTCATTCCTTCTTAATGGAAAATGAAAAAGAGTTTTCTTCACTTAGTCGGTTTCCCTTCACCATTGACATAGAGATCATTTCTAAGGCACTCAGGGATGTGGCATTGCGACACACACACTGCTTAGATCAGTTTAAATGAAAGACTTGAGTGAATGCAGGTCTCTAGTGCCAAAAACCAAGCCCTTTCTCCTCAAAGCAAAATGTACACAGAATCACATAAAATGCTGCTGTGAAAGGTTTGGAGCTTTTGTCTGGTGCGTGTGATCTAATAGAAAATGCAGTATTTAGAATTGACATTAACTAGTGGGCTCATTTGACCCAAATTCCCAGAAACTTGTCCAAGAATTCTGTCATCTGTCTCTCTCCCACACTGTGGAAAATGAGAATGCTCTCCTATTGAAGGGCACTCTGAGAGTTGCACTTTTCTACTTCAATGGCTCCTATTCACTCTTGGTATTGATCATGGAATTTTGCAGGGACTCTTCCCCCTCTCCTTGCTTGGGTTAGAACAGAACATATTTCAGCAGTAGTTTGCCTGATGCAGTGGCTGCTATAGATGCTGACTCAGTTGCGGATGCCTCCCACGCAGACAGGGTCAAAAGTCTCGTTTCTCTCTGATGACACGCTGTCTCCAGGCCGAGCCCCATTTAGCCCCACGTCATGGTGGCAAACACAGCCCTCTTTGTGTTAGACAGCAATGGTTTCCCGGAATCCTGGCTGGAAGGCAAGGCCCAGTCAGCACAATCTGGAAGATCCATGAGAGAGGTCCTACAGGGGTTGATCAGGATGGGTCGAAAGTGGGTGTGGACAGCGTCTCTCCACCCAGGCCTCCTGTGGAAAACTCATAATTAGCCTGTTTTGTTTCTGAGTACTACTGACAGCTCTTGCAAATGAGCACAGTTACCAGTTGCCAATGGTCAGAAACAAAGAAGGAAAGGAAAAGCCAAACCTAAATGCCTGGGGCATATTCAGAAGGTTGATGTATTAAAATGTGAAGGGGAGCCAAGGCATTTGGAAGTGGTTATTCAATAGAAAGTAGTCGAATGCTGCCTGGTGTGTTGTCTGAATGGTCTTGGTCTCTCCCTGAAAGAAGTACATTTGACAAGGTCTGTAACCATTGTGGTTGCATTTATAGTTTTATTATAGAACATTTTTAAACAACGTTACAATTGTGTTTAAAATGGAAATGACCTGGTCTTTGCAATTTAATATTACTATTAACATACCCAACGTGAATGAACAGAGGATGGATTCACATGAATTATTATGCATTTTGCTATTTGTGAATTATGACTCTTTATCATTATATAAAAAGTGCATTCAGTGCAAGTCAGGCTTTTAAATATTTTTTTAATGTAATGTAAGCCTAATTATACACATTTTCTAGTGACCATATGTTCACATAGGCAAGCTGATTGGAGATTACTCAAAAGCTTGATGTGCGATGAAGTAAGGGCACATTGATTCTGGCCTGCAATTTGGGTTTATTGCTGGGATTCAAGCTTCCATTATTTATTTGTCTTGTAGCTCCTGTGCAACATAAGCATAAACTTCCTTGACCACATTTAGGTTAAGAATAAAATTAATATTGCAAAAGTATCGCTTTAAGGTAGATGACAGAACAATGTTTTCTGTGAACATGGTCGCTGTATGCATACTGAAGGTGGGCTGTTTCCCTTAACATATTGGTCTGAACTGGACAGAGAGGAGCAGAGATCCAGGCGTGTGTGGCTGAACAGCACGTACATTTGGTTGAGGTTGGATTCCAGTTTGTCTAACACTCCTGTTGTGTGGAAACTGGGCTGTGGTTGAGCACACTGTCCCCTTGCCAGAGTGTGTACCTGCAGGCCAGAGCTGTCTGTCTGATTTTCTACTATAGACAGAGCGGATGAGCCAGGAAAACACTTCACCCCTCACTCACCTCACAGACTCTCCTACACAGGGCTTCTCCTACACAGACCTCAACTTTCAGCAAAAAGTTCCAACCTTCTCAGAACTCAAAACAGAACTTGCCAAGAATGTGTATGTTTGATAGTATTTAGATCAACAATTATAAGCCGTGCTGTGGAAATCTGGCAGTCGTCTGTAGACTTTCTGTCTTTGCTTTACTACCGGATGGTTTTGCCCAGCTTTTTGAGGTGCCGTGATATTGTTGCGGAAGCCTGTGCTTGTTTTAAAGGAAGGACTGTGGACTAAACTGGTTGTAATATATAGGCATCAGTTACTTGTTTGGGTTGCTTGAGCTTTAACCTTTTAAGGCCTAGGACATGTCGCAGGAGGGGCTTGCAGTGTTGAATGTCATGCAGTGTGTTACTGGTTCTCATAAATCAGGGTGAATAGAAGTTTTTAATGAGTCTGAGGTGGCCTGCTTTTACTGTTTTGTGGGGGAAGGGTTGAGCCAGACAATAAAACAAATGCTCCATGCTGCTTCCCACTGGTCACTCAAAGTGCTCCAAAAGGAATCACCGCATTCCTGATCAGGGCCAACAGCATTTTTCTCCTCAGCTGACACCCATTTGAGTTTTCAAGCAAAGAAACTTTTTGATGCCAAAATCCAGAGATGGTTGATTTTGAATATGCAGAGATGGTTGTATTCTGAAAATGCTGAGATGATTGTATTTTGCCAGACTAATATGAGCATTGCATGAATGCGATTAGGAGCTTCACTGCATGTCTAGTTTCCTTTTTGAAGATGCTGAAAAGAACTGAAACCAGAGTTCTTCTTGTGCGCGTAACTCAAAATGGACATGTGCGTTAGCTCTTTAGCTCTCTCTACATATTAATAGTGAAAAGAGGAGCATTGTCTGCAAGAGTCATTAGCATGTGTTCTGGTCCCTGCAGGCCTCTGGTAAAGAGAGGTAGACGTCTGAGCTGGGATGTGAAGGCCTACTTTGGATCAAGTCAGCTTGGCAGCTGTAGTTGCCATGGTACATTAATTTGAAAAGCCTGAAATTCCCCATCAGTTCCTTGTAGAATTCATTAGTTCTCATGCCTGGATTATCTCTCACAGTAAACCTCACCCCCCCCCCCCCAGCCGGTGAGCTAAGTAACCTTAAGCTGAATAGCAATCGGCTGAAGTACTGTTTGCCGGTACACCCACAAACAATTTAGGTTCATTTACCTAACAAAACACTGAGAAATTGTTTTCACAAGCCGTTAATCTCATAATTTGAAACTTTACTCTTTAATTTATCTGAACACTATTAATTTTTAACTGTCTCATGCTCGGACATAGAAACGTGATTAGTCTATAACCTTGACTAGTTAATTAAAATACCGGCCAGCAAGGCCTGTGTGAACAGAGCAGAGCTCAGTGGGTGGTTTTGAGGGACCGTGGGAGTCAGGTAGCCACCGTGTGGTCAGTGAGGCTCACAGAGTGCAGGGCCAGAGGCCTTCACAGTGAGGGCACTGCACACAGCCAAATATTCACTGGCAACCCGTCAACACTCCCGCAAATCACTCTCCCATCATTTCTCCTTTCCCTCTTTCCCCTCCCCTGCCGGCCTCTCGGCATACGTTCCAGCAGGAAAGACAGAGAGAGAGAGACAGAGAGAGAGAGAGAGAGGGAGGGGGGAGAGGTGAGTTAGGATGTGAGGTTGAAAAGAAAGCAGCATCTGCAATTTTAGTGAGCAGCATTTAATGGATCGAGTTTCTTCTTGGATGGAAAATAAAAGTGGTGACAGGCTCAGATCCACACACACACGCACATACACAGAGTGAATGGTTTTGCAGAGCTTTCACAGGGGTGACGTGTTATTAACAGACCATATCACTTTGATCAAAAGCACCCAAAGGGTTAAGCTAAAAGAGCCCGAAGACTGCTTTAGATTTAGTGAGTTGTTCGTGGAATAACAGTTCTTTTTCTCCGTAAGACAACACAGACTGTTTCAGGGTGAACTTGTCTGCCTGCCACATTATCATGATTTACACACACGTAGTGACAATAAACTTTGCTTGATTTGAGTGGATCATGGCCTGCACTGTAATTTTGCTTTTGTAGCCCCGAAAGAAGTTTATGAGAAATGAAATGGGTATGGATGAGATATGGATGGATGTTATATAATGTGCATGTCTTTGATGTTAATAGCTTGGAAGAAATCCTTTTTTTCTTGCAGCTCAATGAAAGCCATATCTGATCTGCTGATTTGTTTTTGACATTTTCACCTTCTCCTCTTTCCCAGTACTTGGCTCTCCTAAGGACCTGGTCACTAAGGATGTCACCGAAAGCAGCTTTGTTGCTTCTTGGACGGCGGCACCTGGCAATGTGCGTGGTTATCGAGTTGCTTGGAAATCTCTATTCACTGAGGAGGCTGGGGAGAAGACAGTCCTGGGTGATGTCACCACCACCGTGCTGGACGGACTGACTCCAGAGACACGCTACAAGGTCTCTGTGTATGCAGCTTATGGCCGTGGAGAGGGAGAGCCACTGGTGGGAGAAGAGACTACAGACGGTAAGTCTTTTCCCACCTGTGTAATGCATCTACCAGAACAGTGGACCCTCTTTTCCTTTTGCCCCATCTGAGAGGAGCCCCAGTGAAAATCAGTATTATTGTAACATTCAAAACTGCATAAACAAACTCTTGTTTTAAAGTGAAAGTTTAGGGAGTGGAGATAACCACAGGGAAAAGAGCAGTGTTTTGCATCAATGATGCTGTGTGTTATGTTTATTTCTTACAATATGAAATTAATTCTTATTGTAAATGAAAGTTAAAATGGGACAAAAACGTCTTGGGTGGTCACTTATATACCTGGAGCGGGGGTATACACACACACACACACACACACACACACACACACACACACACAGACACACATTTAGCGTACAGAGTGAATCAGGAGGCCTGTGTGAGTGTGTATTTGTGTGTGTGTCTGTGTGTGTGTGTGTGTGTGTTTGTGTGTCATTGCTGTCATATAAAAACCATGTAACTGCATCTTTACATTATATGAACATTTCATGATGAATGAACCAACAGAACTGGTCCCAAATTTCTTGGAATAGTTAATATCTTGTTACATTAATTCATAAAAGCTAAGAACTTGTTTTTCTTTTTCCTGTGAAGTTACAGTTTTGGAGATATAATGTTTGTCTTAAGCATGCATTGACAATGGGCCCAGTGTTATGTCAGAAACAAAGATTTTAACATAGAAACTTCGGTCTAGTCCTCTGGTCTGATCTGGAAAAAGTGGGGGAAAAAGAGAGTTACGAAGTTCAAGAATAGCGTCATTGTTTCTGGCACGCCTGCTCCTTGTGAAATACCGCTGACATACAAAATCTGTAAAATTTATATGTGTGTGCCTATTGGTGAGCGAGTGTGTGAATTGTTGATGTAATGTGTCACACCTGCTCTATGTTAAAAGGAGATTGTAGAGCTTAAAACATATCAGTGCAGGACAGGGTCTCCCCAACTGAGCTATCTGATGAGAAAAGCACCTGGAGGAAAATGTACTCCGATTTCTGAGAATTTGAACCAATGGTTACAAAAACCAAATGTTTGAATGGAAAAACGTCCATTCACCCATTTGTTTATTAACTCTGGCAACTGTTCCGGGTGCCATTTGAGTCGAAAACAAGCCTCAGGCTGCACTGGGGGCCTGTGTGTTTTATGCCCGTGGTCATTCCATTCCCTAGAACGCCTTCAATAAACCAGCGCCTTCCCAGCAATATGTTGTGTCCGCTTGGGTCAGGCCACATTTTCAAAAACTTGGAAGTGATATTTTCCACCCATTAAACCCCCACTTTGAAAAAAGACTTCAGTGTCTGAAAGTGTTCCGTGGATCATTTAAGGCCCTGACGATTCATTCGGCTTCTTCCTGCACCAAAAGCACCCTGGAGTCACGGTATGGAAAGAGAACATTGTGGGCAGACTCAGAATGTTTGGCCTGAAGTGCAAACCAATATGTCTGTTCTTGCTGGGGCTGGACAGAGTCTTTTCAGCTGCAGGGAGAGCGTTTTGGCAGATGTGCTTTCACCAGCGATATGGTTGGGTTTTCCAAAGGGTGTTTACCAGTAGCTGAAGATGAAATCTCTCCTTTTTTTGTACATAAATAGACTCTCTTGTACTGTACTGAGTGTTTGTAAAATTATGGCTTAGAAATAGATTTGGCAACAGTCACAGCATTTAATGCTAATTCACTCTCATTCATTTCCCACACAGTTTCAGCTGCAACCAGAGCCATTACTGTAACCGAGGAGACAGAGAGAAGCATGCGGGCCACCTGGCAACCGGCGCCGGGCAACGTTGTTAATTACAGGGTGACTTACAAGCCTCATGATGGCGCACGACCAATGGTCACCAAATCACCTGCCGGCACCACTACCATTCTCCTGCGGCGACTACAGCCCGTTACCACCTACGATATCGTAGTGATTCCTGTGTACAAGCACGGAGATGGAAAACAAAGGCAAGGAACGGGAACCACATGTACGTTTGCTAATAAGTATTCATTCAAATATTTAGTTTTGATACCTGCCTGGATGGAAATTCACAAATTCTCTAGCTTTTGAATTGTAACTTTTATTATTATTGGTTTTAAACATGATTTTGGCTTTGAAGGGCCATTTCGTACGTTTTTATGAATTTTATTTTTCCCCTAAGTTCCATTTACGATGTTTTGTAGTTTTATGTGACAAATAGAGCAGTCGCTCCCAAACCAGTCCCGGAGGACCCCCTGCCGTGCACATTTTAGTGTTTTCCTTGCTCTCAACATGCTCACCCAGCTGTTCTTGATTTGAAGTGGGTGTGTAAACACAAAAATGTGCAGAGCAGGGGGTCCTCCTGGACTGATTTGGGAACCACTGAAATAGAGTAATATATTTTTCAAGACCATTTCTAACCTCTCCATATCGATTGGAATGAATTATCATGTGTATTTGGCACTGAAATGCCTTTCATCCATTTTTTTCCAGTGACACCTTTCAAATCTCCAAGAAACTTGCAAACCTCTGAACCAACTAAGACCAGTTTCAGGGTGTCATGGGACCCTGCACCTGGAAATGTAAAGGGCTATAAAGTGACCTTCCATCCTACTGAGGATGAGGTGGACTTGGGACAGCTGGTAGTTGGTCCCTTTGACAACACAGTAGTTCTGGAGGAGCTCAGGTAGGCTATACCCCAGGTTAATGTTTAATTTGTGCCCTTCTACCTGCACTTACAGTTTTCTGTAGTGTCCTCACATCATTCATTCAGTTAGCCAATGAAAAACAGACAAGAGATGATGACTAGACTGAAAGCTAAGAACTTTATCTCTTTCACCACAGAGCTGGCACCAAGTACACTGTGAGTGTGTTTGGCGTGTTTGATGGTGGAGAGAGTATGCCCTTGGCTGGAGAGGAGAAGACCACTCTCTCTGATGAGCCTGCAGCTCCTCCTATTGAGACTTCAGGTAGCGTGACCTTCCAGCCCACTAACTTTCTACAGCAATGCTGTAGTTCAAAGATAGTGGACCATAAATCGTAAATACAGTAGAAACCCTATATCTATATACACTGGAAATCCCGTATGGCTGGCATTGTGAATCCATTAGAAAAGAAATAATAGCCTATATGGTCCAACTTTTTTGTATAGTCACTTATAGATAGTCTACAGATGCTCCAGTGGTTAAAAGTTAATTGTCAGTAGTGTTAGTGTTAGAATTTGAACCAAGCTGAGGTTAAGTTTAGGTTTTGGGTTGAGGGTCAGGTTAGACTGAGTATTATGTTTAGGGTCAGGGTGTGTTAATAATGACAAAAAATGATGTTAATAGTTACTTAAATATCAGTAGAATGTAACTAGCGCACAACCAATATAAAAATTTGTGGCTGAATCCAATACCGATTTTAAGGGGCTAAAAATTCAATTTCCGATGTAATTTTATTTGTATTTTAGATTTCAGTTTTATGCTCCAGCACTCGTAATTAGGTAGGGCTTTAGTGACACTTAACAATAAAATCCCCCTGATGCTGCAGTCAAGAATCTCGGTAATAATCAATCCATCATCAGCAAGAATGTAACAATACAGTCATCAATATCATAATGTATCGAATTATATCGTATTGTTGTGTCATAACTTGCATGTGAGCTTGTGACTAGCATTTTAGCTTGCACCTAACTTGTTAGATACAATAAAGCACAATTTTTGTTTTAGATATTGTACGTTTATAAAGTTGAAGTAACGTAGTAGTAAGGCACATTATCTGGCATTCTGTGTTTTTACTTTTTTAAAAAATGAATTAAATTAAGACAATGCTGCATCATTTCAGATGTAAATCGGGACACCCCCGGTTATCAGTAACATTTTTGCAGATACTCTTTACAATGCAGGTCAATCACTAAGCTGGGTTCTAATGACAAAGTGAGAATCTACTCAAAATACCCTGTTACTGAAAATATAGACTAAGTAAAATATCTGAGTCTCTGTGAGCTCTCAGACTGTGGTGTAGCTGCACATGCCTTTCCTCTTGGCTAATTTTGTCACGAAAGAGCAGAAGCAATGACTACTCCACACAGCGGTTTCATCTCTGACTGCTAAAATTGTGACTTCATCTCAACCTGCTGTTAGGTTTAGGAGCAGACGTGACAAAAACTTTATCTGTTCAGAATTATCAATGTTTTACAACCTGGTGAGGGAAGTGCGTGTGTGTGCATGTGAGCGTGCGTGTGAGAAAGGCAGAGAGAGAAGAGGGGAAAATCTGACTTTCACAGTGAAGGTTTTGAGCACAGATTGGTGACCTTGTTCTGGAATGCAGCTCCTTAATTGGGAGCAGATCCAGTGACAGGGCTCCACTGGGCAGCAGGAGCAAAGGAGGAAGGCAAGATGGACTGAGGCAAATCTTGCACTTTGGCTGATATTTCCTGCTGTGTTTAGCTTAGTACGGCTTCGTAGCTGAACCATGATGGTACATGTATTTAACCCTTTGAACCCCAGACTTTAGTCTTAAGATGTACTGTATGATTCAGCAGCGACTATAAGACTAGTGTGTATGTTACCTAGTTATAAGTGTGAGGAAGTGAAATACTGGCCAAAATATGGGCCCTTAAAGTTTAAGGGGTTTATGTGTGTGAGGTATAAGTCAAAAGCAGTAAAAGGCATACTATACATACAGTTTTCTGAAGCATTTAATCAGTGCTAAAGACTTAAATTCAGTCATACTGACAAAATATATTCACATATCTCTCCTTTTTTAGAATCAGCATAGTATAAATGCATGAGCATTCAGGTAACATTGATAGTCATAACAGGTTCTCACCTGGGCTGAACTGAATTGTTTAGAGCAGGGGTCCCGAATCCCAGATCTTTGTGCTCTGGGTCAGGGGAACAGAGTGGAGAACACTCGAATATTTGTTCAGCATGGGGTTGCAAGGACTGGGATTGGAAACACCTGGTCTTACACATTATGTGGCATTTAAATTATGTGCTGTCAGAAAGAGATAAAAGCAGGCTATGTGTTTGCACATTCTGAAACTACCTGGAAGTCCTCATGGAACCCTGTCTGTATGGGTATGTCGCAAATGGCAGCATATTATCATCTATCAGTTCATGAGATGATGACAGACAGAGGCCTGTCAGCAATCAGAAATAATGATCTTAACATATATCCTGTTGACAACTACATAATTATTAGCACACACTAGTAATTAAAGAACAATGTAAATTTAATTGGGTGATTTACATGCATTGTTAAAGTTGCACTCTCGGGAGGGTAATATATTTATTTGGAGAGCTGTGCATATTATTTAAAGGAAAACATCTGTTTAGCTGGCACATCTTCTCCAGCTCTTTGATAGCCTTTACTAACTCTCTTTATTCCTAACAGAAAAGCTCAACCAAAGCTGTGTCAAGACAACATGTTGATGCGTACAAAAATCTCGGAGAAACTTTGATCTTGAAATTTGCGAAAGACTCTTGAATTTTCGCTGTTTTTTCCCTATCCGCTCTATGCGAGTCAATAAATTCAAAAAAGGTGGCAATCTGTTTTGAGCTTGTGTGAGCTTGTCCTGTTTTTTAGCTGCATGCAGCTGCGTTCTCTCTGAGCAGGGGCAGATGGATGTCGGTGGATCCATGTTCATTCAGGTGTCTGCAGAGAAAAGAAAAGGAGGTGCAGAATGGGGGATGAACAGTGGCTCTATTCTCATGATGAAGAGTCTACATTGTCATCTTATCATTGGTTATTAATTTTGCATGTACTTTATAAATGTAAAGTATTTAATGCAGATGTGATTTTGAATAAACTACTATTTATTGTTTGCTGGTCTGGTCTATTTATTCCCAAAATTTGTGTGTGTGTGTGTGTGTGTGTGTGTGTGTGTGTGTGTGTGTGTGTGTGTGTGTGTGTGTGTGTGGTACTTTTGTTTTTTAATCCTCCCCGCAACATACATTCT
>JBBPCZ010000001.1:34891246-34932082 GCA_037974445.1 Brycinus macrolepidotus
TGTGTGTGTGTGTGTGTGTGTGTGTGTGTGTGTGTGTGGTACTTTTGTTTTTTAATCCTCCCCGCAACATACATTCTTTCCTCTGACACCTTTGACACCTAATCTCCTTCAGCCTAGGCAGCAGCAATAACTGGAATGCTGTTTATTTCCTCTCTGACTCTGTTATCTTCTGCTTGCTCAGATGTAATGTGCAGAACCACTGCCCAGGCTGATATTGTCCTGCTAGTGGATGGCTCCTGGAGTATTGGACGTCTCAACTTCAAGACCATCAGGGCCTTTATTGCTCGCATGGTGGGAGTTTTTGACATCGCTCCGGATCGGGTTCAGATCGGTAAGGACGTGTTTAGTTTACATGAGCTGTAGATTAAATCAGTGCTCAGAGGCGAGTTCTGGAGCTCGTGTTTTGTTTCTATGCACAGGTTTGGCCCAGTATAGTGGAGACCCCAAGACTGAATGGCATCTGAATGCACACAAAACCAGAGAATCACTGCTGGAGGCTGTTGCCAATCTGCCATACAAAGGAGGAAACACACTGACAGGTACTTTATGGAAAGTAATGTGACTTGTTGGTGCTGAACCATCTCAGTAGCATTCAGTCATGTGTATTTAATAATGTTAAGGTCTAATGGCAGCCTTGATTTGGATAATTGTCTGTAATTAACTGGATTTGGTCAGGTTTAATCTTCTGCAGTCATGTTATAGCTGCCCCTTCTCTTTCCCACAGGTCTTGCCTTGAATTACATCCTTCAGAACAATTTCAAAGCCAACGTGGGCATGCGTCCGAACTCTCGAAAAATTGGTGTCCTTGTCACTGATGGCAAATCGCAGGATGACATTATTGCCAACTCTCAGAATCTCCGTGACCAGGGCATCGAGCTCTATGCTATTGGTGAGCAAGCTTTCACACTACCAAGCAGAAACACATTATAGGTAGAATGACCTTAATAAAACATACTAATATAAACTGAATATTATTTAGGTAGCAGCCTTTAGGTGTATTGACTGTACAAGCTTAACAGTTGCTTTGGTTTTATTTGAACATCTGAACTTGGCAATAAATTGGGGATTTGTCGAGGGTGGGTCTGGATGAAAGAAGTGATGTTCTCGTCTGCTTGCTGTGGTATGCAGGTGTGAAAAACGCTGACGAAAACGAGCTGCGCTCTATTGCCACTGATCCTGATGAGACCCACATGTATAATGTGGCGGACTTCTCCTTTCTGCTGGATATTGTTGACGACCTGACAGACAACCTCTGTAAGAGCGTCAAAGGAGACGGTAAGTCTAAGGGCATGCTCTAATGACCAGTGTAGTGAAAGGACTGTGGTATATTAATCTCAGTCTTGGCACAAACATAGAAAGCCCCCTGGGGCTAAATAGCAGCTTTTTATGTGTTTAAGAAGCGCTGAGGAAAGAAAGCCTGATGGCTAGGTCAGATATTCAACCTGAGATGTTCTGATAGTTTTTAATAGTTTTCGAAATAGCAAGTGTTGAGTAAATCTGTCTGCCTCACTGAGGGAGGAAATCTGAGAGACTGCCCTGCAGCCAAGCTTCTATCTCATAGGGATGCTTCATAATTTTTGAAGTCATGATCAAATGCCTTTGGATTAAGCAAGTTTTTTCTCATTAAAGAAGCAGGGGTTCCTTTTCTGTCAAAGTCTCTTGGGTAACTGAGCTGGGATTCGTCAGTAGCAGTGTGCTTTTTTGTGGGAGTCTGACTGAGGCAATAAGTGAAATGTCATGAAGCTAAGCTTGGAGGAATGTTCTGCCCCAATTGCATTTAAGCAAAACATAGAGCATGACGTGTGAGGGACTCCCTTCTATGTAAGAAAGGCTTTTAAAAGGTCAGATGTCAAACTGCTGCGTTTATCCCTTTTAGGAGGAGGAGTGGCACCACCAACTGACCTGGTGACCTCTGAGCCAACCCACTATTCTTTCCGTGTCGCCTGGATCGGTCCTGAGGGTCCTGTTGAAAAGTATCGTGTGGAGTATGTGCCTGTAGCCGGAGGCCAAACTCTGCAGGTATTGTTCTCTTCAGCCTCGAAGTATGTCTTCTTAAATCTGGTCAATATTCCAAAACAGGGTTGCACAAATGGTTAAAGCTAGCTGTAACTGGTATCAGGTTGTTTGAGAAAACGTATTTTAAGCTCAAATTCACTCTGAATTCAGTCAACATCACCCTTGTTGGAATCACTCTGTGACGTTGCCCGGCCAGCGTGTAAGTTTACAAGGGAGAGCAGGGAATTCCTAGGTTACTATTATGTGGGTTATTTATTGCAGAAGTTCTTCTGGATCACCTAGAGCCACTTCAGCAGAGACCTCACACGGGTGGGCTGTGTGGGGCTTCTTATTCATTAGGGTACTTCTAGATAAGCACAATCTACCAAATGCCGTAAATGTAAACTAAAGTGACATATCACTACCCCACCACTGTGTTTCCATGATTTTGTTTTGGTTACGTCTAACGCTTTGATATGAAACCAAGCTTAGAAGTCCAACAGTTCTTTTATCTGTAAAATTTGCATGCCATTATTTCTGATCTCATAGTTTTATGATAGGTCATTATGTCCCATTAAAATGATATGAATAATGGTAAAACCTCTCTACTGTTACTAGAGCATGTATACGGAGTGGCCAAAAACAGGAGAGATAAAAGTAAAGGAGTTTCCACTTGTCCACATCAGTACTCTGGTTCTGTCTTCGTGTGGGGCGGCTCTTAAATGAGCAGCAGAAATCTGCCCACAGACTCTGAAGAGCTGCTGTGGTTCAGCGCCAACTTTCAGTTTGAGATGATTTAATTCATCTTGCCTTTACGGTATGCACAGCGGTGTGTAGAGTTCTGACTCCTGCCTGAACATTTTCATATGCATGACCGGCCAGCCTGCAGTAGACTCTTTTTCAGCACTGATACTGTAAGTGGTTAGATTGAAAACAGTTGCCTTGAAAACCACGCAGTTTCTTTTTCTGGTACTAAACTGAAAGTCTTCAGATAGCACTCACAGTATGTACAGTACTCTGCTTTAGATTTACCCCTTTTGTGTCTCCTGTTATAGTTATTTGTGGATGGCACCGTGACCACAGTGGTGCTGCAGGGTCTGGATCCATTGACCGAGTACGCAGTGAGCGTTTACTCTGTGGTTGGAGAGGAAAGCAGTGAGCCATTGAGAGGCACAGAGACCACACGTAAGGGCCAATTTCAACTCTACCACAAGTGTCTTAATAAAAACTGAGCCAAAGCCTCAATACTGTTCCCATTAAAAAATATTATTTTCCGTTTTTAATGAGAACATTGTTATTTCTAGCAGATTACAAAAATTACACTATTATTTTTTTAAATATATCTTTGTAGATTCTAGTTATTTGTTAATTCTCACATTTCCAGCATTTTCCTTGCCTTATTACTTTACAGATTTAAATTCCCTAATGAGGCTTTGACTCAGATTCCCTTTTCCTTTGACTTCAAAATGTTTGTTGATGTAGCAAATCCTTTTTATTAGCGTTGCCTCAACTGCAGGACCAATCCTAGCCTGATGTCTTCTTTCTAGAGTACAGTAGCAGACATTTAATACATGATTTGTTTCATTGTTTAGGAAAATAAACTAAGGACCCCTTACAGGTGATATTAAAATGCGTCCCTGTTTAGATTTTGAGTATGACTAGATGTCCACTAAAAGTAAAGGTACCTGAACAAGTTGCATGATCCCTTCGAAGAACCATTTTGGATCCTGTAGAAATGTGGAGAGGAAAACAAAAATCTGATTAAGTTGCTCACAACAAGGACACATTTGTATGCATTTCAATGCAAGATATAAATGCATAAGAGGACACTGATGTTAATACCAGCTGTAGATGAGTCCTTAGAGGTTGGAAGCATTATTATAGTTAGTCTGATGGGAATAACTTTTTTAAATGGAAGATAAGCTCAATTTGAGCACCTTGTTTATTCAAAAGGGTTTGCTACATCAACTTCATGTTGTTAAGAATAGAGACAACTTTCAAAAAGCTGTGCGGATTGTATGAATTGCTATTGCTGTATGTGATGTTATGTTTGACTCTCGGCTTAAACATAACCATCATCATTTCCTTCACAGAGCCATGAATGGCGGGAATGTTGTCAGCATGATGCTGCATGGCACAGCGCCAAAGTGTCACTGGTTTATTCATGCCTTCATTGTTTGTATCATTGCTGGTTTTTTCTATGCACGGACGTGCGGCCTGTGTGGTTTCGTCGCCATATCTGTGTGCTGTGTTTGTCTGTCATCATCATTCATTACCCATCATTGTGGATGTATAAAATCCATTGCCATCCATCAGTCGTCCTCCATGCCTTCATCTTGTCCATATTCCATTACGCGCATTCATCTGTCCACGCCTCTGCAAGCCTCAGAGTATAGGCAGATAGACAGCAGGGAAAAACTAACGTAAGAGAGAGAAAAGACATGTTCCCCTCTATAGTGCCTCTAAATGCTGCAAGGAGTATGACCATCTACAAAGAGCGCACCACCTCCATGAGGGTGAAATGGGAGCCCGCTGAAGGAGCCACGGGCTATCTGCTGCTTTACGGCGCTAAAAACGCCACTCAGGCCACCACCGAGCAAGAGGTACGATCAGTGCTTCAGCTCTCCCTTTGAGTTCTGCTGCCACTCTGGTGCCCAACCTCATATCTTCAACATCAGCTGTGGTTGGTTCCATAAGCTAGCTGAACATGTCAAAATATCTGTCAGAATAACAGTAAAATTGGTAGAAGTACAAGACTTCTCAGTAAGTTTTTGCTCAGTAAGTAATTTGCATAGGAAGCAATTGCCAGCAGTGCTCTAGATCGTGTACATGCCTCTGAGCTCTAGTGGACTACAAATAATTTTTGGTTTATGTTTGAGAACATGTTAGTATTGTAAAGGTAGTAGGTAGTAGTATTGTTACCGAGGTCTTGTGTGTCTAGAAACTGTTCAGTTGTGTAAAACTATGGCAGGGAAATGAACTGATCACATGCATTCCTATTCCATGCATATTTTTCATCTTATGTAGATACAATGTAAACAATATTTTCGCTATGATCCTTGGAAAAGATCTTATCCTAAAATTATAAAATTATAATTAAAATTAATTTGGAAAATATAGCCTTATTTTCTAGATGTGTCAGACTGCGTTCTTGGAGGGCCAAAGCACTGCAGATTTTACTGAATAACACATGCATGACTAAACCTATAAGTTTAATTCTTGAGCTCTTTGAGTGTTGACTCAAGTATGTTTAACTTGGAAAAACAGCAGGGGGGACTCTCAGGCACATACTTTACTATTAACTTTTTGTTGGAAACAATCAAGCAAGATTTTTGAACGACCAATCTAAAATTTTCCCATTAGGATTCTTTTCTCTGAGGTGCCTACATAGGTATAGAGACTGAAGTCCTAAAGTGTTGGTTACCTTAACCATCAACATTATTAGGAAGTAACAGACTATTCAACCACTCACATTTTGAATTACAATGGGTGGGACCAGTTTTGTAGGTAACCAGCTGCACGTATAATATCCCCACCTACTTTTTGCGCAATTGTCTCATATTTGGTGCAGTTTGCCCTTTAATTCATACGCATTAGGAAGAGAAACACAACCACATAACAAGCAGGTAGAGTGCATCCAGATTAGGTTTGAAACTGATACAAATGCAGTACATCAGGTCTAGAATGTCTAAAAGTTGTGCAAGTTTCAGATGTTCACATTTTATCCAGAGCAGCTTAAAATCTTCATGTGCAATGCTGTTGCTCAGCGCTAAAATAATACTGAAATCCCATAAGGACGCTAGCAAAAATTACAGTCTGCTCATATAGTCTTGGTTCACCACTAGAAAACAGTAAACTCTGCAGTGCTGTGACCCACAATAAATGCAGTTTGACACTCTAAACTGGTTCTCCTGGAGTGATTCCGCAATTACAGTGTTAGTCCCCATCAAGCTTTGACTGTTGGTTATGGTTAACTTTCACAGATGCGTGTGAAATCCAAGATCACAGACGTCCAGCTGAAGAACCTCCTCCCCAACACAGCCTATGCCGTCACCGTCTTCGCCCTGCACGGCGAGTCGACCAGTGACCCTCTGACTAATCAGGGGGTGACCCGTAGGTGGTGTTAGAACATGCTACCCCAAGGAGGGACGCTTGCCATGGCCTTGAGAGTCTCACTGTTCATTTGCTTGTGTTTGTGTTTATCCCCCCCGATCTGCAGTGCCACTGCCGCCGGCTGGTGAGCTGAGGATAACGGATGTGACCCACAGTTCCATGTTGCTGGACTGGGATGCAGCGCCAGGCCCTGTGCGCAAATATATCATTACTTACAAACCTGAGGACGGAGAGCTGAAAGAGGTGAGCGCACCAATAGCTACAGTGTCTTATTAATAATTGAGTTTTTTTGTGCACAGTATTCTTCCTTACAGAAGGTATATTTGGTTTAATTTATAAGTTGAGTTTTATTCAGTATTTCCTGTATTTTGGGTAGAGATGGAATGATACAGCTTTTTCTTCTCCAGTGCTAAAACTGATTTTGAAACCTTGAGTGTCAGCCAATAACGGTCTGCTGTATTTCTGTAGTAGAAGTCTCTAAAGCTAAAATGGGCTATTTTCAGTATTATCCAGTCAAAATTCATATATCCTGTTGAACTTGCCAAAACTAACTGCAATGAGTGTCATCAAGCTCCTCCTACTTTGTCTCATATATTCTGGTTCTGCTCAGTCCTGGAGAGCCATATATGATTGTTTTTCCTCAGTTTTGGCCACCGATTCAGAACCCTGTCACTTATTGGTTTTTTTCAGAATGTCTCCCAGTAATGTCCCCACTCTCATCTTCTCATTCTGATGCCCTAGCTTTTTGCAAATTACTGGCTGGACAGCTTGTTCCAATAGACGTACTGGCTAAAGAATGTTATGCACGTCCTACATTTAGGAAAAATCAGACATACTCTCTAAAGCCAGACACAAAACTTTAACCATATGGCATTTCTTTCCTTCTCTTCTGGTCTGCCAATCCTTCACATCCTCAGTATTTTATAATTAGGCCTTGTACTGTAAATGTATACACTATTTTCCCCTGGGTGGAATGGGTGGGATTGATGGGCTGGGTGGAGTTAAACTAAAGTATAAGAAGTTGTGATATCTTTTTAGAAATTCTTTCCACGAAGTTGTTGGTTTGTACTCTTTCTTGATTTGTATCTGTTGCTTAACATTCTAATTGATAAAATGTATTTAAAAACCGAGTTGTTTTAATTGAAGCACTTAGCAAACACTGAGAACATGACATCACAGAGTGTGAGCGCGTGGTATTCAGGCTAGATTTGTTACAGGATAGAGTCGGGTTTATTCTTTTTTTCTCTTCGATTTCTCATCTAGCATTTTCTGCAGACAATAGATTGATATCGATGCTTGGTATCTGATTTGCCTGGAGTCTACAGAAGTGATATAAATGAATATGAAATGATATGAAATAATAATTAATATACAATGTTTGTCTATTTACAATAATTTTGTTGATTTATCTGCCTCAAGATTTGATTGTAGTAATTGAAATTAATTTTCTTATGTTAAAAACATCACTCCGTTGTGATATTTTAAAGTTTTCTCAGTCAATTTATATTACTCTACAGTGCATTTCTTCATTCTAAACATTATCATGAGATTATTGAAAGTTACACAGTACTAGCATATTTTGCTCTATGATCTCTCTGTAAATGTATTAAGTTTGTATTGAAGACATTGATTGCAAACTTTTATATGGTTTGCAAAATTTTTAAATTTGTATGTAGAAGCTACCATTATGGAGGCTCACAGCTAATACACTTGCTAAATGCCTGCTTATGCTGAGCAGTAGCCGGATTCCTGTTGGCAGGAAGAGGTTCATGGAGGACTTATCTTCTCTTTGAGGCCAAAGTCATGAATCGTCACCTTTGTACGTATGTCCCGACATAGTACGTCTCGCTGGGTCATAGCTCTTTCAGTACTTTGTCTGGAAAGATCCTTGTCTGTTTGTGCAATACTCCAGACGTATGACCAAAGAAGGAGACATTTCTTGATGGATACGAGTCCCTTAACTTATCACCCCAGCAAATGTGTTACACAACCCGATGGAAGCAGCAGCTGCAGAAGGGGTATGCAGTGGATCTCCAGGGCCTTCGTTTTTGGAGTCAAAGACGGGGACAAAGAGAGGATCATGCTACCAGCAGAAGATGGAGAGAGCAGACGCCACCACATGAGGATGGCTGTGGATTTTTAGCTTGTGAATTTTTGACTGGCATGCATCAACCATGTCAGTCTCAGAGCACCAGTTCTTTAAGATGTGTGTTTTATTGCTGGATCCTTTATTTTTTGTTTGGTGGAGCTGGCAGGGTCGGTCCTGGCCAGAGAAGTGCTGCATCCTGAGGCATAAATCTGAGCACCGTGTTGCTCGTAACTCTTAGCACTGGGACGAAGAGATGAAGTAAACACCCCCACACAGGCCGAGGCACAGGTGGACTGGGGCCTGAGAAAGCACAATCAGCCTTCGTACAGCAACAGCTCCTCTTACGTGATAGATGATAGAACATAATTGCACCAAGAGTTCAGGCTAATTATGCAGGGACAGGACATGCTTTTTCACCCTCAGGCTGCAGCTTTGGATTAACATCCTCTGCATTTTTCTCAGAACCATTTATGCCTAGTTGTTTTTCTGAGTCTGAAAGATCCTTACAGAGCTACAACTGACACGGAATGACGACGTGTATACAAGACACAGATTGCATTAACTCAAAGAGCTTGTATGTGGGCTCAAACTTAAATTCCTCAGTCTCAGAACTATGTAATATAACAATAGTTTGACAGTAATTAATGACCATTTTAGAATGGTTACTAAATTATCACTTTTAAGCTTAATAACTTAGTAAGCTTTAAGTTAAAGGGGTTGAAGGGCCTGTTTTGTTATAAATTTATTTTAATACTGATCTACTGATTTACATACATGATTCTGCAGCTTCCATATATGGAAGTTATGGACTGTGGAGTGGTGTAGATTGAAAATTTATGTTTACACACTGTATTAAACACACTGTATTTTGTGTAAAAAAAATGAAAAAGAGAAAAAAATGACTTGTAGCAAATGAAATAAAATTATTTGTTTTAAATTTCTTTTCATTTTTAGCTCGAGGTAAATGGAGATGTGACGACAAGGGGCCTGGATAACCTCAGGTCCCAGACTGAATATGACGTGGCTGTTACTCCAGTGTATGACTCTGGAACTGGCAGTCCAATGCTCAACCAAGCTACCACAGGTAAAGGCCACAGTTTTAGTAGTACTAGTTAAACGGTACTATTACTACTGAAATGGGCTATTTACAGTGAAAAGAGTAAATCTACATTTCCAAAAAATTAGTCTTCTTTTTAGTAATTATAATAAGCAGTTTCCTCTGGGATTAATAAAGTTTTATGATTCTGATTCTGATGCTACATGTCAGCAATTATTCCTTAGATAATTTTGGCACATTTCCTGTTTGTAAACATACTTTCTTCTTTGGGCTCAATTTTGTAGATGTTGTTCCAGCTCCGAAGAATCTACGGTTCTCTGAAGTAACTCAGACCAGCTTTAGGGCGCACTGGGAGCATGGCGCCCCTGATGTGGCTCTCTATCGCATTGGATGGACAAAGTCAGGGGAGACGAACTACTTCTATGTACGGGCCCTAAATGAGAGAAGCTCCAGGATAGTAGCTCTGTGAATGTAATTTGATATCTTACATTCTTCTTATTGTCTCTTTTAGGACATCCTGAGCAGTGAAGAGAACACTCACCTCTTGGAGAACTTAGAGCCAGACACCCTGTATGATGTTTCTGTCACTGCTATTTATCCAGATGAATCAGAGAGCGAGGACCTTCTCGGAAGCCAGCGCACATGTAAGACAATTCCAGTAAAACTTCTTTCAAGGATTTATACAAATATATACAAATAATGTTAATTCATGTGCCATCATTTTGTTACTAAACACATTCATCTACAGAAGAAATGTCAAGTCCCTGTCTAAACGTTGTATTTTTACATGAAAAAGCTGGAGTCAAGTTAACAAGAATTTTCTTTCTCTATTTCCTCTGCTTCCCTTAGTATCCAAGATAATTTCAACTCGTGAGTATTTTGACCTCACGCATTTATTATAATGCGAGGCTGTGATCATCATATGATGAGCGAGAACTAATCCGACTCCTTTCCTTATAGCTTCCCCGGAACCCCCTCAGAATCTGCAAGTGTACAACGCTACCACCACCTCGCTGACAGTGAAATGGGATCATGCCACAGGCAAAGTGCAGAATTACAGGATCACATATGTGCCTGTAGCAGGAGGTAGAACTCAATCGGTAAATAACCTCATAATCACATTTCAGATGTGCTTGTATGAAGGTTTTCTTGAATTAAAGGAGTTAGACAATACGAATGACATTTCCTATAATTTATTCCTTATAATTTTGGAATATTTCTGTTAGGCTCTTTACCAAAAATGTTCACACAATAGAAAGGGGAACTGAACTTTACTGCATTAATGTTTTCATTTATTAATGGTCTTCTGGTGTTTTTTAAAAGCAAAAACACATTTGTTGTCCACCAATCAGCTATAAAATTAAAACCACTGACAGGTGAAATGAAGAATTTTGATTATCTCTTTACAGTGGCACCTGTCACCTGGGGTGGGATATATTAGTCAACAAGTGAACAATCAGATTTTGAGGGTGATGTGTTGAAAGCAGGAAAAATGTACAAGCATAAAGATCTGAGCAACTTTGACAAGGGCCAACTTGTGACTGCTGAATGACTGGTTCAGAGCATCTCCAAAATTGCAGGGTGACTTTTGGGGTGTTGACTTGCAGTGGTATTACCTACCAGAAGTGGTCCAAGGAGGGACAACTGGTGAGCTGGCCGCAGGGTGCCCAAGCCTGACTGATGCTTGTGGGGAATGAAGGCTAGTCTGCCTGGTCTGATCCCGCAGAAGAGCTACTGTAGCACATATTTCTGAAAAAGTTAATGTTGGCTATGATAGAAAGGTGTCAAAACACAAAGTCTATCACCACTTTCTGTGTATGGTACTGTGAAGACACAGACCAATCAGAGTGCCCATTTTGACTCCTGTCTATAGTGGGTCTACAGTGGTTATGTGAACATTAGAACTGGATTGTGGAGCAATGGAAGAACATGGCCTGATGAATCACATTTTCGTTTACACCATGTGGATGGTGGGACGTGTATACTTTATTTAACTGGGATCATTTAAAAGAGATGGCACCTGGATATACTATGGGAAGAAGGCAAGCTGGCAGAGGCAGTGTGATGCTTTGAGCAATGCCTACTGGAAACCTTGAACATTCGTACCTCCAACTAAACATTGTTACAGATGAAGAACTCCCCTTCATTGCAACATTATTCCCTAATGGCAGTGAACTCTTTCAGCAGGATAATACACCCTGCCATTCTGCTAAAATTGTTCAGGATTGTTTTGAGGAACATGAGAGAGAGGTATTGACTTGGCCTCCAAATTCTCAATCTGATCGAGCATCTGTGGGATGTGCTGGAAAAACTGGTCTGGTCCACTGAGGCCCCACTTCGCAACTTACAGGACTTAAAGAATCTGCTGCTAACATTTTGGTGCCAGATATCACAACTTCAGAGGTCTTTTGGGGTCCATGACTTGATAGGTCAAAGCTGCTTTGGTGACATAAAGGAGACCTTACGCTTGCCAATTATGCCTGCTTCCAGCACATCAACTTCGAGAGCTGACTTTTCACTTGCTGCCTGATATATCCCACCCCTTTGACAGGTGCCATTTTAAAGTGATAATCAATGTTATTCTCCTTAATGTGTTTTTTTTCTGCACTTAGAGTACTTTACTCGGTTGTAGCTGTTGCCAATCGTTTTGAATTGTTTATTATCGATCAATTGAATGTTGAAATGTATACATTTCCCTGTGTTCTTTAAATCCTTATGGAATGTCTTTTCGAGATGAGAGGAATGTATTTTGTTAAGGTCAGTCAGTTGAATTTAATCATGAAGTGGAATCCAGCCAAGGTTTCTTGTCTTTCACCACAGTTGAAGAGCAATGGGGAACATACTTCCATACTTTGGAACAGCAAGTCTGTTTAGGATACACAGACACACACACATATTCACACACACCACACATCTAACCAGCTAACTAACAGGAATGACATGGCAGCATGTCTGAGTAGCCGAAGTTTGTTGATAAGACAGAACTCACTTCTTTAAAACGATGAATCAATTTTCCAAAGGAATTCTGCTTCTGTTAAATGTGTGGCTGTAAATTATGTAGTCAAATTGTCCAGACAGTCTAGCTTATTTGGACAGATTGATATTGGCATAAGAATAAGAACGCACAAACTGCTGTACAATGTGCATGTATTCTGCAGTGAAAATGTGGCCTTTTCCCATTCATTCATCTCAGTGTTTCATCAGGTTTTATTACTTTATCAGGAGTGTAAACATGATTGAACAGCAAGCTGACCTTAGAACTGTTTTTGTCACAGAGTCACCAAGTCTGTGAAAATTTGAGTGTTGAAGGGCCTGAAAACAGAATGTCCGAATGACAGATGTGTAATCAGCTCTTTGCGTGGGCTGTGGTTTATTTGTTGCTAAGTTATCAGAAATGCAGAGGAGTAATGGCTGGCTTTAGACCACAGCTGATAAGAGAACTCTCCTAATCTCCTCTCATCCCTACAATTATCTCAGCAGAGGAACCCACTCGTAAACAAACCCAGTGTCATCTGAGAGTATGTTTTTTCAGTAGTAACATCACTTTTCTATGCAGACTCAGATTGGTGGGAAGAAGAACACAATCACTTTGCAGAAGCTGACCCCCGACACCCCCTACTCCATCACTGTGTCAGCTGTATATGCAAACGGACAAACCAGGGACTTGTCTGGTCAAGGAAAAACATGTAGGTCTTCCCACACATGGCTCTTCATGTCAATAATTCATCGGCATTTTATCTGTTTATGTTTCTTCATCATACTTGTATCGTTCTTTTGGTGACGTTTCTAAGTAACAACAATGATGGCATGGCCCTAAGCTGCTGGAACTACTTTTTTTGTCATATTTGTTTGGGGCTTCTTTGCTTTGCTTTTATGCTTTAGAAACTCTTTTATAAAAAGCCATAGAAGGACCAAGGTCATGTGTTCTTGCAAATAACAGAAATGCTCCTTCACTTGTGTTCAATAGCCTGAATAAAGGATAAACTGTAACTATAATAGGCATGTTTTCACTTGAGCTGAACTAGAGGTGACCTTTTTGAGCACCTGTTTTTTAGTGCCTCTTGGAGGAGTGCGAAACCTTCGAGTTACTGACCCCACCACCAGCACTCTGAACGTACAGTGGGAGCCAGCTGAGGGCAACGTGCGGCAGTACCGGATCTACTATCAGGCTGCTCCAGGGGGCCCAGAGGACATGGTATAAAAGCACACACAATCTGACTCCTATTAACTTAACAGCATTTCAAAAGTCTGAGCTTTTTATGTTAGTCTAATGGCAAACCAACCGGTCCATCACACCGGTCATTCATAGTGCTACTATCACGAATAACTGTCAGCAATTTGAAGAGATTCGCAAACTCATAAGAAAAAGTGATCATGAACCCTTCCGCTTTCCTCAGGTTCAAGTCTCTGGAAACACTTTCAACACTGTATTGAAGAATCTTCAATCTGACACTGTGTATGCTGTCACTGTGGTCCCAGTGTATGCAGCTGGGGAAGGAAAACGCATGACTGAGAATGGAAAGACATGTGAGTCTAAAAACTTTCCTAGCTTATCCTCACTATTTGAAACAGTAGTTTACTACATTGCAAGCCAAAAGTATGAAACCAAAAAATATATTTTAAAATTGAAACAGTTAACAAAGAACCAGGTGGTTTGCAGTGATGTGCTTTTCCTCTAACATATTACACAAGGAAAATACTTTAAAAAATAATTCACGATCAACATATTTGACTCATTCAACTCTAATTGAGTTAATTCACTCAGTCAAGCCTCCAGGGGCATGTGAATGTGAATAGAAGGGTCTGCTTGCATGAAGCATCTAAAAATAATTATCTATCTAGCTATATATATGTCTATGTATATATTTATATCTATCTATTTATCTATATATGTCTATATATGTATGTATGTATGTATGTATCTATCTATCTATCTATCTATCTATCTATATATATGTAGGCTCTATAGGAAGGCCCTATAGTAAGGGGTAGCAGTACAACTGTTCATTCCGGTCATAAATAAAGGCTCTTAAGCTTTATCCCACAGTGAGTCAGCTTTTCTGGATTGATCAGCAGGGTGGGAATGCTGATGTGTTGGCAACTCCATAAATGTGTCTTTGGCCTCTGCTTAACAAGGCCCAGTTTATGGGCTATAAAGAGTTGTAGTGACTTAGCAGGGGTGCAGGGGGTCCATCAGTAATCTCTTTCCCTAAATGGAAAACCCTGGGAGATGCAGAGACATAAAAGACGTTCTTTTGCTCACCTCCAAAGAAGTGCCCCTCATTCTAACTAACAGCTTTTAATGTTCACCATTGTTTTCCCATCATTCAGTCACATTGTAGCTGGGTTTCCCATACTGTGTGTTACTTTATTGCTGTGCTTGATTTTGCACAACATTAGCAGCCCTGTTGTATTTTTTTTTTAAGCTGAGAGTAAAATACCAGAAACACTTAATTTATGCCTGAGTTAACAACACAGTATAACACAATACAGAAAAGAGCTCACTGAAACAAATTTACACTGTCATGCTGTTTTGAGCTTGATTCATCATATGAGTACCATGTTTTGCTATGTGCCCATGGATAGTATTGTGGTTGCCACACTTCAGCACTCTCTTCTTCATACGGTAGACCTGCCGAATGATGCAGTGACTCATTTGCTTTAGCTTAAAAGGACAGAAACGCTTGTCTGGTTTCCATCTGAGGTGTCCTATTTTCTTCCTGTTTGAAACTTTTTTTAGCTTTATGTCTGGGAATTTTCCACACAGCAGTGGCTTCTTTGGCTGCAGGGTGTTTTGAATCAGCTTTGAGTCTGCTTGTGTTTTCAGACTGTTTCGTTCACTGCTACGAATGCTGAATCCCAGCCCTAATGGCATCAGTTTCTATTCTTCTGAGTCAAGAAAGCTGTGCTTAGATCTCATTAAATGATGCAGAAAGGTTTATTCCCTTCCTCAACCCCTCACTTTCTGTCCTCTGTCTCTCTCTTTCCCTGTCTCTCTCTCACTCTCTGTCTCTCCATTTGTGACACCCCTTTCCCCTTTTTGTCTTCTACATAGTGGTGCGCTCCCCTCCAAGGAACATCAGGGTTTACAACCCCTCTACAAACACCCTGAATGTGCGCTGGGAGCCGGCGTCAGGCGATGTGCAGCAATACAGGGTCGTCTATGCACCACTCACAGGAACCCGCCCATCCCAATCAGTGAGTTACACTATGTCTGAAAAAATGGATAAACTTATAAAGGTGATATCTTTGTTAATTAGACGTCTAAAACTGCAACCAGAGAAGTTTGCATGTGGAATCGGTGCTTTTTTGTGTGTTATTGTGTTTTCCATCACTGTATGAAAAAACTGGATGCGCTACGATGAATTGTCAGTGATTGTTTGCACACATTCAAAACAGAATTCAGATCATCACGAACTTGTTATTGATTTGTTTCATCAGGGCAATGATAAAAGACAATGCATTTTCTTATTCATGTGGTTGCATGTAAGGCCTGTCACAATTATTACATTATTTCTTGACTGCAATTATTTAAGTTGATTGCAACAATTTAAGTTGACCACAGTTATTTGCTACAGTTGTTAGCTTTTACAATTATGTTTACATTCCCTCGAACAGAATGTGACTTGGGTGTGTTTTCATCAGCTGGGTTAAGAGAAATACAAGTAAATAAAAGAAAACAGAAAATTTGTTGAGAGATAAAAGAAAACACACATTTGTTGAGAGATGTCATGAGTTTTATTAAACTCTTGGTGCTAGAGCACGTTTAGAGAGTAGTGATAAGTAATGTTTGTTTATTTGAGCTGGGGCTGTGGATGCTGTTAATTAGGAGTTTCTATACTAAATATCAGCAGATTGTAAGATATTCAGCCAGTTTGGTCACTATATACTTTGGCCACTATAAACTTTAATAGCATGCAATAAAGAAAAAAATACAATCAAATTGTTAATTACGATCTTAAATATGGCAATCATACAATAAATTATTATCAACAAAGTACAAAACCTCCAGCTTTTATGATATCCTGATCCATATGTGTATATATGTGTATATATAACCTTTTAGAACAGAGGTGTCTTATTCTGGTCCTGGTGGGCCAGAGAGCAGCATGGGCCATTTCCCTGCTCGAACACACCTTCAGGTTGATTTAGGTGTGTTTGGACAGAAAAATCTTCAAACTGTGCTGGTGCAACCCCCTCTATGATCTAAATTGAACAGTTTTTTTTTTTTTTTTTCTTGGCCACTGTCTAATGGTCTATTAACAGATTTTTGGTCATGTGATTGGAGCTGTTTAGTGAGTTTATTGCTTGTCAACACATTTCTACATAATCTCTATATCAGATGGGAAACAGACTGAAAACCCTATGAAATGATTTCATAGGTCTTACACAAGAACATGAACATCCACATCTGTGAGAAATATTGAATAGTGAAATATTTTATTAGAGAATTTAGGAATAAAAAGGTTGAACCAATTTTATTAACTCAAGTGCTGTCTTATCCTTAGCCATGGGATTTTTTGTTCTTCTGAGAGGAAAATTGTTATGGATATAGGACTTGGTTTTTCCAATGTTGTAGCCAGTTTTTCATTTCCTTTGTAGGTGGCAAGTGTCTCATAATGCTGACAAATTTAGCCTGATTTTGCACACACTGTTGGCCCTGAAGCTTTCTTTCTACAATAAATGAACCTGTTTCAATCTTAACTGGAACACTGAGAACACCAAATCCTGCATAGTAAAGAAAAATGATTATTTGTCAAAAGTAATGAACCGTCTTAAAGACTTAAAGATCAGTTGATGACTCAGTAGACTGGAAGGTTAGCTTTAGCTGACGCCAGCTGACCGTGGGCCTTGAGGTCTTTTGTTTCAGACGTAATGTCAGCTCTCAGCAAACAGAGTGGAAGAGAGAACTGTCTGAATCCGTATGTGTGTGTGTGTGTGTATACACATAAAAAGTCGTGCTTTCCTTTTAAAGCAGTAGTGATCTTTTCCAAGGCATGATTCCAAGGCATTTTTTCTTTCATCCAGATATAAACAGATGGCTCCTTTTTACTTTTCTATAAGTGATGACATGTGTTTCTTGTAAAAGACAAAAAAACAAACAAAAAAAACAAGTGGTTTTCTATTCTTGAAAGATTTGCATTTGCAGCTGAAGTTGCGTAGAGATTTACTTGAGTATGTAAGAGCTAAAGTTTTTTCACCATCTTACAGGTGCTTGTTCCAGGGAATACCCACACTGCCCTATTGGAGCAGCTAGTACCGGACACTGATTATTCAGTTGGTGTGGTTGCTATTTATGCTGATGGGGAGGGAGCAGCTGTGAATGATAACGGCAAAACATGTAAGTTCTGATTCTATTCATATGGTGCTGCAGCTTTTAACCAGTTACGTCTGACGGTTAACTGTATAATGACTTCATTCCGGCTTTTGACTGTAGTGCCCCGCAGTGGACCAAGGAACATGCGAGTGTATGACCCCACTACTAACACTCTGAGTGTTAGCTGGGAGCATGCAGCTGGGCCTGTGCAGCAGTACCGAATCACCTATGCACCAACCACCGGAGACCCCATTGAGGAGTTTGTAAGTGGAAATATGTAGCTAGTAGTAATGACAGCAGTCTACATATAAATAGCTCTTGAACTTGATTTCACTGGGATAGTTCTAGTTTGGGTAGTTCTATTTTTTCAGAAACCTCTCAGTGTCTCAAATAAACATGCAAACTGGATCATTTTCTTAAGTCAGTTTTAATGTCCTACAGACAAGTGTTCCTGGCAACAGAAACAACGTCATCCTGCAGAACCTTCAGCCAGACACGCCTTACAGAATCACAGTGGCAGCTATGTACCCAGATGGAGCAGGAGGAGAGCTTTCTGGAGATGGACACACATGTAATCACTCCTAAATACATAAACGCACACACACTGCTGTAGTTAAGCCAAGACATGTTGTGCACACACATAAAGCCATAATGCAAACAAAAATAAACACATAACCTGGAAGCCCCCGGTGGAGAGCTGATGTAGACACAATAAATCATGAATCAGACTGAAGTACCAAAACAAAAATTAAAATCTCATCCCTTGAGAATACAGCTGTCTGCTAGAACGTCAGAAACTCCTAAGCAGTCTCTTTGCTTAGTGTCCGACCATGACTTCTGAACTGAGGAAAACAAGCCTGAACACAAATACAGTAATCACACACAGCTCAAAAAACAAAAACGATAGTAATCCCTTAGGCTCCGAAATCCTCTTTATCCCCAGACCTTTTTTCAGTCGGTTGGCCATATTAAGCTTTTATGAAATAACAACAAAATATGCAAGTAATAATTAAATGGATTATATTAAACACACAGTAAACAATTCTTTAACTAAGCAGCATGGGCTGTAACTAATCCCTTTTGCCATTTTGGGATATGTAGGCCGTTTTGGTCAGTGTCTGAATTGTACAATGGAATTCCAGAATGGACACTTCAGTGTATTTCCATGTGAAAATCAGCTGAATGTATATTGATGTGCATTCCAAATCTCCTAATAGTAAAGAAACTGATGGAGAAGCTTTAGCTAATATTAATAGTGGCCACTGAGTGGCCATACTCATAACGCTCTCACTGACTGTTCATACAAATAGCTCTGTTCAGCTAAAAACAAAGACCCTTTAGTGTTTACTGCCTGCTGCTCATCATGCAGCAAAAGTGTGCAGTCTAGACTTTTAGTGTAAGATTATTAATTTGGATCTTTTCTGTCTCATTCATAGTGGGGCTCCTGGGTCCACGTAACTTGCGTGTGTCAGATGAGTGGTATACTCGTTTCCGCGTGTCCTGGGACGCTGCACCTGCTCGGGTCAATGGCTACAAGCTAGCCTATGCCGTAGAGGGTGAGCTAAATCTCTCGGTTGATTTCAGTGTGCTCAGATTCTCAGTGACATCTACTATCTACTGTAATTAATCTAAGACCTATGGCTATTTGTATATTACAGGAACTAATCAGTTCACTGAGCTGTTTGTTGGAGATGTGACCACCCACATCCTGCACAATCTTCAGCCTGGCACCACATATGATGTAAAAGTCTTTGCCCAATATGATGCTGGCCCGAGTGGACCTCTTGTTGGCCAAGGAACTACTTGTATGTACACATTATTATGCTGAATTTGTTTTTTACAGTTTATTTTATAAGTATTAATACTTTTTAGGAGAACACTTGAGATTTTTTTTCTCACTCATACTGGAGTACTGGAGAGTAACACTTTGTACTTATTCTCAAAATCTGTTTTTTTTTTTTTTTTTTTTTTAATTAAAATTTTTTCTTTAGTGTACCTGAATGTGACTGGCCTTTCAACATACAACGTTGGCTATGATTCATTCTGCCTGAAGTGGACTCCACATCGAGCTGCTACCTCTTACAGACTTAAAGTCAATCCTTTTGACCGTAAGTTGAATATATCTTCCAAAATAACTTGTCAAAGCTGCATTAGCCCACAAATCTTATGATTCCAATGTTGTGTAAAGTCTTTGATTTTTAATATTTCAGTGTTTGTGTTCATACCTTCACTTTCTTGCTGTCTTTTCCTCTCTCTCCTTCTCGTTGCCAGCCACTATCCGCGGAGCCCAGGAGGTCACCATCACGGCTGCGGAGAACCAGTACTGTTTTGATGGTCTGGCCTCTGATGCTCTGTACAATGCCACAGTGTACACTCAGACACCCAACATGGAGGGGCCTGGAGTCAGCGTTAAAGAGCGCACTCGTAAGTGAACTTCAATAGGCATTTAGTCACGCTTGCTCTATAGCACCTCTATTGACTGCATAGTTTTCTTTTAGTGGTGAAGCCCACCGTGCCCCCCACAGAGCCACCCACGCCTCCTCCTCCTCCTACCATCCCTGCTGCCCTTGAGGGTAAGTATAACTCAGGAATTACTGTCAGTATTTGAAATGAGCTCACTGCCGAGTCTTTTTGATTCGTTCTCTGCACCGTGCTGAATTTTCTTCCTCAATGGCGTGTACAAAGATGAATGTTCTTATTGAATGCTCTTATTCATTGCAGTGTGCAAAGGTGCTAAAGCTGACCTGGTGTTCCTCATTGATGGCTCTTGGAGTATCGGAGACGAGAGCTTCCATAAAGTGCTCCAGTTCGTGTTCAGCATGATTGGAGCTTTTGATGTCATCAACCATGAGGGCATGCAGGTAATTGAGCTGTCAGCGACTTCATAATTAACAACATGTGCACAGAAGTCTTTTCAGCTTGCTAAGTGCTGTCCAGGCTGTGTGTGGAAAACCTCTGAACTCTTTTTTCCCTTTGGGAAACAGGTGTCTTTTGTGCAGTACAGTGATGATGCCAAGACAGAGTTCAAATTGAACACGTACCACGACAAAGGAATGGCTCTGTCTGCTGTGCAGATGGTCAACTACAGAGGAGGAAACACCAAAACAGGTGATTGTCTGTGCTAGCAGTTAATCTAGAGGAATAACAGTTTTATCAGCTGGCACCTAATGGAATGTGGAAGGGGTTTTGAACAGTTCAGAGATGAAGCTCTCATAGAGTTCTGAGGTTAAAGGTAATGAATCCCAGCAATACTTTGCTCCCAGGAATTCAGACCTATCCCACTGTATACATTTTTGCAGCAATGTTAAGAATTGCTTCCAGTCTTGTTGACCATGACTTATCACCACGAATGATCGCTGGTTTGTAAAAAGCTTTATATCATTTGTAAAGAACTGTTCTGTGGTGCTTGAACATCTCAGGCCATGCTCTGAAGCATGTGGGAGAGAAGGTCTTCACCTCAGACAGCGGCATGAGGAGGAATGTTCCAAAGGTTCTGGTCGTTGTCACTGATGGCCGTTCTCAGGATGACGTTAAGAAGAGTGCTTCCAAACTGCAACATTCAGGTGATGACTGACCTGTCACTAAAAATGCTCTACCTCCAGCGGGAGTGTTCATTAAAGACATTGCACATTTAAAGACATGGCAAACCTCTAAGCATAGTGTTGTCTTTGCTCTCCCCAGGCTACAGCGCGTTTGTTGTGGGTGTTGCCGATGTGGACATGACAGAATTGAGGAATATTGGCAGCAAGCCCAGTGAGAGACACATCTTTGTTGTTGATGACTATGACGCGTTTGCAAAGATACAAGACAATCTCATCACGTTCATCTGTGAAACAGCAACATCAAGTACGATGCTCTTCTTACATGTTTTGCTCTTAGATTCATTCTCCTGTTGAAAGGTGACTGGAACTGACGATGGTGTGTTACATTTTCTTTTTTCCTCTTACAGCATGTCCTCTGATTTACCTGGACGGCTTCACATCACCAGGTCAGTTTTGGTCAATATACCCAGGAAAAAGATGACAAAGGCTCACAGGGCTTGTTAGTCAGCTGTTTGGGAGCGTGTGTTTGGAGCATGAAAAGCTCTAAAATGTGCAGAGCAGAGCAGGGGAGATTCTGGGACCAGGGTTGGCATCCACTGTTCTAAAGCAATTTTAATAACTTGCATTCTGCCTTTGTTATGAACCTTACTGAACCTAGGCTTTAGGATGCTTGAGGCCTTCAATATCACTGACCGGACCTTCGCCGGTATGAACGGAGTGTCAATGGAAGCAGGCTCCTTCAACAGCTTCATCACCTATCGACTTCATAAGGATGCATTCATTTCTCAGCCCACAAAGTAGGTTGGAGTGTGCGTGTTCTCACTCTCTCTCTCTCTCTCTCTCTATCTCTCTCTCTCTCTCTCTCTCTCTCTCTCTCCCCCTCTCTCCCCCTCTCTTTCTTCTGAGCACTCAGCTACTCTGCCCGCTATAATGGTTTCCAAGCGATCACAATTATTTTTAACGATCTTTGAAGGTTTTGCCTGTTTGGTGCACTTTTTAAAATGCATCACAGGCCCTGTTTGCAGCTTGTGGAAATGAAGTACCAGGTGGAGAAAAGGATTGTTGTTGTGTTTATTAAAAGAAAAAGTTCAGCCATACTACGTATATCAATGTGGGAGCACCCTGAGGTCCCTGGCCAAAGCATGATCCATTAATTTGTCCGTAATGATTGGTATTTGTGTGTGGGTAGATGACTGTGTAAATGGAAACATTTCTAGCAGCAGAGGATAAAGGGGAAAATACTTTCAATATGTTGCAATTTCTTAAGACTGAGAGTTTTTTTTCTCTGTCCTGCTTGAAAGATAGTTTGAGAGCCTTTCTCCACTCTCCACTCTCCACTCTCAGCCTTTTATCTGTTTCACTGCCACAACAGATTAGGCACCATGCGGTCTCATTTTCTTACAGAACTTTTAGCAGACATACGGAACAATCCGTAGCAGTTTGCACTGCATAAGTCTGTCACACTCTGTTCACTGGGATTGGCTTGAGATACACAGTACTACTAGTTATATGCAACTAGATGCAGCTGTTTGTTTGTATATGTTTTAAGGGGCCATATCATGAAAAACAGATCTTTGCCAATTTTTAAATAAGTCTGATGTAATTAAGTAAAAAAATCAGCCTCATTTTGAATACCACCACTAAAAACACCTACAGTGGGCACATGAGCACTGGAGGAAGGTGGCCTCGTATGACAAATATGTTTTTTACACCGTGTGCATAGCCGGGTGTGTGTGCGTTGCTTGGGAAGAGATGGCGCCAGGATGCACTATGGGAAGCCGACAGAGGCAGTCTGAGGCTGTGGACAGTGTTCTGCTGGGAAACCTTGCGTCCTGGCATTCATGTGGATGTTACTTTGACATGTTCCACCAAACTAAACATTGTCGTACAACCCTTCATGGCAGCAGTATTCCCTATTGGCAGTGGCTTCTTTCAGCAGGATAATGCGCCCTGTCACACTGCAAAAATTGCTCAGGAATGGTTTAATGAACATTAGATTTCAATTTCGATTTAGCGTCTGTGGGATGTGCTGAACAAATTTGTCCAATCCATGGAGGCCCCATCTCTGAACATGGACTTAAAGGATCTGCTGCTTTGGAGGTCTTGTGGAGTCCATTGCTCGATGGGTTAGAGCTGTTTTGGCAGCATGAGGGGGACCTACGCAGTATTAGACAGGTGGTTTTAATTTTGGCCGGTTAGTTTATTTTAGTGCAGTGGCACAGTAACAAAACTGCAAGCTTAATTTTAAGGGATATAGAGAGAGTAGAAAATGTCCTGACAATTTTTTGCAAATAAACCCAAAAAATGGACCTCAGGGTTTAAAAAAAATGCAAGAAAAGTTTAGGACATGGCCCATTTATAATGTTTTTGGTTTAATAGCTGATATTGACATCATTTTAATGAGTGTTTTCTTTCAAGGGAAATACATCCGGATGGACTGCCTCCCTCCTACACCCTTATACTTCTCTTCCGGCTCCTCCCTGACACTCCTAAGGATGCATTTGATCTGTGGCAGATTGCTGATAAGAATGACAACCCTGAAGTAGGACTTACGCTTGATCGTAAGAGCCATTTTCTTCATTTATAATCATTATTTTTTGCATGTGTGAAGCTGGCCTGTCCTGTCTGCCAGCTGCATTTTGAAAAGTGTATAACTTCTCCATTTTGTAAATACCAGCATTGCAGCATTTATGAACGTATGACCATTCTAATGGATTAGAGTGTTTATGGTGGGATTGGCCCCTAAAAGGAATTTTCAATCAGAGAACATGCACATTCCTATCTTATCTGTAATAATGTTGTTATATTTTATACTCTTTTTCTTGTGTTATATCTGTGCACACTGCTAAAGCTGGGCCATGTCTTTTTTTTCTTTGTTTTCAGCTTCCAGTAGAACCATCACATTCTACAACAAGGACACAAGAGGAGAACTCCAGAAAGTTACCTTTAGTAATGACCATGTCAAGAAGATCTTTCACGGAAGCTTCCACAAAGTAAGAACTATTTTAAATACATCATAAAGGGGATTTATAGTGTTTTACACAAGGTAAAACATGAAGTGATGGGCACAAACGGCAAACATGCCTCAAGCTGTTGAACATATGGCAAGGACATGAGGATAATGTGATAAGTTTAGACACATAATAATTTCTCTAAGACATGAGTTACACAAAATTAGGTGGGAATCTAATCTAGTATCTTTACACTTTCTCTTACCAGAGACTTGGAATGGTGTCTGTAGCCATATATCTAGTATTGCATAGATTATAGGTGACTTTTGCTTTGTGAAGGATTTAAATGGAGACTTGTTTTGTGTAATCATATGTCTGACTGTAATTAGTCATTGTGGATTATGTCCCACTTTCAAAACATTCAGTAAGTCATAAATTGTCTTGGGTGTGTATCTTGTTTCATTGCTTGTGCTTTCAGTGTTTAAAGAGCAGAATCTTTGTTAATTAAGTTGTAGCAAGCTGCAACTGGTAAGTTCTTCCCTTTGGGCCAGGCTTTTGAACTATTTTATTCGTGCTGAGATGTCTTATCTTATATCCTTAACAAGTGTCGTAGACACTAAAATGAAATACAAGTAAAATTTCTGCCTCCTACGGAGTAGTACAGGAATCCCTCATGCCAGAATCAATAACCTAACTGTGTTGGAACAGAAATTTTTTATTTATGATTTTATTCAGCAGTGGTAAAGTAAGTTCTTGGGTGCTGAGCTTATTAACAGTAAGTCCAGTATGTTGCCTCATAGATGTGGACAGTACTGAAGTAGGGTTTTCAGCTTGTGGTGACTGATTACAGTCTGGATTGTGACTTAGCTTTTGGTCATCAGGCTGTGGCCCAGCACTGGAGCTTACAGTGCTTGGAATTGAAGGCCTCTGGTTTGCTACTGTGGTCTACTGTGTACTCAGTGACTTCCTCAGCTACAACCACAGGCTTTGCAGGAGACTGAAGCACTGAGAAACTAGAGAGATGCATGTATTTAATGGACCAACATGGTCAAAAGATTACATCTTGGTTAAACTGTGGTGAAACCTCCTGGTTGTGGCAGAACCATAATACATGTGTACATTCAAGAAAGTGATCTGTTTCTCTTTTTTTTTTTTTCCAAAACATGCAGTCCCAGGTACCATGAACGTTCATTTGTTTCTGTAATGTTAGGGCACCGAAGACTCAGTTCTTATTTCCACCATGCCTCTGCCAAGACCTGTGAATTGTACAGAGTGCTCACCATAAATTACAAGCAGGCTATGTTCGAGAGTCCAGACTGTTTTACCTTGAGTTTCCCCTTGGAGGAGTTTTGTAGGATTCAACAATGTGATTGAAGCCCTTAAAAAAATAAAACTTGCAGGAGTTTTCACTCTTGGGGCTTCACTTGGAATTCCACAGGGAAGTTGTTTAGGGTCCTTCTTGTTCTTCAGCCAGAAGACATCCCTGCAGCATTGTAGCTGTTGGCTATGGTTTTGCTTACACCACTAATGCTGGGTTGACTTTTTCCACAGAGCCAGTAAAATCCTGAGCTCAGATATTATTCCCATTAACATAGAGCTGACCCGGACTGCTGGTTTTGTTTCCCTCACGAATTGTGGAGTTTCAGTAGTTGGCCGCCTTATTCGGTATGTTTTCCCAAACCAGTCTTACAATTGATGCATTATTATCTGAAGTGAGGTTTCAAGCCTTCAGCTTTTCCATTCATAGATCTGAATCACAGACTCTGCCAGTATTCACATCCTTTTCAATGCAGCTTTTAAAGGCCCTCTTTGATGGGCCCAGCCCAGTACTTCATAGCACAGCACATTTCTCTTCTTTAACTTGACCGTGTTCCATTCAGTGCCCTTTTATAAATCCCTCTGTTTATATGAAGTTAACAGTGGGTTGGATGACTCATGAAACTACTTAAAGAAACAAAGGAAGAATAAAATGCTTTTCTGCCAACATGTCAAGACCATCCACTTCTAAAACCAATAAAATGACATCTCCTCCGGTGACCCAAGAATGAATTCAGCCCAAAGCTGCATGATATGTAGATACTGGGTGCATTCATCAGCTTGCGTATGTTACTCATCACACATCATGAGGAGACGTTTGCTTGAGACCTTTTGCATTCTTGGCTGTGACCTCCATTCCTGCTTGGACCCTGAGAGAGAATGGACTTGATGATAGGTAGTGAACATGGAGTATTTTGATTCAGTTGTCACAAATGCTCTAGTTAGAAAAAGGAAGGAGAAAGTAGATAGTCTGGCTAACGAGTATGAAATGGAGGCAGATAGATATTATGAAACTTTCAGAAAAGTGTCATGGAGAAGGAACACGATCAAAATAAAACTGCAAATTAGTTGCATACAAGCACTCATAGTAGCCAATTTGGGAGCGTTCAAAAAAGTGTGAGAGTATAGAACAAAGCCTAGCTACACATCTGCATTCTACTTTGTCATGATCAATTTTAAATATTCATGCTTGAAAGTTGATCTAAAATATTTTGCATCAAGTCTTACTTGAGCAGAGACATACATAACTAGGGCAGAGACATAACTAGGGCTCGTCCAAATAGCATTTTTCAGGCTTCAGCTACTTGTTGATGATTTGAAACGAGTGACCAAATGTCCAGTACCACTCTTAATGATAATTATATTTAATTTAATTTCTAATTCATATTCATATTCATATTTGAGTATGTTCATATAGTTCATGATTTAAAGATTTAACAAAGATTTTACTGTTTCTGACAGTTTTACACAAGTATACATCCCTTTTTATAAGGATGCAGAGAGTAATATTAGCCTATGTTATGTAAATCAACGTTCACATGAGGAAACAGTCTGAGTTTGACTGGAGTTTTGCTTACCTAGGTAGCAGTGATAATGCAAAAGTGTGTTTGAGACATCTCATAAAATCTTTGTTTATCAACATGATTTCATTGTCAGTTAAGCTGCTTTACCAAAATTAGCATTCAGATAGAAACTGAATCCTCCTTAAATGGTGCAATGTTACATTCTGACTGCTGCACCATTTAAAGTGGATTCAGTTTCTATCCGAATGCTAAATATAGAAACTAATACCGATATATCAGACATATTATTTGGACCACCCTTATATGTTAGATTGTCTAATTGGTGAAATTACATTTAGCATTTGCCTAGATAATGCCTAATTACACCTTTGTATGCCAGTTTTTTTTGAGATGATATGTTATTGTCAGCTCTTGGTATGTCATTAAACTGGCTGTTTAAAAGGCCACTAAGTGCATCATGATGTCTGTATCCAAATCCGAACCTCAGACCCTTCCCCCAGTGGGCAGTTAAATAGTGGGTTTGCCTGCCAGAGATGTTGACCACAGTGTAGCTTGTGTTTGCCAATACGTATGACCCAGCTGTTTGATCCAAACTAAGAATTTTAGTGTGGTAACCGCTTGCCAGACTTTTTAACTGAAAAAAATGCAACAAGTCCAGGAAAGTTGGGAAACAAGGGTACCTTTGATGGCCAGCCACAGAATGACAAAATGACATAATATCAAGATGTGGTTATGCTACTCTGGACAGTAATTGTCTGCAGAAAAAAACAACTACACCTCAGGATGTACAGCATGGAAAAGGCATCTGGGAGGTTGGGCCACATAATGAGACTCATGTATGGTACATGCAAATGGAAAGTAACAGCTGTTGAAGGTTTTAAAATATAATTAATGCCGCTGACAAAGTTTCCCATGCGTTTTCTATCGCTAGAGCAGTGTCAGATGTAACAAGAGCAATCTATAATTAACATAATTACAAGGATGAAATACTGTTATTGGCAGGATTTCTTATCATTTGAACATATTTCTAAATATAGATCACTGGGGATGCAAGTTCATCAAGTTCTTTATAAATAGGTTGAGGGCAGTGTGGGTTTAGATATGTTATGTGATCACAGACTAAGACGGCTGCGTCAGTATGCGAATGGGTTCCAGATTTGAACGGAAAAGATCTAGTTACATGTTATTGTTTGCTGATTAGATTTCTAGGGTGAGATCACATCAGTGTCTGACGTGGAAATAAAACAGATTTGATGAACTGTTTGATTTATTTGACTCTTTCCTTCTTATTTCTCTTACCATAAAGGACTATTCCTTCATAATCTGCACCTAGTTTATACCTAATGTCTGAACTGAGATACAAGGTGCATACCCACTAATGTTTTTTCACTTTACATCTCAGCTTCACATCTCCATCTCACCGAAAAACGTCAAGCTGAACATCGACTGCCGGGAGGTCGCAGAGAAAGAGATCAAAGAGGCCAACAACATCACCACAGAGGGCTACGAAGTGCTTGGTAAAATGACAAAGTCTGGTGGTGGAAGGAGACAGTCAGCCACAGTAAGTGCAAGTTAAACATGAACATGTAGGCACTAGAAAGGGGGTCTTTGGAGTCATGCTGTAGAAGCACCACTTTTGTCCATGGATGGTTCTCTAACAAACAGTTTTTTTTGTAAATAAGCCCCATTTCAAGCAAACATAAGACAAGAAAATTAACAGAATTGTTTTTATTCTTCAGATGCTTATATTTGCATTGATTGAGGACACATACCAAACATTTGTCTTGGTTCTAATCTTTGCTGCCTTTGGAGTGAGTGGTCATAAATCAGTGTGGAGACTTGCTGAACATCTGTATAGAATAATAAAATCTGGATGTTGCTGTCCCAATACTTCTCTGTATCAGAACCATGAGCCCATTGTTCTGCCATTTTTTACCATTTAGTCTAGACAATTCCTTATGAATGGAGCAGTTCGTGCTGATGGTTGAGCTGTTCTGTGCTCGTTTATGTTCTTTTCCAGCTCGCTGTGGGTGCTGTGCATGTGGGCATGTTTTTTTTTTTTTTTTTTTTGTTTCTAAATCCTGGGACTCAATGGAAGCCATCTGTAACATCCGTTTCTGTTCCTCTTTTTCTCTCTTGTAGTTCCAGCTCCAGATGTTTGATATTGTCTGCAGCTTGGGCTGGACAAGTCGAGACAAATGTTGTGACCTGCCAGCAACGGTGAGAGAATGTTTAGTATAGACTGACCACGAGGAGGTTCACTTTTCTATGTCTTGTGTTTGTCTCCTTTTGTTGTTTGCATATGGCTGAGTGTTATTGTGTTCTGTAGTAGCTCTTACACTATAGGCTCAATCAATCAACCTCCATGCAGCTCAGTGGGTTGCATTTTTGGGAACGTAAAGCTTTAATCACATATCGTGCAATCACTGTAAACCGCTGCAGATGTGCAGATTCAAGTTGTCAGTAGAGCTATTCGGGTAGACAGGCTGTGCAATGAGGCGTAAAAACTTAAATGAAATGCTTCTGTACTGTTGCCACTGTTGATACATCAACCACAGCTATACGGAAAACTAGCGCTGGTCTCCATTTCGCCATTTTCTATTACATTATGCATTTTTTGTACATTCAGTTCTAGTCTGTGAAGTACAATACATTTTGATTTATTGCCAGAATGCACCGACTTTTCAAAAACATTCTTGCAGCAAGATCATATGTAGTTTTTGCCTGTGGAATGTGGTTTATATGACCTTAAGGGTTAAGTCGCTATATAGAGATCCCATAATGAAAAGCATGTGTCATATTCCTAAATAATTATCTAATCAGAGATAAGCTTTCTTGGTATTATGACAATTAGGAATAAGGGTCACTGCAGGGTCATTTCGTAAAGCTTGGCTCATTGCGATTGTATTTTACTGCATGACCACAAGATCTCACGCTGGTCATCTGGAGACCGGACACTATACTACTCCTGTTGCCTTAGCTTTCTTGAAAATATTTCAACATTTGTTGTATGAACCTCTCAGAAACTGCTTATACACCAAGTAATTAACACATTTCAAGGCAATATGGTGACTGACTGTAAACCCCATGTCCATGTTGTTAATTTTAGTGCAAACAGTTGCTTCAGCATTAAAGACCAAGAAATTTCAATTTCTCTTAAGCTAAAAGGCAGGTAGACAGCTTTAATTTCCTGCTTGCTGTGCTCAGTTTTATCCCCCCCCCCCCTCATTACTAGTGTTTCGACCCATAAGCTTCATGACCTTATGTTACCCAGTGGGGTCCTGCTTTTAGAGCTTTAGTCTGTGAGGTTGTTATAGCAGCTACCTCTTCTGTCTGTGTTTCTTTCTTTCTCCTTAAACAATGTATAAAGTAGATATGTCAGCATATGGCTGTTTTTTCTTCGCAGAGAGATGAAGCCAAATGTCCAGCTCTTCCCCACTCCTGCACATGTGCTCAGGATAGCATAGGCCCTCCAGGGCCTGCTGGTCCTCAGGTAAACCCATTAGTTCCTCATCGCCTTCCCTCAGTCTCTGAAGTCATTATGCTAGCACTGCAAATCTCGCCTCTGATGATGAAGACAGAAAAGTGTAGCATTTCAGGGATGGAGGGGCATTTCCCCTCCCTGTGCAGTAATTGCTGCTCTGCTCTTTGCATTAAATCTAGGGCTAAGAAAGAGGGGACACCTCTTTATTATTATTCTTGGATAAAAGTTAGTGTGTTGGTGATGTTCATAAGCATCACAGCGTGGGCTCGTGAGTAGCGGCTTATGGATGTATCATAAGATATCCTGCAGGAGCCAAAGAGAAGAAACCTGGAAGAAAGGTTTTGAAAAAAAGTTTTCTTTTTTTTATTTTCCAGGGAAATCCTGGTACAAAAGGCCCACGTGGTGATAGAGGAGAATCAGGCTCCCCGGTAAGCTCAGCTACTTCTGTTTTGACGTTATGCTTTTGTCACCTTAATACTGATCCTGAACCAAATAAGCAATCAGTATCCACTTCCTCAGTTCCTTAACCAACTCCATCCACTTTAATTCCTGTAGGTCGTTTAAAAATGACCACCTGCACTCAATCTTATCATGCCCTGTGGGCGCCCTCCAAGAGATGATTAATGCTGTGAGTACAAGCTCTCTGACTACGTCTTTTTTTTTTAACCCAGGGTCCAATGGGCCAACGTGGAGAGCAAGGTCCTCCTGGCCCGATGGGACCAGCGGGTCCACAAGGCCCCAACGGACTTTCTCTTCCTGGAGAACCTGTGAGTTAAGCACATACAGTTTTGCTGACTGCATGTTCACGCTGTGCCAGTCCTAGTTCATGAACTTTTCCACTTTTCCCAGATTTTCTTTATTAGCTTTTTCATTTCTCTCTCAGGAGGAGTTGCATGCTGTGCACTGGTTTAAAATATGAGCCTAGCTACACTGCAGTGCATGGGCCTGATTTATGGCCCAAATCACCAAACTACAGACCCATTTATTTTATTTTGTTATCCTCTTAAAATCGAGGAAAGTGTTTCAGGTTTGCTGGAGCAGATTTGTAATTCCAGTGTACAAGTTTAATTCTTTTCTATCATTTCTTAGGGACGGCCAGGACCAAAGGGAGATCCTGGTGACCCAGGACCAGCTGGCCAGAGAGTAAGTGCTTCTTTCTTTTTAGCTTATTTTGATTCTTAGTCTTGCGTAAGAAAAGGAGGTTTTATCATCTCATACTGAACTCTGGAGATCTTCCACGTGGCATGTTTTTTATTAACATTTTATATTTAGCAGATAAATGGTTGATGCGTAACAGGTCACAATTTATTGGCTCAATATTGCTTTGTTAATGGTTGATAATTTACTGTTCATATCTAATGATACTGCAAAAATAGATGTTATATATACTTTTGAACACAGTTAGTCAGGAAATGGAAAGTTTTGGAGAAGAGAGGAAAAGTGGTGGATTGTGCCCACACCTCATTTTGTTGTCTTTGAGGTCCAAAAGAAATAAGGTTGCATGGAAACATTTACATCTATCATTTATTGCCATTTGTCTACATAAACATTGCTATTTGGACATGTTAGGGAAGTACAAATGCTAATTTGTAGCCTGTATATTACATCAGATATGACTTCAGATAATGAAACCATAGTTACATTATATAACATAATGTTACTCTGTTTTGAGTACATCTGAATGCAGTTCATATTATGGTGTGTACTATAGGGCACTTCACAGCATGAAGCTTTCCAACCAAGTTTGTATTTTGAAAAGATTCATAGTATAAAGATGATAAAAACAATGAAATTTTTTATTTCTTCTTTATTTTCAAGGGACCTGTTGGCTCTCCTGGCCCTCTTGGTCCCATTGGGCCAAGTGGACAAAGGGTAAGACAGTCTTTTCAGTTCACCTGAACTACATTTCAGCATACCCACACCCACACACAGTATTTTGAACTTTAGAGCATGTCTGCAACATTAACATGTAATGCTACTTTTACTCACAATATACTGTTGGGTAAAGCTTCTCTCATGGATATGTTCAAATGTTCTGCCTGACTAGCTGGTCTGTTTTTAGAGTTGTTTCAATGCATGTTTTGCATGGCTTGCATTGGCCTGTGTTATCTATGCAGGGACCACCAGGACCAGAAGGCCCGTCTGGACCTAGAGGCCCAACAGGACAAATGGTGTGTAACAGTGAAACATTGTTTTTCTGTTCTGTTTCTATTCAGACTTAGTTTTAATTTCTAATGCATGGAAAAATTTAACTTGCCCCAGGATTCAGCAGCACCAAATGCAATAAACAAGATTAAAGATCCAGGGCTCTCATTCTATAAATTGCACATGCAGCTAATTTTCTATTCTGTTTGTTCCCCTTGACTTCAGTTAATGAACCCACAGTGCTGTTGGATATTTTGCCAGAACTCCATTTACATACGTTTTTCTGTTGTACATACTGAAAATTCTTGAGCCCCTATCTAGATACCTTCTTTCTCATATGTCTGTGGGCAGGATAAAGCTTGAATTACTGATTTGCACATTGTATTCTGTATAAATTTCTCCTTGCCTTCATATACAATAAGACAACCAAAGTGCCTTCACATGTGATGGGCAGCTCAGTGTCTATGATTGTATGAGCATGTGTATGGTTATATTGTAGTTTTATCTTTTTAGGGAAGCCCAGGAACACCTGGAATGCCAGGAATCACTGGAAAACCTGGGAAACCTGGAGACCCAGGACTTCCAGTATGTATATATTCTATTGGAATATGTATAATTTAAAGTATGTGTATCATTTTGTGAATATATATAATTTTATGTATAATTAATTTGAAGGGCAAAGCTGAGCATCAACTGTGTAGAAAGTAATATTATTATTTACCTCGTTCACTGTACTCATGTACATCTTGTCATTACAGGGACCTTCTGGCATAAAAGGAGAAAAGGGAGAAAGGGTATGTGCCCCTCTCATTTACATTAACACAAAGCAATTACTTATGGTCATGATATTTGCAATTGTATTTATTTTGCCGTGTCTTTATTCTTTAGGGAGATATGTCTTCTCAAAATATGATGAGATCCATCGCAAGACAAGTCTGTGAACAAATAGTTAATAGTGAGTTTTAACACTTTTTTGATAAGTTATTGATGGAACTGGTTATGTAACAGGATTTACATATGAACATGCGAACAAAAAACATTTGGGGGCATTGCAACGTGTTTTATTTGCCTTTAGGACAAATGAGCAGAATCGACATAATGCTAAACCAGATCCCCACTGGATACCGTAACAACAATCCTGGTCCTGCTGGGCCTCCAGGACCTCCTGGATCCCAGGGACCTCGTGGAGAACCTGGCCAGGCTGGCCGAAGTGGATTCCCAGGAAACCCTGGTATGCCAGGGCCTCAAGGAGAAAGAGGTAAAAATAACTCTTTAGGCACTGCAAAAATGTAGGATTTATTACCATTCCCTAATACATGTCTCAACATACCTCTGTGTACCATACTGACGGATGTGTCATCTCATGACATTCTCTATGGTCTGGATTCTTTAGACATGCAGTCAGTACAGTGAAGTGATGGTTTATGATGAGAGTTAGTGCTGGAGTTAAGTCTAGAGACTGCAAGAGGAGGGGCTCTTAAGTTACAGTGTTTTACTGTACAGAACACCTCTCAGTGCCTAGAGATTTTATAGGTGTAAAAAGTGATTTATTGCTACCCAGTTTTGTTTATGTAACTGTTAGACATTGTGGAGTTTGGGCACTGACTGAGTTATAGGTCTGTGAATCATTATGTATATGTAGTGTGAAAGGAAAGAAAAGGGCATTGTTCAGTGAAAACTGATCTACCACATTTGGTGCCTCTCCTTTGTGTAATACCCAGTTTGGGTCGCGTTGGTTGGTTAATTAGAATTGCACTACAATTGCAACATACATAAAGGGTCCAATAACCATTATATAAAAACAATATATTCCAAGCACCTATTCACACTGAAATCCATTTTAAAGCCAGGAATTCATTCCTATTTCACTTTAATGTCATCCACATGTTCCTTTTCCTGAATTATTTCTTGTAGGTGATTTTGTGGACCATGTAGTTCCAGAGTTTTTCTGATTGCACATCTGTTACACATGATAGTTGCTTTTTGGGTGCATATCACTGATTGGTTAAGGTGCCTCCCTGACAAGCTGAAATGTTACAGGGTTGCCAGGAGAGAAGGGTGAGAGAGGAAGTCCAGGCGTTAGCACTCGGGGACAAAGAGGATTACCCGGACCACCTGGTGCGTATTTGGCAAACTGATTGCAGCATCTCATCTCTTCCAAATCTGTCTCACAGCTGACTATTTGGACAAGATTTGTTTCACAACATGTTCATTGCATCTTCACACAAAGACAGGCTTGACCAAGTCGAAATGCTGTGCCTTCAAAGAAGAAATATAATGGAAACAAGAATATTCCTGCTTGATGGGTATAAATGACTTGTAGTACTTAGACAATGTCACAGATTCAATATGTACCACTCAGTGTGCTCTTAATATAGACAAAGATGGCAAAAATGGCTCTATTTGAATTTCTCATTGTTGTAATGATGCATAAGACACCCATAAGAGGACCCAGGCATCCAATAGAAGTTATGAATGAAATACTAGAAAAATACAGAATATAGCCCCTTAATAAATGAACTCAAGTTAAACGCTAATTTTTGAAAGAAAAAATGCCACTTGAGCTTGACTATGAAGAAGAATGTTTATTATCTGAAGAAAAACGTCCACTTGCTTTAAAATGTCTTGATGTGCTCAAAGTAGTCTATTCTGACCTCAAGCTGTGTAAAGTTTCTGTGCTAGTACTGACAGGTTTGGTAGGCGGAACACGTCAATCACTCAGAATTACAGTGCAGTAACTTTGCTGTAAAAATTGTTTATAAAAAATCCAGGGCAAGGTCCCATACAATGTGCTAAATGAATGGTTAGTTGGTTCTCTAGTTGCTCGTTGATTTCTATTAAAAACAGTCTTCAGTGTTGGTGGCCATAACTGTACATTTTGGACCTATCATGACCTCCCCCTAAGGGAGTCGTACTCAGGGTCAGGGGTGGGGCCACAGGGCTGAGATTTACCTTGATGCATCTTATGAACCTCAACTTGGGCAGCTGTGCTTCGTAAATCCTTTCTTCATGTAGTCAAAGTATTCCCAGTAAAACACTTTCTTTCCTAAATTTATGTCAGGTATGCCTGTGAGTGGTAGATGCAGATGTTTGCACACATATCTGGAGTCAACGTTTTCATTAATCCCCTCAGCCTTAGCTCTGGACACACGTGACAAAGTAAATCTATTATGGACACTAGTTTCTATTATAACAGCATGGAGGTTTCCACGTTAATCCATTATTAGAAGGTTTTTTAATGAACAAAATGCCGCTAAATTGTGCACAAATGTAAAATACTTTCAAACAGTAATCTCTCCCTTATGTTCAATCTTATTGTACAAAATGGCATGGCATTTCATGTAATCAGGAGTACAGTCACTGATGCAGCCATCCTTTCCACAGAACAAGGGGTGGGATAAAAGATCAGCTCCACAGTACAGCAATCTGTAAAGCAAACACATCTCAGTATCTGGTGATCCAGATTTTTGGCTCGGAGGCAGGTTAGCCTACATAGTGACCGAATTTAATTACTATTCAGTACGCTACCCTGAAAACCCCAGCTCCCAGGGGTTGCCTATCGGTGAAAGCTGAGAAGAACTGCAAATGTCTGGCAATCCACTAAAGCCGTTCTCCCTCACACATACCCAGCCAAGACCTCACTGTGAATGAAGTGAGACAAAGATTGTATAAGTACACTACAAGGGAGCTTGTGATGACTCACCTTTTGTAGTGGGGGGAGAGTCAGACTTGCAGAAAGTTTTCTCTCCAGGGGCCTCATTGACAACACATGTGCTAACTGCAGAGTATGTGAGACTAAAAGCAAGGGGGTGAAATCATTCCAAACTTGGTTTATGCTGTCTAGACAGAAAGGGGCAGGGGGGAGCTCCAAAGAGTTTTTCCCCCTACTCCCTTTTAATTGAGCAGTCAAAATATTTAAATTACAGTGCTGGAAACCAGTTTTCCCCTCTCCACTTCCATTTGAGATTTAAGAGTGATGTCAGTGGATCTCTCACGGTTTTGCCCCCTCCCCATTTCTTTTTCCCAGGGCCACCAGGAATTTCCCAGACTGGCCCCCCTGGTCCTTCAGGCTCAGCTGGGGCACGTGGCCCACCAGGACGCCAGGGTACTCCAGGAGTCAGAGGACCACCTGGACCTCCTGGTTACTGTGATTCGTCTCAGTGTGTAGGCATTCCTTACAACGGACAAGGATACGCAGGTAAGACTACAAACAAAGTACATAAATTGCAGTTTTGGACATCAGAGGTTTTGATATGACAGTGACAACATGAATGTTTGGTTAAAAATAACATGTTACAGTAGAGTGACTACTAGACCTGCATGTATGTAGTTTATTTCACTCATAAAGGACAACAATGTACTAACACCATCTTTAACCCATTTCAGGTTCTCCATAGTATTCTTTCTAAGCTGCCTGTCGCCCTTAAACCTTGAAATCCTGCAAAAAAATCCTGTGTCTGAGAGATCAGCACACTCGCTAATAAGCTTTTAAGGGTAACCACCATGGATTTGATTAATGAACATTTGCTGACCAACTCTTAAACCCAATCAAACCAAAGAAAGGACTGGACTGCCACTAACACCAGCTCACTGCTACTCTATCAGGCAGGCGACAATGACAGCCACATACAGTGGCCTTGATGCATCTTGAACTCCAAAGCAACAAACAGCAAGAGTGAGCTTCCTTTTGCGGAAGAAGCATGTAAAACTACTAACCATGAAGATTTCATTACTGAGTTCAACAGTGGATGAGGGTGAGGTGTTTGTAAATAAACTAATTGTGCCTTGTAAATGAGTTTCAATTACATGATCAACTAAAATGGGTTAACATCCATCACCAAGCTTGTGCCTTATAACTTGCTTCTTGCTGACTGCCAACATAACCTTTATGTTTTTTTATTTTTTTTTAATTATTATTATTTTTTGCTTTCATTGATGATTACAGCCTCTGCTCAGGTTAAAAATGTAGCATGTGCTATTTGTACATGTAACCACATTCTCCTTGATTGTTTTTGCAAAATGCTGTGTTCAGAAAGTCACTTTTTGCTCTTTTGTAATTTATCTAATCCTGTAATACCTCGGTGTGCTATAAGGAAGAGCACTGTTGGCTCTAAAAACTAGTGGTAGTCTTGACTTGACATGACCACTTGGACTTCTGGTTTCTAGTTTTTCATTTCTTCGATATACTAAGTAATAGGTGTAGCTTCTTGATGTAGAACCACCAATGATTGTAAACGTATACCAAGGCTATTTGCAGATGTAGTGAAAATAAAGTTGTATCCATTTATTAGCAAACCGTTATTAAATACCACACTGCATATGTTCAATTGGCCAAATAATATTCCCAACCAGGCCGCTACCCACCTGAGCCTGAAACCTACGTAGTGCCAATTCCTGAGGAACCATCAGAAGAAACTGTGACAGAGATACAGTCGCCCGGTTTACGAAACCAGCGTGGAAAGAGATCACTATCAACACAGGAAACTAAAAGGATAGAAACATAAACCAAGAAGGAAGTGTCTATAACTTCTATTCGCATGAAGGACAACATCTGAAACTAAATGCCATCATTGGATCGAGCTTCATGCATATGCAAATCTTTAGCAAGGTTAAGTGGAAATAAGGCTGATATTCAACCCTCATTTCCTGTTTAGAAACCTGTGTGCTCTCTTGCTGTCCCCAAACACTTTTGGCTTTTTGGCTTGTAACATAACTGCTTTCTATGTTTATATAAGACTCCTGTGCAGTACACTAACCCTAAGATCAGTATTTGTGTCGAATGCATGAAGAGTAAGAGGTATGAACTGACCCAATGGAATCCTTACGGATCAATGCAAATTGTTTTAGAATGGACTCATTCCTTGCACTGCAGTTGTTTTTACGCCTTCCTTCTCATCAGTGAAGGCTATTGGTTGTAATTCCATCCTCGTTCCTAAAACCTTGTTAGACATGGCTTTTGTTTCATTATCCTAAATATTTATCTGTTGTATACCAACTCACAGCTCATTTTTACAAAAGATGGAATTGCATGACTGTGTTGTATATTTAGTAAGTACATCAGAATATAGTGTTTCCTTTTTTTTTTTTTTTATCAATCTCAAATGCAGTTGGAAATTGTTGCAAGACTATGGTTATAGAATTGCGCGTGTACGTTTTAACTGCACATTGTGAATTCCACAGCCTTATTTTCTTATTTATTTCTGAATCAGAAGAGGCATTTTTCAATAAAACTACTGAAAATGTTGAACCTGTGTCATCTGTTGTGGCCATCTGTTGTGACTGGTAAAACAGTGTGTGACATTACTTGAAAGATCTCCACGGTATGCTCAGAAAACCCTACTATGGTAAAATGTAACAATTATTATAATAACAATAAAAATCACTTTGCGCAACTCTAGTGTGGGCCCTAACAAAATGCAGAGGGTAACATTCCAGTGCCTCGCTGAAGAAAAAATGATTTCTAAGAAAAATGTCATAATATGTCCAACATAATTAGTGACAGAGGAATCAACTAATCACATTTTGATTTAGAGTGAGTGGGACAAAGCCTCACTCTAGGTCTTCTGGAAGTCCAAAAGGTTACTAACTTTAAACACAAGTGGCAGCCTAACTGGTGACAGATGGTAAACAGCGACATCTGTATGCCAGGACGCTTTACTGAATGAATCACTGCTACACACAAGGTAAAATATGTGTTAAAGAGTCTGTTAGAACATCCAAATAAAACACAAGGTCTTTTTAGCTTCAGATGTTAGGTTAATGTAGAACGGCAAAAATGTTCATGTGCAGTGTTGTTTGCTTTACACTAACAGAGAACTAGAATACCGGAGGTGAGGTTTGTATCATAGAGGCGTGTTTAGATATTTATGGCCAAACTGAAGGCCTAGCTCTAATAGCCACAGTTCACTACTGCAAAAATGTATATTGTGAAGGAATCCCATGGGGAACAAATTCATTATTTCAAATCCTGGAATGTCATCTACACACATTGGCTCTTGAAAACCTAGGATCTCCGACATCATTCACTATAGATGTATTATAGAATGTCTTGGTTTTAGAGCCAGATAATGTTTCTTAAAAGACCAAGGTAATTCAGTATAAACAGTAGCATGACTGAAATTCAAAAAGGCATCTTCTTTACATTTGTCTCATTTCAAAGTTCAAAAGTTCTATTTTTCAGAGCTCAATCAGCCATGCATACCACTTCCAATTCATGTCTTTTTTTTTTTTTTAAGATCAAAGGCTATTATCTGATATCTGATTGTGCAAGCACACCACTCCAGTCACCAAAAATACACAGCTGAGTGCATTTTGATCAAAGAAATTTTGAAGAAAGCTTTAGATTTCAGGCCATAGATTAAATTCAGCATTAAATAACCCTCTTCTTGTGACTATTAGATATTTTACAGACTATTAGATGTTTTACAGCAGACAGTTAAATGATGACAGAGAGCATTAGGAATCAAAAATAGAAAAATACATGAAAATATATACAGATCAGCTACAACATTAAAACCACTGATAGGTGACATTATCTCGTTACAATGACACCTGTCAAGAAATGGGATATTTAGGTACCAAGTGATCATTTTTAAATATATGATTTGGGGCAGCGGTAAATTGTAGACGCAACCAAGACCGACTTTTGCGCAGGTAGAAATGTAAACATTATTTTCAACTTCATAACAAGCCATGGAAAAGCATTTTTATTGTGGAATACCAGTTCTGCCCACCGATGGTAAAACATCTGCATCGAAAGATTCCACTTGAAGAAAAATCACGAGGTAAGTCAATGCTTTCAAGTTGAAACTCTGCGTAGCTAGTGTTAGCTACAAACCTAGCTGTTTTGACCAGCCTGCTTCCGTTACTGTGGAAAATTACCCAATGAGGTCAACAGCTTCCAAAATGTTAATATGAACGTTTCACACATTTTTTCACATGTTTTTAGTATTGTTCGTTTTTTTTGTTTGTTATTTCACAGGTAATAACAACTGTGAAATACATTGGTTAATTTGGAGCTGGTTTAAAAAACCTTAATACTCTGGTCTTTCATATATTTCCAGTTCAGTTATGTTAATTTTTGTTATTCATGCTGATGCTAATATGCAAATAGTAATCAACAAATTCACCACTCAGAAGTATTGCAAAAAGAAAATAAGTGATGATACCGCATAGCTGTGTTCTAAATGTATTTGTATAGCATTCGGAACGTTACTATATACACTGAACAAAAATATAAACGCAACACTTTTGTTTTTGCTCCCATTTTTCATGAGATGGACTTAAAGATCTAAAATTCATTC